>CM076584.1:509937283-510618833 GCA_034641835.2 Pinus albicaulis
CGTTTACAGCCTGCTGAAGAAACACGCCTCCCTGTTGCGTGTTATGTTCGATCGGTGTCGCCAGCTGCAGATTTCCCTGAACTTGAAGAAATGTATTTTTGCAGTACCATTCGGCACACTCTTGGGTCACGTGGTGTGTAAGCAAGGGGTCTGCGTTGATCCCGCCAAGGTCGCGGTCATTGTCCACATGGAGGCCCCCGAGAACGTGAAGCAGTTGCGGGCACTGCTAGGGCACACAGGATACTACAGGCGGTTTATCCGCAACTACGCCAAAATCACTGCCCCTCTGGAGAAACTGTTGCGGAAGTCAGAAGCATTTGAGTGGACGGCGGAGTGCAGGAAGGCACTCGACACATTGAAGGAGAAGTTGGCGACGGCACCCATACTTGTTCATCCCGACTGGGATAAGCAGTTCCATGTGCACATTGATGCGTCCGGGATTGCACTTGGCGCTGTATTGGCGCAACCCGGGGAGACAACAGTTGACCACCCCGTATACTTTGCCAGCCGACGGTTATCGAATGCGGAGAAGAATTACACCACGACCGAGCGGGAGGCGTTGGCGATGGTGTACTCTCTTCAGAAGTTCCACCACTACCTTCTGGGCGGAAAATTTACATTTTTCACGGACCATTCGGCATTAAAATATCTGGTCAATAAGCCGGTGTTGGAAGGAATAATCTGTCGATGGCTTCTACTTTTTCAGGAGTTCACGTTTGAGGTGATTGTCAAGCCTGGCAGGTTGAACGTTGGTCCCGATCACTTATCCAGGCTGGAGACGGGAGAGAATGAAGGTCCGTTGGACGATCAGCTCCCGGATGCTGACCTATTCCGAGTTGAAGCAGTCCCAGAATACCTGGCTGACATTGCCACGTATCTGACCACGGGACAGTGCCCGGAGGATTACACCCCTCTTCAGAAACGCCACTTGGTTGTCCGGGCGGCCGATTATCAATTGATCGCAGGGCAGCTGTACAAACTGGGCCTGGATGAGGTGTTGCGCAGGTGTGTTCTTGACCATGAGCGGGAAGCGGTGATGTGGGAATGTCACAGCGGTGTTGCGGGAGGACATGTGGGTGCTAAACCCACCGCAAGGAAGGTGCTTCAAGCTGGCCTATGGTGGCTGACGGTGCATGCAGACTGTAAGGCCTATGTGAAACGTTGCGATATTTGTCAGAGGACGGGAAGGCCTTCGCACAGGGATGAGCTTCCGCTACACCCGGTGCATGTGTTGCGGCCATTTGAGAAGTGGGTTGTTGATTTCGTAGGCCCCATCGCACCAATCGCTCGCCATTCCAAAGCCCGGTACATCATTACCGCGACGGATTACCTCACACGGTGGGCTGAGGCAGCAGCGGTACGCGACTACTCGGCAGAGACCGCTGCTCGGTTCATCTTTGAACACATCATCAGCCGCTTTGGCTGCCCACGGAGCTTAACCAGCGATCAGGGTACGCATTTCATTAATGCCACGGTCAAGTCGCTACTGGACACATTTATGATTCAACATCATAAAAGCAGCCCATACCACCCGCAGGCCAATGGTACGGTGGAAGCCTTCAATAAGATTCTTGAAAAGGGCTTGACAAAAATTTGCAACGCTCAGCGGGATGATTGGGATGAGCGGCTACCAGCGACATTATGGGCTTACCGGACTACGGTAAAACGTTTGACCAACCAGACGCCTTTCCAGTTGGTGTATGGCCGGGAAGTGGTGATTCCCGCCGAGTTCACCGTGCCCAGCCTTTTGATCGCAACGTCCCTTCACTTCTCAGAAGAGGCGTCACTTAGGGAACGCCTCCAGGAGCTACATGAGCTGGATGAGGCTCGATTCCTCGCAGAATTCCACCAGAGGGTTGAGAAGGCCCGGCAGAAAGCGTGGCACGACCGCCACATCAAAACTAAAGCTTTCCAAGTTGGCGGCAAAGTTCTCTTATACGACAGCCGGTTCCAGAAGTTTCCAGGCAAGCTCCAGATGCATTGGCTGGGACCGTACTTTGTCATCGAGATCCGCGACTCAGGAGCCGTTCGGTTGGCACAACTGGATGGCACAGTTCTTCCGGGATGGGTGAATGGCGCACGCCTGAAGCCCTACCAGGAGTAGGTACTTCTCATTTCTCATTAATAACTCTCGCAACCGAGAGAACCCGTAGAGTAGCGTAGTTTGAATAACTCTCCCGCAACCGGGATGAATGTAGGTAGTCTTTTCCAATTGTCGGTACTCAGCCAAATAACCAGTCAGTTGCGGGAACATTACCGCAACCGACTATGGTCGGGCGGGCTAGTCCAGCGTGTCGCAGCGCCAGTCCAGCCTGTCGCCGCTCCAGTCCAGCGTGTCATGCACGAAGGATCCATCCTCGTGCCAGTGTCAGTCCAGGTCATATCCGTCAGTCCTTTTGTCAGTCCGTAGGATAGCTCAGATTTGGTCATAAATTCCCTTAATGGACAGTAATCATACCGTAATCATTTGCCATCAACCGCAGTTCCCTCCGCCGTCGAGTCCGCCCATCTCCCCATGACGCCGTCAGCAACTGTCAGATTACACACAGGCCTGCGATTGATCGCACGATTATCGCAGGCAAGAAAGATAGCAAGAATTAATTGCCGTTATGGAGTCTCATCAACTCCGCGCGTGCCAGTAGATGGCCCAATTTGCATGAAGGCTATCAGCACAAAGATGACGGACCAGTTCAATTTGGAAGTTGCAGCGACTCCGGAGCATTCGCAGTATCAGAGCACTCAGCACCTCGCAGGAAGTTACAGAAGAATCTTCCAAGTCTATCAGAGACGCGCCAAGATGCCGAGAGCTCTTCTCTCAGTTCCTGAACCAGCATTAGATAGCAGAATTCACCGAGTAGAGTCGCTGGTCAGCAAGTATGACAATGCACCCTGTATGGACGCCAACTTGTCCGACCCGGCCGAGTTTCCTCACCTCCATTGGCAGACATTCATGGAACACCATTACACGCCCGGGAGCAGCTCTAACAGTCGAATGCGGGAAGAATTCCGGGGCCTACAACAGTCGACTTTGATGAATTTGAGGAGTCTTCCCGTCTTCGGAACCACCGGACCAGTTCTGCAATGTACCCGGTTCCTCCTCAGTCGGGTGCAGAACGGGTCCCTGTGGCTTAACGAAGAAATTCCAATACATGCCGCAGACATTAATCGGCTTACGGGGCTATCTCAAACTGGTTCAGATGTCTCCACTGCGGGCCAGACATCCTCCAAGCGCGCCCGGAAGTCGGCTGATGCGGACCTCTACACCAAGTATGGCACTCGCCGGGGTGGTAAAGGTGCCAAGATAGATTTGATAAATGTACCAGAAATCTGGTTCGCTTGCTACCTGATCGCTAGCAAGACCATGCGCCACTACACAAAGGGAGAGTGCACTCTGGACACAATTTCCATTGCAGAGCATTGCATCCAGGGAGCCTGGTTGAATTGGAGCTCGTTTGTGTTGAAGGAACTCTTCGCGGCTTGCGAAGACAATTACAAGCGAACTACCAGTTTCATCTATGGGTACTTGCTCTTAGCATTCGCCATGTGGAAATGGCATCTTCCCCCTATCCGGACACCGGCGGAGATCACCGTGAGCCAGCCGCTCGTGATGAAATATTCCCCCTGGCAGGTGTCCACGGACCCCAGCAGTAAGCAGGTGAACGCAGAGGCGTTCCGGGCATGGTATGGGATGATGACCGATGTGGTCACTTACCAGCAACGGGTGCCCCAGCACCTGTTGGATGAATACAGTGAACAGGTGTGGTTTGGCGTCAGCCACAGCCACACTTTCATCCGGCCAACTTGCGTACCGCACCACACTTTTCATATGGCGCCCCTTCGCTTCCAACTGAATGAAAATATTTTCCATAGGGAGGTCTCTGCGTGGCCGGGGGTTGCCCAGCACGTCCGCGACGGAGTCATCCATTACAATTTTGAGGGGATGAGGGCCGCACAGTAGCCTGCCACGACCGGCGCAGGGGGATCTTCACAAGTTGCGGCGGAGACAACACCAGATGCAGCTGGGACCGCAGCGGACCTGCCTGAATCGCTGGTCCCCGTCGTCGAGCATTTCAATGACCAGGCACGGCGACTCAACGTGGCAACCCAGGTTGTTTCTAGTGGTGCCCCTATATTTCCTTCTTTTACTGAATTTCGTATTAATCGGTCCCGTGGTCTCTCCAACACCGCCCCCCTCACTTCCCCCATTCCCACTAACCTGTTCACTTCTGCCACCCCCCTCATCACACCAATGGGTGAACCGGGCCCCGAACCCGATTCCGCCGACCCACCTCCATCCAAGAGGGCCCGCACTACGGCCACAGATCCAGTGGTGGATCTTACGGAGGATGATCCACCAGCCACGCCGCCCACAACAACTTTGATTCCGGAGGAACCGCTGATTGATCCGGCAGATTTCCTCAACCTTCGTCTCCCTCGCACCTCTTTCACTCCATCTACCGCCCCCTCCACCAGCCGACCCCATGCCACCTCCCCCAATCCGTCCAATTCATCAGCCACTGTGTCCGATTCTTTGATCCGGGAACTTTTCGGCGGTGACCACGGGGCGGAGGTCACCTCCAGTACTGCAGCCGTGGTACCACCTGTTGACCCCGTGGCCACATCCCGGGATCCTCTTCCAACTATATATGTCCAGCCAGCCACAGTTGGCGCTGATTCGGCCGCCCCTTCCACAGAGAAAACCACGCAGCAGGACCGGCCAGAGCCTGATATGGCCACTTCGGTGCAGTAGCAGACGCCGGCCCATCCTCCCGAGACTTCAGGCCGACCAGTGGCCATGGGCCAATCTTCGCAGGAACAGACGCCAGAGCAGGGTGCACCCAGCACAACAAATGCAGAACAACTGAGTCCAGCACAGCTGTATCTGCTCATTCAGCGGGCGGCCCTCAAGGCCGAGCAGATTCACGCCGAGCTACAGCGGCGGTGCACCGAGCAGCGGAATCAGATCACGGCGCTTACTGAACAGCACAATCAGTTGCTGCGGGAGAAGACCAACCTCGAGGAGCAAGTCAACATTGCTATCCAAGCGATCTCCAGCGTATGGCCCGCTGCATGGGCTCACCATGCTCCACTTCCCACCAGAATCGAGGAGGACACTATCGCCCTACAGGCTCATCACCTCAGGGAAGTTTTCACTATTGTTTGCAGGGAGAACCAGGAGTTACAAGCGGCGTTAGCCGCACGGCCTACCCTTCCAGATCCACCCAGTGACCATTCAGGACAGGTGACTGCCAAACAGACGCAGGCAGTTAGTCTACAAGCAACTCTCCATTCCACTGCAGCCACGGCTTCTGCCCTTCTACGCAGTTTGCAAGAGTGCTCACTCGCGTTAAATGTCAAGACGCAGCCCATTGCTGCCCAGCTGCAACAGATTGCCCGGGACATTCAGGCGACCACGGACCCTGCAAGGTTGGATCAGCTCTACGCCCAGTCGGACGAGCTGGAACTTCACATGCAGCAGACTGAGGCCGAATCGGCAGCGGCCAAGCATGTCATCCGGGAGATCCGTCCGCCCCTTCGCACCCATGCTGACGCTATGCACCAGCTGGATGCCAAGGCAGAAGCCCAGCTCGCCACTCTGTTCGGGGCTGCCCCGACGCCCATTGACGAAGCCGCCGCTAACCGCATCTCTCAAGACGCCGACCTGCTTATGCAGGAATGGTAGCAAGCAGTGGCGACCTTCACAGAGCTTAGAGATTCAACACTCCGCCGGGTCCCGGAGTTGGGGCCCTTGTTTGGCCAACCAGATGGCGGAGTACAGCAGGAAAGGGTGGCGGAAGAAGGAACAGCAGAGCAGGGCACGGAAGCCAGCGGGGGAATGGAAGTAGAAACTGTTATTTGCGATTGACTCGCGGACGAGTCAAAGAATTGTGGTCGGGGCCTGTTGGGGCCCTTGTTTTTGTTTAAGTTTTGAACTTTTGGCCAAGACATTTTGAACTTTGACTCTTTTTGAGTTGCGGAATAAATACACATAGCAACCGCGACCGCGCCGCAGTGACCAGGAGTTGCGGAGCTACCAAGGTGGCGCGGAAGCACTCGATAGCTGGAGATCGAACATAGATAAGTGCAGATGAAAGAAACACAGCAGAAAACAGAAAGTGGAACACGCAGACATCAGAAGAGAAGCTGGGAAAAGCCAGAGTGAAGACACAGAGAAGCTGTCAGTCGCGAGGAGTGGGTGTGAATAGTGAGCATCACCCTACCAAGAAGGGATTATTGTCGAGGTTGAATGGATGCGAGAGCGCCGTGAGGATCAAGACCCGAGGGAAGGATAGAAAGACCGCGAAGAATCATGCCTGTTCTTCCTATGGTTTCTTACTTATTCTTCCTTTTCTCCGTTCTCAAACCCATTTGTAACCATCCCTTGTGATATCGAGAAGAAACTAGGCACCCATGTATTTGGCCGTAATATAATATAAGGAAGGATTGTCGTCTCAATACGTTGTTCATGCGTTGTAAATGTGTTTCACACCTAATTAAAAATTTTAAGTTGCGACTGTCTCAATACTTAGTTAGTGATCTTGCATGTAATTTGGTATATGTAATGGATGGCCTCTTTTCTCTTTGGTTGCGGGTCATTCTCACTGATCTCATCCTTATGCATGTGGTCGCGGCACACCTCGGGTGAGACGCACTGCTCTCCAAGAGCAGGGTGAAAATGTCGGCGTGTTCCTAGACTACACCGGACCCCTTGTTGGCCACAACCCTTGAACCTGGGTCTTGCCCGCGAGACCTGACTTTTCGCCAACAAAATCATTTACAATAAGAGGCCAAAATTGGATACAGCAGCTAAATTTAATTAACAATAGATGTTAAAGAAACAGAGACCTTGAATACCAACACTGCACAGACAGAGACCAATGTAGCCACTGTAATCATCAGTGAGCCAAATCAGTATGAAGAACAATTGAAGAATGAAGATGCACAGATAATGGAAAGGAAAAAAAGTATAGAGGCTTCTTCCTCACATTCAGCTGAGGAGAAGGATTTAGATATTAAGGAAAAATACAAGCAAATCAAATTGAAGAATGATGAAATCAAAACTGAAATATATTCTCAGTTTTTGAAGCAAAATCCAGGTAACCAAAACAGATTCCTATCAGCATTTGATTATTCAACTAAAAAATTGATTATGTTCATTTTACATCCCACAACACCAGTGCCAGAGACAGTGGATGACTATAAGAAAGTTGATATGGAAGTAGCTACAAACAAAATCCATGAATTGGATCAAATTGAATTTCATAGGCAAACCTTAGAGATGCTCTATTCCACAGTCACAACAAAAGCTATGAGTGCTCATAGGCTTCAAAATACCATCTCTAATATGCAGGACCAAATGAAGATGGATAAAGCTTCATTATATGCAAAGGATCTAAGGATAAAGGCCTTAGAATATTTATTATTACATGTAGGATATGATCCTACAAACATCAAAGCAACAGAAGCATTGGTTAAAAATAAAAATGAGGACATAGTTTCCTTGAGGAAACAGATCAAGCTTCCTCAAGGTGAGCATCCTCAGGCAAAGGAATTTTTACAGGATCAACATGAAAAAGATGAAATGATGAGTTTGTTACTTCAACTGACAGCTTAAATTAAGGAAATGGAAGTACAGATGGACCAAGTTGTCCAAGAAAAGGAGATAGTTAAAGAACCAATCATTCCTACACTAATACTAGTCATCACAGCATCAGTACCTTCTACTTTAGGAGAAAAATTGGCACCCAAAGAGCCACTGGCCATTGCAATGCCAATGACTTCTTCAACAACTTCAGTAACTGAATTTTCTACAATAGTGTTACCACCTACATATGAAAGCAATCAACTAGTAAAAGCAATGGAAGAGATGTCCTTGAATACCAATGAAATCAACAGATTGACTAAGATAATTGAAAATATTGAGAAGACAAACAAATCAACTTAGATAAATGCTAAAATACATGAACAAAATGCCCATAGATTGAGTGAAGAGGTAAAGAAGCTCCAAAAAGAATTAACTCTCAAGGATCAAATATCATATATTAAAAATTACCTATGGAATAATGTAATTGAAGCCATCCACGATGTTTGGCCTTCAATTCAGGTACTTTTTTAGCAGAGAGAGTTACTAGTAGCAGCCCAAGAAGAGATCTAAAAGACACAAGCTGATTTAGCAGATAAACCAGAACAGGCAGTAATGTTAATCAATTTCCTCAACAACAAGACTAGACAGGAACTTGAAGAATTAAAAATCAATGACAGGACAGTAACTATCCTAAAATAGGAAAGTTACCACCAAAATAAATTTAATGAGGCAGCTTGAAGAGAAATGTGAAGGAATGAATACTGCTATCACTAGATTCATGGTTAAATTAACCAATTTAAGGCAAAAGGGACTTCCTGATATCATGGTTATCAATGATAAGTTAATGCCTCATAATGATTATTACAAAAAGATAAGAGAACATGCGAAGGAGTAGGTGAACAAGCCAACAATTCAAGGTATTCCCACAGGAAAAGTATTGCTAAAAAGTTTTAAAGATTTGTTTTATTTGCAGTATGAAATTAAGCACTTATTTTTCATCAAGCCCACATTTGCTAGATACACTAAGGCTGGTGAAAATTTTAGGAAACTCAATAATATTTGAATTCCTAAAAATAAGGATTGGCAGGCATTGACTAATTTACTATGAAGAAAAATGACAAACAAATGAAGAAGAAAAAATATGTTTGCTGATTTCACTGTCAAAACATATTTTTACAGCAGAAAGAAATTTTACTGAAGGTTAAAGAGTATCCGAAGTGAAAGAGTATCAGTTAGAAAGAGTATCAACAAGAAAGAGTATCAGTGAAGGCAAGTTAGATTCTGAAAAATATCTAAAGAGACAGCAAAGAGGACACATAAGCAGCCAGTTGCTTCTTATCTTAAAACAGTTTCTATTTATTTTGAATAAAATACTACAGCTTGTGCAAGCTGTCACTATTATTGTTGTAATATATTTAATTTTCCTAAGTTAATTCCTAGAAGTCATCTAGGATATTTTGTAGAACATTTTATATAAATACTTCACTCTTTGAAGTATTTTTGGTGTGGAATAAAATTGTTGGGATTGTTATAGTCATTCCTTCTTGGACTTTTAAGCTTTTGTGTGTCAAAACTTCGAGCAGTAGGCTAGATCAAAGCAAATTGACATCATACTTCATGATCCCTATGATGAGCTATTTGGAGTGAAGAATTTTCTTCACTTGTCATTGTTTCTTTTCTCTGTTACATGCATCCATTTATGTTTATGCTAAATCTGAATGTATAAATAGGAGTATTACTACAAGATATGTTAATAGCACCATGTTTTTAACTAGTTATCATTTATATGTTTTCCTCTTATTTCCAGTGTAGAGAACCCTTAATTGCTCCCTCATTCGTTTGACCTCTCCTACTACTTCCCTTTTTCGGATTTAAGGATTATTAAGTGCCCTTTATCTCGATCATACCATCTCACAAAAACAACTTTCCAAGATCTCCAAGGGTTGTCTATCTTTCCCTGAAGACATTTGACCTTTTTTCCCTTGATCCTAGTCTTGTTAGCTTGATTTTGACTCCATAGCCCAATGAAAAAATATATTTCCCACTATCCATCCTTTCAAGTGATTTTTCCCACCAAATATACCAAAACCAAACCAAAGTTGTACTTTCATAACTAGCCTAATATTCACAAATTAAAACAAAGTTAAACTTTAAAAAGAGAGCCCTCTCTGAACCCTAGGAAGGCTAGATCCTAGAGTTTGAAGTAGGTTTGTGGTTACCTCGGTGAGTTCTCTCATGAACCTGGAGAAATTACTGAGTACTAACACTAGCAGTCATCTTTCTACAAGTCAAACACTTGAGTAGAACATAAAAATAACAAAACATTTATTTTGTTTACTTTCATTCATTCCCCATAGGTTTCCATATATTATTAAATTTTAGTTTGCATAATGAACTCTAATTGATGTACACATATTCACAATTTTTAATGATTCTCTCAAATAATTACTGGTCATTTTCAATTGCTCTTAGAATAGAAGTTTTAATCCCTTTCTCTTATAATAGAACTTCATTGCTTTCTTAGAAACATAGTTTTAATTCTTTCTAGATTAAGGATGGTTAATTGAATTTTCGTAGAATAAACAGTTCTCATAGAATAGATATGTTTTCATGTTCATTAGAATATATCTAGAATAAGCAAGTAGATTTAAGAACTTTTAAAATATTTCATATTATAGAAGTATAATTGAATTTTCATTTAAATTCAATAGATTAATAATTTTATTGCTTTCTAGTTTAAAATTTACTACTTTCCATAGTTTAAATTCTATTGAAGTTTTGTCTTTCTTTAGAAATTGTGGTGTGTACTAATTTTGGATATTAGTTCATATACAGGACTTTATTTCAATATTGGCAATTCCTTTCAATAAATTATATTTATTTTTAAATCAAAAAGATAATTTTGTAGCATATATAGTGAAAGTGTGCTTCTCAAGCATATAAACCTTGGATTTAAGAGACAATTAAATTACACAACAATAGTCGACCTTTATTAACCATCATTAACCATGGACATCTATGGTCAATCATTTTCAAACTTTAACAACCCATGTTATGGCATCTCCTCATGGACTCCCATGGTTAATCATGATTAAAATTATTGAACATGGTCAACCTAGGCCTCTATGGTTGAACATGGTCAACCATGGCCATCCATTATCAACATGGGTAACTATAATGTTATAGAAAAGTGTGATCAACCATCACCAAATTTTTCAAACATGTCCACTTGTGGTCAACATCATGGAACCATGGTCATCATGCCCAGCCAGAGTCTGTCATGGTTAATTATTGTCAACTATGATCAAACATGGACAATCATGGTCAAATGTGGTCAAACATTGCTAATTAGAATCTATGATGATCAAGTATATTTTGATGTGGATAAGCATGGTCACCCATATTATATGTTAACCATTTTCAACCATGTCTTGAATAGATTTAGCGATATTCAACCATTGTCTACTAATCTTCCCAATGCACATTGGTCATCAACTAGCACAACCACATTGGTAAATGTGGTTGATATACACCAATCAGTGGCATTTTCCACCTTTTATACATTATTAGCATATGAAAATGACAGTGATCAACATATATCAACCATATTTACTAATTTGGTTGTGCTAGTTTAACTATCAATACTATTAGGTGAATGGTAGGGATTAACCTCCACCAAATATTCTATAAAATTCTTAGTAATAGTCAAATATCAAAGGTTTAGATTTATCTCAAAAATAGTTATGCCCTTCTATCCAATTTAATTAAGTTGATTAATAAAAAAAATTCATAAGAACGTGGGTTATGGTTTTTTTTGGGCATGTGGTACTAAAAAACCATAGCATTGGTGCATGGTATTGTAACAATGAGTGGAGGTAAATCTAGGTGATTAAGAATCTTGTTACATATTTTTTTGAATGCATATATATTTAATGCATATATTAATTCTTTTGATAATTTATAATATTTTAAAATAGATTTATAATTTAGTTAGTTTTTATGTTATTTTAATTTTTGGTAATGTGAGATGTATCATGAGATATGTGTGTTAATGCCTATAAAAATTTATGAGTCATTTCACTTATAAGAATTGTTACTAGGTGAAAAAGATCCCAATCATTTATATTTAATAAAATTGAAATCCTACTAAATTATATCCTTACATCATTATATCCTACTAAAATAATTAATCTGTATATATTAATTAATCAAATTCATTTAAAATTTTAGGTTTTAAGTTTTCAACGCCTGTCGGTTATTTCTTCTTTTTTCATTTTTATCTATTTATATATTTTTTAGCTCTCATCTTTCTCTCATCAATTAATCTCAAATACTCCTAAGAATGGGTCCTGGTTTGGATTTCAACGTTGGTTAAAAATGTTTATTATAGATAAAAATCCTGAAACAAATTCTTCAAAATACAATAACCACATAAACTTGAAAACAAAAAATTGAAATCAATTATGCAAAATGTCACCTACATGTGATTTATAATAGTAAGAAAAGTTGAATAATTTTAATGTATAAATGGTAATAATTAATTGATTAAGTTCATTGTAATATTATTTAAATTTTATTTAAAAAGTCAGAGGCTTAATGCTTACAACACTTATATGAAATTTTAAACTTAAATATTTCTAATTTTATTAAATTTAATATTAATTATAATTATATTAAATTTTGGAATATTAATTTTAAAATTTCTAGTTTTTAATGATAAAATTATGTTGGCCGGTGAGATTATTGAAAAGGGCATATTTTTCATAGTCTTCATAAATATATTAGAGGGATGAAATTAAAATCTAACTTTATTTAAGCTTTTTTTAGTTTTTGATGGCCTATAACTCTTTAATACGGCCAATAGACCTGGTTTCCTAGGCTCAAGTTGAGGTCCTAAATTGTACATTTTGATAACCTACATTTTGGTTTAATGTGATGAATAGAGAATAGAGAGACACTACTAATTTTACACCCAAAAAAAAAAAAAAATTAAAAATCTAACTTTGATATTGGATGCTAATCAAAAATATATATATTACATTGATAAACCTTCCTTCCCCTATTGAATATTTGACATATTAATCTTTCTTTTAATCCAAATTTGTATCTTATGGTCATAACTGAAATATTTTGGCATATTCTAGTCATCTCTTCATCAACAAATAAAACTTTAAATATTAACTATCTTTCATCTCTAAATCCATATTTCCCCTTCACATTTACCAAATAAAATTAGTATATTACCATGAAAATTATCGAGTCACAAATTGCATCATGTAAATTCATGTTTACCTTTTCACATTTAGATAACACAATTATGAAATTATCATGCTAATTATCAAATAACAAAGTTCCATTAATTTAAAAGGGGGAAATGGAATTGATCATTGTATATCAACCACATTTACTAATTTTGTTTTATTACTTACTTTATTTCAACAATAACACATATGCACTTTATAACCAAGTAGAAACCCTCCATTTCCAATTTTTAATTTGGTTTCAATTTAGATTTCCATTCTAAAAAATTTATTCTTCGTAGCTGATAGCACTTTGCATAATCTGATATACATAGTGAAGGATTTTCCATGGCCGCAATAGATGAAAAGCAACAAGAAGGATGTTATATAATTAAAAATATATATATATTAATTGTTAATGTAGTTGATATAAGTATTCCTTACTCACTCCTCATGGCAAACCATGGTTAGAATTGTAGCACATGGTCAACCAAGGTCTTTATGGTTGAACATAGTCAAAAATGGCTATTCATTGCCAACATCGGATTCTATCATAGACAATTATGGTTAACCATGGCCAAATATGTCAAATCATGTTCATCCATGGTCAACATGGTTAAATCATGATCATCAATCCCACCCATAGTTAGCCATGGTCAACCATCATCAACCATCTTCAACCTTTTTCAACCATATTCTATCATATTAAAAGGTCAACCATGGTCAAATTTGTCAAACAATGTTCACCCATGGTCAACATGGTTAAACCATGATCTTCCCTACCATAGTTAGCCTTGGTCAACCATCATCAACCATGATCAAACATGGACAACCATGATCAACTATAGTGAACCATTTCAATCATAATCTATTATAGTAAAGTAAAGTTTGACATGGACAAGCATGGTCATCCATAGTAAACTATGTCAACCATAACTTGAACAAATTTATCCATGGTCAACTATTGTCTGGTTATCAACTAGCATAACCACATTACTAAATGTGGTTGATATAAGCCTATAGTTTGATGTAAGTCGATAGGTTGCATTTTCTAACTTTTATATGTTAATTAGCATATGAAAATGATGCAATAGGTTTATATTATTATCAACCATATTTACTAATGTGATTTTGCTAATAAAAATACAAATTGCATCCAATAATACAATTATAAAATTATAATGAGAAATCAGATAACAAAGTATCATTAATTACAAAATAATGTGTTCCTTTGGGAAGAACTCCCCTCCTAGTCCCTTCCCAGTCACTATGTCCCTTCATGAGTTGTAAATGGTGTGTGTTAAACGATCAAAACATTTTCAGTCATTGAATCAATGGAAGGTAGTTACATTAGTGGTCACTCTGCCTTAACTAACTTTCACATCTTTAATTTTTAATTTTCGGTTGTCGAATTCTGATGGTCGCTTTTGATTCTCAACTTGCCACTCTCGTGGTACCATGTGTGCCCAACACACACAACGCCACTGTTGCTCTGGACCTTCACTTAAATTCACACACCCCCACCTCTTTCTCATTTTCTGAAACAGTTTGTAGTTACCAAATTTCAGCATACCCGAAACAAATGTGTTTTCCATGCCAGAAGGAAGGAATGCTTAAAAAATGCCAGCTCTTACACGGTATGATACTGCAATTTCCATCCATAGTAACAGAGATTCATGTGCACAATATGGGGTATTGGAAACACCTATCCAACTCACAGCAAGGAAATCCAATGTTTATCCTAACCTCAATCAAGGCTTTAGGGCTGAAAGAAATAGAGGTTGAGGTCATTATGGATACAGATCGGGTTCATCTTCCAGTGATGACATGCCACCACAAAATGGAAAAAATCAACAGTATGGAGCAATGAGAGGGCGAGGAAGGGATATTTTCATAGAAATAATTATAGCATAGGGTACTACAATGGGAGGAATCAGAGATCATATCCCCATCATAATTACACTGCAAACGAGGTCATAATTTAGCCAGGGAATGTTAATGAGGCATGCAATTTGGGACAGAGCAATACGAATGAGGACTTTGGTGAACGAAGTTCTTAAAATAAGGGATTCATTGGTCAATCCAATCATGAAAATAACCTATTCACAGAATAAAAGTAAAATACAAAACAAAAAAACAAAAAAAAACATTATCTAAAGCAGATGATTTGAGGGACGCTAGGAAATAAGGGACAGATCATATGTTCCTGAGCTAGTGCGGGAAATTGTTCTAAGCCATTTTTGTTATAGAGAGTTAAACCTATAATTTTTTCACAGTTCACAATATTTAGCATTGCAGTAGTGGAAGAGTTTAAGAAGTCGCCATGGTGGCAAGTGTGGGCGTGATAGTTATATAAAAAATAATTAATTTCGTGTGCATGTATACCGGATGTAAGTCTGGGAAGTGTACAAATCTGCAGGAGGTATTGAATTAAACATTTCTCTTTAGGAGATATAAGTGAACATGGTTGAATTGAATGAGTGGGCATAGTGTTGTAATTCTAAAACTTGGAATGAAAGGCATAGAATTCTATGATAGGCGCTTTTATTTGGAATGTATATTTATATATTATGTTGTCCAAAGAGTAAATTATTCAAGTTTTATTCAAGTTTTAGTGTGCATGTGCCAATATATCTAATTTTTAAATTATAACTTGTGTGTGTGCTTGTTATTGATTATTTTTGTATTCCAAATGGATTCACACATGGTGCATTATTGTATTAAGACAAAGAAATCATTAATTTTTGGCTGAGGTGTTCTAAATTGTGCCAGTGGGATAATACTCCATTTTCACAGGGACACAAAGCCAAATTTTTCTCATAGATTTTCAAAGAGGTTGATTAGGCGTATACATGTTGTTCATGGTTACCGAAGTTATAGGATTCAAACTTGTTTGAAAGTGAATTTAGATGGTTTTGAGGGATGTCGTGAATGTTTAACATAAATATTTATTTGTAGTAACAAGGAATATTCATGTTTGTAGTAACAAGGAATATTTTGAATTTTAATGTAATATTTTTTTGTCTTGCACTCGTGGTTTAATTTTCCCATTTTTCTTCATAATTCATTGTAGTTGATGAATTATTGTTCTCAATATATTGCACTAAATCGAATCTAAAAACCTAATTAGTTCATGGGTTACAAGTTTTTTCAGAGAGAAGTGAATAATAAATTAGATTGATGGCTGAAGTAAGGTGTAAAGGAAATCCTCTTCTGAATTGAGGAAAATTTAATACGTAATTTAAAGATAACACAAGGAAGAGAAATGCATACAAACATATGAATATTAACAAATAAAAAGAACTTACTTATCCAACCAACATTTACTGGCGAGTCAAGAGAGAACTAAATGTTATGGATTAAGGAAACCACGTATATTGTGTACACAATGCAGATTTAGTTCAGATTGATGCCTATAGGTTTTGGACACAAGGTTTCTAAAGTTTTAGTCCACCATCTAAGTGACAACATTGGAGTCCCAGAGAAAGGAAATAATTGGGAAAAGTTCATCCATGTCCAAGGATTTGTTTGGAGTATATATATTAAATTTGTCATTAACTATTTTTTAAATTTATCTTTTTAGTTGAGTAAATTTATCCAAAGAGAAGGGGTTATTATTTGCAAGGAGAGGGCTTTGTCGTAAATATAGGAACACTAGCTTCTCAATGAAGGATTATTATGAGGTTTGTTACACCGAAATTGTTGTTTGCCAATAAAAATGTTAGACTAATTGGAGGTGTGTTTGGAAGCATATGTGATAAACAATGGATATGAAAAGGTGTACATAATTTCTTCTAAGAAGAACATTAATCTACATGGATTAATTTGGTTGAAATTAGTTGTTCAATCCTTGGGGACATATATGACAAGTCTCCATCACATTATTTAAGTACATAGTTGAGTCCGCAATTTTTGGATGTCTATTATGGAGGTTTTTGATCTAGATGATTGGCCAATAAAGTTGTTTAGTAAGAGAATTATATTGGAGATATTTTGTGATCATTTAGGTTTTAAAGTGTAGTTCACTTCCAAAAGGTTTCTCCTATGGATTGATGATTAATTTGGTGATTATAGGCTACTCCATATGGCAGGTGCAACATGTTATTTTTTCCAGATTGTCTCTTAGTCCTCGTATTTTTTCATCTACATTAGACAAGGAAGTGGGAAGATTTGTCTTCTATTGAGAATAGTAAGGGGGTTTCATCCTCAAGATGCCCAAGTGAACAGTTTATGAAGAATTTGTCCAGGGAGGAAATTCAGTATTTTTGTTTTTGTGGAAAGGTGCGAGACCCAAAAGTGAAATTTTATATTACTCCACATTCATTTGGATGACCATACAGGAAGCCACTTGAAAAAAAGGAACAAGACACCAAAGGATCCTTGCTCGCATAAATGTACTCTTCAATACTATCAAGGTCCATGCCCAACTTGCACAGTAATGAACCTCCCTCGGTCACGCCCATGTGCTAAAACAATGATGACAAGGAGATGCAACAATCAGAATTCTACTCAATCGACATGTGGAAAGTAGTGTGAGAAGCCCCTTGAATGTGGATGACATTACTGTTATAATATCTTCCATGAAGGTCCCTGGGATCCTTGCAAGTTTTTCATAAATTCATGCTTTTGTGGGAAAAAATAAGAGAATATAATCTTTGGAGATATGGAGATACAGGGTGAATTAGATTGGAAGAATGGTGTGTTTCAATGTGAGAATGTGTATGAAGATGATTTCATGTCAGAATCACAAGTGTAGCCAAATATGCCATCCTAGAGAGTGTGGAGAATGTGAAATTTCATATGAGAAGATTAATTCTTGTCCTCTGTTTCTCAAGGGCCTCCTCGAGCAAGATTTTGATAGGATCTCTTGCTCCCTCGTCTTTCTTTCCTTCTTCTATGGGGGGTCGTCAGGGTTTGCAAGGCTAATATTGCAAAGGTTCAACGAGATCGAGCCCGAACTCCTTATACCCTGAGCGCGTTGGGGACATGTAAATAAAAACAGAGAAAGAGCAAACTGCTCTGATACCACTAATTCGGAATTATGCAGGAACGCAACAGAATACACATATAAACATAAACACAAAGATGCAGCGGAAATAATGCTTCCTTTTATTAATAACAAATGGTTGAAATATGCATATAGGCGTAATAGAAATAAACAGCTAGGGCGCTGGTAGGCTTATCTTTGAGAAGATGTGTGACGGCTACCAACCCCTTAAACTGTGTTACAATGAGACATAATGGAAATGAGTGGGCGAGGGCACTGGTAGCATATCTATGAGAAGAGATGTGATGGCTACAAGACCCTCCACTGTGTTACAATGCAGACATAATGGAAATAAATGATCCAGGGCACTAGCAGCGTATCTCTGAGAAGATATGTGATGGCTACAAGCCCCCTGAACTGTGTTACAATAATACATAATGGAAATGATCAGGCGAGGGCACTGGTAGCGTATCCCTGAGAAGAGATGTGATGGCTACAAGCCTCTCCATTGTGTTACAATGAGGCTCAAAGGCCTATTTATTGTTGAGAAACAATGCAAAACCCTAAACATCCAAAAACCTAACTCTAGGAGAGGAAGCGCCAAAACTGTGGGTCTCTTTTGGGTAAATTGGTGTTTCAACTTCCCGGGGACGTAACTTTGGCAAATGATCTTTGTTTGACACGCTCAATAACTCGTTAGAAAGATATGTCTGAGGACTGTAACTTTTGAGTGAGAAACATCGGTCTATAGATCCATGTTGCTCCCAATTTCCCCAAAAGATGTCGATTAGGGCCTCAAAACAACTCCGAAAGTTCAGGACCGAAAAAACTGCTAAAAATAGTAAGTTGTATTGAAACTTAAAAACGGAAAGAACAGATGATGCGGGTCCAAATGGAATAGGTGGGTGGCCACCAATATCCACCTAGATCATTTGGGCCTCAAAACGGCTCCCGGAGTGCAGGACCTGAAAACCTGCTAAAATAGTAAGTTGTGCTGAAAGTGGAAGGCTAAAAGAATTGATAGTGCAGGTCCAAATGGAATAGGTGGGTGGCCACCGATATCCCCCTGGATCAGTGGTAACATTGGCATAATGGAGCCCAGAATTGGACTAGAAAAGCTTCGTAATAGCATCTTTATAAGAAATCCCAAATCAAATGTGAAAAAGCTAAAGATTGCAAATTTCAGAGAATTCCTTCACTTGGATCTTGTTTTACGAGCGCAGTAATGAAATACTATATACTATAGGATCGAAGGTCGATTCGAGAGCTGGAAGGGATGAAGTATCCAGCCATCTTTGGTGTCATGGGATGCATATCTGCTTGCTTATCATTTTTTTCAGTAGAGGAAGTTCTTTATACACCATTTTTCTAACTGTTTCAATCTAATGGCAGAGGATTCTTCAATTGTCTAACATTTAATCCAATGCTTCACACAAGTACACAATGGAAACTAGGGGAGTTGTTTTCAAAGAGAGACATCTTACGACATAAATATATGTCTCTTAATTAATAAACAAGAATATAAAAAATGTTGTCATGTAATGTTATGTTAAAATAATTTAAAAATATAGGTCGGTTTAATTATCATTAATGAAAAATAAAGAATATAAAGGAATTGTTACATCACCTTAAAGATAAAAATTACAAATTTTGCCTTCTTTCATATTGGGATAAAAAATTCACTAAAGTGTAAATCTTACTCATTCCTCATTCTAATTAGATTAGGATTTATTTCTAATGTAAAAAACATATAAGATTGTTTTTCAAATCATAAGTCAACTCTTATTAAATGTAAAATGTTAAGTAAAATTGGAATACTTACATAACTAAAATGCTAGCTCCTATTATGTGTAAAATGTTGTATGAGAATGGAATACTTACACGGAACTAAAATATTGTGAAAATGTTACATGAAATTGGAATTGGAATTGTTACAAAAATAAAATGTATGGTGAGGAAAATTTTATGAAAGTAAAAAATAATTAGTATATTGTTGTGATGAAATCTCTAAGGTCAAATCTATTTTTTGAATGCACAACTTGAGATAAGCTTTACACCACTAGAGATTTGATCCCTCTTGGCACTTGATAGATCCAGTGTTAAAATGGATCTTAAATATTGATAGGCATCAATTCATGATAAACTACAGAATACTTATCTTATAATATATCTTACATTATCAATATTTTTAAAAAAATCATAAAAATTAACTCAATTATAACTTAATTTTAAACTATTATTATTGGTCATAAAAAGAATATATATATATATATATATATATAACAAAATTCTTAACTATGAAATTGGCCTCTACTTTATTTTAATTAAATTGAAAGTGAAGATAATGTAGCTACCTTTGTAAATATTAAAAATATTCCTTGGATTTTCCATATAGATTAAATCTCTAACATCTATCTAGTAATTAACACAACTATATAAATTAAATAGTTGGTAAATGAAACACTTATTTCATAATACATCACAGGTTGCTAAAATAGAAAACTAACTAAATAATAACTTTATTCAAAATATTAGTAGTATTATTACTATGAGAATAATTAACATACAAAAAAACATAGAACAAAATTACTATTCATGGAGATTTACTCCCACTTTAAAATGAATGGCATATCAATACCACATGCCCAAAAACCATTGTTGTTATTAATAATCATAACAAGAATTAATATATAATTATATACATTTAAAAAACATCTACAATATGTTTAACCAAGAAGATTCACCACCACAGGGATTCTTAATTTGTAGATAGGTCTTGTTACAATACCATGGTTTTCCAATACCACATGCCCAAAAAATTATAAGTCATTTCATATGACATTTTTTAATTAATCAGTTTAATTAAAAAATTAAAAAGAACATAATTTCTTTTAAAATAAATTTCAACTTTTACTTTGTAACTATTATTAAAAATATTCTATGGAGATTAAATTTCACAAAATATTTACTAAATATTGATAATTAAATTAAAATTTTCTAAACGTATTCCAAAATAAACAAACTATCCACATATTTAATAATAATTGAATAAAAATTATAAAAATCTTATTCAATAATTACTAATAATTAAATTAAAATTATAAAAACATTTCACCATATAATAAAAACCACATTAAAAACTCCACAACCAAGTCATTTTTAGAGCTCTAAAAAAAAAAAATTATGGCCCAAAAATATTCATGACATAGGAAAGGATAACAATTTTATCTTTATGAGTCAAAATCGAGAATACTCATTGTTTCTAATCTAGGTCAATGATTTTAAACAATAAGAGACGACACAATCGAAACAAACCCAAAGTTTAACCTGAAATTACCAAATACATCAACTTAAATGAGGTTTAAAGATTGTTAATTTATATTATGATTTGCATATGGGATGGAGTTGAAATAACCATATAATAACAGCATGAAGATAGATACATAAATTTAAAGATAGATACACAAATTTGAATGGACTCATAAAACAAAAGAGAGAAGTTTGATCTCTATGTTTAATAAATCTAAAATGAAAAAAACATTCTCGTTATTTTACATACTCTTACAAAGAAACCCTTGAAATTATGTTTTTCAAAATTTTCAATTGCTTTCGACTGCTATCGAAAATTGATAACTGTGTTTGATTTCTCAATTGTATTTTCCACTCTATTTTATGCAACAAGAAATGCAACAAGAAAGGAAAAAAATAAAAGCTGCACTTTTTGCCTAACAATTTTAAAATAATAATAATATTACTTTTCTTAATTCAATAACTCAGTGACGAAGAAAAAAATTAATGAAAGGCTGATGATTATTCAAAAATAACAATATCATTTACGCTGAAAAAGCATGACCATCTAGTTGTTTCCTCAGGTCGGTGGAAATTCGATGATGATTTACCTAGGTTTTTTATTTTTTTGAGGTCGGATTGCAAACTTGAAGCATTATATCTTCATTGCAAAATTACCAAAACGACCATGCAACCTTCAAATACCAAAACCAAATATTCTTTTATTCATCTCCTTTGATTTTACTTTTAAATTGATACTACAGTTAAAGTTGTTGGTTTTCAATAACTATTTTAGTGTTTGTTTGTTGCACGACTCGATTTTCAGCCCTGCAACAGAAAATCTGATTGGGGCAAAATTACAAGGGAGAAATGAGATTTTGCAGCTCACTTTTTGACCCAACCGAGATGAATTTCACAAATATGGAACATGTTTTTTTTCACCAACTATCCAAACTAGCTTCCTTACGAGGATTTTCATAGTCCAATGCACCATGTGGAAGAATTGTTCATTTCTTGTGGAACTGTGTTCGCTTGTTATGCTTGGACACAACAAAATTTTCCTTATTTTTGTTTTATTCAAAACATTTTTTTTTTTTTTAACTTAATTTTATTTATTTAGAATAAAAAATGTACCTAATTCTTTTAAACATAATGTTGGCTTTAACATTTTATTTATTTCCTCTTGCAATAATTCATCATTGTTGAAAAATTGAAATGTTTGTTGACAGAGGGTCATTTATTCTTTGCATCGAGTGATGTATAGCTGGAACTATTAACATCTATTCTTCGCATCGTGTGACAAAGCCAACTAGCGGAGCAACTCGGATATATTCTATTAATGATGGGCAACTCGCTCTGCTCTTCGGTTCTCCTCTAGACTTCACAAACAAACAAAAAAACCAAAACTGATATCTAATGCTCACTCTGTTATGCGTTTTTAGATGCTTCTTTTGGAATGGAAAAAAAAAACTGAAATGAGCAGGAATTCATTCAAAATCTAGCATTTGAACCTTGCCATGTAGCATTCACATTAGTGTATTAGCACTTGGATCAGCTAGCGACACTCCTTGCTCTCTGCTTGGCAGGGACTTGTTGCATAGCAACCATTCTTGTTTTATTTGGTTTCACCACAGCTTCTTCTTTTAATTAATTCAAATCTTTGGATAATTACACATAGGGAGTCTTTAAAATTCATGAGAATGGGTGAGTTCCTATTGTCTAGACCCAGCCTCTTTATATCATGTTACACTAAAAAAAATATCTCGCTTAGACAAAATGGTTGTAACTAACATCTTTTTAAGAAAATATATATGTCCCTTATTCTACAAACCAAAGGACACCTCGTACTTATCAAATATTTACATTTGTCCTCTAGAACACCTCAACAAAACTATTCCATGGAAATGTTCTAATTACATAAAAAGAAAGTTAAGTGTATGAGGGATGCCCCTACATCAGAGTCCCCCATAACAAAAGACTTCATGGACCCTTGTCCATGACGTCTGCAATAGTGTTTCTATGCTTTGGGACCTCTACCTCACTCACCCAGACTGCATCTTTAGCTAGAAGACCCTTCAATTTGACTAGATATTCATAGTAGTCATTTTTATAGTCTTTTTGAAAACTCTTTAGTCAATAATTTTTTCCAATTGGATCTTCTCTTGCTCATTCTACTTCTCATCTCCAAGTTTTTTGCAGGGGTATAGTTTTGCAACATTAAATACAAGAGAGATCCCTATATCAGAGGGTAGTTCAATCTCATATTCATTCGCTGAGAACTTTTTCAATACTTTGCAGAGACTAATCTTCTTTAATTTCAACTTATTATACTCATGTCTTAGGAATCTTTCCTTCCTCGAGTGTGCTAAAACCAAGTACCCTACTTCAAAATAAACTTCTCTCCTCTTGCATTTATGGGTGTTTTCATGTAGTTGCCCCTTGACCTATTCATGTATCATTTGCATGATTGTAGAAAGTTATTTTGAATCGGCACTTTGAATTTATTTTTTCCCCAAGTTTATGAGTCCAAAAATGCCTCTTTGGTGCATGTCATACACAATTTGAAATAGGATTTTTCCTATACTCCTATTAGGATAATCATTATAGGAAAACTTGATCCCAGTGTTTATTTTGCTCATTGACCAAACATATTACCAAGTTTCCCAAGCTTCTATTAACCACTTTAGTTTGTCGATTTGTTTGGGGATGATAAGTAGAGTTGTATGTCAAGTTTGTTCTATGATTCTTGCATAAAGTCCTCCAAATGTGTCCAAAAATTTGTGTCTCGATATGAGACTATACTCGCTACAAGGAAAAGACCTTCTAGCAGAGATTTTTGTGGAAGCCCCTATAAAATAGCACAAACATTCGTTTGTAGCAGAGGTCACTAGTGGAGGTAGGAGAGCGGATGTTTTCTGGATGGTGCATCTGAATCTACAAACACATCGGTGCTTTACTATCCATACAAGCATCGATACTACATAGAATATGGTCCACCGTGGAAAATTTGTTTTCTATAAAAGAAAGAACACATGGTGTGTTAAATAACACAACGCATCAGTGCTTGAATAATCGATAGCACTGGTGTCCTTCACGTAGTAAAACAACCTGGTGCATACCACTAAGAAGCAGTGTTATAGTTTTAAATTTCAGAAAAATATGGTGTTATTTTCCAACGACACAACGGTGCGGTAAATGTACTAAAATGCTTCAAGGCTTCTTCTAAAGAGAACCACTAGGCAATTTTTAATTTTTAAAAATAGAGTGGTGTTATAGTCAAACAAGGCAACGGTGCGGTACTTGTATTAGAATGCCCCGATGTGTCTCAAGAAAATCACCACAATAATTTTTTTAATTTAAAAAAAAATGTGGTGCTCTTAGATATATTATGCACTCGTGCGGTTAGAGAAACACAGGAGGGTTAAATAATTTTTAAAAAAAAACCTCCTTAATGTAAATTTCATTTTTTCCATCTACAGTGTTGCAGAGCTTTGAAGCACCATTGTTGTCATTTCCTCATGCACGCGCCCTGACATCAGTGTTTCTCTTTCTCACCATCCTTATGTACCATGCTCACTATCTGACTTTCCAACTTTTTCAAATTGTGCTAAAATTTGTTTTTCTCCATTATGTGTCCACAATGCCTCTCTGACAACCAAATGTCCCAGTAATGTGTATTTTTCTCTCTAATTTTAATTTATAGTGAATTAATAAATAAATAAATAAATATTTAAAAAAAAAATCCATGTGTGGTACGCTCGATATGTTCAGCTCACACTAATAGCGGTGCACCTTGTAAATTTACACATTTCGAACGTGAACATAATGCGTTGTGGTTGTTGTTGTGCGTTTTGTAAATGAAAAAACGCTGAGAAAGAGATAAATTTTATGTCGATGCATCACTCCCAGTGCATTTATATTTACGAAACGTGCCGCGAAAATAATATTTAAAAATATTGCTATAGCTTGATGCGTTCTATAACCTGAACATTTTTTACCGGTGCAAAAATGTTATACGTGCGCATCGGTTCTCAAGTGTGATGCACTTCTATGAAAAAATAAATTTGTAAACCAACAAAGGTGCGTCATACTTATGTGTGCACCGATATCGGTCCAGTTATAGTTGGAAGCGCACTGTAGCAGGTGCATGACTGTGTTTTGAGTGCAATTATAATTTTTTTTTAATTGAAAGTTATGTTTCCATATTTATAAATACATGTTTCATTTAATAAATAAAAAAATTATTTTATATATGAAGCTAATGTATTTTATATGTCAGTCATGTATCATAGACATCTGCAGAAGGAGCAGCAAGAGCAGCGGGAAAACTCATACAATATGGTCCGACCATGGGAGGCCAGAGAGAGGGAGGTGGATTTTTACCCTCGCCCTCTTACTGTAGTGACCTGGGCGCTCTTAAGAAATTTAGGCCTCCTCAAGTACTATGAGGAGGCTACATCCCTCAAGGTGCACTCTATCTTATTATAACATCTGATCCACGGATAAAGTGCCCAAGATCAGGCTTTCCATGTTAGTCATGTGGGCATGGTATAGGTCCAATAAGGGGGAATTATACTTTATCATTGGCTTATCCAAGAGAGGGGAGGATTTTCCCTAGTTCCCTGATGTCCCCCATGGAGTTGCAAGTGAGACTCAACCTTCCTACCCTCAAATATATGTCAGACCTCATGCGATATTTTTAACATGTTTTCAAATCTGTGATGGACAGCTACGATTTTCTTCTTTCGTTGCATGGGAGTTTAGGTGTGCCTCATTATTAGTCACCAATATTTCACACTCTAGTAGTGATGGGAAGTGCATTGGTTTCCCTCTTTTGTATTATATTTATTGTTTGATTCAGGTGCCACATTGCATCAAATGGTTTGCCATTTTTTTTACATAGTTTTGTCATGGCTTTAGGTAGATGTCGTGCATTGAGACATGGGAGGGTGACCTTACCTTTTACTTCAGATCTTTTTTTTATTTTTTGAGAGGTTTCCAGAGGCAAGGTCTATATTTTATCATCGTCACCCTAGGTTTCTAGATACATCAGATGAGGGTGGTGATGATGATGATGAGGGTCGTGATCATGATGCGTCTGGTAGTACCCCTACCCCTCCCCCCAATCGATTCATGGACGTTAGGGTGTTGGTGATCCTTCTTGTAGTACACCTGTTCATCAATCACTTGATGATGAGATGCCAAAGCTAGAGGATGTGCCTTATGTTTCTCCTTACATAGTAGACCAACCACCTCCTCCTCCACCTCAAAGTTCAACAGACTGCGTTGAGGCAGTAGTTGACCATCCATTGTCTTATATTGCATACCAACCACCACCTCCTCCTCCTCCACCTCAGCTGAGTTTGACAGACATTGAGGCATTAGTTTACCATCCATCATCTTCTACTACAGACCAAGCTGACACTACTACGTTTGTTGTATCAGATATTTGATTGCACGTATTTGACTTGATGTAGTTATTTGACTTGTGTGTGTGTGTATGTTGCATTTTTTTTTCATGTTTATGTACGTAATTTTTATGTTGGTGTTGATGTGTATATTGTTAGGTCATGTTACATATGTCCATTTAATGTGCTTGCAGATAGATGTATATGTGATAGCAGTTATTTGACATAATATTTATATTAATTTGAGAATGTGTATGGTGATGATGTTAGATTACAATATTAGATGTGATCACGATGATGATGCCCTGCTAGATTATTAAATTTGTGTGCTAGCTAATGACATTTATATGTGCTAGAGGTGTATACAATTAGATGATGTTAGTGAGTTTGAATGTGTATAGTAGATGATGTTTATGTTTGTTAAATGGTTATCATCATGATATTTATTTTTATGAAATAATATTTATTATAGATTATGTATTGGTGTACTTATATCAAACTTTCATATATGAAATTGCATGCAAAATGATTTACTTCAAAAAAATGCAAAGATATTTTTATAAATTACAAAGTTTAGTATCATTGAAACTATGATTGTAGAATTACGACAAATATTTTTCTATTGCTTAAATAGTTCATTGATATTCATTCTAACTTAATTAGTAAAATATTTCAATATTCACAAGGAAAAAATAATTAAAGGTAAATTAATTTAGTTAGTTCTTAATAAGACGAAAATGTGTAATTCTTTGAATTTTTAATATAAAATATACTTAATAATAAATTATTCAAAAACACAATATAACTAATTCAATATTGGTTTATAAAAATCAATTTATTGTTAAATTTAAAAACTTAAGTAGGATTTTTTTAGAACCTACACCTAAATCCATCTTAACTTTGGATCTACCAAACATCTTTTAGAGTGAAAAGAGTTTTGATCCCTCTAGGCGCTTGGTAGATCCAAATTTAAGATGGATCTACTCTAGCATAATATATATGTAGTTGACATTGAATATTATATTTATAATTCACGTTCTCCACATTAAAATGTTAAAATATGCTCACTCATATTATTTTCATCTATGTATACATTTAATTATTTTTATTATTAATATTTTCTAAATATTAGATATCAAATCCATATTAAACATTGAAATTTTTACAAATATCCCTCATATATTGAATTAGAAAATAATTATTAGTGGAATAAGAATGCTCTCAAAAGTGGAAATATAAGAAAATTTTCAATTTAAATTACTTTATTTTTCTCTGTACAAGTATCTATAAAATTACGTTATTTAATATGGACATTGAAATATTTTACTTATGGTTGATAGAAAAATATATATTTGTTTTAAATATCACATGTAAATGGAACATAGAATGAATTAAACATAATGTAATATCAATAATATTATTTCTTGTCATGTGAAAAAATTACATTTCTTGCTTGTATTATAAAGTAAATTATATTTTAGCCCATAGGGTGTAAGTCAATTGGTGATCGTCTTGTTCCGAAGTCATGTGTAAAGCAATAGATTCAATGTTCAATTCCCCATGGGTTAGACCAACAAATATATATATATATATATATATATATATATATTACATTACATTTCTTCCTCTTAATAAAAGCCAAATTTTTTTTTACACTTTCAGTTACTTTATATCTCTATATAAAGTTATATAGATTAGTGACAACATCTCTCTCATACTAAGTTGTATAGTGACTCAATGCAACTAATTTAGATTTAATATAACTTCAAAAAATCTATTTTTATAAAATTTAATTTATTACTAAATTTCTGAGATTTTCAAGAAATTTAAATTTACTATTTATAGCAACTCTTAATATTTGTAGCCTTAGGATCAAGAAATGTAAAATAAGGCTTGTGAAATTATTTGTAGTTGGGGATTTTCTCTATTGGAAGTTTTCCCTTAAAGAGGCAAGTGAACTTTTTCTCATAATAAAGATATAACAATTTGATGTTATTTTGGTTCTTTATTTGTTATTGTACTCAATTAAATTTAACTCTTTTTAATAATTAATATAAGTTAAATAATACAAAATGATACTATATTAGATTTAAACTTTTCACAAATAATATATTTTATTATTTCTTAATGAAGAACTCAAAAAACATTATTTTATCCACGTACTTATCATGACATAGCCACTAAAATTCATGTTTTCACATTTCTCCAAGCTAATATTACATCATGTTCACAATGATAAAGACATGTCTACTTTAAATAATTTAGTTATAAATACATAAAAATAGATATTTATTTTGTTTTCACATTTCTCCTAGCTAATATTACAGCATGTTCACAATGATAAAGACATGCCTACTTTCAATAACAATACATAAAAATATATATTTATTTTACATAATCTAAATAAGAAACAAAATTTCATCACCAAGTCTATTTGAAAGTCAAACAAATAACTCTTAATCACCATCACACATGTGTTGCACTTGATATGTTACTCTCGCACAGGTGTGATCATATTTACCAAACGTACTGCAAAAATAATATTTAAAAATATAGTTATAGCTCGGTGCATTCAATAGCGTGAACATTATGTACCGGTGCGAAAATGTTATACGTGCACACCGGTGCATATGTGTGACACACCACTATGAAAATTTAAATTTGTAAACCAACAACAATGCGTCATACGTATGTGTGCATCAATTTTGGTGCGGTTGTGTTTTATAGTGCATTGGAGCTCGTGCATGACTATGTTTTTGGTGCACTGATGATTTTATTATTATTCACAATTATATTTCCATATTAATAAATACATTTTTCATTTAATACAAAAATAATTGGATTTTATGTATGAGGTTGATGTATTTTATATGTCAATCATGTGGTAAAGACATCAGCAGAGTGAGCAGGAGCAAGAGAAATGGAAAACCCGTACATTATGGTATGACCATGAAAGTTCAAAGAGAGGGAGAACACCTAACTATTTTCCTACAATACACATTCCAAGTGCCTTACCTAGATCTCAGGGGTCCCTACTACAAACTGCCATGGTGCCATGGATTTCAAAAATGGAACTGTGAAAAGTTTATACTTTGTTAAATGTTGTTGGTACAAAAAAAATAAAAAATAAAAGAGTGAAATTAGAAGGCAGTGGTACAAAAAAAATTATAAAAAAAAATAAACAAAATTATATATATATATATATATATATATATATATATCAAATTACGGTTTCATGGGTCTTATCAGTCACCCACCAAACACCGTGAAAACTTACTGACGTGTCTTTCACGCCACTATCGTATCATACAGTTGATATATTATAAAATGAAAACAAGATAAATAAAAAAATAGTATTATAATTAGCGAAATAAAGAAAACAAAAACATACAACAATAGTATGAATTGTGAAATAACATAAGTACATATCACTCTCCATTGTCATCACCCTGATTATCTTCCTCTCTTCGCATGATAAAATTATTGTTCTCAAAAATATGTTTTAATCTAGGGTCGTGTCTTAATACGAACCACCAATCCCTATCCAACACATCTGGGTAAAAAAACACATGGTTGTAGTGTTTTTGGAAAACATAAGGTTCTCTACCTTCATGCCACATATTTCTAGAGTTGATAGATATCAGCTCACTATTGCAATCTTCCTTTACATTATTTTGATCAATGGTGTCCCACCACTTGCACCTAAAAATAACACATTGGAACGAAGAGAAGTCCACTTGAATGATCTCTTGTATCTTTTCAGCGTAACCTAATGTCCCCTGCATTAGGTTTTCATCGCAGTGGTTATCACGACTAAATTAGTTGAACTCAACTTCCACTCACAATTGTGTGTCATGCATCCATCATCGACATCCTCGGTACGAAAAAGATGTCCATATGCCGACATAGATGAGAAAAATGCACCTATAAATAAGTGAAAAAATCACACAATCAAAAATATAAAATAAATATAGATGTTACAATTCAAAGATGCAGTATGAAGTTCAAATTGTACAGAAAAAAAATAAATAAATAAATAAATAAATATATATATATATATATATATATATATATATATATATATATATATATATATATATATATATATATCTGGGGTTCCCCACCCCAATCCCTATGTTTAACGAATCCTCTTCAGCACGCATGTAACTACCATATGCGCCATATTTTTCTCTAACTTGATCAACAACCCAACTGTTAGGGCATGTCATTGGAATATTTTCTTTTAAATGATCAGGATAAGGCACACGTTTACCATTCAATCATTGGAATTATTTCATGTCACTGTCCTATTTCCTCCTCTTCTCTTCGTACAATGCGACCCACGGTTGTATCGCTTCCATATTGTAAAGAATGAATTTGTTGATGGCTTCAATTTCTGAATTCGCTAATGAAATCAAACCAACATATATATATAGTATGTGTGAGATCAAAATAAGCATTAATATGAATTTCAGTGTTAATAGTTACTTTGTAGTAATTTGACAAATGATAAGTCTTCACTTTTTATCATGCGCCTCTTTCCATTTGTTTCGAGAATCTCCCCTTATATTTTGGCTTCATCCCTTTCATTGTCCTAAATTGCCAAACCTGGTGTGTTTTCAATTTGCTTGATGTACTCACAGACATAATATAAAGGATCATAAAATATATAGCTCTCTGCCATAGACCCCTCGGGTTTTTCCGTTTGTTTAAAAACACCTTTCAATTTCTTCATGTACCTCTCTAAGAAGAACATACAATGATAAGCAATGACCCCAACTAATTAAAATTCATCTACTAGGTGAATTATAAAATGAACCTCCAAGTCCATGAAACTTGTCGGTGGTTCCTTCTCAAACATACAAACAATATCAGCTATCTCTTGACGCCACTATGGAATGCTAGCCATATGAATCTCCTTTGATGCGATCCAATGTACAAATGCATATAATTTAGATATGGCATGTCATAGGTCTTGGGGTAAGTCATGGTTCACACTCCCACACATGAGCAAAGGATAACGACATTGCACAATGAATAGTACATTATACAAAAATTAATTATAAAATATCCCATTACATGAAAATAATAAAATGAAAATAATAAAATCATTTTTTTTACATACATACTCTCAGAAGATTCAAATGGTCATACGATTTCAACCCTGACAAACGGTCTTCCACAGTGAAGCAGTATCGTAGTGAAGACCCACATAAATAAGGCACCCCCACACTCATTATAACTTCCTTTGCCAAATAAAGATCATCTTTCTTTAAAATCCATGGGACACCACCTTCTTTGAAAGACCAAGACAGACCATCCTCTCCTCTAGTTTCTTGTCTTGGCCAATGTTTCTTTTTAGTTTTTGATGAAATACGATCTCTCCTAATAGTCAATGTGTCACTTTTTTTTCGATGACATGTTCCTCCATACATAAGATGATTTTTTTGTAAATCTATACATGGGATCTAGTAAGTGGGCAATCTTAATATGCTCCCAATGTGGGAGCTCATAAAAGACATATTTCTTTTTCATCCTAACGGGAAATTTCTCAACATAGGTGTCGAACAATTTTGGATCATCGAACATAGACTCCCCATTTGAATCAAACATTTCTACAAACTCCTTCTCCTCTCTCTTATATTCTTTAAGCCAATCAGTTGGTGTCATTATTGCATACCTTTGGGTTCTCTTTGGTTTATCATTGAAAGTGGATGTTGCTCTTCTATAAGGTTATTTTTCTGAGAGGAATACCCTGGAGAAATCATACACTAGCTTTCATAGGTGGGCGGACCACCTAGCCTTTAGAGAAAGTCCACAAAATTTACCTCCATGATGCCATTTTGTTACAAAACCTAATAATTAGTGTATACAGGTCAGCATGTTAATGACCATGAAGATCTGAACAATTGAAATAAATTAAATTAATATGTGAAACAATATTTTTACTAAACAAATCAATAAGAATGTAATTTACTAGAGAAAAATCCTAAGTGTGGATAAGCATGTATGGTGTAAGAACATATTCCATACAACATAAAACTCCTCTCTATTGTGATGGGTCTTGACACATCGTACACATGTATCCCTTTCCATAATTTCTTCAATTCATATACCAATGGTTGTAAGTAGACATCCATATTCTTCACTTTTCTTTCTACTAGGGACTTGAGAGCAAACATAAGATGTTCATTATTCATGGAAAACCAAGGGGGTGTATTGTTATTGATCACTACTACAGGCCAAAAATAATAGTTGGTGTTTTGGAGGGAATATGGGTTGATGCCATCCATGGTTATGTTAAATCATAGAATTTGTACTTCACCCTTGAATATTTCAGACCATGTATCCTCTATATGCTTAATGGCTATTGAATATGTTGGGATTCACATAACTCCTAGCTCACTTTTGTGTGAGGCATGTCATCCATAAAACATAGTTAATTATTTGCAATGAAAGAGTCTTTGAATCAGTGGGATTCTAGGCATGTGCCTCAATATCTTATGAGGAAGCAATGTAATTTACCCCTTTTTTTAATTACGGTACCTATCATGCCCACATTTCGTACATATCTCTTTTTCTACATATTCTCCTCTATATATAATATAATCATTCAGACATGCATGATATGATATTGACTCAACACCTAACATTTTCAACAATTGTTTTTCCTCTTCGTAGCTACCCGACAAGACATTATCACTCGAAAGAATTTTATCTTTGAACAACCTGTAGCTGGTGGGGGATATAATTGTACAGTGTCAATATTTAACATTCATAAAATCAACCATTTTTATTTTTTATTGTGTGACAAAATATAAGGAACTTGATCAATAATACAGGTTAATGACCTCAATATTTCTGAGAAACATGAATTCGACATGCGAAACTTTTATTTCGAGTTGTACAACAACATCATTATCCCCAGCTCAGTAGAATTTGACTTTCCTCCAGGTCCAAAGAGTGGTGTGGTGGAAGCAGATTTCAAAGTTTCGAATAAGGTATCAGTGATATGAACATCATTCCCTAGCTCATCGTTCTTGAATTCATCTAACAACATTGCCTCAATGGCAGTCGTATCCCATAAGTAATCATCCATACCAACCTCTATTTGATTGTCTCCATTGTCGAATTGTGGTGAATTACTACTATTGTTGTAGTCATTTCTAATTTGATGAATATGGACATAGTGGGAATTGAATAGGTGGTTGATTAAACCATTCTTTATACGCTTCCTCTCTGAGTCTTTCTCTTAATGCAGTATTATCTCGAGTTGACATATCAGTGGGATGCACCGAAAGATGGTATGTGGGTCACTCATCATCACTATAATCCTAATTTCAAAAAATATTGAAATTCATTAGTACAATATCAATGATATTAGTAGGCATGTCAATGCAATTGGTTTATTTAAATTACATTATACCAAATAATTATTAATATTTTTTATCCAAGATTGCAGCTAGAAGATGCCATGTTCTAATTGGCAAGGTGAAGAGGTCTCCATTTTCTGTAGAAAATTGAATAATAGCTGAATTATTCACCGAGATTATCCTGATTACACACTCTTTAAGCTGCATGCATAATACATAACCTCTTCTACAATTGATCATCAATATGCGGAAATAGAAGCAGTCGCATGCGCACATTAAAACATAATCAAGCACACATATAACACAGTATGTAATGGGGAAAGCTTATAGATGAAAACCCCCAACTATCTGTATATTATAATGATAGAGAACATGTAACAATACATAGCACAAAGCTCCTCACAGCTCTCAGCACTATCTCATATGCTACACACAAACTAGCTCAGATCTGAACAAGTCACAGGTTCAAATCTCCTCCACTGTTTGTCTGCCTCTACTACGCAATCCAAGATGAGAATGAATGAGATCCAAGTTCAAATCCCCTTGGCTTGTACTGCGCAATCCTCATTGGCAATCTCAATCAATGTGTGTGCAAATCTCATGCACAGCCATAGTCACAACTGATAGTAGACTCACCCTTTCACCCACCTCTAACACTGGTCTCCACCGAACTGTCCATGCATTGCAGTTAACTGATGTGTTCTTTAGTTGATTTATGAGTTAATAATTAGTGAATTAATTAATAATTAATTCACACCACTCATCACTAGTGTATTTTTCAGTTAGATTAAATACAACTAGTTCAACTAAGTTAAACAGAACACAACTCCACCAACTGTCTCATCAACTCCACCAAACTCTGCCACATGAGTTCTAACTGAAGTCAAACATGCAATAGCTCAACTAAAACTTAGGAAAAGTGTATTTCCTTTTTTCAGCTGCATGTGCCACATCCAAGCATCAAACCGAAGTGCTCCAAGAGGATAAGATAATGTTTATAGTCTAAATATTATTAAGGGTTAATAATATTTGACTGTTCTATTTTTAGCCCGGCAGTCTAAAAATAGAAACCGCCCAATGTCTAAAAATAGAGGACCATCTATTTTTACCAACTCGACCAATCATCCATAAATAGCATCCTGCAACTCATAGACCATGATCCATATGTCTAAAACAGACATCATGGCCAAAATCACTTTCAGGTGGGAATCTCCACCGTAGTTTGGGTGATCACTTTCCAACTAGGGAATCAGGAAAGATGTTTCGTGATGCCTTCCTTCATCAAGCTTGTTGCACCAACACTCCTCTCAACAAGAAAGGGTCGTCTTTGCATGCGACATGCAACCCACATTCGCTATAAATCACAAGCGCCATGCACCCATGCATTCTGCTCTGCAACTCCTTTGAAACTGAATAGGCTCCAAACAACTCAATCAGTCTGATGCATCTATCATCAAAGTCTTCAACTTCTGCTGGGCCCAATTGCACATGTCATCAGGAACCACTGCGTTGTTGAACTCTTGCACCCATGCACTCTTGCACTTGCTGTCAACTCTAATTCGCGCTCCAGTATCCGACACTGCCTTGATCCGCCCGCATCAATCCAACCGATCATGCCATCGTTGCACTCGGGCACCCTCGTAGCTGTGTTCAATTCATGAGATCCACACCATCTCATGAATCTCGCCCAGAAATTCTCCTTGATTAATCATGCATGTCGCCCCACCTCTCACCTGGTGGTATAGCTGCATGCACTCCCTCTGCCCATCTGGCACGAAATTTCTCTGCATGAGTGGTTTCTTCCACTCCATGATCCTCATCTTGTGGCTGCTCCACATCCCGAGGTTCATTATTTCCTACATGCAAAACTTGCTCCCTCTCAAGCATCAATTGCATGTCTTTCTTGCACTTCCCAACAGTAGGAAGCTCCGTAGACATCCCATCTACTTCAAGTCTATAGAGATTCTTTGCTCAAATCCCAACCTTCTTGACTTGTCCTGTTGCCTTGTGCCGAAGGAAAACTTTTCCTTCACTGAAGACAACTTCATACCCTTTATCCTCTAACATTGCAACTGAGATCAAATTCTTCTTTAAACCTGGAACATGCACTACATATTGTAAAAGAATGAGTTTACCTGACTCCCTCTGAAAGGTTATGGTACCAATGCTGGTCGCATTTTATCGTCCATTGTCGCCCAACTCAACATGCAACTGGAGATCTTTCTCCACCAAGTCACTGAAAAGATTCACATCTCCCGTCATGTGAAAGGAAGCGCCACTATCAAAATACCACCCCGATCCCAATGCACTAGACACCATGCATGCGATCAATGAGAAGTCCAGCTCAAATTGCGAGCCAAGAGCCTCACCAGCTGCAGCTCCAACAGCCTGCTTGTTCTTCTTCTTCTGTGGACAATTCGTGGCGTAATGCCCATGCTCGTGACAGTGAAAACACTTCACTTTGGACATGTCACTCTCTTTACCATCCGCACCGGATTGAGAAGCATTCTTCTTTCCCTTCCCCTTCCTTGCTTTGGCAACCAAAGCGCAATCTTCTTCATCAGATGCCTTTGATGAAGATCCATCCTTGGTACTCCGCCTTATCTCCTCTTGCACAAGATCCGACCAAAGTCGCTCCCATCCTAGAAATTTCTCCCGACCATTGACAGAATCCTCATAGGAATGCCAACTCTTCGGAAGACCAAGGAGAGCCAAGCTCACCAAGTCCTCATCATCCACACTAACTCCTACACTCCCAAGCTCATCCCTGCAGTGGACAAACTTTGTCAAGTATACCGGAATAGTGTCATTCTTCTCCATCTTTATTTTCCTGAGTTTATCCTTGAGCGCCAACTTCCTCTAGTCGCTCTTGCTTTGGAATAAATCTGTCAAGGCTTTCCACATCAAAAATGGAGAAGCCTTACCATGCAGGTTGGATACTATGTGATCCTTCACGCCCTCCAACAGAATCCTTCGACACCTTGCTGTCTTCTTTTGCCAAGCCTCAACCAAGGCTGCATCGCTAGGATTTGGAACTTTAGCATCTATGAACTCCTTCAGCCCATTGTCATAGAGCACCGCCTCCATCATATCTCTCCATGCAATATAATTCGAGCTGCCTTCAAGAGCATACTCCAATCGCAATCCTTGATAAGACATTTTGACTTCGACACCAAGAAAACACTGCTGCAAATTCGAATTCCACCAGCTCAAAACTCAACCGCTTCTGATCTGTGAGAACAAAGTATTTCTAGCACAGAGATCGACTGTAGGGGCATTTACTGGATATATCACCTTTCAAAGAAAGGATGGCTCCAGAGGCTACCTGGCCCGCTTACAGACTCTGTCTACCGAAATAAATTTGTAATCACTGTAATAGATCCGATGACCAATTTAGCCTCTGATACCATGTAGAAAATTGAATAATAGCTTAATTATTCACCGATATTATCCTGATTACACACTCTTTAAGCTTCATGCATAATACATAACCTCTTCTACAATTGATCATCAATATGCGGAAATAGAAGCAGTCGCATGCGCACATTAAAACATAATCAAGCACACATATAACACAGTATGTAATGGGGAAAGCTTATAGCTGAAAACCCCCAACTATCTGTATATTATAATGATAGAGAAAATGTAACAATAAATAGCACAAAGCTCCTCACAGCTCTCAGCACTATCTCACATGCTACACACAAACTAGCTCAGATCTGAACAAGTCACAGGTTCAAATCTCCTCCACTATTTGCCTGCCTCTACTGCGCAATCCAAGATGAGAATGAATGAGATCCAAGTTCAAATCCCCTTGGCTTGTACTACGCAATCCTCATTGGCAATCTCAATCAATGTGTGTGCAAATATCATGCACAGTTATAGTCACAACTGATAGTAGACTCACCCTTTCACCCACCTCTAACACTGGTCTCCACTGAACTGTCCATGCATTGCAATTACCTGATGTATTCTTTAGTTGATTTATGAGTTAATAATTAATTCAAACCACTCATCACTAGTGTATTTATCAGTTAGACTAAATACAACTAGTTCAACTAAGTTAAACCGAACACAACTCCACCAACTGTCTCATCAACTCCACCAAACTCTGCCACATGAGTTCTAACTGAAGTCAACCATGCACTAGCTCAACTAACCCTTAGGAAAAGCATATTTCCTTCTGTCAGCTGCATGTGCCACATCCAAGCATCAAACTGAAGTGCTCCAAGAGGATAAGATAATGTTTATAGTCTAAATATTATTAAGGGTTAATAATATTTGATTGTTCTATTTTTAGCCCGGCAGTCTAAAAATAGAAACCGCCCAATGTCTAAAAATAGAGGTCCATCTATATTTACCAACTCGACCAATCATCCATAAATAACATCCTGCAACTCATAGACCATGATCCACATGTCTAAAAATAGACTTTGCGACAAAAATCACTTGTGTGGTCCCCCACCTAGTTTAGGTGATCACTTTCCAACTAGGATCAGGAAAGATGTTTCGGGATGCCTCCTTCACTGTTTCTTGTTGCAATCTTCAACATTTTCATCTACTAATTGTTTGCAATATGTCATTGTATGTGAAATTAAATTTTCAGATAGCTTTTAAATCAAAATGGTGTGCTTATTAGAACAAAGTGCACCGATGTGTTTAAAAAAATAACAACATAGGGGCGTTCAAATAATACTCGCACTAGTTTCTGACATTCCAAAAAAAAAAAAAATGTTATCATATTGGTGCTCTTCTACAAACGCATCGATGCATTTCAAAAAACGCAGCACTGCTACGCACCTATTTTAGTATTTTAGAAAATAAATATTTCAACCAACTCGGTGTTATTATAACACAGATGCTTTTAAATAGAAACTGCATCATTGCCTAAAATAATTATTCGCACCATTTCAAAAATTCGAAAATTAAAAAAAAATATATGTATCATGTTGGTGCGTTGAAAAATGTGTTGAAGTCCAATAAGAAATTGCAGCACCTACACTAGTGTTGGACCAATAGGTCCTAGCAGCACCTACACTAGTGTTGGACCAATAGGTCCTAGCAGCACCTACACTAGTGTGTGTTAAATTTGGTACAGTGTCTATTTTAATTTTCTCTTAATTAAAGTGGACAACAAAATGTAATCTTATCTCATAATCACTTGTAATAGTTAACTGAATGTTATAAACTCAGTTAGCTCGTGAATTTCGAGTTGAGGGTGTTTGGTGAGGCATGTAAAGTAATTCTATTAGTTATGGAGTTTGAATTGCAGTCAGTGCATTAGTTTAATGCATGTGTAATCAGTTAACTTAGTTAGGTGAGTTAAAGTCAGTTGAACTAGTTGTAATTTTCTGTTGCACTAGTGAGAGATCAAGTGAATTAAATATTATTTAATTCGCAATCAGTGATTTTCCATGCAACTGATGATTTACTATTATTAGCTGCAGGCATGTCAGTTCCAGTGGAGACCCAGTTGAGACAAAGGTGAAAGGGAGTTTAACAATCATTTGTGTGATTAGTAGGTTTCTTGCATGCAACTAGACATCCATTTGATTTCCCATGATCCTTTTGCAGTTTAGGAAGGACAAAATTCCTAAACAATAGGGATTGCATTCATCAGGAATTGCGCAAGCAAGGCAGGTTGTTTAGAGGTTGATAATTGGCTAAGTGTTGGTCATTTTTGTCCAAGACAGTGTGAGACAGTTAGCGAAGTGCAGGAAACTCTTGTGAAGAGGGTGCATTGTAATTTTTTCATGATTCCATGGTTAATATAAAATAAGAGATAGAGGGGCTTTGAGCAGCAAGCTTTCCCCTGGAAATTATATGTGTTGTGGTTTGATTTTATTCTTTATTTTCTTCATGTGATTAGCGATTGTGTTTAATTTCCGCACTTGATTTGTAGAAGCGATTCAGTATCTAGCTTTATACATTGTTAGATCGAATTGAATCCATTGATATACATATGTTTGTATAATTTCTACATGGTATCAAAGCACATGAAATCACTATAGTGGAGGAGAAGCTAAGTTTGTGACTGAATAGAATTCGAATTTGCAAAAGACACTCTTGGTGAAACAAGTGATTCAGGATCGAAATGGATTTCAGTGGCTTGATATTGGAGTATGCACTTGAGGGTAGCTCTAACTATATTGCCTGGAAAGACAGGATGGAGGCAGTACTGGAGGACAATGGATTGAAGGAATTCATTGACAATGATGTTCCCAAACGCAATGTGACAGATGCTTCAAATCTTGATGCTTGGTAAAAGAAAGTTGCAAAGGTGAGGAGGATCTTATTGGAGGGAGTACGAGACTACATTGTCTCAAGTCTCCATGGCAAAGTGACACCATATGCAATGTGGAAATCTTTGACAGATCTATTTCAGAGCAGTATTGAACATAGAAAATTGGCATTGAAGGATAAATTCAGGAAGATCAAAATGGAGGAAGGTGAAACCATGCTGAAATTAACCACTTTTGTCCAATGTCAGGATGAGCATGGGAGAGTCGGAATTACTATCGTTGATGATGATTTGGTGAGCCTATCTCTTCTAGGACTTTCCAAGTGTTGGCATAATTATCAGGACTTTGTCAATGGAAGGGAAAAGTTTCCAGATTTGGAACGACTTTGGTCACATTTGGTGCAAGAAGAATTCAGGTGAAATACCAAAGATGGATCTTCATCTAAGAATGAATATGAAGAAGATTTTGCTTTGGCTTCCAGGGTGAAGAAGGTGAAAGGAAATAAATTTCATTCCAAATCTAAGTCTGGTAAAGATGGCAAGAAGCGTGACATGTCCAGAGTGAAGTGTTTTCACTGTCACGAGCATGGACATTATGTCACTAATTATCCACAAAAGAAGAAAAACAAGAAGGCTTCAGGATATGCAGCTAGTGAGGCTTTCGCCTCGCAATTTGAACTTGACTTATCACTCATTGCATGCATGGTGTCAAGAGCAATGGGATTGGTGTGGTACTTGGATAGTGGTGCATCCTTTCACATGACGGGAAACAAAGAACTTTTTAGCAGCTTGGAGGAGAAGGACCTCCATATGCATATAGAAATGAGTGATGGCGAGCGATACAGTGCTACTAGGATTGGTAACATTACCTTCTAGAGACAGTCAGGTAAACCCTTTCAATTAAAAGATGTAATGCATGTACTAGGCTTGAAGAAAATTTATTCTAAGTTGCAATGTTGGAGAATAGAGCATATGATGTTGTTTTCAGTGAAGGAAAAGCTTTCCTACGACACAAAACAACAAGACAAGCCAAGAAGATTGGGATTCGAGTTAAGAATCTCTATAAACTTGATGTATATGGTTGTGCAGCATTGATGGGTAAGGCAGACAAAGTGGTGAGCTGGGATGAGGGTGAGTTATGGCACAGGAGATTCGGCCATCTTCACCACAGGGCCTTGAAGGTCATGCAATAGATTTCTATAGGTCTTCCCAAGGGTGCACTTGCGCAATCAGACACATGCAAGGGATGTACTATGGGGAAGTATGCAAAGGCCACTTTTCATGAGAAGGAGAACCGAGCCTCAGAGATTCTTGAGAGAGTTCACTCGAATGTGTGTGGACCATTCTCTACTGCTTCGACAATAAAGCATAAGTACTATGTGATATTTTTTGATGACTTTTATCGAAAGTGTTGGATCTAATTCATGCATAAGAAAGATCAGACGTTCTCAAAGTTTCTTGAGTTCAAAGCACTGGTGGAGAAAGACACGGGGAAGCATGTGAAGGATCTTAGGAGCGAAAATGGTGGTGAGTACATCTCCAATGAATGCAAGCACTTCTGCAGCAAATAAGGAATTCGGAGAGAACTAATTGTGCCTCATAACCCACAGCAGAATGGGGTCGTAGAAATAAAGAACAGAACAATTGTGGATACAGCAAGAGAGATGTTGCAAGATCAAGGCCTATCGTTGCATCTATGGGCAGAGGCATGCAACACAGTGGTATTTGTGAAAAATCGTTGTCCTCATCGGATACTTGGCATAAGTACACAAGAAGAGGATTTTACTGGTAAGAAACCTGATGTTTCACATTTCAATATTTTTGGCTCATCTGTTTATGTGCATGTGACCGGTTACGGTCCTGTAATTTACAAAATCTCAAGGTGACTAATTATTTTTGTTTAGATCGTTTATATTGAAAATAATATTCCATGACTGTCATTTATTTCCAAGAAGGTATTTCTGGCACAAAATATGGGAAAGGATGGTTGTATTCACCTCATTTCCAATATAGTCCAAACTAATCCTAAATGCATTGGTTAGCACTATCCATCTCATAAAACCCCCAAAACCCACATATATAAAGTTTTGGGACTTTATATTAAGTCATGATGCCTCTATATCAACGTCTCCTACCCACTAACAGCCATATCATATTTCCCTTTAAACTTACCATATATTTCTCTTATCGCAGCTCTGCCTGCACCACAAAAAACCTTATATACATATCATATATTTCATATGTGATATAGTATTTATCATTTTCCACACTTAACCATATTAAAACCTTTACCTTTCATCACAATTTGCTTATTGCAGTTTTAAACTCCATTCATAACACAATTGTCGAATCCTACAGAAACCCCAAAATGTGATTTGCGATATTGGCTGGGACCCATTTTCGCATCGCAAGTTCGCAAATATTACTTACCACTTGGACTTACTTCCACCTCATTCCTTGATATGTGATTTTCGATATTGGTTGGGACCCATCACCTTTTCGCATCGCAAGTTCACAAATATTACTTACCACTTTCTCCCCGATCTCCGATATTTCGATAAGTTTGACTTTGCGAAATGCGATAAGGGGTGAATGCAATGTAGTTTCATAGTTAAATTTCAAAGGATTTCAAATCCAGAATAAGGCCTTTTTATGAATAAATCGCATCAGAGTTAGAAGCGGTGAATATAACGCAGAACCACCAAGAATTCTGAGATGTGATACGAGGAGTGGACCCGATATAGTTCAAAGGTAAAATCTAAAGGAATTGAAGTCTGGCTGTGGGACCCAATCAGAGATCGCAATTCACAAGCTCAGGAGGATAAGCACTCAAGAATCATGTCGAAACGTCGAAGTGAGAGATGCGATACGAGGAGCAGATGTGATACATTTCAAAGGAAAAATTCAAAGGATTTTAAATCTAGAAGTAAGAAACATTGTTATCGATGAAATAGGTAACCGCACTGTTACCTACTTTTTTTTTGTAGCATAAAAAGCACCCGATTTTGAAAAGTGGTGATGCAGAATCACCCTTTTTTTTTTGTTAGCACATTTTTGACACTCTAATATTTTTATTTATGAAGTATGAATTATTTTTTTTAAATGTTAGTGATTTTCATGCTAATTTTGAAACGTATTGATGTAGCATCAACTTTTTTTTAGACCGGTGATTTTCATGCTAATTTTGAAACGTATTGATGCAGCATCAACCTTTTTTTTAGAGTGGTGATTTTCATGTTGGTAATAAAACACAAAACTTAGATATATATATATATATATATAAACAATAAAAAAAAACCAATAAAAATGTTAAAAAAAACAAATTAACTCGTAAAAATAAAATATTTAAACAAAAATAAATAAATAAAACAAAACAAAAAACAAAAATATTCGAAAATTATATCAAAAGAAATGACAAAATTTGAAAAAAAACACATAATTTAAAGAAAAAAACAAAAAATAAATAAATAAATAGAAAAGTTAAAAATAATTTAAATTACAAAATTAAAATTTAGATTTTAAAAAAAAAAATAGAAAAAAGAAAAAATTAAATTTAAAAATTTAAATTAAAAAAATAATAATAATAAGAAAAAAAATACAAATTTTAAAATTAACAAAAAAAAAAACAAAATTTAAAATTGATTAATAAGAAATACCAAAAAAAAAAAAAAAAACTATCATTAAAAAACAAAAAAAATGAAAAAAACCACGTGCATGTAATTAAAAAACAAATATCTATAAATTTACTGGTTTTTTTTAAATGAAACAATTTATAAATTTTAAAAATGAAAAACTAAATAAACTACAAGTTTTTAAAAAAAAAATTAATTAAAATTTAATAAATTTAATAAGTAAATTTTAAATTTTAAAAAATAATTAATCTAAAATATTAAATTTAGAAACAAACTTAAAAAAAAATATATATATATATATATATAAACAAATTAAATTTAAAATAAAAAATTTGAATGAAAAAAATAATAATTTTAAATTTTTTGAATTTAAAAAAAAAAAAAAATCAAATTAAAAATAAAATAAAATAAAAAAATTGATCGTGGTGGCGCCACCAATCGGCCTCCCGCCCAGGTGGCGGCGGAGGCCGACCGCTGGGCGCGCAGGGAGGCTTCATGCAGCCCCCCGCTTGCCCAACGGTCGGCCTCCGTCGCCAGCTGGGCGGGAGGCCGACGGAGGCCGATTCCCAGAATCAGCCTCCCATCGCGGGAGGACGATTCCCGAAATCGGCCTCTCCCGCCACAGGAGGGCGATTCCCGGAATCGGCCTCTCCCGCCACAGGAGGGCGATTCCCGGAATCGGCCTCCCGCCGCGGGACACCGATTGGCGGTGCCACCACGATCAATTTTTTTTTTTTTTTTTTAATTCGAAAATTTTAAAATTATTTTTTTTTAATTTAATTTTTATATTTGAAATTTAATTTTTTCTTTTTTTTTGTTTTTTTTAAATTATTTTTTCATATTTTTTTTTAATTATTAAATTTTATGGTTAGTTTTTTCATTTAATTTTTAAAATTCTGTAAATTTTTTATTTTATTTTTTTTTTCTAATTACATAAAATTTTTATATTTTTTTTATTTCAATTAAAATTGTGTATTTAAAATTAGATTTTTTTTTTAATTAAACTTAATATTTTCAAATTAAATTGTTTTTTATTTTATTTTTTATTTAATATATTTTTTTCAATTTTTCAATTTTAATTGATATTTAAAGATTTTTAACTTTTTATTTTAAGAATGTTTTTTTTTTTTCCTTTATATTTAAAATTTATTTTTTATTTCAAAATTTATTTGTTTATTTATTTATTTATTAAAATTTAATATTTTATTTTTTAAATTTATTTTGTTATTTTAATATTAACACTTTTTAAAATTTAATAAAATCTAATATATATATTTTTAATTTAAGTTCATATATATATATTTTATTTTTTATAATTTAAATTTACTTTATTTTTTAAAATCTATTTGTTTTTTTAATATATATTTTTTTTAATTTAATATTTTTATTGTTTTTTTTTTTCATTTTTTTACTCTCTTCTTTTTTTCTTTTTTTAAATTTAATATATTTTTTTAAATTTATTTTTTTATTTTAAAATTTAATAAACATTTTCTTTTTCTTTTTTAAATTTAATTTCTATATTTTATTTTTTATAATTTCTTTCTTTTTTAACTTGTTTTTTTTTTTAATTTAATATTTTTATTTTGTTTTTATTTTTATTTTTTTATTTCTATATATTTTGAAATTTTAATCTTTAATTTTTATTTTTTTTTTCTTAAATTTTAGGTTTTTTTCAATGTTTGAATTAAAAAATTTATTTTGTTTTTATTTTTATTTTTTTATTCCTATATATTTTTAAATTTTAAGCTTTAAAATGTTTTTATTTTTTAAATTTATTTTTTTTCTTAAATTTTAGGTTTTTTTTAATGTTTGAATTTTAAAAATTAAAAAATGTTATTTCTATTTTTAAAAATGTCAAAAATATGACACAAGTTTTTTTTTTTCTTATTCCAGCATCAACTGGTTTTGTTTTGAGGGTGTTTTTTCAATTGTTTTTTCAATAAACAATTTTGTTTTTACCATAATTTTATAAAATGTTGAAATTTGACCTTCAAAAAAAACCAAGTGCATTCTGGAATACATTTTTTTTGTTTTTGGGGTGTTTTTTCATGTTTTTTGAGTCTTTTTGGGCTAGAGTTCTCGTTTTGAGGTCAGTTTACCTATTTCATCGGTAACAGTGTTAAGACTTTTTCATTTAGAAATCGCATCGAGGTTTGGAAGAGCTATCAATAACAAGAAACACATGAGAACGTCAAAGTGTGGAGTGCGATAATGAAACGGACGCGATGCAGGTCAACGTTGAAGCCTAAAGGATTCCTAGTCCAAGTGTATGTGGTTTTCCCTTTGTTAAATCGCATCGGAGAATAGAGGAGGCTTATAATGTAGAACGATTGGATCGTCGAAATGCAATTAAGGGACTGGACGTGAGGTTGTTCAAAAGTTAATTGAAATTTATTTAAGGTCGAGGGTTCTTTGTAGTTACGTTGTTTTATGAAGAAAAGGCTAAACGCGGCAGAAAGGCTCGAGTAAGGGACCCGACACAAAGCAAAGGGTAGTGTATTTGAACATTGCGGTAATGAGGAGCTAGACACCATGGGTCGAGTTGGGCTCAGCAACACTCCGGGAAGATTCGGTTGTTGAGACAAAGGTGAAAACTCAATGCTACGGACACGAGCAGAAGAGGCGGAGTCGGGCAAAGGAGATATGGTGGCACTGTTGGAAACGTGCCAACTGGGTCAAATCGGGAAAAAGGTCTTTGTACAGAATTGTTATGATATAACAACAGAAACAAAAAAGGTAGTGAACACATCAGCACAGCCACCGATCGACAAAAATTTGCCAGCACCGCATCATATTTAATGATCCAACAAAGGCGGCCCAAAAGTAGAGCCAGATGTCAGAGCCTCCCATCGTTGCCTCTTCATGACCACCTCATCCACCTTCCGCTTACTTTTGGATTCACGAAGCGCCGCCAAAGTTTTTGGATTCGTGAAGAGTTGCCGAAGTTAATTCCACAGGCAGTGTTTTATCAGAGATATTTTGTTCGGGCTTTGCATGGCCACACTTGTCTAGTTTTTGTTTAATTGTAATTAATGAAAATTTACCAAAGTAGATAAGGAAACCAACGTAGTCTTTAGTTAAATATTGCATGCATTGGCAGTATCAAGGGTTGGATCCTTTGGGACCGTGTTGGACTCTGCACTGTAAGAACATCTTTTATTGGAGCGCTGTAATTTTTGGAGCTGGGCATCAATAATAAAAGACCGTTTACAGGATCATACTTGAGTTGTGATAAACGGTGATGTATTTCCTATCTGTGTTAAATGTTTCCATTGTTTTCCTTGTTGTGCATCCATTTATCTTATTGTAAAATAGAAATTTTAGATTAAGATTTTTTGTCGGAGCACCTTAATTCTGTTTGTCTTTACTATCTGAATGTTTTCTTCTGAAATCTGATTAAATAATTCTTAAATGCTCTTCAATCACTAGTGAATATCATTATTTTCTCCATATCATAATTCATGTTGCCTTAGAGATCTAATTAGTACAGTTAGCTTGCCCTGTGATGCTCTTCAAAAATTGATGTCACAAACCAACCCTTTTGACTCCATAGCCCAATGGATTAACTTTTGCAGACCTGCTCATCCAACCAACAAAACCAATCAAAAAAACAAATTCTCACCATCACAAGTAAATAAAAAAATTCCTACCCATGTGTTTTGCCTCGCTCTTGAGAGAAAATTACAAGTAGATTGTAAATAGGAAGGATGAGGAATATTCGAATGAATCAATGGAGGAAAGAAGGGATGATATGGAACCTTTTTCAGATCTAGAGGTTCAGTCCCTGAATCATCTTCAATGTCAAGTCTCAGATGAAGTCACAGAATCTGAAACAGATGATGAATTGATCAAGTTTGATTCTCTGCCTTTATTCTTTAATTCATTTCTGATCATGAAAGAGAGTCTTCTTCACATTTTAGTTGATAATCATGGGAGAAAACATGAAATATCAGTGGAACCAATGCTACAACCATCTAAAGCACTACATGACCCAATAGCAGACACGTCGGATGTTTTGTGCTTTTAGAGTCAGAGTTCGTGTCCCCGTAATAATTTCAAAAGCTGCTATGATATGGATATGATCAGAGACTCTGCCCCATTGTCTGCTTTGGTATAAGTATCGACACAAAATTCGTCAGATAACATGCAAGCATTTTCGAGTTGTTTGAAGACTTAGAGAGCACATCTACAGTACCAGGATATGAAGTTGAGTTGCCTGAGTTAGAATACCCAAAAGTAGGTCAAGTGTATCTTGATCCAGTGACTATCTATATGGAGAAATTGTTCATCACAAAGTCATAATACATTTCTAACATTTTTGTTGTTTTTCAGGTCCACCTAGTTCCCTGTAAAGAAGATCAGGCTGGGAATCTGTATCAAATACCATTAACAAGTTTGTTTCCGATTTTGGTGAAAAGAAGTGAAAGGACAAAGTTATTAGAGCAGTTGCTTGACTAGCTGCACTGGCATTATTGTATCATTTAGAACAACAGTGATTTCAGTGGGTTAGGGCGGGTAGGTGTGAAAATAAGCTCAGTACTTTGAGAATTTTTCCAGTTTTAGTTTCAGTTTGCTTTTCAATTTTTAGATCAAGTGTGTTACAGACTTCAGTTGCAGTGAGTTCATATTTCATCTTGAATATTTTCAACCACAGAGGTTTTGTAGCAAATCTGAGATCAACCTAATAGATTAGGCCACTAGTCTACGATGTTCTTGAAACTTCACTTGGAGAAGTGCCATCCTCAGTTGAAGCCACTATTAGGGTCCTGTAATTTACAGAATCTCAAGGTGACTGATTATTTCTGTTTAGATCATCTATATTGAAAATAATATTCCATGACTGTCATTTATTTCCAAGAAGGTATTTCTGGCACAAAAGATGGCAAAGGATGGTTGTATTCACCTCATTTCAAATATAGTCCAAACTAAACCTAAATGCATTGGTTAGCACTATCCATCTCATCAAACCCCCAAAACCCACATATATAAAGTTTTAGAACTTAATATTAAGTCCCGACACCTCCATTTCAGCTCCGCCCACCCACTAACAGCCATATCATATTTCCCTTTAAACTTACCATATATTTCTTTTATCGCAGCTCTGCCCGCACCACAGCAAACCTTATATACATATCATATATTACATATGTAATATAGTATTTACCATTTTCCGCAGTTCGTTTATCGCAGTTTTAAACTCCATTCATAACACAATTGCCGAATCTTACAGAACCCCGAAATGTGATTTGCGATATTGGCTGGGACCCATCACCTTTTTGCATCACAAGTTCGCAAATATTACTTACCACTTGCACTTACTTCCACCTCATTCCCCAATATGCGATTTGCGACATTCGCTTGGACCCATCACCTTTTCGCATCGCAAGTTCGCAAATATTACCTACCACTTGCTCCCCGATCTCCGATATTGTGATAAGTTCGACTTTGCGAAATGCGATAAGGAGTGGATGCAATGCAGTTTCAGAGTTAAATTGCAAAGGATTTCAAATCCGGAATAAGGCCTTTTTATGAAGAAATCGCATCGGAGCTAGAAGCGGTGAATATAGCACAGAACCACCAAGAATTCTGAGATGCGATACGAGCGAACCTGATATAGTTCAAAGCTAAAATCTAAAGGAATTGAAGTCTGGTTGTGGGACCTAATCGGATATCGAAATTCGCAAGCTCAAGAGGATAAGCGCTCAAGAATCATGTTGAAAACATCGAAGTGCGAGATGTGATACGAGGCGCAGATGCGATACATTTAAAAGGCGAAATCCAAAGGATTTAAAATCCAGAAGTAAGACTTTTTTCATTTATAAATCGCATCGAGGTTTGAAAGAGCTATGCATAACAAGAAACACATGAGAACGTCGAGTGTGAAGTGTGATAATGAAGCAGACGCGATGCAGGTCAACGTTGAAGCCTAAAGGATTTCAAGTCCGAGTGTATGTGGTTTTCCCTTTGTTAAATCGCATCGGAGAACAAAGGACGCATATAACGTAGAACGATTGGATCTCCGAAATGTGATTAAGGGACTGGACGCGAGATTTTTCAAAGGTTAATTGGAATTTATTTAAGTTCGAGAATTCTTTGTAGTTACGTTGTTTTATGAAGAAAAGGCTAAATGCGGCAGAAAGGCTCAAGTAAGGGACCCGACACGAAGCAAAGGGAAGAGTAACATAAACGTCGTGGTAATGAGGAGATAGACACCATAGGTCAATTTGGGCTCAGCGGCACTCTGGGCAGAGTGGGTTGTTGAGACATAGGTGAACACTGAACGTTGCGAGCACGAGCAGAAGAGGTAGAGTCAAGCAAAGGAGATATGGTGGCGCTATTAGAAAGGTTCCAGCTGGGTCGAGTCGGGAAAAAGGCGTTTGTACAGAACTGTTATGAAATAACAGCAAAAACAGAAAAGGCGGTGAACACATCAGCATAGCCACCAATCGACGAAAAGTTGCCAGCAATGCAACATATTCAATGATCCAGCAAAGGTGGCCCAAAACTACAGCCAGATGTTAGAGCCTTCCATCGTTGTCTCTTCTTGACCACCTCAGCCACCTTCTGCTTACTTTTGGATTCATGAAGAGCCGCCAAAGCTTTTGGATTCATGGAGAGCTACCGAAGTTAATTCCACAAGCGGTGTTTTGTCAGAGATATTTTGTTCAGACCTTGCATGGCCACACTTGTCTAGTTTTTGTTTAATTGTAATTAATGAAAAGTTTCCGAAGTAGATAAGGCAACCAACGTAGTCTTTAGTTAAATATTGCATGCATTGGCAGTATCAAGGGTTGGATCCTGTGGGACCCTATTGGACCCTGCACTGTAAGAACATTTTGTATTGGAGCGCTGTAATTTTTGGAGTTGGACATCAATAATAAAAGACCGTTTACAGGACACTTGAGTTGTGTTAAATGGTAATGTGTTTCCTATCTGTGTTAAATGTTTCCATTTTTTCCTTGTTGTGCATCCATTTATCTTATTGTAAAACAGAAATTTTAGATTAAGATTTGGTGTCGGAGCACCTTAATTCTGTCTATATTTACCATCTGAATGTTTTCTTCTGAAGTCTGGTTAAGGAATTCTTAACTTCTCTTTAATCACTACTGAATATCACTATTTTCTCCATATCATAATTCATGTTGCCTTAGAGATCCAATTAGTACAGTTAGTTTGCCCTGTCATGCAATTGAAAATTTTATGTCACAAACCAGCCCTTTTGACTCCATAGCCTAATGGATTAACTTCTGCAAACCTGCTCATCCAACCAACAAAATCAATCAAAACAACCAATTCTCACCATCATTGTCACTAGCCTAACATCAGCATTCATAACATTAAAGATAAATTCAAATCATAAATAGAGAGAACACTCTCTGAGTCTAGGAAGGCTAGGTCTTGGATTCCAAAGTGGTTTGATGTTTTCCTCTATCTTTTATTCTTGCCAATCTTATAAATTATAGGGCCAACAACATAATGGTGACCATACTGGGGAACTATTGAAAATCTTGACATTTCATTCCAATTCAGAAACCCAGTCAAAAAAACATTGTATGCTAAAAGTATTTTCCAAGATTGGTATATGGTTGTTGATGGTGGACAAACAGTGAGACACAAAAAAGTTGAAAATTATCCACCTAGCAACTCCAAATCCAGTTCAGTTCCATTCAAAGACTCCACTAGAGGAAGGACTAGAAACATGACCAATCACCCTAGAAAGAGCAGGTATTCAATCCCAAATTGTATTCAAGACATTTTTGGTTTTATCTGTAACTATGTTCTATCTTACTCTAAGCCTAACCAGGAGTACGTTGCTGAAGTTTACATTGATCATTTGCAAATTGATAAGCCTCAATAAACTAGGCCCCAAATTGTTGATCATGTACATACTCATACACTTGTGCACATCCCGGATATACCTGTAGAAAGCCCAATTAGACACAAGCCTCATGCTTTGTCTCCTATTCTTGTTGAAATTCCAGGTAATTAGAAGCCCATGGCTTTACCTCCTATACTTGTAAAAGTCTCAGACATTTACAAGCCTCTAGTTTTTCCTCATATCCTCCATGACCTCCCTGCAAATTATAGCAATAACCTACCCAAGTTTGCTGGAGAAAATGTGAAGATAACGTCTGAAAAACACATTCAAAATATTGAGGATTTTCTTGATCTATTTGAAGTGGAAGAAGATAATGTATGTATTAGGATGCTTGCCCTATCATTGCAAGGAAAAGTTAAAAATTGGTTTAAAAATCTTCCAGCTGCAACCATTAGTAATTTTCATCAATTTGTGCAAGTTTTCCTGGATAGATAGGTGATCGTGGGAAATGTTTTCCTCATCTTAGAAGAGTATAACTATCTAAAAAGACAATCAAGGGAGATAGTACAGCATTTTTCATCCAGGTTATATAAGGTGTATCATTCAATTCCTGTTGTTATAAGGCCACCTCCAGGATTAGCTTTGTTGCACTACCCAAATGCATTTGACCCAGAGATGGCATTCCAATTAAGAGAAAGGAGCACTGAAACCCTTGAAGAAATGCAAAATGTTGCAGTTGATGTGGAAGCGAACCTGTTGAACAGAGAGGCAAAGTAAAAAGCAGTGAAGAATGACAAAATAGAAAATATAAATTGATATCTTCATATAAAACTAGATATCTTAACAAATACAGTGAATGAAATGATGCATAAGATTAGAAGAAAAGAGGAACTTGTTGTTAAAATACCTCATGTTTCATTAGTTCCAGAAAAGAAAAAGATCAATGTACCCAAGCAATTTGCATCTCATCCTTGGTATCCTAAAGCAGAAAATGATTATTTCATTTACTCAATCCACAACACAGCCAACGATGAAGCTCAAAATCAGATGATGGTGGAAAAATCTCCCGAGGTGATGTGCATGTTTGATGACCTTGCATATGTAGATGATTTTCCCGGATATGATCATCAGAATGATGATTATGTGGTTGAGGTTGAGGTTGATTGTTCAAAGCATCCAGCACCATCTTCTTAGGAAGAACAAACCCAGTAATCACAATGAAAATATGACAATCAAACTCTGCATGTTGAACAAGATTGTAAGGAGGAAAATGCAAAAAGTTTACAAGTACAGAATGCCTACCCATGTGTTTTTCCTCACTCTTGAGAGAACATTACAAGCAGATTGTAAATAGGAAGGATGAGAAATGTTCGAACGAGTCAATGGAGGAAAGGAGGGATGATATGAAACCTTTTTCAGATCCATAGGTTCGGTCCCTAAATCATCTTGAATGTCAAGTCTCAGATGAAGTCGCAGAGTCTGAAACAGATGATCTATTGATCAAGTTTGATTCTCTACCTTTATGCTTTAATTCATTTCTGATCATGAAAGAGAGTCTTAGTCACATTTTAGTTGATAATCACGGGAGAAAACATGAAATATCAGTGGAACCAATGCTACAACCATCTAAAGCACTACATGACCCAATAGCAGACACGTTGGATGGTTTGTGCTTTCAAAGTCAGCTTTCATGTACCCGTATTAATTTCAAAAGTTGCTATGATATGGATATGATCAGACAGTCTGCCCCATTGTCTTGTTTGGTAGAAGTATCGACACAAAATTTGTTAGATAACATGCAAGCATGTTTAGAGTTGTTTGAAAACTTGGAGAGCACATCTGCAGTACCAGGATATGAATTTGAGTTGGCTGAGTTAGAATACCCAGAAGTAGGCCAAGTGTATCTTGATCTAGTGACTATCTATATGGAGAAATTGTTCATCACAAAGTCACAATACATTTCTAGCATTTCTGTTGTTTTTCAGGTCCACCTAGCTCCCTGTAAAGAAGATCAGGCTGGGAATCTATATCAAATACCATTAACAAGTTTGTTTCAGAGTTTGGTGAAAAGAAGTGAAAGGACAAACTTATTAGAGCAGTTGCTTGATTGGTTGCACTAGCATTATTGTATCAATTAGAATAGCAGTGATTTCAGTAGGTTATGGTAGGTAGGTGTGCAAATAAGCTCAGTTCTTTGAGCATTTTTCAAGTTTTAGTTTCAAATTTATTTTCAGTTTTCAAATCAATTGTGCTCCAAAGGATCGACAACAGTTTCTTGGTACAGTAGGAAGCAGCGATCTGTGGCACTCAGTTCAGCGGAGGCAGAGTACATGCCAACAAGTCAAGTTGCATGTGAGGCCATCTAGATGAGAAAGATCGTGGTTGGTTTGTTTGGTTCTCAGATGGATCTGATAGTGATACATTGTGATAACCAGAGTTGCATTAAACTCTTGGTTAATCCGGTGTTTCATGATAGGTCCAAACACATAGACATCTGGAACCACCATCTCAGAGATTGTGTTCAGAGACGCATAATGTTACTTCAGTACATTCCCACTGAAGATCAGGATGAAAATATTCTGAATAAGGCATTCATGAGGAGAAAATTCGAATACCATAGAGGCAGGATCGGGGTGGCAGATAATCCCCTTCTTGTTGAGAGAGAGTGATAAAGTCCAATAAGAAATTGCAACACTTACACTAGTGTGTGCTAAATTTGGTGTAGTGTCTTTTAATTTTCTCTTAATTAAAGTGGACAACAAAATGTAATCTTATCTCATAATCACTTGTAATAGTTAACTGAGTGTGATAAACTCAGTTAGCTCATGAATTTCGAGTTGAAGGTGGTTGGTGAGGCATGCAGAGTAATTATATTAGTTATGGAGTTCAAATGGCAGTTAGTGCATTATTTTAATGCATGTGTAATAAGTTAACTCGGTTAGGTGAATTAAAGTCAGTTGAACTAGTTGTAACTGTATGTTGCACTAGCAAGAAGTCAAGTGAATTAAATATTATTTAATTCACAATTAGTGATTTGCCACGCTACTGATGATTTACTATTATTAGCTGCATGCATGTCAGTTCCAGTGGAGACCAGTTGAGACAAAGGTGAAAGTGAGGTTAACTATCAGTTGTGTGATTAGTAGGTTGCTTGCATGCAACCAGACATCCATTGAATTGCTCATGATCCTTGCACAATTTAGGAAGGCCAAAATTCCTAAAAAATAGGGATTGCATTCATCAGGAATTGTGCAAGCAAGGCAGGTTGTTTAGAGGCTGAGAATTGGTTAAGTGTTGGTCAGTTTTGTCCAAGACAGTGTAAGACAGTTAGCAGAGTGCAGGGGACTCTTGTGAGAAGGGTGCATTGTAATTTTTTCATGATTCCATGGTTAATATACAATAGAAGATAGAGGGGTTTGAGCAGCAAGCTTTCCCTAGGAAATTATTTGTGTTATGGTTTGATTTGATTCTTTCTTTGCTTCCTGTGATTGGTGATTGTGTTTAATTTCCACAATTGATTTGTAGAAGCGATTCAATATCTAACTTTAGTACATTGTTAGATCAGATTGAATCTATACATATGTTTGTATAATTTCTACAAAAAGTTGGTGCCTAGGCAATGTCGATGTGTTTTTTTTATAAACGCATCGATGTGTTTGACTATCAAACGCAACGAAGTGCGGAGAAATTGAAAAAAAAAATGTGATTTTTTTTTCCTTTTTTTAAATTCAAAAACGAGTGGCAATTGATTTTTCGAAATCTAATTTCATAAAGTGTTTTAAATAGTACAAATTTATTCACCATTTCATTATTTTACCCAAAATTTAAAGGGAGCGATTTGCAAGAGAGACATACCAAGAACATTGTATAGTAGCAGAATACTTTGGAGCCACAGAACTATTCAAAAGATCAGAAGCTAAAAAGTATGGTGATTCACTCAAAATCTTGCATAGTAAAATTTTTAAATTTTATTGTTTATTTAACTAATAAAAAAATTTACAATTTCTATTAGAGTTTAATTAAAAGAGAGATCATTTGCTAGAGAGACATATCGATAGCACTGTAGAGCTGCAAAATATTTTTAATCTGCTAAAAGATCATATTTTGAAAGGTATGGTGATTCACTCAAAGCCCTAGATAGAATAATAATAAAAAATAAAAATAAAAAAATCACTTTTAAATGTTTTTACAATTTATGTTAAATTTATTCACAATTCAGATTAAAGAAGTTTAAAAACCCTATATATTAAAAAAATTACTATAGATTTTATTAGTAAAAATTTGTATGATCTTTGTTCCTATTTAAATTTAATTAAACTTTAAAAAAAAAAAAATCAATACTTACCTTAAACCCTTGCTTCTTCTTACAAATTTCACCTTATGGTTTAACTTCTTCTACCACTTCACAATTAGGGTTTTTCAATGTAGAAATTTTAGGTTTAATGGGTTTGTGTACTTACTATATATGGGTGTTTAACATGTAAAGTAGGGGAATCGCTTATTGAATTAGATCCAAACTCTGTCAGCCCTCTCCATTTTTTTTAAAACGACTATATGTTTTGTGGTGCGTCCTCTGTAATATAACGTATCGGTGCTCCCTTTGTAATACAACACACCAATATATTATAAGATTTTCAATTCTATCTAGTATGTTCAATGTTTCTCCCAGTGCAATATAATGCAATGAAGCGTCTCTTTCAAATAGAATTGTTAAATCATTGCGGTGTGTTTAGCATTACAAATAACACTATCATAATTTAAAAATTAATTTTTCATGGTGGTGATGAACAATTAAATGTCTGGTATGCTTAATGGCATAAATGCACTGGTGCGTTGATTCAAATAAACGCAACGGTTACTAGAGATTTTTTTGGCTAAAAATTATTTGATTTATTTGTAAAATATATTTAATGGCTTCTGTATTGAAAGGTACATGTTGTATATTGATAAAAAAAAATGTCTCATAAAGCCTCGAGTAACAAAATTATTGATTGACAAAATGATAGCATATAAAAAAAACAAAGAAGGCAAGCTATTTGTAAATTCTTTACAAAATTAATATGTTTGAATTATATGTAAGTTTAACTAATATGTATTGGTTAGTGTGTAGCATTCAAAGCCACAAAATGAACAACGTCAATAAGACTATTTATAATCTAAGTGCAAAATAACGTTAAAGCATGATAGAAAAATTGCAGAAAGATGAATCAGGTGAACGAAAAAATACGATTCAATATGAGTTTTATTTTTGAATTTCCATTAAGAATAATAGATAACATATTTCAAACAATCTATTAATTCATATATGTTTAATGTTCTATAGAGAGAAACAAAGAAGGAAAAGATCAATGTCGTTCTAAGAAAATAAAAAATATAGAACATGTAAATGACGATGAATTGGTATGTATCTCATCTGGAGTGGCACTAAAAATTTTACAAAACTATGAGGGATATAGTGGAACGAACGTATAGACGTATCTTCCACTTACAATACACAAATAATCCAATGATTCTAAGAACCAAATTATATCTAAACTACAGGAAGCGTTTCGAGAGAAATGGTCAATGAGACATGTCAAACTTGCAATAGAAAAAACATAAAACAACAAAAAAGAAGCATTCAAAAGGTAATATTCCTAATTATATAAAATGATTTTCTAGAATTATTTATATATATAGCAAACCATTCATTTATTAATATCAATTTTGTAATATTTATTTTGATATATCATTATAAAAATATTTTATTACTTTTTTCAGGAAGATTATGAAAATATCAAATGATCAACGCGTTGATATGCGAAACATGCTAATAGGAATGTCCAAAAAAATGGTTAAGGAGATGGTCAAAGAAATGGACATAATTTCATCACGGGATGAGCCATCTCAACAACAATGTGCTTCAAATGTATGTAATCATGATTTACTTTGTACATATAAAAAAAATAGCATTAAATATTAGTTTTCAATAATTTTCTTGCAGAAAAGAAAACAAGATGGAATCCATTCAACACATAAAATAGGACGACAAGGAAGAAAATGGTTGATTTCAAAGTTTGTGAGTAATTGTTAATATTTCCTTATAGCAACTTAAGATTTCCTTATAACAACCCAAGGTTTCATTTTTGTATATTTTAAGTTGTTTTACAGCAACCATCATAGAATGTCTTCAAATAGTTGTTAACATACAAAGAAGAGTCATCAGAAAAATTAATTGACATTGAGTTGAATAAGGGTTGCTATCATATGTTGGCATATCCAAAAATAATTGTGAAATTTGTAAGTATCTTCTTTGAATTTATAATTAATAGAACAAAAAATTTATTTATATTATATCTATGATTTATAATGGGGTTTAAAACATATAGGAAATAAAGTATGGAACTATGTGAGCAAAAGACTTGTTGCAACAAGGCATGAGACTTGTTTTTGGAACCATGTGCAAAATTTACGAGTCACCTCTTGCTATGGTACATTGTTATTCGATTTACATTGATGTATATTATTTATTTCAATTTTCATTATTCTCACCAATGTAGATACACTCATTACACTTTATTTTTATGTTTGGAGATGAAACAAGATCAAGAAGACGAAAACAATTGATGCAATCAATAAAACATTCCTCCAAATAACCCAAGTCATGGAAGTAGCTTGAGCACTAACAGCGGTTCCAACGAAGAATAGTGATCTATTTGGATATCAATGCAACATGTTCTATTTTTTGAAATAATTGTCTGTGAAAATCAAACATGTCGTTTAATGTAATTCACATAGTGTCCCAATTGAAAGACAAAGGGTTACCAATAACAAGCCCATTGTGTATGACAAAGATCCTATTATTGATATATAATAAAATAAATTTTAATTTATTCTATTGTGTTATCCAATGTCGTTGTGAAATGTTACACCACTGATTAAATATATCAATGATTATATATTATAATGAAGAGATGTGAAATTTGACAATAAAAAAAATTAATCCAAACATCATATACAAATGCACAAATCAAATTTAGTTTATATGAATATTGTTATAATATATATGTTGATTTTTCGATGAATAAAAGATTTAAAAAATTACAATAAACGCACTGTCACAGGTCGATGTTTTCAAAAAAGAGAAAATCTCATACAAAAAATCAAATTGTTTATAACATAAAAATGCACTAGTGTTATTTTATATAATAGCACCATAATGGCATCTTTTCGCGAAAATTGATAGCACCAGGTCGTTTATTCTTCAAGTACTGATATTGTTTAAGATTAACGCTCTGGTGCATTGTAATTCTTAGTGCACCAGTGCTTTCAGAGAATTAACACCCTAGTCCAAGAAAATATTATTTACAACCTAGTGTATTATGAAAACTAACATCGGTCCTTTTACATAAATAACGCACTGGGGCGTTTGTACAAATCATATGCATCGGCGCTACAAGGTTAAGAAAAAACATCGTCTCAGCAATTATTTTTTGCATGCTCTGGCGTCGTTCGTTACAAGAACACCCTAGGGATTTTTTATTTTTTAGCACTGGTGCGATATATATTACACATTGGTATTATTTTATATATGCATTCTTTTATAAAACAATTCAAATCCTCAGTGATTTTATATATGTATCAGTGCTACATTTTCCATGAAGCACACCGTAAAAAAAGCATCCACTAAAACCTCAAGCTGCCCATATTTTTTCAGTTGTGATGAACTTCCGTTAAAACCTCCGCTATAGAAAATGGATGTTTTAGGGGATGTTTTTTTGACAATTTTTTCCAATTTTATAACATTAAAAACCTTCATTATAACCTTCTCTAGAAGGTCTTTTCGTTATAGTGAATCTTGGGTAGTCAATGCAATCTCACAAATTCTCTTAAATAAAAATTGGTATTATGAGTGGCATCATTTGTTTTTTAACAAGGTATAAAGTGTGCCATATTGCAAAATTTGTCCACTACTACAAAATTGAGCCATTTTTCCTCTATTTTTTTGGAAAACTTAGAACAAAGTCCATGATAATGGCTTCCCATGGCCTATTTGGTATGGGCAATGGCCGATATAACCCATAACTATATTTTTTTCCTTTACCATATTGACAAATTCGTGTAATTTTCCACAAACCTTTTGACATCATCCTTCATACCTAGCTAGTGATAAAAAGAACTAAATGTGGCATATGTCTTATCATGGAAAAAATGAACATTTGATCAGTTATTATGATTCTCCTTCAGCAAATTATCTTTCATTGATCCTTTTGGGATGCATAACTTACTTCCCATGAGCAACAGCCCTTCCTAAATCATGTAATCAAGTTAAGGGCTTCGGTCTCTGAATATGGGTATGTCACAAGCCTCATAAATTTCCTTGAATTTTGAATCTTCCTTGAACAGTGCTTGGAGTTGTTCATACGCCAAAGTGATGACTTGTAGTTTTTTCACAACCAAAAATCAACTACTTAAAGCATCAACAACTTTATTAGCATTCCCACTAATATTTTTCAAAACAAAAGAAAATTTTTCATGTATTTTACCCATTTGGCATGTCTCTGATTGAGCTTGTCTTGCTTGGTTATGAACTTTAATGCATGATTATCAGTGTACAAAATAAACTCTTTGGGAATAAGGTAATGCCTCTACTTCTTTAGAGACTAAATCACTGCATAAAACTCCTTATCATAGGTAGAATATTTTTTCTTGGTCTCGTTCATATTTTCGTTGAAATAGGAAATGGGCTTGTAATCTTGACTAAGAATAGCACCAATGCCCATTCCATTAGCGTCACACTTCACCTGGAAAGTTTTTTGAAAATCGGGAAAAAATAGAACTAACTGCTCCATTATTTTCTCCTTCAACAATATTAATGCCTCTTCAGTTGTGGCTATCCATTTAAAAATTTGTTCCCTTTTAATGGTCTCCAATATCAGTGCACAAATATGAATAAAATTTCTGTAAAAGTTTTCCAATCCATAAAAGCTTCTCACATCATGAACATTTGTTGGAGAAGGTCAATGTTTAATGGATTTTACCTTTTCTAGGTTCATTTTCATCCCCTCTAAAGAAATTAAAAACCCCAAATAAGCTAATTTTGTTTTAATAGAATGACATTATTTCATATTTATTAAAAGTTTTTCTTGTTGTATTTTCCACAACACCAGTTTTAAAATTCTGATATGTTCTTCCTTGGTTTTGTCACTACACAATGATACCATCTAAATAAAAAATTACAAATTTTCCAATAAGGTATTCAAGGACTTCATTCATGAACCTCATAAAAGTATTGGGTGCATTGGTTAAGCCAAAATGCATAACCAACTATTCATGCAAACCATCATTGGTTTTGAAGGTAGTCTTCCACTCATCTCCTTCTCTCATTCTGATCTTATGATACCCACTCTTAAATTCTATTTTTGAAAAAAAAAAACTTGCACCACTAAAACAATCCATTATATCATCCATATGAGGTAAGGGAAATCTATACCTGATTGTTATCTTGTTGATTTCTCTCGAGACAGTGAAAATTCTCCAACCTCTATCCTTCTTTGGACTCAAAACTATTGGTACAACACAAGGGCTCAAAATTTCTCTAATCGTTCCTTTGTCCAAAAACTCCTAAAATTGATTCGTGATCTCTTCATTATCTTTAGATGTCATCCTATAGGCTACCTTATTGGGTAGATTGGCCCCTGGAATCAAATCTATGTAATGGTTGATCATGGTCCTTATAGGTGGTTAGGAATTTAGAAACTCGTCAATGATGACATCAGCGAAATAATATAATAAGGATTAAATTTTAGCAAGAAACTCATCCAAATTTGTGTGTGCAAGGACAACTCTGGGGTTACCTATTAAATTAAATTGTACCTCTTCTTTCCTCTTGACTTCTTGCAATATATCATTCGCGGTCATCATCAGCATTATTGGGGCTTCTTCCTCCTTGGATACTTAATGCTTCAGGGGAAATAACACATGCTTGTAGTTATTGCGGAAAACTCCCTTTTAATATTGTTATGATCACCACAGAAAGATGTGGCAAACATCCATAGGCATGATTTCACACAACACTTCATCCTTTTAGCTACCAATCTAGAACTATTTTTTTTTTCATTCACCAAGATCTGATGTCCTTTCTACAAACAAGACACTCGATAAGGAGTGGGGTGTTTCATCCTTTGAAATATAGCTACTCCACCATCTCTATAGAGACAAAATTATTAGTATTGCCACTACCTATGATCGCCTTACAATTTTTTCATTTAGAATTGCAAACTATCCTAAACAGGTTCCTTTGTTATACTAGCTCTTGCTTCTCTTTTTCCTATTTAATTAAAAACCTCTTCATTATTAGAGATGCACCCAACTAAGTAGTCTGCTCTTTTACTTTTGTTTTGGCTGTCTCATCCTTAGCTTTTGTGACATGTGCTCCTCTTTGATTTTTTGACTTATTCTCAGGATAGTTCCATGACATATGTCTTATTTTCCCGCATATGTAACACCTAACTTATGTTTCTCTGCCCCTGCCTCTTGGGAAAAATATTATACCCCTTGATTCTCCCCCTCTAGGAGATCGATTTCTAGTTATTTTTGCTTCCTCTCTTGGAGTTTGGAATCTTCCCCTATTGTGAGATCATTTCCCTCTTGTTGGACCCCTTCCTATACTATTTTGGCTTTGTTTTCTATCCAATTTCTCCTCTACTCTCAATGCTTCCTAGTAGAAATATTTCACAATCCTTAAGGGAAAGAGACCGATTTCATCTTGGATATTATACCTCAAGACATTTATATATTTCTCCACCTTCTCCACATCCTCATTTATGTGGCCTACTCTAATATTTAGCCTATATAATTCCTTTGTGTATTCCTTCAATTTAATAGGCTTCTACCTAAAATGTTGCAACTTCTTAAAGAGATTTAGTTGATAATACTTTGGCATGAACTTTCTCCTAAAATTGGCCACCATTTTGTCCCAACCCTTAATCCTTTCCTTCCCTTTTCTTCTCTGATCCACCAGAAAATCATCCGACCATAGTGTTGCATGACCCCTTAACCTGGTCATAGAATATTTGACCTTTTTCTCCTCCTAAACATCCTCATAGTCAAAGTATTTGTATAGTGTGTTGATTTATTGAGCAGCTCCTCCACATTCAAGTTGTCACCATACAGTGGAACCTCCATCTTTGTTATGGACTTGACCTTGGTAACTAGCTTTATAAATTATTCCTATGGTTACTCCCTTCCTAGAGCTTCTTCCATCTCGTCTTCAGAACTTGTGTCCTCACTTACATTGATGTCTCCCACATCAAACTCTCATCTCTAGGCTATCTTCATGGCCTCCATTCTTGCTTGGATAGCCTAGAGATATGGGAAATTTGAGATTCATAAGTTTATTAGTGGGTTTCCTATGGCATTCAAAGATAAAATTGAGCTATTGGAGCCTCAAACTCTGAAGGAAGCTATCAATACACTGAAACATTGCTATGAGCAAGCAAAATGCAGACTAGAAGTTAAGAGTAGCTGGAAGGAAAAGAAAAGCATTTGGATCAAGAAGTATTTGCCTAATAAAAATTCAGAGAAAAGGGAGAACAAGAAGCCAGACCCTGCAACATGATTCTATCAAAAAAATAACATTGTTATTAAGAAAAAAGTGTAGCAGACAACACATAAAAACTCAAGTTTGAAGGTCGAGAGGCGCTAAAATTTTGGACATGTGGTGAAAACCACAGAAAAATGGATTGTCCACATCAGAAAAAAATTTTACCAAAGATGTACAATGCCCAAGAATCTTGCACAGTGGGTGAGGTAGCCTAAAATTTATGCAGTAGTGGACAACTGTCGACAAACCACTAAGCATCCATCATTGAGATGGAAGGTAAGTTGCATGATCAAATTATTTCCATTTTAATTGATCCAAGTTATAATTATAGTTATGTCAGTCCAGAGCTTGTTGACAAATGTAATCTAGTTATGGAATTGCATGAAGAACCATGGTTGGCTCAGTTAGCAACCGACATAAAAAATAAGATCAATCATTGGGTAAGGTCATGTGCATTTGAATTCAATGGCATTCCCACAAAAACACACTTGAATGTATTTTCATTAGGTGCATATTGTTGATCAGCGGTTGTCATTGATTTCAACCCAAGCAGCACCAGGGGCTAACCCAATATTGAATGGGAAGTTTGACCTACCAAATTAATATATTCTGGGTCAATAAGGCTTTTGATGGTTTCTACTTGTCGAGATGTTTCCGTTGATATATGGCACGCCATGTAATTCTTCATGATTTGAGAGATATTCATGTTTGAAGTTTGTACCCTATTTAGTGGGCTGAAACCCCATGGGGTTGGGGCATGGGTCATTGAAAATTCATAATTAATATTTTTAAGCTCCTAAAATCCCTCCCACGTTCACTTGTTGAAACCCCTCTCAACTTAAGCATTCATATATATTGTGATCTTCATTTCCTCCTTAGGCAAGGGATTCAGCATCTGAAACAGGTCATCGTGGCATTTTCGATCTAACTTTTTTTCTACAAATGCTCAGAAGCTGAAATTTTTATGAGGTGGAGCCGAAATCCTGAGGAAGTTGCAGTAAAAATTTCAGATCAAGTTGCGCAATATTTTTGGAGATATGATCTGTGGAAGTAAGGGTTTTTGCAGGCTCCTGAAATTCATCTCAAAGAAGTGACCTTGGTAAATTCTTCATAACTCCCTCTCTGAGTATCGGATTGGAATGCCGTAAAAAGTGACGGATAGTGCACAGTCTGCACTTTGCGCTCTATCAATTTCAGAGACAAATGAAGAAACGGTGACACGTGGCACGCCGTGCAAGTGCGCTCTACTGAAACAGTCCATAATAAGGGCAGTGTGAGAAATTGGGTATAACTCTCTCTTGGAGAATCCAAATTGGGTCAGACATGTGGCATTGGAAAGAAGACTCAGAGGACTACTATAGGACCAAAAATCAGATATTGAGGATCTGAAATAACAGATATACACCAGATTCAATATCGAGCTCCTAGAAGGCAAGAAAAAGCTAGATCATGTGTTGTCAAGGGTTGCAAAAGACCAGACTTTCTCGCGACAAAGCAAAGAAAGGTGCGGCAAAGTAGCATGACAAGAGCAGCAACCAAGGTGCATAACAGCAGTAAAGAAGTTCATCCTTATGAAGTCTTCAAGTGGGCAGCCATGCATACAATCATTGTAAAGGTATCATTGTACTTAGTCATTGTAAATACATTATTGTACAAATTGTACTAGTGTCTATCTGCCCGAGGTTGAAGGGCGGTGGTTGTGTCAAAGTTGGGGTTATGGTCTAGTATATATTCTTCTTCTACATCATTCTATATCATTGTAAAGTGGACCATTTTCTACGAGTACGAGAGTCCATTCTTCTTTTATTCTTCTAGGGTGGTAGGGTGATGCTAGGGTGAGTTGTAGCTCACTGGGTGTTGGGGCATCCATTCAGTTGACTACTGAAGAATCTCGGGTGTTGGAGCGTCCATCCAATGAGAGCTGGAGAAGAATGTTTTTTTAGATTCTAGGAAATTGGAGCTTTATTTTCAAATGGAGTTGAATATTAAAGAATTATTAGAAAAGCATTCAGATGGTTTTTGTCCCGGAGGGGGTTTCCACCTTAAAAACTGTGTACATTTGTGTTCCTTTTGTTTACTGCTATAATTGTACAAACACTGATAATAATTGAGAAGGGGCTAATGCTTTAAGCCGAAAGACTGAAAGAAATACGATTCACCCCCCCCCCCCCCCCTCTCAGTGTTTCCAACACATACAACATATTATTGGGAATGGACTCATTGTACATGCACAAGACTAAGGTGGACTATTTTGAGAAGGATATTGAGTGCTTAGATGAGGAGGGAGAAAGAATAATTCTACAGGGAAAAAGAAAGCCTACATCTGCAATACTGATTACTACCATGCAAGCCAAGAGAAGCAACGGAAATGAATGCACATTGTTTGTGATACATATTTCTAGTGATGAGAAAGTTGGCACTAATATTGAGAATGAGAAGGAACTGTTGAGAAGGTACCCTTTTTTGCAGTCATATGCAGATGTATTTCCAATGGAGGTTCATGGATTACCTCCTCACAGACAGATAGATTTCTCTATTGAGTTGGTACTTAGAGCAACACCAGCATTGAAGGCACCATACAGGATGAGTACCCCTGAGTTGGTGGAGCCAAAATAGCATCTAAAGGAGATGTTGGACAAAGGCTACATAAGGCCAAGTGTGTCTCCATGGGGAGCACCTGTGTTGTTTGTAAAGAATAAGGATGGAACACTTAGATTATGCATTGATTACAGGCAATTAAATAAGGTGACCATCAAGAACAGGTACCCATTTCCAAATATAGATGATCTATTTGATCAGTTGAGAGGAACAACAATCTTCTCGATGGTCGAAATGAGGTCAGGATACCATCAAGTAAGGATCAAGTAGGAGGGCACTCATAAAATTGATTCTAGGACAAGATATAGGCACTATGGGTTTATAGTGGTACCCTTTGGGCTTACTAATGCCCCTTCCATGTTCATGTGCTTAATGAACAGTGTGATTCGTCCCTATTTGGATAGGTTTTTCATTTTATTTTTTGATGACATAATAGTGTACTGAAGGACGGAGTAAGAGCATGAAAATCATCGGGCTCCAGTGCTACTGTTGTTGAGGGAGCACAAGCTTCATTGGAGAAATTTTGAGGTAAAAAATGGGCCTCAAAACAAAAATGTACAACAAAAATAAACTTTATAAGAACCAATAGGATTCAATATGATGATGTCAACCATGGGGGATGATTCACCATTTTTGGAGTAAAAAGATAAAAAAATAAAAAACCATTTTCTCAACTCGTATTTTCAACTTATCTCCCTACGATTTTACTCCAATTTCGAGCAAGAGCACTCGTTGGTTGCATAATTTTTCATCTAAGGAGTACTCATGTTGCATACTTTTGATGGATGGAGTGTAAAAACTCTGATAAACTTGAATAAGTATATATTATTATTGATAAAAGATGAGATGATTACAAGTGAGGATCACCAAGGCTTTAAATACAGCCTTATGGTGTCCCTTGACGAAGAGGCATGATCGTTGATCATGCCCTTCTACATTAATAAACCTAAGACAATTATAATTAACTAATAATTAATAAATTATACATAACATTGCCCCTCTCTTAAAGATGCTTTGTCCTCAAAGCATACGTAATGATGGACATCATTGACGAAAACCTGGGTTTCTCGAGAGGCGGGCTCTTGCTTCCCACATTTGCAAAAGATCGTGGAGCATCTTCTCAAGTTCAATCTTTTGGTGATGTGGATAGCGACAAGATTTGATATTGACAAGGTCGGTTCCTTTCTTGACTTCTATTGGATGTTCGTGTTCCCTATTAGGAGGTATTTTCATTGGCAGGTCTTGGAAGACTTTTTTGTGTGTTTGAACTATTCCATGTACTTTTGGTGATTCTTCGTGGTTCCTTTTTGTAGATAACATTTCTAACTGATGACATTATACTATATAGGCTGGCGCTCCTTTTCGAATCATCTTCGTCATCTGAGGTGACAATATGATTTGATTTTTTGGGGCTGGGAATCCATACAACTTGTGCTTCTGCCCTTTCCATTTAAATCTTATAAACTGCTTCTGATGGTTGGAAAAATAGGTACCTAAGGTTTGTAGCCATTGAATTCCTAAGACCACATCTACTCCTTGTAATGGCACGGTGTAGAATGGAGATTCTAAATTAAAATTTTGAATCTGCAATTTGACTTTATGGCATTTCCCTACCTTCTCAATTTTCTTACCATCGACCACCATTACCTTCATATTGGGCATGGGAAACATAAAGATGTTGAGTCTTTTGGCCATGGTCGAATCTAAAAAATTTTAGGTACTGCCGGTGTCAAGGAGAACCATTACATTTTTCTTCTTAATATGTCCTTGTAGTTTTAGTGTGTGAGGTTGTGATATACCTGTCATTGCTGATAAGGACATTTGTGTAATGCTTCTGTCATCTAGTTCTAGGGTGGCTGCATCTAATTCATCATTGTTAGAGTCATTAGTTGCTTCACAGTTATACAAATTCTTTGTCTCATTTCTTTTAGCGCACCTATGCTTAGGGTCCCACTTTTCACCGCAACGTTTGCACTTCCCTTCTCTCATCCTTTGTATTTCCACGTTAGATTTTTCTTCTTCACGAAGATGGGGTGGAACATATTTTGTGTTATCTATATTTTCAGATTGAGGAAATCTTGGTCTCGAATATACTCTTTCTGATTTTGACCATGATAACCTTTCAAATTTCTTTTCAGCAGCTTTTGCTTTTTGCCTTGCTAGTTCTACTGATGTAATGTCGTGAAGTTCGAGCTCTTCTTGTATATGGATTTTAAGTCCTGAGATAAAAGACTAGATTAAACGAGATTCTGACAATCTCAGTACTCGTGTTTCCAAGGTCTCCCATTCTCGAGTGTACTCATCCACATCTCTTTTTTAGCGTAATTTGATGAATGTTGAAAAAAACTCTTCTTCTTTTATACCTTGAAATCTTTTAAAAAATGCATCCTTAAATTTCGTCCAACTAATAGCAAGTGTTGTCTTTTTCCACCACATATACCAATTATATGCTTCTCCTTCCATTTTCATGGAAGCGTGCTTAATTTTTTTCGTCATCACTATCAATGTCATAAATCTCAAAATATTCTTCAGCGTTATTAAGCCATGCAACGCTATTTTTTTCATTATCGTCAAACTTAGGTAGCTCGATTTTTGCTCTTCGATGATATGCTAATGGTGGGATGAGAAATGGGTATTGATTATCAAATGCATTCCAAAGCTGCTTATTTTGAGAATCTTTATTACTATCTTCGTGATGATGTAGGGAATCGGTTTTTTCATTATGCTCTTCTGAGTTTCCTGAATCTGATGAATTGTTTTGTTGATTATGTTCCATATTGGGAAATATCGGTTGTTGTGTCAAACTTATCTTATCTATCTTATCATTTATCTTATCGCAGAGTTCTGTCATCGTTTTTATTGATTCGCTATGATTTTTTGTGGCCTCGTGATGATTTAGCCACATTTGTCTTGCTATTTGATTTGCTGTATCTTGAAGCTTTTTGATATCGTTGGAGTTTCCTGCAACTGTACCTTCGAGACTGACTAATCCTTTGCCAAAGTCTTTAGAATTATTATTGATCTATTTCTCAAGATCCAGCAATTTTTTTTGGAAATCGGCCATCGACATTGATGACGTCATTGAATGTGTATGCGGTGGTGAATATTTATCTGCCATTTTTTTTTGTTATATAATAATAATAATTTTTATTATTATTATATTATTATTTATTTATTTTTAAATAATAATAATCATTTTTATTATTATTATTATTATTTATTTTTTAAATAATAAGAATTGTATAATTTTTTTGGTTATTATATAAAGTATATATAAATATATAATATAATTAAATTTGTCACTGTTTTAAATGACGCCTCTTAGTATAGGGTCGCACTGTTATAGATTTTTTTATTTTAAGTTTTCACGTTCAATGTTGATGTGGTAGCTGAATGGCGACGGGGAGACCACAGGGGCAGGAATGGGGGAAGGCGGGGAGGCAGAAAGGGGATAGGGGTGGGAGGGCAGGGCGTGAGGAGAGGTGGGCAGGAGACGCGGGGAGGAGGGGAGGTGGGCGGGATGGGGAAGACCTACGGGGAAGGGAGCCGGAAGACGGTGGGTGACGAAGTAGGGGAGACGGCGGGGAGAGGGTGGCGGGTGGAGACGGTGGGAAGGGTCAGGGAAGGACGACGGGGGTTGTGTGAAAACGACGGCGAAAGGGAGATGGGGTGAGGGGAGCCGAGGGGGGATGGGAGGGAGACAAGGAGGGGACGGAGATGGGGTGAGCGGGAGCCGAGGGGGGATGGGGAGGGGTTACATGCAGGGCGTTGGGGAGAGGTTATGTGCAGGTGGTTGGGGAGAGGTCGAGGGCCAAGGGGTGAGGACGAGCCAGCGAGTGGGTTGGGTTGAGTGGTGTGAGGGGTAGAGCATTGGGGTGGGTGGGTGGGTGGAGTGATATGGGGAATCGATAGGGGAGGGCCGAGAGGCCGGGGTAAGGGGAAGGGGCGGGTTGTAGAGGGTAGGGATGGGTCTGTGTGAAGCGGCGGACGGGGAGCGTGGTAGGATGAGGGTGAAAGGGGTTGGTTGAGTGTAAAGAGGGTGGGGAACAGCGGGGGAAAATCTACAAAAAAAAAAAATTATTAAACAAATGTTGTTGCCCACAAGCACTTGGTTTTAAAAAAATCTGCAATTTCCTCTGTAACTTTTTAATTTCTTGATGATCACACAGATCCTGAAGAGCGACTACTCCGATACCAATGGAGTGTAAAAACTCTGGTAAACTTGAATAAGTATATATTATGATTGATAAAAGATGAGATGATTACAAGTGAGGATCACCAAGGCTTTAAATACAGCCTTATGGTGTCCCTTGGCGAAGAGGCATGATCGTTGATCATGCCCTTCCACATTAATAAACCTAAGACAACTATAATTAATTAGTAATTAATATATTATACATAAAAATGGACCCTACTACACGAAAAATGTGAAATACGTGAAAAAACATGATTGTAATCACATTTTTTTCATTTATTTCACATTTTTCGTGTAATAGAGTCCATCGAAAATATGAAATATAGGTACTCCTTGGATGAAAAAATAAATTTGGCATGCAACGAGTGCTCCCACCCAAAATTTGAGTAAAACCATAGGGAGATTAGTTGAAAAAATATAATTTTATTTTTTCCCTCCAAAACTTAATGAGGTAATCTAATCTTATTTTATTATTTCCACTATTATTTTATGATATTCCTTAGGAGGCTCATTTTAGACCTCAAAATATCTCTAATGTATGCAAAGCTCAGCAAGTGTGAATTCATCCAAACACAAATACATTATTTGGGGCATATTGTTTCCAAGGAATGGATAATAGTTGATCCAGAGAAAATCAAGGCCATAAATGGAGGATGAGATTGTTATGCAACTAGCTCACAAAATAGAAGAAAATATAGATTAACAACTTATAAATCACTCTTCGAGGGGGAAAACCTCCTTTACATTACATAAATGAACAATTTTTCGATGATACAAATGACAAAACTTACTTTCCATATATAGGAGTCTAAAAAGCCACAATATAATCAGAGCCTACATAACAACAATAATGTAAGGGCACAAAACTAACCAAAGTGGGCTTATATGGCGCACAATAATAATAATATGGGGACTACATGGGCACAAAAATAACAATAAGTGGGCTACACTAACAATAACAATAAGGGGTTACACTAGTATTATAGGTACCTAACATGCCCCTCTCCTTCAAAAACGTGTTGTCCTCAATGCTTGAGTAGTTATGGATGCTTTTGTGTAAATTTCCCATCCTCCCATGTGGAATATTCAATGTGTAAGTTCTTTCACTTGATGAGATACTCTAAAATTGATCGATTTCGTAGTTGTCGAGTTCTTGTTTCTGTGACTGCTTCAGGTTCCAATATGAATTTTCCTTCGTCTTCAAGCTCTGGAAATATTGCTTGAACTGAGATTTTTTCACCTATAACCTTATTTAATCATGAAACATGGAAAATTGGGTGCACTCAGGAAGATGCAAGAAGCTCTAATTTTTATGTCATAGTACCAATCTTTTGCAACACCTTGTAAGGACCATAGTACTTTGGCAATAATTTATTATCCTTCTTAGCTTGCTTGAGGGACATTTGTTTGTATGTTTGTATTCGTAAAAATACCCAGCCGCCTACATCAAAACTTCTTTCACTGCGATGTCGATATACCTGTTGTTTCATTCAATTCTGCACCAAATTTAGGTTATCCTTTAAGAGTTGGTGAACTTGTTGTTGATTCTCGATGTGATCTTCCACTGCTTGAACCTTAGAATTTTCTCTTAAAGATGATGTAATGGACGGTAGATGATATCCATAAACTGCCATAAATGGGTTCATTTTTGTTGCAGTGTGGAAAGAAGTGTTATACCACCATTTAGTGAGACGTAACCACTTGACCCATTGTGTTTGTTTATTAGATACAAAGCAAAGAAAACATCCTTCCAAACATTTTTTCACTATCTCAATTTTCCCATCAAATTGAGGATGATAAGATGAGCTATGAGTTAGTTGAGTAACCAGAAAAGAAAATAATTTCGTCCAAAAATTTTCGGTGAAAATGGGATCTCCGTTACTTACAATAATCTTTGGGTTTCCGTGTAGATTTTGAATTGTTTCCATAAATGCATAAACAATTGTACTAGCTTTAAATGGATGAGATAATGCATAAAAGTGTGCATACTTGGTAATTCTATAAAATACCACCATGATGACACTCTTTCCTTCAGACATGGGTAAACTTGTGATAAAATCCATTGAAACCTCCTCCCAACGTTGACCTGGAATGGATAAAGGTTATAGCAGACTCGGTGTCTTAATTTTCTCAACTTTATTTTGTTCGCAGACCTAACATTCCACCATAAAATTTTGAATATCATATTTAAGGCCATCCAAATAAAATTATTTCTTGACCCTGTGGTAAGTTTTTAAAAATCATGAGTTTCCTACTAAGGGAGAGGTGTGAAATTCCAAAAGAATCTTTTGTTTTAGTTGGGAATTCTTACAAAGATATAAGCGATCTTTGTACCATAATGAATCATTTTTCCAGCTAAGTGTATCATATGTACTGAGATCTTGCTGCAAGTTTTGAACGAGTGTCCACACCTCTTCTTCATTCTTCCATTCCTCACTTGCTTCAGTTATCCAATCTTGTTGGATAAAAGAAATGGCACAAATAAATGCTTCCACATCCTCATCATTTCTTGAGAGTACATCTGCAACAACATTTAGCTTCCATTTTTCGTAAATGATTTGAAAGTCATAACCCAACATCTTTGTGACCCATTTTTGTTGTTCTTTTGAAGATAGTCTTTGTTCCAAAAAGTATTTAAGACTATCATGATCCATTTTTACCTTGAAGTGCCTTCCCGTTAGGTAAAGTCGCCATTTCTTTAGTGCATGTAGTATTGCCAACATTTCCTTCTCATAAATAGGTTTGTGTAAATGATTTCCTTTGATTGGACGGATTTCAAAAGCAATGGGTCTTCCTTCTTGCATTAAAACAACACCAATTCCATTTCCCAAGGCATCACATTCCACAATAAAAGTTTTTGTGAAGTCTAGCGTAGCTAATACCGGTGCTTGGCACATTTCCTCTTTAAGATGTTCAAAGGCCTTAGTTGCTTCTGGAATCCAATAAAACGCATCTTTCTTCAGTAATGTTGTTAGAGGTTCTATTATTCTCCCATAATTCTTAACAAACTTGCGAAAATACCCCGTTAACCTGAGAAATACTCGCATATGCTTTATGGTTATGAGGATTTTTCAATCCTTAATAGCTTTAATTTTTTTAGGGTCTACTTAACACCCTCATGAGATACAATATGACTAAGAGATATTCCACCTCCTGTACTCCGAAGAAAAATTTGGAGGTTTATGCGTATAATTGTTTCTCCTCCAATAGTTTGAGCACCCTATCAACATGTTGAACATGATCCTTCCAAGACTTGATGTAGATTAGTATATCATCAAAAAATAATAACACAAATTTTCTAAGGGTTTGAAAATGGAATTCATCAACCCTTGAAATGTAAAAGGTTCATTGGTAAGGCAAAAATACATGACCAAAAATTCATAATGACCCTCATGAGTTATAAATGTTGTTTTCGAAATGTCTTCAGTCTTCATTTTAATGATATCTTAAACAGTTATCCAACTTCGTGTAGTAAATTTCTCCATGTAATTCATCGAATAATTCATCAATGACATGAATGGGAAATTTATCTTTAATAGTGAGCGTGTTGAGCTCCCTATAGTCCAAACACATGCGCCATGATACATCCTTCTTGTGCACCAATATTGTTGGAGCAGAGAAAGAACTTTGACTAGGTTGAATTATATCGGTCTCTAGCATTTTTGCAATCATACGTTCAATTTCACTCTTTTGGGCATAGGGATATCTGTAAGGCCTAATGTTTGGAGGAACACTTCCTGGAATCAAATTAATAGCATGATCATGATCACGAATAGGTGGGAGGCCTTTGGAAGTCTCAAATACCTTGGAATGATTGTCCAAAAAAATGGAGATCTAGAGAAATAGATGATTTCGATGTCTGAAACTCTAGTGAGCATAATTGTGCAATTACGCCTCATTGTTCTTTCTTTAGAAGTTGTGTCATGCCATTAGAGTTGATTACCTTTCTTTGTTTCCCTACAATACCCCTTAATTCAACTTCCTTTCCTTCCCAAAAGAAATTCACAAAAAGTTCTTGAAAATTAAAATCTATCGTACCCAAAGATTGTAACCATTGAACTCCTAGTACAACATCAACACCACCCATTGGAATGGAAAGCGTTAACAGTTATTCAATACATATTCCCACATGGTTAGCTTGATATTACGGCACTTTCTAGAGAAATTTATAATTCCTCCATTTCCAACCATCACTTCACACTTTGGTGGTGCATATAGGAAGCAATTCAATTCCTTGGCTATCTTACAATGAATAAAATTATGGGCACTACCTAAATCAATCAACGTTATTGTCGCTTTCTTATTGATATGTACTTTTATCTTGAGAGTTTGAGGAGTGGTAATTCCTGCCAATGCATTAAAATATATGGTCGGATTCATTTATTCTTTCTTTAAGGTCGGTTCCTGGTGTATATCCTCTTCTTTTGAAGTTTATTGTTCCTTTTCTTCCTCCTCTTCACAATCTATGTAAAATAATTCATTCTCATCACACTTATGCCCTTTAGTGTATTTGTTATCACAACTGTAACAAATCCCTTTTTCTCTTTTTTCTTCCAATCGTTGTGGTGTCAACCTTGTAGTTTGTGGAAGGCTAGGAGCATCAACACTTCCATGTTTATAGTTGTGAGTGGTAGGTTTCCTTGTTGCCATAATTTTTCTTTCAATTTTTCTTGCCAACCTGAACGCCTTCTGCAATGAATCGGATTCCCAAATGCGAACCTCATGTTGGATGTTATCCTTTAAAGTCTCTATGAAGGCATCAATCATATCCTCCTCTAGAATATTATTTACTCTTTATAATCAATTTTTGAAAGTCCTTAATGGTTTCCACTATTGAACCCTTTTTTTTGAAATTTGTCAATTGGCTAAAGAAGGTGTTTCTTTTTGTATCCTCATAATGTGTCATCATTTCCTCCGTAAAAATTTACCAAGTGGTTTACAAGAACAAAGCCATTGATACCATACAAATTGATTGGGTTCTAAATATAAAGTTGGAATTTGTACTTTGTGTGTTTTGCACATTATGGAAATCAAAATATTGCTCCATCTGTGGTATCTATGTTACCGGATCCTTTCCATAAAACTTCCTCATATCGATCTTTTAAATAAGGTGGGTCTTAAATCCAAAATTATATTCTATGAAATCACGATTAACATTTACTTTGTTCTCATCATGAGTTTCATCTACTAACTTTTTTCCACTAAGAATCATTTCTTGTAGCAACTTCATCAAATATTCCTTCAAACCTTCCATATTTCCTTTCATTTTTTCTTCTATACCATCGATCCTAACTTCCACGAAATTCTTCAAACCATCCATGTATTTCTTAAAACCATCCATCTTAGCTTCCATTTCATTTTTTGTCACTCTTTGCGAGAGCGAAATTTGTTGCACTTGGTCTCGTAATTTTGATATATCATGTTGCACTTCTTCCTCTTCATTCGTCACAATAGATATTTCTGAGGGCATAATGGGTGTGAAATTATTTTTGAGATGCATTTTAGAACTCAATACTAATATCAATGCTTCAATATGCCCTTGGGATCACTTCACACTGATTTTTCAAACAAAAGTTATGCAATTTAAAAACAAATGCATACAGTTTTCTTTCTTTTGAGGAGCTCGATATTGACCCTGATGTATGTTTGTGATTTCGGATCCCCAAGATTTTCAATTTGGTCATGTAGTAGCCCTCTGAGTCTCCTTTCTAATGCCATTGGTCAGACCTAATTTTTATTCTTCAAGATAAAGTTATGTCGAATCTCCCAAAATGTCCTAATTATGGACTGGTTCAGTAGAGAGAACTTGTACAGCGTGTCATGTGTCAATGTTTTGACCTTCAAACTTGAAATTGATATGCAGAAACTACAGTCCATGCACTTTCGGTGACTTTTTACAAAAATAAAATCTGATGCCTGAAACAAAAGTTAAGACAATTTTCCCTCATTCAACTATTTAAGATGAAATTTTGGAGCCTATGACAACCCTAACTTCCTTAGATCATATCTCCAAAAATATAGCGAACCAAGATCTGAAATTTGTACACGAGGTTCACTAGTATTTCGAATCCATGTGGTTTCAATTTCAAATTCTGAAGCTTTGTATTAAAAAAAAAAAAAATTATAGTGAAAATTACAATATGACATGTTTGAAGAAGCGAAACTCTAGAATCCAAAGCTATGATACCAAATGTTATGCAACCAGCTCACAAAATAGAAAAAAGGATAGATCAACGACTTAGAAATCAGCCTTTTCAACGCGGAAACCTCCTTTACATTACATAAATGAACAATTATTTGATGATACAAATGGCAAAACCTACTTTCTATATATAAGATTCTAAGGGGTCACAATATAATCAGAGCCTATATAACAATAATAATGTAAGGGCACAATAATAACAATAGTGGGATTATATGGGCGGGCACAAAAATAACAATAAGGGGGCTACACTAATAATAACAATAAGGGGATACACTAGTGTTATAGGGACCTAACAGAGATCAAATAATTCATGGGATTGGCATGATATTACAGGAGATTTATCATAAATTTCTCCAAGATAGGCCATCCTATCATAGCTTTGCAGAGAAAAGGAAAGAGATTTCACTGAACTGCTTAATGTGCATAGAACTTTGAGAAATTAAAATATTTTCTCCCTAATGCACCAGTGCCAAGGATTGCAGATCCTAACAAGGATTTTGTGGTGTGCAAATATGCCTACAAGGAAGGGATCGATGGATTCCTAATGTAGGAAGGACAAGTAGTATTCTATGAGTCAAGGAAATTAAATGAACATGAGGTGAATTATGTAACTCGTGACTTGGTGTTAGCTTCCATCATTCATGATTTGAAAATGTGGAGGCATTACCTCCTTGGTAGGAAATTTACAGTCATGGCAAAACATAGTGGGCTCAAGTATTTTTTTGAACAACCCAAGTTGAATGTTAGACAAGAAAGATGGTTTACCACACTCAATGAGTTTGAGTTTGATATTAAGTATATCAAAGGCAAAAAAATTAAGGTTCTTGATGCTCTCAATAGAATAATTCAAGTGAACCACTTGGTAACTATTAATGGGCATCTAAATTAGACATTAAATAAGGCACATCTAACCTTTCTTAGGCCCATATAACCTTCCTTATGCACATAAAAGATATATTAAATCTCTCCTTATACACTTAATAATGTTTTCTTATGCTTTAATATTTTCTTAGGAAGTTTTAAAGGTAATTTCATATTTGTGCCTAATATTGGTTATTTGTGTAGAATATTGTGAGAATATTTGGCAGATTATGCAGATTTTGAGAAGGAGATAATTTAGGGACTTGCTCCCTGCCACTGGAAGATCAAGATTGAAGAATAAATGAGCACAATATCAGGAAATTATTGAGAAATCTTGGAGAGATTCAAGGGGTTTGTCCACCCTCTTTAACTATCAAAGGCAACCAAGCAACCTGAAGATGATGTGCACTCAATCTATGGTCAAGAGCTATAAGTGGAATCAATCAGTATTTTCTAGGGACCTGTTGGTAGCTGCCCTTAAGGATAAATAAAGTTGATCAAGAGCTAATTCGGGTCGACTCCAGTGGATTTTTCAATCCATTCGATGCTAGTCGATTCCACTTGCTTTCCATTCCATCCCATGCCATTCTTTTCGATTCTATTAGGCTTTTTTTCTTTAAGATTATATTTTTTGTAATCCAATGAGTAGGCAGATGTTGTTTTACTGATCTAGTTTCAGGGGGCGAGGCTCGTGAGTTAAGGCCCAATCCATGTGCCTCAGCTTCTCTGATGTCTCATTCTTTCCTTTCTATCATTTAGCTAGTTTCTTTTCTGTTATTAGTTATTTCTGCTTCTGATAGTTTCATTGTTGTTTAGTTTTTGCTTTCACTTTGTTGTTGTAATTCTTCATTTGCTTACGAGAGTAATAGAGTAGATGAAAAATACAAAAGTTGTGGTCAAGCATTCCCCTCTCATCTCTTTCAACAGAGTTCGAACAGGGTTGACCTCTCCACAGGCCAAAAAATTTGATTTCTGTTCACTGTTTTTATCACTCATTTTGTCTATTTTCGTGCATAAATCAGCAAGTTTCACTGATGGAATGAGTATCAACAGACCCAGAAAAGTTCATCAAGTCGTCCCACTTCATTTTCTAGCTCTTTTTTCATGCCTGGACACTGTTGTTGTGCATTTTATTCCCCCCTTCTTCTCTCCTTAACAGTTGTCGCACCCTTTTTATTCACAAAAACCATTAAAAGTTTAACCCCACCTTTCTCCTTGAAACTCTCACTTATCGCACTTCGCATCTCGCAGAATCTCTTCTCCACTTTCTTTACTATTATGTAGCTCTTTTGCAATTTTCCTTTTTACCTTACCTTTGTCGATTATTAACGAAAACAGTCGAAAATCCTTTAGAAATCAACCTTAGCTTTTTTCCTTTAATACTTACTGCAATTTCTTTTCGCAATTGCATTTTGAAACCTTTTCCCTCTTTCCTTTAATACTTACCGCAATCGCAAATCGCACTTTTCATTTGGTTCTCGTTAACACTTACTGCTCCAAACGCCAATTGCGACAATTCTCCGTACTCTGTCACATCGCAAATCGCTTTTTTTCATTTGGTTTTCGTTAACACTAACGCTCCAAACGTTGATTGCGATAATTCTCCTTACTCCGCCACATCGCAAATCGCATTTTTCATTTGGTTCTCGTAACACATTCCGCTCCCAACGCCGATTGTGATATCGTTGCCATACTCTACCACCATCCCTCCCTTGCCACATCACCCATCGCATTTCGCAACCTTTACCCTTTTTCCTTTTAAGACTTACCGCAATCGCAAATCGCATTTTTCATTTGTTTCCCGTTAACAGTTACCACTCCAAATGCCAATTGCGATAATTCTTCGTACTCCGCCACATCGCAAATCGCAAATCGAATTTTTCATTTGGTTCTCATAACACGTTCCGCTCCCAACGCCGATTGCGATATCACTATCGTACTCTGCCACCAGCCCTCCTTTGCCACATCACCCATCGCATTTCGCAACCTTTTCCCTTTTTCCTTTTAATACTTACCGCAATTGCAAATTTCATTTTGATGTGGTTCCCGTTAATAGTTCCCACTCCCGACGTCGATTGTGATATCATTATCGCATCCACCTCTCGAACCGATATCGCATATCGCACTTTCGTCCATCCATCGCAATTCCACAATCACACTTTTCATTTGTGAGATTATGCGCTTTAATAAAGTCCAAACACCTTTTTCACTAGTTTGAGCCTTGTTTCGTGTGTTAAGCCTTCCATTGGCATCTTTAGCCCTTTCCCTCCGGACTGCAATCAACACTTTTTCAATTAGAATTAAGTCATGGATAACTTAGCTGCATGGATAGAAGCATGGTAGATAGAGCATAAGATAAGTAGGGCGTGTTTAACCAATTTGCCAAGTTAAGTGTGATTTAAATTAGTTTCTTTTTTGCCATTTCTTTTCAGCAAGTTAAATTAGTTTATTTTGCTATCATTTATTTTCAGCGATTTAATTTAGTTTCCTTTCTGTCATTTCCTTTCTGCAATTTATTTTAGTTTCATTGAAATCTGATAGAATTCACTGAGAACCCCTAGAAGTAGCACCCTTTCGTAGAGCGGAAGAGTATGACATGAGTAGAATGCATATGTGGTGTATATAGCACTGTCACCTCCAAGTTTGTACGAACCCCAAGTTGATAAAGTAAAGTAGGGCAGCCCCTGAGAGTTGCAACAAACTGGGTGCAATACCAGGGCTCACCAACTATAAGTTCCTATAAAATAGATCTGGTAGAAAGTGTCAAAAGTGTTAGACATCAAGATGAAAATTATCATCAAGTAAAAGAAAATTTGTTGCAAGGTGGTGAGGATGAGGAATAACACCTCATTGATGACGACCTAATCAGATTTAAAACATAATTTATGTGTTGAATAATGATGGATTAAAAAGGCTAATAATGAAAGAGTTCCATGTTAAGCCTTATTTACGCCATCCAGGGTATCAAAAGACCCTTACAGCCATTAAAACGTATTATTACTAGTCGAATTTGAAGAAAGAAGTGGTTGATTTTGTGGTAAAGTGCATAGAATACCAACAAGTAGAAGTTGAGTATTATTGCATCCTATTCCCATTCCAGAATGGAAATGGGAGGTATTTTTTATGGATTTCATTACAAGATTCCCTAAAACATCGACACAGCATGATGCAATCATGGTAGTGATTGATAAGTTGAGCAAGGTAGTTCCTTTTATGGCATTCAAGTCAACTAATTCTACCAGTGAAGTGGCACAAATATTCATAAAGGAGAATGTGAGGCTACATGGTATCCCCAAGAAAATTATATCAAATAGAGATACTAAGTTCACTTCACGGTTTTGGAAGGAACAGTTTGCAGGTTTGCAGACAAATTTGGCATTCAACACAACAAATCATCCATGGAAAGATGGCAAAAGAGAGAGGACAAATAGGATCCTTGAGGACATTTTGAGGATGTATGTAATGCATCATCCCAAGAATTAGGAAGAATATCTTCCACTTGTAGATTTTTCTTACAACAATGGATACCAAGATTTCGTAAGGATGAGTCCATTTGACGCTTTGTATGGGAGGAGTTGCAATACTCCTATCAGCCGAAGTGATCTAGTGAATAGGGTCTTTATTGGGCCTGACATGCTCAAGGAAATGGAGCAACAAGTTCACCTCATAAAACATAATTTGAAAATGGCACGGGATAGGACTAAAAGTTACGCAAACCAACAAAGGGTGCACAAAGAGCTCCAAGTTCGGGACATGTTTATCTAAGAATTAAACCCAAGAAGAGTTCTTTAAAGATTGGGTCATGTGCCAAGTTGGCACCACGGTATTGCAAGACAGACTTTTGAGATCCTTGAGAGGATTGGTTCAGTGGCATATATGTTGGCCTTACCTCATTTAGTCAAATTTCATGATTTTTTCCATGTTTCTTTGCTTCAAATATATGTACAGGATTATAATCATGTGATTGATTGGTTTGAGCTACAGGTGGATCCAGAGGAATAGTTCCAACCATATCCATTGTGCATTCTATACCATAGGAGTCTCATGCTCCGAAATCGAGCCATAGATAAAGTCAAAGTGCAGTGAAAGCACTTTGCACCACAAGAATGCACTTCGGGAATTGTTGATGCCATGAAGGCTAGTTATCTTTTTTTGTTTGGTGATTGAACCAAATGTAAATGATTGTAAATACTATATAGAATTGTCTATATAAAGCTCCATAAAATAGTAAGGGTTTGTATTTTATATTTGTTGTTGCATATGAGAAAAATAACATTGAGGGAGGTGTTCCCTCAATGGGGAGGGGCTTTTCACAACCCCACCATGGTTCTCTCATAAAAATGAATTGTAGATAATTTTACAGAAATAAAATTTAAAAGGGGACAGAGTCAAGGGAGACGGATTCCAAAGCTGAGGAAGTGGCTTGCTTGGGATATCTATAGGATTCTTGTGTGGAAATATGAATTGTTTTTGGGACAACCATTAAAGGTTGGTTGGTGAGCATTAAAGGACTGGTCATGAATTTAATTTGGTTTGCAAGAGAATTACACAGGCCCATGTTGCCTTGGAGAACACTAAAAAGGAAGATATGAATAATTAATGAAGGTTGGAAATGTTGATAGTAAGGACAATAGGTCAATTTTTGTGCAACAAGTAAACAACCCCCTCGCCATACACTATTACAAGTCACCGCCAACCCCCTCACCCTCACCCTCTCCACTACCTCCCAATTTCTACTAGTCACCTCCCCCACCATCTGCCTCTCCTCCACCTAAGTATTACTACAACTGTGACCCTCTCCACCACCTCCCTATTTCTACAAGTCACCTCCCCCACCATCTCCCTCTCCTCTAGCCCAGTACTACTACAAGTCTCCATCGCCATCATCCCCATACACCCCTTACCAATACTATTACAAATCACCACCCCTTTGTCTCCTTCACCTCCCCCACCTTGCCATTACACTTCAACCCCACCACTAGCATCGTCTCATCCTCATCATCACCACCACCTCCTACACCGAGTTACAAGGATAAATCTCTTGTCTACAAATCTTCTCCCCTAAAATCCCTCCCACCACCTATTGTTGACCACTGCCAATCTAATGAAACTCTCATTGTGTCAAATTCCAAGTAAGAATTTTTTTCTTGTTTTGGCTTCTATTTTTGCAATCCCTTCTTCCTTGAACAAAGATATCAGTATTAAATGTAGTACATGAGGTTATTCATTTAAGTTTTAGCATTAAAAAAATAAGAGAAGGTGAAAACGGATGATGAAGTTTCAATACATGCAACATATTATATTCTACGAACCACGCAATTCAACAGTGTAGAAATTTGAATAATAGCTTAATTATTCACTGAGATTATCCTAATTACACACTATTTAAGCTTCATGCATAATACATAACCTCTTATACAATTGATCATCAATATGCGGAAATAGAAACAGTCGCATGCGCACATAAACACAATAGTCAAGCACACATATCAACACAGTATGTAATGGGGAAAGCAATAGCTAAAAAACCCCCAACTATCTGTATATTATAATGATAGAGAACATGTAACAATACATAGCACAAAGCTCTCACAACTCTCAGCACTATCTCACATGCTACACACAAACTAGCACGGAAGATGAACAAGTCACAGGTTCAAATCTCCTCCACAAGTCTGCCTGCCTCTACTGCGCAATCCAAGATGAGAATGAATGAGATCCAAGTTCAAATCCCCTTGGCTTGTACTGCGCAATCCTCATTGGAAATCTCAATCAATGTGTGTGCAAATCTCATGCACAGCTATAGTCACAACTGATAGTAGACTCACCCTTTCACCCACCTCTAACACTGGTCTCCACTGAATTGTCCATGCACTGCAGTTAACTGATGTGTTCTTTAGTTGATTTATGAGTTAATAATTAGTGAATTAATTAATAATTAATTCACACCACTCATCACCAGTGTATTTATCAGTTAGACTAAATACAACTAGTTTAACTAAGTTAAACCGAACACAACTCCACCAACTGTCTCATCAACTCCACCAAACTCTGCCACATAAGTTCTAACTGAAGTCAACCATGCAATAGCTCAACTAACCTTTAGGAAAAGCGTATTTCCTTCTGTCAGCTGCATGTGCCACATCCAAGCACCAAACTGAAGTGCTCCAAGAGGATAAGATAATGTTTATAGTCTAAATATTATTAAGGGTTAATAATATTTGACTGTTTTATTTTCAGTCTTGTACTAAAAAATAGATTCACTCTAATGTTCAAAAGAAAAGGTCCATCTGACAACAACACACTGCCAATCATCCATGGGGCCAGCATCCGCAACCTCAGACCATGATCCATATGTCTAAAAATAGACATAGTCTAAAAATAGACTTTGCGACAAAAATCACTTGTGTGGCCCCCACCTAGTTTAGGTGATCACTTTCCAACTAGGATCGGGAAAGATGTTTCAGGATGCCTCCTTCACTGTTTCTTGTTGCAATTTTCAACAAAAATTTGGTTTGTAGGTTAATAATTTGATTTCTAAATAAAGAAATACCATGCAAATTGGAGTTTGTAATCCGCATCACTATTAGGTTTAGTTCGGAGCCAAATGGTCAATATATGCCATTCTTGTCATAATTTATTCAATAAAAAATGTAGTAACTTTATTTTTACAAGTTATAATTTGTTTTGTCACTCCTTTGATTTGCAAATGCTCGTTATGCATATTTATCCTGTTCCAATAATTTTTAGAGGGAATATTTGTAGCAACGGTTGGTAACTTCCTCCCATGTTAAATAACTATAATTTGCTTCATGCATTTTCAATTTCCTTATCATGATGACTAATTGATATGCGAGCTCAATAACTAGATTGAATATGATGCACAAGACCTATACCATGGATTTTAAACTATATTTTCGAAAGTCATTGTAACACAAAGTTGGAGTTTTGAAAAATGTATATTATTGAAAGGTGGTGGTTACTTTTCAATGACATGGCCATTTCTAATAGGTTTCAATGAATCTAAACCAGCTTAGATCCATATTTACTCTGAATATACCAAGCATCGAAAGGGATCAAATCTCTTAATATGAAATCATATTTTTTGAATGAAAAACTTGAGGAAAGGTTTTCATCTCAAGGGATTTGATCCCTCTAGGCACTTGGTAGATCCAGAGTTAAGATGGATCTATGCTGGTTTATATATCAAAATTACTTATATTTTTTACTTTAGAAAATTTAACTCACACAAAATGTTTTAAGTGTGACATAATTTTTCTTAATTTATATATTAGAAATACTAATTATATTTTTCTTTGATAAAATATACCTCACCCAATGTATTGCTTTCTTGCAACATTTTAGTTCTGTAAGTATTCCAATTCCAATTTCATGCAACATTTTACATACACACGACATTTTAGTTATACAAGTATTCCAATCTCATACAACATTTTACACATAATAGGAGCTAGCATAAACAAAATAGGAGTTTGAATTTTAGTTTTGTAGGTATTCCAATTTCATGTAACATTTTACATGTAATAAGAGTGGAACTATGATTTATCAGTGGCAAATATTCTTCTATGGTTTTTTACATTAATTGGAATGAGAAATGGGATGTTGGTAAGATTTATAATCTGGTGAATTTGTTCTACCAATGTTGAAGCAAGGTAGAATTTACAAATAAATAATCTCATTTCATTACTTGGCATCAGGGGATGCAAAAGCATGGTTGTTTGGCATGAAGAAGTTTTTCAAAATTCGTGACTATTCTAAAAATATGAAAGCCAAGATTGCCACCTATAGCTTCAAAGGGAAGGAAGACATAAGGCGGAAACATTTGAAGAATGTTATATGTATTTTTAAGAAGGAACTAATTTTGGATGAATTTAAAAAACTCTTCAGAGAGAAATACCTATATGCACGTTATTATGATAGCAAAGAAAAATAGTTCTACGGACTCAAGATGGGGCAGTTATCAAATGATGAATAAGTCACCAAGTTCCTAAAATTATTGAGGTATGTGCCATATCTCAGATATGGGAAAGTTGAGATTCATAAGTTTATTAGTGTGTTTCCTATGGCATTCAAAGATAAAATTGAGTTATTGGAGCCTCAAACTCTGAAGGAAGCTATCAATACACTGAAACATTGTTATGACCAAGCAAAATGTAGACTAGAAATTAAGAGTAGTTGGAAGGAAAAGAAAAGCGTTGGGATCAAGAATGATTTGCCTAAGAAAAATTCATAGAAAAGGGAGGGTAAGAAGCCAGACTCTGCAACATGATTCTAGCAAAAAAATAACAGTGTTATTAAGGAAAAAGCACAGCAGACAACACAAAAACTCAAGTTTGAAGGTCGAGAGGCGCTAAAATGTTGGACATGTGGTGAAAACCACAGAAAAATGGATTGTCCACATCAGAATTTTTTTTTACCAAAGATATACAATGCCCAAGAAGCTTGCACAGTGGGTGAGGTAGCCTAAAATTTATGCAGTAGTGGACAACCGTCGGCAAACCACCAAGCATCCATCATTTAGATGGAAGGTAAGTTACATGATCAAATTATTTCCATTTTAATTGATCTAGGTTCTAATTATAGTTATGTCAGTCCAGATCTTGTTGACAAATGCAAACTAGTTATGGAATTTCATGAAGAACCATGGTTGGTTCAGTTACCAACCGACCTAAAAAGGAAGATCAATCATTGGGTAAGGTCATGTGCATTTGAATTCAATGGCATTCCCACAACAACACACTTGAATGTATTTTCATTAGGTGCATACAACATATTATTGGGCATGGACTCATTGTACATGCACAAGACTAAGGTGGAATATTTTGACAAGGAGATTGAGTGCTTAGATGAGCAGGGAGAAAGAATAATTTTGCAGAGAAAAAGAAAGCCTACATCTATAAGACTGATTACTACCATGCAAGCCAAGCGGAGCAGCAGAAATGGATGCACATTGTTTGTGATACATATTTCTAGTGATGAGAAAGTTGGCAGTGATATTTAGAATGAGAAGGTACCCTTTTTTGTAGTCGTATGCAAATGTATTTCCAACGGAGGTTCCTAGATTACCTCCTCACAGAGAGATAAATTTCTCTATTGAGTTGGTACTTAGAGTAGCACCAGCATCGAAGGCACCATACAAGATGAGTACCCCTAAGTTGTGTTGAGAATTTGGAGGGTTGGTGCTTAATAAAAATTCTCTTCTTGACAATTACTTGTGAGCTTACTTGAGTTACTTATGTCTTCTCTTGCTTAGCTTATTAGTCTTTCATCAAGTCAATTACCAAAATACAAAAGACACAAAGTTAGGCTCTTTGAGCCAGGGCAAAACCTCTCCCTCTTGGAGAGGAAAACCCACAATAAATTATTCTTATAGATCTTCAAATGACAAGTACCATGACCAAGACTTAGACCCTGACCTATGAATGCCTCCAAGACCTTGTCACTGCTTTCTAAATCTTCCTCCAATACTAACCTTTCTTTTCTGCACCAACTTGCACTGACTTGCTCCACCACAAGAGAACTCAATCTCTCTAAATCTTATCATCAAACACTTCTTCTTGTATACACAGTTATTGTAGATATGAGCATTCCACTCATAGGTGACAGACTCTATTCCACCTTCAGTGCATATATTTACATCACATACTTGACTCCACTTTAGACCACAATCTCTTCTCATTAATCTGCATTAACAACTTCAAAAACAGAACCCAAGAACATATCCGCACTTTGTACTTTAACACTGTTTTGACTTCGCAACTATGAAATATTTCTTTATGCTATGTTTCACTTCAGATTTCTTCCACATATCAGTATGCAATTAGCTTCAGACTATTCACAATTTTCTTCCACGGAACAGTCTGCAGTCAGCTTCAAACCATCTGTAATTTTCTCCCACGGAACAGTCTGCAATCAGCTTCAAACTTCCGCAATTTACCTCCCACAGAACAGTCTGCAATCAACTCCAGATTTCTGCAATTTACCTCCCACAAAACAATCTGCAATCAGCTTTAGACTTCCGCAATTTACCTCAAAGAGATCCACATTTTCTATCCTTTTTCTGCTAAGGCTACAGGGGTATTTATAGTTTTTTTCCCCTATATATAAGCCGACCTTACTAGGTGAACCGGTGTGACTATTTGGGAGCCGACATCACTGTTTAGGAGGCTGACTTCTCCAGTTGATTTAAGGCTAATTTGACACATTATTTAGGATTTTCTATCAACGTTGTTTGAGGGCTAAATAATAGCCATTCTTCATGGTTTCTGGACTTGGTCTTGGAGCATTTCTATATCCTTCATATATGACACTTATTACATTTATATAAAGAAGACAAACCTGAGATAGACATCAAGAAGAAGTCTATTTAACCTCTAATAAAATCTTGCTCATGAAACCCGTGAAGCAAGTACAGAATACAGTTTATTATTATCTGTCTTCTTCTTTACATAGAATACATAATTACATAGTCAATATGAAGACCGACCTAGTTACACTTTTCAACACTCCCTCTTAACTAGGGAGGTATTCATACAGGTACATGGTCACTTTCAAACTGACGAATCTCATAAGAAGAATCGTATTGGTAATCGTATCCGTATAGCATCATATCAACCATTGTTCCAGAAAAGGGGCTCAACAACACCCCATCTTCAACGAAACAATGTGTTACAATGATGGCGATGTCATACTCATACACACCATCGTCGTCGTCTCTCCAAGGGCAAGCAATTTCACCTAGGTGTTCAAAGTATGACCTTCGACCATTCTTCTTGGGTAGCCAGCCCTCAAAACATCGTCCCCTCGACTTTCCACTGTGGTTCTGACTGCGAATATCCTCAAAGAGTATCGAATGCCAGATGATTACCCAATCCTCCATTCTGTCTTCCCAAGTGAAGACCAGAATGATGTGTCTATCTCTCCCTCTCAACCAGGGAGGACTTATTCCACAAGGGAATGTACTCATTCCTATACAAGGAATGTACCTAAGCTCATTCTTATGAATTACCAAGTTTCTTCCAAGTAAGAAACTTATCATCATGCTCCCTCTTAACCAGAGACCTCCAGTAGCAATGGTGAGACACCCAGCTGCTCATGAAGAATTCCTGTCCTCGATGTCATGGATTTCGATATTAAGGAATCTTCAACTTTTAGCTTCATAGGGCACAGATCATCCATCACTTTCATCTTGAGTCATGTCCCCTGTCAGAAAGTGATTCATCAGACTTCCTTATCTGGTCCACTATTATGCCATGTTGCTTTCCTTCGAACCATCTCCCAGGATCATACATCCTTTATAATGATTAGCAGCCCTGCACAAATTCATCTAGATAAACATTTACAAATGAACTTTTAAAACAAAATTTACCTCAGTGATGATCTTTCACCATGACATCTTCCTGTAAGCATCAGCATCCTTCATACAAATTGACACATCTCCTAATGATATGTCTTTCCAAGGGTCTTCTTCTTTACCAGACTTCCATCAAAGTCTACATATCTTTCCAGGAGATCTCCTAGTCACATCTTCTTGGTCTCCGGATGATAATTGCTTCTTGACATGGTTGCATTTCATGATCTCTTCCTCTCTACACATTCTTGATTCCCAAGAACGTACAACTTTTCTAGTTTCTCGTTCATATACAACCACCTCATATTCCATGAGGACATATTATGTTGATTTCATATGTCTGTGCATTGAGAGATACTCCTCCATATATCATACTTCTAAGTACAGAAGTCCATTACCTGGAACCACATGACATGACTTCACAACATCCAATGTCATCATATAAATATATACATACCTCGTACCTTTTTCCGTTGAGTCATCCTGTAGCAATTTCTCAAGAATGAAGAGCTTCATTCCCTTGGCCTGCTTCATCAATATGTCATCACATACCAGAAATATGTTTCCATGATGACCCTTGCTCTTGATGATTTCTTTCCATTAGTAATGTTTGTCAGAGAGATTTTCCCAGAGCTGATTCACCAGGAGTTCCTACCATGCTTCGATCAAGATGCTACATTGCCTCCCATCATACAATCAACACAAATCACTTAAAGGAGAATATGATCTCAATCATAGTGGAGATCCCTTCCTTCTTCTTTCTTATATTTCTTTTCATTAGGTTCTTTTTCAGAGACATGGGCTTCTTTCCTATTTCTATTGTCCTTTTTCAAATTAAGGACAATTTCTATTATAATATCCACGTTCATCTCATCCAAATCTTCGTGCTTTGTTCATACTATTTTGAGGATCAATCTTACTGGATCTTCCTTTCTTTCTCGACGTGACTGCAAAGGCTTGATTCCCTTCACTTGATCCTGTAATACCTTCGGCTTTTAGATCTTGTTTCCTCTGTTTTACATAGAGACCCTAAATCATGGAATGGTGTGGCTTCCTTCTTCCTGTTTAGTTTTGAAGTGAAGTTTCCCCATTCATCTGGCAGATGATTCTCCCTCTTCCTACAAATGATCTCAGAGAGATTACTTCTCCTACAGTACTCTCAAAGAATAGCTCCACTAATTTCTCATATATTCCTTTTGATGATTCTAGATTTGATACATCGGAGAAGTAATCTCTCTTATGATTCTAGATTTGGGCTCTTATATCTCCCTTCATGTATGACTTCATTGTCCTTGTCTTCCATGCAAGAAAGTTTGAAACCCTAACCAGTTTGTTCCTTTCTTTTGCAAAGAAGACATTTTGATAGATTTAGATAAAGTCATAGATACTTACTTGATAGAATGACTTTTTCCTTCAGCATCTTCCTTGATGATGGAGTATATCTTCAGAAATTGAATTCCTCCTAAAAATGTCTTGAATGTGAATCTTTGATAACAAAAGATTACTTTCTTGATTGAGTTGATCATTTAAATGAGATAGGAGATCTTGAAGTAGTTAGTGAGTCTTCCTTTTCAAACTGATTTGATTTTCCAACCCAAACTTTTTATCTTCGCTTCCTAGAGTGTCTCCTTTGCCTAACAGCCCTTGAGTTTAGGACCTTAGCTCTGATACCATGTTGAGAATTTAGAGGCTTGGTGCTTAATAAAAATTCTGTTCTTGATAATTACTTGTGAGCTTACTTGAGTTACTTATGTCTTCTCTTGCTTAGCTTATTAGTCTTTCATCAAGTCAATTACCAAAATACAAAAGACACAAAGTTAGGCTCTTCGAGCCAGAGAAAAACCTCTCCCTCTTGGAGAGGAAAACCCACAAGAAATTCTTCTTATAGATCTTCAAATGATAAGTACCATGACCAAGACTTAGACCCTGACCTATGAATGCCTCCAAGACCTTGTCACTGCTTTCTAAATCTTCCTCCAATAGTGATATTTCTTTTTTGCACCAACTTGCACTGACTTGCTCCACCACAAGAGAACTCGGTCTCTCTAAATTTTATCTTCAAACACTTCTTCTTGTATACACAGTTATTGGAGATACGAGCATTCCACTCATAGGTGCCAAACGTATATGTGACAGACTCTATTCCACCTTGAGTGCATATATTTACATCACAAACTTGACTCCACTTTAGACCACAATCTCTTCTCATTAATCTGCATTAACATCTTCAAAAACAGAACCCAAGAACATATCTGCACTTTGTACTTTAACACTGTCATGACTTCGTAACTGTTAGCCACCTATAAAATTTGTTATAACAAAAGGTGGCTAAAACTTTTTGGAGCCTTCAAGGAACAAATTTTATTGCTAAAAAGTGTTGGCTCTTGAAGACTCTTGAAGGCCTCATGCCTCTGTCCAAATCTTCATTGTTGTGCCCATTCTACACTCAGAAATCCTGTTGATTCCCAAGAAAGAATACTACTACAAGCACCATTTTCCTTTTCCCCCTTCTTCCAAAACTAACCTTATCTTTACCTTTTCTTTTCCCATAAAATCCTTCATTTTCATGTTTTTCCCCTTTTCCCTCCATCAAAACCCTTTTGGCAAAGTTCAAGACCCTTTCTTGCCTTACCGGAATCCTCAAAACTCCTTGAAAATCATTGAAAATCTATCAAAATCATATTTTTCTATATAGACTTAAGCCCCTTGGGCTAAGTCTTTAACCCTCCCCTCCATACGCCCTAGTGCCAGAACCGAGCGCAAGCCTTTCAAGCGCTTATCGCGTTGCCCAATAGCGATTAGCCCCTCCTTTTCAACCCCCGGTCATATTTTTTCCCATATAACCCATGGCCCCGCAGATGGGCGCCTAACCCTATTACATATATATCCCGCCCCCGAAAATATTAAAACTTTATGTTATATCGAAACTTTGGGTTTTTTATTATTTTCTAAGGTTTTTCGCCAGTCCAAAGTTCAAAGCATTCTCCACCGTTGATCTGATCTGCAGATCGACGAGTCGCAATCGATCGCCCCGGTGGTCCCCGCCATCCACTCACCGTTGCAAAACCAAGCGGTATCCATCGCACTGCTTTTGAGAGCGGGGCGGTATTTTTTATTTTGCAGCGATTCCATACATCGGCTGACGCGTGGCCTCGCCACTGTTCATAAAACCGTTGTTCATCGCGCTTTAAAGATCGGACATAGACCCGACGCGATATTGATGCGCATCGTCCGATCTGAGGCCGCTCATTGGACGGCGATCGCTCACCAAAGAAGCCCGACAGTTAACCAGGATACGGAGCGGTCATTAAAGGATCTCTGTCATCGATCTGATCTGCAGATCGACGGCCCACATTTCATCGCCCCAGTCCCCTCGTCCACAGCAATGCTGGTGGTCCCAGCGCCACATCAGTGTCCACGTGGCAGAATTCTATTGGGGCGGATCTTCCATGGTTTCTCGTCCAGTCAGCAAATCCAGACCCGGGAACTTTTCTCAGCATAGTTTAATTAAATTTTGAAGTCCATGTGTGTTTCTAAGGTTTATTGGCGCCTGTTTTTCCACCGTTGATCACGTGGGCCGATCTCATTCGATGGCCCACGCTCATCCCGAACCCCACACACCATTTTTAACCTATTTTCTCTGTTTTTCCAAATAAAGTGACTCTGTCACGTTATTTTTTCGCCTCCACTCCCAACCGTCGATCTCTGCGCGATCGACGGCTCTGATTTAAATTATCCTTCCGCCTTCTCTTTGACTTCTCCCGGTCAATCTCGACCGTTGGATGATGCCATCCAACGGCCATGCTTCCTCCACATGCCTTCTGAAGCAGTAAACCTATACATGCAGGATTTTATAATAGTTTTTGTATTTTGCAGGGTTTAATGGTTTTTTCTGCCATGGCTGAAGAAATTTCAAAGGCATAGGGTGACGATCCTCCCACCTTTGATTCACCAAAGAAAATCGTTTGCAGGGTTCAAATTCACGTTTCATCAATGTTTCATCAAGCATTCATGCTGCATGACCCCTGCGCAGCCCTGCGCACCAACAAAAAACACAGTGAATTAAGCACAAATCAAAGAATATCAATGTCGAAGACAGAAATGCACCAGGACAGAGGATTAAAGACAGATTTGCAGGGATCACGGCTAAGAATGATTATCAAAAGCCTAATCCCCAATTAAAACACAGCTTGAAGAAAATCTGAAGTGTTTTATCAACAGGAAAGCCTCCACCGCCACATCTGAGGCAAATTGATTCCTCCCAGCGACCAAAATGCCACCTGTGCCTCAAAGTATTCAATCAGAGGCCGAAGTTATTGATCAGGACCAAATATCTGCCTCACAACGCAGCCAGAGGATAAATTCTGCAGACAAACTAATGACAAAATATCAGCAGAGTAACTTTGACATCACACAGAGCCTCAAAGGTCAACAAAAGCTCCCACCGAGCTTAATCTTAATGTAAATTATTTAATACAGAGGACACCTATTGTAAGTTTCTTCATTGAGCCCCCCAAAGGCCAAGAAGCCATTTAAGTCTGTATTAATTATCTTCAGAGATCTTTTATCAGATCTCACCTCCTCATTCTTCTATATATACTTCTGCAGAAGATGAGTGAGGGGTTGGTTGATATAGTTACTGAACATTGAAATGTAATTGAGCTTGAGAATTCTATCTGTAAATAGTGTTCACTGGCCCTTGGAGCTCTGCTGGTGATAGATAGTTTAGGCTGAGATGTGTAGATGGTTGCTAAACTAAAGCATTGGACTTAAAGCTGTAACTGGTTTGGAGCATAAATACAAGCTGATTTATGGGATCCTGGTCTATGTTGACGGTGATGTTTTTCTCATTGTAACTTGTCATTTTGTTTTTGTTTTCACTGTGTTTCATCTTCTCTTATAAAGAACAGCATGCATAGAGTTAGGACCTACTGTATATCAGTACCCTTCTCTCACTGAAAATCTTTATCTGAATGTTTTCTTCCAATTTGTGTTATTTGGGAATGATTTAATTCAGTTTAAGCATAGGAATGCTAGCGTTCCCTCGTCTTATTGCCTTAACTGAATATTATTCTTGAATGCTATGTTCAGTCTTAATTAAGTAGAGATGAACTAAGGAAGATATGGTGTGCCCTGGTCCTAGTTTTATCCCCAAAGACTGTCTGAATGTTTCCCTTGGAATGTGTTAAAAGCTGGCTAGTTTCAAAGTACTTACCAGATCTTAGGTCATTCTGTGGTATCTTTGTGTTTGTCTTGAAAGTAACCAAGTAAAACAGAGCTAGGAGAGGATTTGTGGTGAGCCCGGCCCGCTAGTTTCTACTCCAACAGTTGCCTTCAAGTTTCCCTATGTTTTAAAAATGTTTCCTATTGAAAGTGTATCAAAGGCTGGCTAGTTTAAAAGTACTTACCAAATGCTAGTTTGCTTTTATGTTTTTCTTAAGGGTATGTCAAAAGCTGGCTAGTTTAAAAGTACTTACCAAATGCTAGTTTGCTTTTATGTTTTTCTTAAGGGTATGCCAAAAGCTGGCTAGTTTAAAAGTACTTACCAGATCTTGGGCTGCTCTTTGTTCTGCATTTGTTTATTTCCCCTTCTTATTGTATCATTTCATTCCATAAATCAAACTTCAAGGATATCCTTAGACATAGATGACTTGCCCCATGGACCACTCTTGCCTCTTATTGTTTCAATTAAACCCTATTATGACTCCACAGCCCAATGGACTAAAACCTGCAATTATCTATCTTTTTGGCCGAAGCTTACTCTGATTGCTTGCAACTTCTCACCTTTGGAACTCTTTGCATTTAGAACTTTCCACCTCAAACAGTAATCATGCTCAACCATCCAAAAACAAAACAAACCCTTGGCCTTCATAACTAGCATAATATCATTACCCCAAACTTCAAAGATAAATCCATCTTTGCGCTTATTGGAGAGATCCCTCTCCGGATTCAGGAGGGCTAGATCTTAGAATCCCAAAGTGGTTGAAACGATGTTTCTCCCTGCGACCGGACTTTTACCAATCTTGCTGATTACAGGGAGCTAACATTTCTGGCGACTCCGCTGGGGATCAAACCTATAATCATTTTCATCTTAAGGTAACCCTAGGACATCAGAGATCACTTTAGGTTCCCTTAAAACACTTCATAAAACTTGTGAGTAAAAAGCAGCATTTCCAAGCACTACCAAGGAATGGCAATCATGATAAAACTTGTTCGAATCAGTGACAAACTAGGCAAACCCTAGGATTCTCATAAGATTTTATCTAACCTTGAAAAATCAACTGACTTAGCCATAAGAGTAGACTATCTTTGTCTCATGATCGTAGCTAAGTTTTGAAACAGAGTTATGGTATTCTTAGAAACCACACAACTGAAAATAATTCAGAAAACCAAAAATATTTCAGATTGGTGTCCAATAAACATGGTGGTGGACCATAAGACCCTTTACCTCCTTAGGAGCTAAAAACTTCCACTTGGCGACTCCACAATACTGAACAAACCTTAAGACTCTACTGGGAAGAACCCTTATCATTGTAATATTATTCAAACTCAGTTAGAGGACTGTAGGATTAAAGTTTGTGTAAACAGATTAGTTGACCGTTTAAAGACTATCATATCTGGTTGAACTTTTCTTGTTTATTTGGATCTGAAAAATACAACATAGTGGCTCCTAGAAATATTCACACTAGAGCCCATCCAGACCCTGATCCACCTGAAATAGTTGGTAACCCAGAAAGTATCCTTAGGAAGTCTCCTAAGATTAAATTATCAACTGTTTTCATATCACCCTTGAGAGCTAATTCAGTCCCTGAAAACCTTTCAGCTCTACAACAATCAGAAGTGGACTTGGTAAATCCCTTTAGAACTAGGTCTCTTGGTGATTTAGATCAGTTAGATTCTGAGCCTTCACTCTCATCTCCCAAAGCAAGTGAAAATCCTGGTAGTAGAGAAACAACACCTCCTGATTTACATTTCCTTCACAACCTAGGTGTCTCTCATCCAAGATCAGCTCAGCAATCTACTCCTGGTCCATCCACTTCTGCTCACTCTACATCCACTATTCAAACCACTCCACTTCAGCCCACTTTTCCTCTTATTAATCCACCCCCACCACATATCATGGCAGCATGGTATGCTCCCTTAGTCCTTCCTGTACCATTAGTCAATCTCCCACAGGACTATCAATCCAAAATTCCATTGTATGATGCTAGTAATGCTACAACTGCATCACAACATGTGGATAAGATGAATGACTACTTTGACATAAATGAAATTGATGATGATTCTGTCAAGCTTAGACTATTTGCTCAGAGCTTAGGGGGAGAAGTAAGAAAATGATTCAAAGGCTTAACCCCCCATAGTATCAATGATCTCCAAGCCTTCCATCAAACATTCTTAAACAAATGGGAAGTAAAGAAAAACCCTCTTCAAGTCCTTTCTGATTACAAAAATCTCCATAGAAATGTGGGGGAAAGTGTGAAAGCTTATTGTACCAGATTCAATAGTGTATATAATGCACTTTCCCCAAAACTAAAACCTCCACAAGGCTCAGCTTTAAACAAGTTTCCTGAAGGGTTTGAACCTGAGATGGCCTATCAGCTAAGAGAGAGAGATTTTGCAACTCTTGAAGAGATGCAAAAAGGTGCTCTTTCTGTGGAGGTCAAATTAATGGAGAAGAGAGCAAGAATGAAAAATGAGAAGAGAGTCTCTTTTAGAGAGGAAAATACACCTTCTACTTCAAACTCAAAGATGGAAAGAATGATGGAGGAGATGATGAAGAAAATGAGCATCCTTGAGAGAGCACAAGCAAGCCAAAACCAAACTGCTCCTCAAAATAGAAACCAGAACCAAAACCAGAATTTCAAAAGAAACCAACCTCCAAACAGACCTAGGGAAGATGATCAGCAGATCACTCCTCCCTTTCATCAAAACTATGTAAGTGAGGTTGAGGAAACAGAAGAAATAACAGAGGAGGATGATATAAACATGTTGGGGGTAGATAATGATGACTTTGAGGTTCATTATGATAGAAAACAAGGTCTATACACACCTTATGATGACAGGAGAGATGATGATGAAAGTTATTATCAAGATATGGAAAATGTCATCATAGAATCTCAAAAAGAATATGACCTTAGAAGCAAAACCAGTGAACAAACTCCCAACACCAAAACCTCTGACAAATCTTCACAAAACAGCACTATAACCAAGCCTAAAATGGTCAAACAAAAGGACAAAACAGTGGCTGTAAATTCTGATAATGGTAAAGAGAAAGGCACTCAAAACAATGAAAAATAGAGTGCAGACATTAGTAGTACTAACATCTCAGCTAGTACTCCTGTTAAAACAATTTTGTCAAATACAAATAAAACAAATCAGCAAGCTGATATTGCTAATAGAGTGACAGCTAATAAGGCTGAAACAAGTACCTTAAAAAATCAAATTCCTTTCAGCCTGGAGCAGGAAGTGTCAAAGATCAAAATCTTTGTTCCCCTAACAGAGTTAGTTGCCCACAATGTATATAGGACCCAAATTTTGAAGGCTTTAAACATAGAGGACTTTAATGACACTGTCAATCTTAATGATGACCAGCCAGAGCTTATTTTTGGTCCAAATATTGAAGGTATGTATCAAGAGGTACATGTTCCTCCCTTTTATGTGAGTTTAAACGTTCATGACAAGATTTTGCACAACGTTATGCATGATTCTGGGGCTTCTCATAATTTAATGCCAAACGCTGTAACAGAGAGCCTTGGTTTAGAAATCACCAAACCTTACAAAGATCTTTACTCCTTTGACTCAAGCAGAGTAAAATGTTTAGGATTAATCAAAGACCTCTGTGTTAACTTAGCCTAGATTCCAGCCAAATGCTTGGTAATGGACTTGCAGAATCCTCAAACAAAAGTTTAGTGAACATAATCAAGAAACTATTGGAGGACAATAAAAAGTCTTGGCACACAAAGCTAGTTCATGCACTTTGGGCTGACAGATTGACTTTGAAAAAATCTATTAGCATGTCACCTTTCCAGCTTGTGTATGGTACTGATGCAATTTTTCCAAACATCCTTGGTATACCAGTGATGAAGTTGATTCAAGAGTTGCAAACTGAAGAAAATGACATGATCAGAAGAGTAAATCAGACCATTCATCTTCAACAAACCAGAGAGGAAGTCTATAACAAAGCATTGCAGAAACAGGACAGCATTAAAAATCTTTTTGACAGAAGAACAAAGGCCAGCAATTTCAAAATTTGGGACAAAGTTTTAAAATGGTACTCAAGGAGGGAAGACAAGGGCAAGCATGGAAAATTTGACTACTTATGGCTTGGCCCTTACTCTATTCATTCCGCTGTTGGTAACAATGCATTTTTCTTGCAGGAATTGAATGGAGCAGACTTGTTTGGGGGTCCTGTCAATGGCAGGATGCTTAAACATTACTTCTCTTGATCCATCCCATGCTCCGAAAGCTTTTTTATCTTTTTTCTCATTATAAATATCTCATCCATCATTGCATTCAAAGTTGTAAAAAATCAAAAATACAAAAACAAAGAAAAGAGGGCAGATTATGAAAACAAGAAAGGTATAGCCCCATACCAAAAAAGAGAAACAAATCTGAAAGTGTGCAAGCTTAAATGCCACTCCTGCAAAACACACTTCTAGTTAGTCAAAAAGCCTAATCTTGACTAATTAGCTTTGAATTTTCTGCTAATAGGATAGTGAATTCGATTTGCCAAACTGTTTAATCTTGGCTTATCAGTAGATAGTTTAGGAAAGAAATTAAAGGTTCAAACATGCTCAAAATCTGAACCTAAGGTTTCAAAGAGAGAATGACTCAAATCTGTTTCAAATTTTGAGTCAGGATGTAAAATCTGGTTCTAAGTTGCCCAAAATCTGAACTAGTTGACAAAGGAAAGATGGCTCAAAACAAAAGTCAAAACAGAGCTATACAAAGAGGAGGGAAATGCTTTCAAATTTCATATCTCAGGCCTTCCAAAAAAAAATTGTTTTAAATTTCCTGCAAAATAAATGTCTATGTGCAGCTTGTTTTTATGCCATAGATCACAGCAAGTCAAACAGCTTAATCTTGACTTGATTGTTTTTAAATTTCTGTTGTAGAATTTAGAGAATAAACTCTGTTGGACAGTTTAATCCCAACAGACAGTAGATTCGGTAGAAATTTATATGGGCTCAATTGTTTACACTGAGTCCATGGAGAAATAAGGAATAGAAATAGATTAGATTTCCTGCTTTCAAAAGAATAAAATTTTGTGATAAGAGTTTGCCAATCCAAGTGCACTCTAATGAAGAAAAAATGTTAGATCAGTAGGATTGGGTAGGTAGAAAATTGTATTGATGAAAATCCATTGTTTTTATGGCTGCTAACTTGTTTTCAAAGCAAGATCATCCCAGCAAAGGAAGGGCAGCGAATGGATGAGGCACAGGTCAGCCTCCCAGAGACTGTAAGTCTGAAGTTCTTGATGCCTTCAATAAAGCACCATCCCCAAGTGGAGCCACTGTTAGCCACCTATAAAATTTGTTATAACAAAAGGTGGCTAAAACTTTTTGGAGTCTTCAAGGAACAAATTTTATTGCTAAAAAGTGTTGGCTCTTGAAGACTCTTGAAGGCCTCATGCCTATGTCCAAATCTTCATTGATGTGCCCATTCTACACTCAGAAATCTTGATGATTCCCAATAAAGAATACTACTGCAGGACCATTTTCCTTTTCCCCCTTTTTCCAAAACTAACCTCATCTTTACCTTTTCTTTTCCCATAAAATCCTTCATTTTCATGTTTTTCCCATTTTTCCTCCATCAAAACCCTTTTGGCAAGGTTCAAGACCCTTTCTTGCCTTACCGGAATCCTCAAAACTCCTTGAAAATCATTGAAAATCTATCAAAATCATATTTTTCTATATAGACTTAAGCCCCTTGGGCTAAGTCTTTAACCCTCCCCTCCATACGCCTTGATGCCAGAACCGAGCGCCAGCCTTCCAAGCGCTTATCGCGTTGCCCGATTGCAATTAGCCCCTCCTTTTCAACCCCTGGTCATATGTTTTCCCATATAACCCATGGCCCCATAGACGAACGCCTAACCCTATTACATATATATCCTGCCCCCGAAAATATTAAAACTTTATGTTATATCGAAACTTTGGGTTTTTTATTATTTTCTAAGGTTTTCCGCCGGTCCAAAGTTCAAAGCATTCCCCACCGTCGATCTGATCTGCAGATCGATTGCGTGCAATCCATCGCCCCGGTGGTCCCCGCCATCCACTCACCGTTGCAAAACCAAGTGATATCCATCGCACTGCTTTTGAGAGCGGGGCGGTATTTTTTATTTTGCAGCGATTCCATACATCGGCTGACGCGTGGCCTCGCCATTGTTCACAAAACCGTCGTTCATCACGCATTAAAGATTGGACATAGACCCGGCGCGATATTGATGTGCGCCGTCCGATCTGAGGCCGCTCATCGGACGGCGATCGCTCACCACAGAAGCCCGACAGTGAACCAAGATACGGCGCGGTCATTAAAGGATCTCCGTCGTCGATCTGATCTGCAGATCGACGGCCCACATTCCATCACCCCGGTCCCCTCGTCCACAGCAGTGCCGGTGGTCCCAGCGTCCATGCGGCAGAATTCTATTGGGGCGGATCTTCCATGGTTTCTCGTCCAGTCAGCAAATCCGGACCCGGGAACTTTACTCAGCATAGTTTAATTAAATTTTAAAGTCCGGGTGTGTTTCTAAGGTTTATTAGCGCCTGTTTTTCCACCATTGATCGTGTGGCCTGATCTCATCTGACGGCCCACGCTCACGCCGAACCCCACACACCATTTTTAACCTATTTTCTCTGTTTTTCCAAATAAAGTGACCCTGTCACGTTATTTTTTTGCCTCCGCTCCCGACCGTCAATCTCTGTGCAATCGATGGCTCTGATTTAAATTATCCTTCCGCCTTCTCTTTGACTTCTCCCGATCAATCTCGACCGTTGGATGATGCCATCCAACAGCCATGCTTCCTCCATGTGCCTTCTGAAGCAGTGAACCTATACATGCAGGATTTTATAATAGTTTTTGTATTTTACAGGGTTTAATGGTTTTTTCCGCCATGGCTGAAGAAATTTCAAAGGCAGAGAGTGACAATCCTTCCGCCTTCGATTCACCAAAGAAAATCGTTTGCAAGGTTCAAATTCACGCTTCATCGATGTTTCATCAAGCATTGATGCTGCATGACCCCTGCGCAGCCCTGCGCACCAGCAAAAAACACAGTTAATTAAGCACAAATCAAAGAGTATCAATGTCGAAGACAGAAATGCACCAGGACAGAATATTATAGACAGATTTGCGGGGATCACGACTAAGAATGATTATCAAAAGCCTAATCCCCAATTAAAACACAGTTTGAATAAAATCTTAAGTGTTTTATCAACAGGAAAGCCTCCACCGCCACATCTAAGGCAAATTGATTCCTCCCAGCTACTGAAATGCCACCTGTCCTCAAAGTATTCAATCAGAGGCCGAAGTTATTGATCAGGACCAAATATCTGCCTCACAACGCAACCAGAGGATAAATTCTGTAGACAAACTAATGACAAAATATCAGCAAAGTAACTTCGACATCACACGGAGCCTCAAAGGTCAACAAAAGCTCCCACCGAGCTTAATCTTAATGTAAATTATTTAATACAGAGGACACCTATTGTAAGTTTCTTCATTGAGCCCCCCAAAGACCAAGAAGCCATTTAAGTCTGTATTAATTATCTTCATAGATCTTTTATCAGATCTCACCTCCTCATTCTTCTATATATACTTTTGCAGAAGATGAGTGAGGGGTTGGTTGATATAGTTATTGAACATTGAAATGTAATTGAGCTTAAGACTTCTATCTGTAAATAGTGTTCACTGGCCCTTGGAGCTCTGCTAGTGATAGATAGGTTAGGCTGAGATGTGTAGATGGTTGCTAAACTAAAGCATTGGACTTAAAGTTGTAACTGGTTTGGAGCATCAATACAAGCTGATTTATGGGATCCTGGTCTATGTTGACAGTGATGTTTTTCTCATTGTAACTTGTCATTTTGTTTTTGTTTTCATTGTGTTTCATCTTCTCTTATAAAGAACAGCATGCATAGAGTTAGGACCCACTGAATATTAGTACCCTTCTCTGATTGAAAATCTTTATTTGAATGTTTTCTTCCAATTTGTGTTATTTGGGAATGATTTAATTCAGTTTAAGCATAGGAATGTTGGGGTTCCCTCATCTTATTGCCTTAGCTGAATATTATTCTTGAATGTTATGTTCAGTATTAGTTAAGTAGAGAAGAACTAAGGAAGATATGGTGTGCCCTGGTCCTAGTTTTATCCCCAAAGATTGTCTGAATGTTTCCCTTGGAATGTGTTAAAAGTTGGCTAGTTTCAAAGTACTTACCAGATCTTAGGCCATTATGTGTTATCTTTCTGTTTGTCTTGAAAGTAACAAGTAAAGCAGAGCTAGGAGAGGATTTGTGGTGAGCCCGGCCCGCTAGTTTCTACTCCAACAGTTGCCTTCAAGTTTCCCTGTGTTTTAAAAATGTTTCCTATTGAAAGTGTATCAAAGGCTGGCTAGTTTAAAAGTACTTACCAGATCCTAGTTTGCTTTTATGTTTTTCTTAAGGGTATGTCAAAAGTTGGCTAGTTTAAAGTACTTACCAGATCTTGGGCTGCTCTTTGTTCTGCATCTGTTTATTTCCCCTTCTAATTGTATCATTTCATTCCATAAATCAAACTTCAAGGAGATCCTTAGACATAGATGACTTGCCCCATGGACCACTCTTGCCTCTTGCTGTTTCAATTAAACCCTATTATGACTCCATAGCCCAATGGACTAAAACCTACAATTATCTATTTTTTTGGCCGAAGCTTACTCTGATTGCTTGCAACTTCTCACCTTTGGAACTCTTTTCATTTAGAACTTTCCACCTCAAACAGTAATCATGCTCAACCATCCAAATACAAAACAAACCCTTGGCCTTCATAGCTAGCCTAATATCATTACCCCAAACTTCAAAGACAAATCCATCTTTGTGCTTATTGGAGAGATCCCTCTCCGGATTCAGGAGGGCTAGATCCTAGAATCCCAAAGTGGTTGAAACGATGTTTCTCGCTGCGACCGGACTTTTACCAATCTTGCTAATTATAGGGAGCTAACAGTAACTATGACAGATTTCTTTATGCTATGTTTCACTTCAGATTTCTTCCACAGAACAGTATGCAATTAGCTTCAGAGTATCCACAATTTTCTTCCACAGAATAGTACCCAATCAGCTTCAGACCATCCCCAATTTTCTCCCACATAACAGTTTGCAATCAGCTTCAGAGTTCCGCAATTTACCTCCCACAGAAAAGTCTACAATCAACTTCAGATTTCTGCAATTTACCTCCCACAGAAAAATCCACAATCAGCTTCAGACTTCCGCAATTTACCTCAGAGAGATCCACATTTTTTGTCCTTTTTCTGCGAAGGCTACAAGGGTATTTATAGTTGTTTGCCCCTATATATAAGCCGACCTTACTAGGTGAACCGGTGTGACTATTTGGGAGCCTACATGACTATTTAGGAGGCCGACTTCTCCAATTGATTGAAGGCTAATTTGACACATTATCTAGGCTTGTATATCAACATTGTTTGAGGGCTAAATAATATCCATTCTTCCACGGTTTTCGGACATGGTCTTGGAGCATTTCTAGATCCTTCATATATGACACTTATTACATTTATATCAAGAATACAAACCCTAGACAGACATCAAAAATAAGTCTATTTAACCTCTAATAAAATCTTGCTCATGAAACCCATAAAGCAAGTACAGATTACATTTTATTATTATCTTTGTCTTCTTCTTTACATAGAATACATAATTACATAGTCAATATGAAGACCGACCTAGTTACACTTTTCAACAAGTTGGTGGAGCCAAAATTGCATCTAAAGGAGATGTTGGACAAAGGCTACATAAGGCCAAGTGTGTCTCCATGCAAAGCCCCTATGTTGTTTGTAAAGAATAAGGATGGAACCCTTAGATTATGCATTGATTACAGGCAGTTAAATAAGGTGACCATCAACAACAGGTACCCATTTCCAAATATAGATGATCTATTTGATCAGTTGAGAGGAGCAACAATCTTCTCTCTGGTCGAAATGAGGTCAGGATACCATCAAGTAAGGATCAAGTAGAAGGGCACACATAAAATCGATTCTAGGACAAGATATGGGCACTATGGGTTTATAGTGGTACCTTTTGGGCTTACTAATGCCCCTTCCATGTTCATCTGCTTAATGAACAGTGTGATTCGTCCCTATTTGAATAGGTTTTTAATTTTGTTTTTTAATGACATACTAGTGTACTGAAGGACGGAGGAAGAGCATGAAAATAATTTGATTGCAGTGCTATAGTTGTTGAGGGAGCACAAGCTTCATTGGAGAAATGTTGAGGTCAAAAACGGGCCTCAAAACAAAAAAGTACAACAAAAATAAAATTTATAAGAACCAATAGGATTCAATATGATGATGTCAACCATGGGGGATGATTCGCTATTTTTGGAGTAAAAAGATTTAAAAAATAAAAAAATAAAAAAACCATTTTCTAAACTCGTATTTTCAACTTATCTTCCGATGATTTTAATCCAATTTCAAACAGGAGCACTCGTTGGTTGCATAATTTAATTTTTAATCTAAGGAGTACCCATGTTGCATACTTTTGATAGACCCTACTACAACAAAAACGTGAAATACATAAAAAAACATGATTTCAATCAAATTTTTTGATGTATTTCACATTTTTCGTGTAGTAGAGTCCATCGAAAGTATGCAATATGGGTACTCCTTGGATGAAAAATTAAATTTGACATGCAACGAGTGCTCCCAACCAAAATTTGAGTAAAACCATAGGAAGATAAGTTGAAAAATTTACATTTTTATTTTTTCCCTCCAAAACTTAATGAGGTAATCTAATCTTATTTTATAATTTATACTTTTATTTTATGATATTCCTTAGGAGGCCCATTTTAGACCTCAAAATATCTCTAATGTATGCAAAGCTCAACAAGTGTGAATTCTTCCAAACACAAATACAATATTTGGTGCATATTGTTTCCAAGGAATGGATAATGGTTGATCCAGAGAAAATCAAGGCCATAATGGAGGATGATATTGTTATGCAACTAGCTCACAAAATAGAAGAAAAGATAGATCAACAACTTAGAATTCAGCATCTTCGAGGGGGAAACCTCCTTTACATTACATAAATGAACAATTTTTCGATGATACAAATGACAAAACCTATTTTCTATAAGTAGGAGTCTAAGGAGTCACAATATAATAAGAGCCTACTTAACAATAATGATGTAAGGGCGCAACAATAAAAAAAGAGGGCTTATATGGGGGACAATAATAACAATATGGGGACTACATGGGCACAACAATAATAATAAGGGGGGCACACTAACAATAACAATAAGGGGCTACACTAGTATTATAGGGACCTAACATGCCCCTCTCCTTCAAAAAATTGTTGTCATTAATGCTTCAGTAGTTATGGATGCTTCAGTGTAAAAATCCCATCCTCCCATGTGGAATCTTCAACGTGTAAGTTCTTCCACTTGATGAGATACTCTAAAATTGATCGATTTCGTAGTTATCGAGTTCTTGTTTATGTGACTGCTTCAGGTTCTAATATGAATTTTCCTTCCTCTTCAAGCTCTGGAAATATTGCTTGAACTAAGATTTTTTCACCTATAACCTTATTTAAGCATGAAACATGGAAATATGAAGCAGACTCGAGGTCTTAATTGTTTCAACTTTATTTTGTTGACAGACCAAACATTCCGCCATAAACTTTTGAATATCATATTTAAGGCCATCCAAATAAAATTATTTCTTGACCCTGTGGTAAGTTTTTAAAAATCATGAGAATCCTCCTAAGGGAGAGGTGTGAAATTCCAAAAGAATCTTTTGTTTTAGTTGGGAATTCTTACAAACATATAAGCAATCTTTGTACATAATGAATCATTTTTCCAGCTAAATGTATCATATGTACTGAGATCTTGCTGCGACTTTTGAATGAGTGTCCACACTTCTTTGTCATTCTTCCATTCCTCACTTGCTTTAGTTATCCAATCTTGTTGGATAGTAGAAATGGCACAAAGAAATGCTTCCACATCCCCATCCTTTCTTGAGAGTACATCTGCAATAACATTTAGCCTCCCTTTCCTGTAGATGATTTCAAAGTCATAACCCAACATCTTTGTGACCCATTTTTGCTGCTCTTCTGAAGATAGTCTTTGTTCCAAAAGTATTTAAGACTATCATGATCAGTTTTCACCTTTAAGTGTCTTCCCATTAGGTAAGCTCACCATTTCTTTAGTGCATGTACTATGGCCCACATTTCCTTCTCATAAATAGGTTTCTGTAAATACTTTCCTTCGATTAGACGGCTTTCAAAAGTAATGGGTCTCCTTCTTGCATTAGAACAGCACCAATTCCATTTCTCAAAACATCACATTCCACAATAAAGGTTTTTGTGAAGTATGGCGTAGCTAATACTAGTGCTTGGCACATTGCCTTTTTAAGATGTTCAAAGGCCTTAATTGCTTTTGGAGTCCAAGAAAATGCATCTTTCTTCAGTAATGTTCTTAGAGGTTCTACTATTTTCCCATAATTTTTAACAAACTTGCAATAATACTCTGTTAACCTGAGAAATACTCGTAGATGCTCTATGGTTGTGGGGATTTTCCAATCCTTAATGGATTTATTTTTTTTAGGGTCTACTTAACACCCTCATGAGATACAATATGACCTAGAGATATTCCACCTCGGGTACTCCAAAGAAGCATTTGGAGGTTTATGTGTATAATTGTTTCTCCTCCAATAGTTTGACCACCTTGTCAACATGTTGAACATTATCCTTCCAAGACTTGAAGTAGATTAGTATATCATAAAAAAATACCAACACAAATTTTCTATAGAAGGGTTTGAAAATGGAATTCATCAACCCTTGAAATGTATAGGGTGCATTGGTGAGGCAAAAAGGCATGACCAAAAATTCATAATGACCCTCGTGAGTTATAAATGTTGTTTTCGAAATGTCTTTAGTCTTCATTTTGATGATATCTTGAACGATTATCCAACTTGGTGAAGTAAATTGTTCCATGTAATTCATCTAATAATTCATCAATGACATAAATGGGAAATTTAACTTTAATAGTGAGCTTGTTGAGCTCCCTATAATCTAGACACATGCGCCATGATCCTTCCTTCTTGTGCACCAATACTGCTGGAGGAGAGAAAGAACTTTGACAAGGTTGAATTATATCGGCCTCTAGAATTTTTGCAATCATACGTTCAATTTCGCTCTTTTGGTCATAGGGATATATGTAAGGCCTGATGTTTGGAGGAACACTTCCTGGAATCAAATTAATAGCATGATCATGATCACGAATAGGTGGGATTCCTTTGAGAGTCTCAAATACCTTGGAATGATTGTCCAAATATTTTTGGAGATCTGGAGAAATAGATGATTTTGATGTTTGAAACTCTAGTGAGCAAAATGTGCAATTACGCCTCATTTCTCCTTCTTCAGAAGCTTTGTCATGCCATTAGAGTTTATTATATTACTTTATTTCCCTACAATACCCCTTAATTCAACTTCCTTTCCTTCCCAAAAAAATTTCAAGAAAAGTTCTTGAAAATTAAAAGCTATCGTACCCAAAGATTGTAACCATTGAACTCCTAGTACAACATCAACAACACCCATTTGAATGGAAAGCATTGGCGCCTATTCAATACATATTCCCCCATGGTTAGCTTGATATTATGGCACTTTCTAGAGCAATTTATAGTTCCTCCATTTGCAACCTTCACTTCACACTCTGGTGGTGGATATAGGAAGCAATTCAATTCCTTGCCTATCTTACAATGAATAAAATTATGGGTACTACCTGAATCAATCAACATTATTGTTGTTTTCTTCTTGATGTGTACTTTTATCTTGAGAGTTTGAGGAGTGGTGATTCCTACCAATGCATTACAAGATATGGTCAGATTCATTTCTTCTTTCTCTAAGGTCAGTTCCTGGTGTATATCCTCTTATTTTGAAGTTTCTTGTTCCTTTTATTCCTCTTCACAATCTATGTAAAATAGTTTATTCTCTGCACACTTATGACCTTTAGTGTATTTGTTATCACAATTGTAACAAATCCCTTTTTCTCTTTTTTCTTCCAATTGTTGTGGTGTCAACCTTGTAGGTTGTGCAATGCTAGGAGCATCAACACTTCCATGTTTATAGTTGTGAGTGGTAGGTTTTATTGTTGCCATAATATTTTTTTTCAATTTTTTTTTCCAACCTAAATGCCTTCTCCAATGAATCAAGTTCCCAAAGGCGAACCTCATGTTGGATGATATCATTTAAAGTCTCTATGAAGGCATCAATCCTATGCTCCTCTAGAATATTATTTACTCTTATATTCAATTTTTGAAAGTCCTCAATGTTTTCTACCATTGAACACTTTTGTTTGAGATTTATCAATTGGCTAAAGAAGGTGTTGCTTTTTGTATCCTCATAATGTGTCATCATTTCCTCCGTAAAAATTTACCAAGTGAAAAGTGGTTTAGAAGAACAAAGCCATCGATACCATACAAATTGATTGGGTTCTAAATATAAAGTTGCAATGTGTACCTTTTGTGTGTTTTGCACATTATGGAGATCAAAATATTGTTCCATTTGTAGTATCTATGTTACCGGATCCTTGCCATCAAACTTCCTCATATCGATCTTTTGAATATGATGGGTCTTAAATCCAAAATTAGATTCTATGAAATCATGATTAACATTTCTTTTGTTCTAATCATGAGTTTCATCTACTACCTTTTTTCCACTAGGAATCATTTCTTGTAGCAACTTCGTCAAATATTCCTTCAAACCTTCCATATTTCCTTTCGTTTTTTCTTCTATACCATCGATCATAGATTTTGTTAGTGTCAGTATTTGCATCCTGCCATCAGGGACAAAATCACTCTTTTTGTATCATTTTAGGGTATCGCTTAGATATTTTTGTCATTTCACCTAGGTCTTCATTCAAAAATTTACTCATTGATGGTACCCCTAGTCAAAAAAATTCACTTTTCCTCAAAAATTCATACTTGTTAGCCCACCTTCATGTCTTGCTGAGCATACTTCAGTCATGCAGGTCCATTTCATCGTGTCATTATGTCAGTGAGGTCAACATGAATTCTGGTCACTCAAAATCTTCATTAGGTCTCTAGGTTTCATTCTTCAAGGTCCAAATAAAACACCATTTCATTGCATAAGGTCAACAAAAGTATGAGAGTGATCCAAGTAATATCCATTTACCCTCTAAAGAGGATTTGCAAGCATGTAAAGATGGTTTCCAAAGTTGTAATTTTGATTTCAAGTGTGAGTTTCATTCCAAAATGCAATTTTATTCCAAAAAACAGAGATGTAATTTTATTTTATTTTTATATGTAATTTTATGTCAATTTGTATGTAATAAGTACTCAGTTTCCCAAATCTTCCAACTCAGTTCCATATGCCAATCAGTGCAATGTCAAAGTGCAAGAGTTCTTAGTCCATCTATTGATCAAATGTCGAAGGAAAAAGTCCAAGAGTGTAAGGGTATTGTGCAAGGTTTTAAAAGTGAAATTGAACAATGAAAAAGTGGGTTTTTAAATCATCAAAATCAAATCCCACAAAGTATTTAAACCCACTAGAAATCAAAACAAATCTCATTTGTCCTCTCTATCATTGAGCAACCTCAGAAAAATCACGAAAATCCCATAAAGAGGGCGAAATTTGCAAAACAGAGGCAGCATTGCACTCCTGGCAAAAGGAGGGTGCTCATTTGTATTACGTTGCGCGCCTACGTTGTACATTGTGCTCTTGGAAAAGAGAGGGCGAGCCTCCGTTGTGCGCTGCGCTCTTGCCCAAAAACGCTGAGGGAGCTCCAAAACACATGGCATCACTCTCAAACTTCATCAACAGTGCTCTACAGCCTCCAGCAATCAGGTAAGCCACAATTGCACCATCCCTCTTCTTATCAAGTCGATTTTGTGGTGTTTGAAGTTGTTTAAAAGGTTTGGTGCCTATTTTGAGCTTGAAACCCTAGTACCACTGTAAAATCCCCAATTACATTTCAATTTCACTCCCTAGCACTTCTATTCCCTTCCCATATCATAATTGACCTTTCCCAAAACCCCTATATCAGAATCCCCTTTCCCTAAGCCCTTTTCCCCTTAAACCCTAAGACCTAGGTGCTTCATTTGCCTAGGCTCCCAAATCTCTAACATGTATTAAATCCCCTATCCCAAATCCCTTATCATTACTTCTCCATGTCGCCTCCCTCATTTCATAAACCCCTTCCCCCATCTCCCTAAATTTCCCCATCCCATTCCCACTTCCCAAAACTCATTTTTCATTATCATTCCATCTCCCTAGGGTTTTCACACTAAGACACTTATGGAAGAAGAACATAACATAAACTACAGTGAGGGAGAAGAAAGAAAGGAGAGGAGGCCAAACAAAGGAGGGAGAATCCTTAGACTTGAGCCAACAAATACCAGAGAAATCATGGCATCTCCCATCACTGTGACATGGTTTAATCATGTAGGATGTTTTGAATTCTGTGATAAAATACAAAGGGTCCAACACAATCCTATGTTGAGCAGACTATTCATCTCAAATATCCATGACAACCAAGTAATCCTTGCTGGTGTCATTTTCACTGTGTCCATTGCCATCATATCAACTGCCGCAGGAATCCAAAACGTTAGGGAAAAATGGTTTGAGCAAAAAGACTTGAAGTAGCATTACTTTGAGCCATACATCAAACCTAGGTACAATAATGAAAGAAAGGGGATTTTTCCTTTCTCTTACCTCCTAGAGAGATATGCCCCCATGATGAAAATCATCATGAAATACTTTTCTTGTGAAGGTAGGTTTTCTAGATTTTACATCTATCATATCTGGCTACTCATGCACTTCACAAGGGTCAAGATGCTCAACATACCTTATTACCTCTTCTGGAGCATTGACAAGATGGCATATATTGTCCAAAAGAGAGAATATGAGCACCAAACGAACAGTGTTTTTCACCACTCCCTCATCAAGATCATAGTCCTCCATCACCTCAAACAACTGAACATTTCATGATGTATTTTCATAGCTAATGACATATTCATTGTTCCACCTATTCAGCATGCCCAAGATGTGCCTTCATCATTTCATCCTTCCACATACATTCCTCCATCTCAGCCCACAGTTCATGCATCATCATCATATCAGTCTCCTTCACTCATTTCACCATCATCATCTCCATTTCACATTGAGACTGTGTCACCTAGCAAAGTTGAGATCAGTGAGCCTGAGAAGGCTAATGTGGCTGAGATAGAACCATTAGAAAAAACATACCAGATAGGTCACAGGCATGTGTTTTCTCCATGCATAGTCGAAGGGGCCTTGCCTTCTACATCGACAAAGCAGGTAGACTTGTGCATACTTGTCTCATTAGTTTGCTTAAGGATTGAGGGTTTTAACCATGAATTGTAGATGATTTTAGGTGAATTAGAAGCATAAAACAAGCTTAAATAACACTGAACAATAGTGTAAAATAGTGAAATAAGTCACCACATATAATTTACATAGCAGGCATGATGAAGCAGTTCACCCCTCCTAGGCTACATCTGCTAGTCCAGCTCCCAATGGCATATCCATCTTTCATTATGCTCAAAATTTTGCAAATTCATTTAGTTACAGTGCTCTAATGGATGTTTTCTCTGCACCAATGGCTCCAAAATGCTCCAATTAGTCAAAAATGATTCTTCATTCTCCAGAATGGGCGAAAATTGAGTCTCCTACTCTTTTGCTCAGTTACACCTAAAACTCCGCTAAAAATGGAGAACTCCACTTAACTAGAGTTAAATTGGTAAATTTCGCCAAGAATAACGCGCTAGCCAAAACTGTCGTTGTATAAACCACAACATTTAACTTAACTGTTGGGCGGTTGGGCACATGCCATCCCAAACCCCGCGATTAAAGTTATGGTTGGGCGCAATTATAAGCGGAACCCACGGTGATAAGGTTGAACTCTGGTTGAGTGGCATGAGTTAGTGGAACCGTCGCATTAACTACGCGGAAATACATCGCCATGTGACAACATAACACAAACAGTTGCAGACGCTATCAGAGGTTGTAACATTTGTTTGTTGCCGTGTGACCACCATGGCGGGACCGTTGGCGGGTTGGGACCACTAGTGGTCCCCAACCCCCAAACGTGACTGCATTCAAACTTAAATAGAACTTTCGACCATTGAATATTAAGAACTTCATGTAGCTCGGGCGGTGTGGCGTGTGAGTGCTCTACTAGAAGTCGTGGGGTCGAGCCCTACGGACCTCCCCCAATATTTTACACTGTGGTTCAAGGGCCACGTGGCGGCCTCAGAGCTAGCCATGTGGTACCTCCCAATTGGCCTTCAAAACATAATCGTACAACCATTCAACCAATAAAATTGCGCCACTTGTCATCCTGGGGTTGGTTCTAAGGAATATTCCCTTTTGCTGACTATGCATCCACCTTGCTGACTGGGCATCCCAGTCAACCCTGGTCAAATTGTTGCAAAATTTACCTGTTTGGCATTTCGATCAGAACGTGATATCCCCCTCATACGACATCGATTTTTTGAACCGTTCGCAGCGCCTGAATCAAGAAGACGAGATATACAAAACCATCCTGGTTTCAACCCAATCCTGTAACTTTGAATTTTGAGCAAAATTTTATGAACTCTTGATCACTCCTCCCCATTGGGAAGCTTTTGGACCCCAAAAGACTTGATTATACGTTCAGTAAATGAGGGTACAACTCCCTCACCTTTCCAATCTCCATCCATTTTGCCTTGCTTGGTTTAGTGCCTTTACGCCCAACTCAAAGGTAGTCAACACTTCCCCTCTTGGATGCTCTTGTCTTCCTATCAAAAATTGTATCTTCTTTGAGCTCATCCAGAAATTCTGGCGAGAAATCTTCAATAGAAGGTATCTGAACATCACTTCCTTGATCATCGATCAAAGATGACTCATACAAACATAAGTTTTCAACATTAACAACTAAATACATTTGGATATAATAAGGCCCGTCAAGTTGAAATGCATTATTACCAACTTGCTTTATGATCTTGAATGGACCATAGCGAATGGGTTTGAGCTTTTTACCTTCCCCTTGCATCCTTTCTTTGCTAATGTGCAACCATACCTCATCTCACTCTTGAAACTTGTGATAAACTCGATGTTTTTCATGCCTCTCTTTGTATTTGATTTGACTTTTCTCAAGCTATTCTTGAACTTGTTGATGTATAATCTGAATTTATTGTTGATGTATAATCTAAATTTACTCAATGAACTTTCAAGCCTTATCAATGTCACTATCGCCATCTATTGCAACATCCTTCCCAAATATGAAGTCTAATGGCGATTCTGGCAAATACCCAAAGCATACTTCAAAAGGTGAGGTTTGTGTTGAAGAATGCATTGCCCGGTTGTAAGCGTGTTGCATGTAAAAGCAGTTGCTCATCCCACAACTTAGGATGTTTGATGCAATATCCTCTCAATAGATGCACAATTGTTCTGTTCACCACCTCGGTTTGTCCCTCTGTTTGTGGATGAAAATCGATACAATCTTTCAACTTTGTGTCCATCGTTCTCCGTAGATTTGACCAAAAATTCCCAATGAACCTGGAATCCCTGTCAGTAACAATAGAAGTTGGCAATACAAAATGAACCCAAACATGTTGAAAATAAAGTTCAGCAATAATGGTTTTCTTACATGGCATAAGTATACACATTTTATTGAATCTATCCACAACTACATAAAGATAATCATGTTGCTTTCTTAACATAGGTAGACCTCCAACAAGGTCCATGGAGACACTCTCCCATGGCCTTGATGGTACCAGTAGTGGCGTGTACAATCCAAGCTTCCTATTACTAGGCTTACTTGTTGCACACATATAATAACCTCTTACAAAACGTGACACACTATCTATCATGTGAGGCCAATAACAATACCTCTGTAGATGCGTCATTGTTTTTCTTACCCCAAAGTGTCCAGCAATAAGAGAAGAATGAGCTTCTCTCATGACACTTAGCCTCTCTCCTTGTGGAATACATAGCTAGCCCAAATGAAACAGAAAATTGTTATGCATGTGATAATATTTTTCTTCAACTTGATTCCCTTCACTCAAACTAACATACACATCTTGAAAATCAATGTCATGTGCATATTGTTCTATGTAACTCTCATGTACAATAGAATCATTTTTTAGTAAAGTAGAAGCACTAATGATTGGTCTTGAAAGCATATCTGCAACTTTATTGAAAATACATTTCTTGTACCTTATAACCAAGTGAAACTAATGAAGAAATCCCACCCACCTGAAATGTCTTGACTGCTACAATTTTGTTTGTGACTGCAAGTACTGTAATGGTTGGTGATCGGTGTGTACAATAGTCTCTTTACCCATCAAGTAGTGTTTCCACTTCTTGACACTTTGTACCAACACATATAGTTCTTTGTCATATGTAGGATAATTAGTCACAGCACCATTAAAATTTTCAGAATAAAAAACGATAGGCTTAACATTCTGCAAAAGTACTGTGCCCCATGGCATATTCACTAGCATCAGTTTGAATCTCGAATGGTTGTCTCAAATTTGGTAATGCAAGGACTGGAGCTGAACTGATCTTGTCTTTTAAAGCTTCGAAATATTGTTGTTGTTCGCCTCCACATTGGAAGTCTTTCTTGACACTTGTCACTTCATGCATAGGAACTACGATGGAAAAAAAAATTAGCAATAAAATTTCTCCAATATTGAGTTGCACCTAAGAAACTTCTTACCTAGGTGACTGTTTTGGGTGTGGGCCAATTCACAATGGCTTCCACTTTAGAGAGATCAATCCTCAATTCTCCTCCTCCTACAACATATCCCAAATAGACCAAAGAAGTCTTTCCAAACTCGCACTTTGACATCTTAAGAAACAATTTCTCTTTCTTCAAAATATCAAGCACTCTATTCACATGCAAGACATGATCTTCTCTTGTTTTGCTGAAAATCAATATGCCATCTAAGTACACAATAACAAAGTCATCAAGGAATGGTCGTAAATCACTATCCATCACTCACATGAAATTTGTTGGTGCATTACACAAACCAAAAGGCATAACTAGCCACTCAAAGAGTCCTTGTTTGGTTTTGAATGCGGTTTTCCATATATCACTTTCTGCAATTCTTACTTTATGATATCCACTTTGTAAATCTAACTTAGTGAAAAAATTTGCTTCTTTCTATTGATCAAGCAAATCATCTATTCTTGGGAGTGGGTAACGATTTTTTACCGTAATCTTGTTCAACGCTCGAAAATCTACACACATGCGCCAAGTCCCTTGTAGCAAAAAGGCATTACAAGCATTCAACGGTAAGATGAATTTCTTACGCGGATTCATTCCTAATTTAGCAGAGCATCTTAGAGAATTGACAAATATGTTGAAGAAAGATAGTAATGTGAAGCGGTCTGAAGATGCCCAAAAATTCTTCCATTTAGTTAAGTTTGCCTTGACTATTGCCCCAGTTTTGATAAGTCCTGATTATACTAGTGATTTCATAATATTCTCATTTGCTTCTGAGCATACCATGGCAGCAATCTTGATGCAAAAAAGGGATAAAACAGAGCTACTAATTGCATTTTTCAGTCGCAATATCAGAGATGCAGCCCTTCGCTACAACATCATAGAAAATCAGGCTCTGGCTTTGGTTAAAGCACTGAAATATTTTAGAGTTTACATACTACATTCACATGCTCTTGCCTATGTACCTAATGCAGCTATGAAAGAAATTCTCATGCAGACAGACCCAGAAGGTAGGAGAGGAAGATGGATAGTAGCTTTACTGGAATATGACCTTGAGATCAAGCCCACCAAGTTGATCAAAGGTCAGGGCTTAGCCAAGCTCATCGCTGAGTCAAACCTTCATGCTCTTGACATCAACTTGATTTCATCCTTGTCCAAAAATGAAGAAGTGAGTCTCATTCAGGTATCAGATATCTTTTTGTCATCTCCATGATATTCTGATATTGTTTATCTTTTGCAACACCTAAAACCTGTTGTAGGCATGACTAAGAGTCAAGGTCGATCTTCGAAACTTAAAGCTTCAAATTATTGCATGCTGGACAATGCGCTTTACTGGAAGGATCCCATAGGTGTGTTGTTGAATTGTTTGCTCGAAGAAGAATCTAACGAAGTGATGAATGACTTCCACAAAGGAGATTGTGGGGGCCACCTATATTAGAAGACCACAGCCAATAAAATATTGAGAACGAGATATTATTGGCCGACACTTTTTACAGATGTCTACAAAGCAGTAATAAGTTTCCATGAATGTCAAGTTTTTTAGGGTAAGAGAAAGCTTCTCCCATTACCTCTTCAACCTATTTCATTACATGCACCGTTTCAGCATTGGGGCCTAGATTTCATAGGCGAGATTCACCCAGCATCATCCGCACATCGCAAGTGGATATTAACAGCCACATATTACTTTACAAAGTGGATCGACGCAATCCTGACCAGGAAAGCAACAAATTATGTCATCATTCAGTTTTTAGAAACTAATATTTTGTCCCGTTTTGGTTGTCCTACTAAAATTATCACAGATAACGCTGCAGCATTCAAGTCTAAGAATATAAGAGAGTTTTGTGACAGATACAACATTAATTTGGGACACTCTACGCCCTACTACCCGCAAGGTAATGGATTAGCGGAGTCCTCTAATAAATCCTTGATCAGTATCATTAAGAAAATGTTAGAGGCGAATAAAAAGAATTGGCATAAGAATTTGATCAATGCATTGTGGGCAGATCGAGTGAGTAAAAAGAACTATATTGGTATGTCTCCTTTTCAAGTTGTGTATGGTGTCGATATTGTGTTTCCTTCATCATTAGCATTCTATGTAATCAAATTGCTGCAAGAAGCAGGAACTGAAGAAAATGACATACAACGTCGTATTAATCAAATGATACACCTTCAGCAGACAAGAGATGAAGTATTTCAGAATACTTCAAAACTTCATGATGGGATAAAGATCTATGATCGAAAAATTAAGGAAGACAACTTCAAGGATGGAGATGTGGTACTCCGCTGGGATGCCAGAAATGAAGACAAGGGTAAGCATGGAAAATGTGAGAATTTATGGAAAGGGCCAGATCATATTTCAGCTTGTTGGGGACAAAATGCTTATTTGCTTGAGGAGATGAATGGACAAGAGTGCTTAGGAGGACCAGTTAATGGTAGGCTCTTGAAACACTATATTTTCTGAAACAAACTTCTCGGTCAATTTTCCATTTCATTGTAAATATCAGTTACATTTTCTGCAAGTGTGAAGTAGAGAATCACTAGAGTTCGGAGCCCGAAGTGAAGGCCATGGAACTTCACTGATTTTCTACCATTTTCAAAAGTTCAGTTTTCAATCAAGTAAGTCAGTATTGAGTCAATTTCAGTCATTTCAAATTGTCCTGAGTTAGTCTATTTTTCTGAGTTATTAGTTTTCAGTCATGTTATTGTTTGAATTTTGACCATATTGGCCCACATGGTTAGGCACTTGGTCTACGATGTTCTTGACACCTCCAAGGAGTTGTCATCCCCAATAAGGTCGATGTTAGTATCAGTATTTGCATCCTACCATCAGTGATCAAAATCACTCTTTTCATATAATTTTAGGGTCTCGCTTAGAAATTTTTGTCATTTCACCTAGGCCCAGATTGGGTCTAGCAACAATCGTATCACGCTAAGGTGCAAGTTCCTAATTGCAATAGACCAACTTGCGATGAAGGCCTACCTCAAGTCCAACGCTGTTGTTTGTAGAGAAGATGGCGCTCCCGTTTCCTTGCTCCAGCAGATCACAATCCTCTCGCTCGCCGCGATCGAACACCTGCACACACAATAATCACGACAAACACAAGCATAAAACCCGATATATATGCAATTATATATCATTCAAAGAAGACACAACTCATGATCATAATGAACAATACGAGTGGAACCATAACCAATAGTCTCTTATCATTAATTCATACAAAGGAAAATACAACCAGGCTCTGACACTGAACCTTCCTTCGGCGGGTCGTTGGCGGAATACGTCTCAGTAAAGCTTGTCGGGAATGGGGACAAGCCTCTCTCTTCGATCGTCAATCTCCTTGCTATGGATTTGGCACTATGAGGACTATCAAAGCTCTTGTAGCATTCTTTAGGCTATGAAGGCTCTTGGAGATTAGCTTGCAAATGGAAATGGCAAGCTTATATAGATGGTGGAAGGAGAGTTGGGATCCCTACAATCATGGGATTAGCCCTATCCTCAAGGAAGTTTCCATGAGAGGTGGAAAACTACTTCCTCTACATGGAGAACCGGAGCCAAACGTCCCAACTCAATTTAGAGTCCAGTTCAGGAGTTTGTTGGAGTCAATCTTCCGCCATTTATTTTTAAAAAACACTCCTTATTAAGCCCGGCGCGGGTAAAACACTGAGACAGTCCGCCATTTGGCGCGCCTTCTTTGGAGGATTTCCCCCATTGGCGCGGGTATAACACTAGCTAGTCGCGCCAAGGATGAAAAGGCTATTTTTAGGGTTTTTCACAAGGAGTTGTCTTCAGAGGAATGAAAGTCCATGTCTAGGGGAATGCCATGAAAGTGTTTTCAGATCATGTCACTGCTCACAGGTCACGGAATAAGCCCTCCAATGTGCGGGACGGAAGATTGCAGGGACGATGACAAATTGTTGTGTAACAGATGCCCCCTAACGCAGGAGGCTCGAAAGAGAGAGAGGGGTGAAATGCTTTACGAGAACACATCCAACTGAAAACACTGCCGTCGAAAAAACTGCGTAGAGAAGTACAACTGATATCTCAAATACATGATATATATGTGGTATGGGCGCAACCATCCATAACAGAGTATACCATAATCCAGATCCAAGGTATGGACGCAGCCATCCAATGAGGATCAATAAATAGACTCAGGTATGGTCGCAGCCATCCAATGAATGAGTCATGTAACAAATCATAATAATCCACAAAATCACAACCTGGACTCTAATAGACAAAATCCAGGGTCTTGCGCTCCATTTCGACCCGAACAAAGTACAAGTTCAAGCATGCGAATAAGTGAGCTGAATTCAAACATGCAAGAACATCGTCTGATTACCAGCCAATGATGAAAGTTGTTAACAGACGCGAGAGATACCACCAATAGCGACAATGGACCTCAAGGTACTATAGGTACAATCTATGGCATGCGAATCAGTGAGCTGGCGTCGAACACCCGTAGAATCACTCGATCGGAGGCCAATGATGAAAACCTCACGTCGAACGCGAAGAACCTGCCATTGAGGCATGCAGGCTCCAAGGTACCAGAAGGGAGTCTCTAGATCAGCTTCCTGGATAATGAGCTGATGTCGACAGGAAGTGACCTTGATCGAAGGTGGGCCATAGTGTTTCCCACATCATCGACGCGAGATAGAGGAACATAATGTCTTCGTGTATAATGATCAGCTAAGAATCAGAGGAAGGTTGAAACTTGCAGAGGTCAACTTCTCTTGAACATATCGGCGGCACGACAGTGGATTTGGCAGTATTTGACATCAAAAGATCAGAGGTCATGATGACGAGGCAAAGAGCAGATGAGAGGTCAAAAGGGATCACCCAAACCCACGGAGGCAAGTGGAAAACGAGATGAGATGTCCCCAACCCGACACGAATGCAGACAAGTGCCATGTTCAAGAGCGACATACTGCCGACACGACAATGATGCTGGTTCCATTTTTCCCCACCATTTCTGGCGAGTACCCCAATTATTTTTTAAAACAAGCTTGAAGGGGATAACATATAAGGCAGCTGTCATATAAGGCCCTATCTCTTGAACAAATCCATCCTAGTAAGACATTTAATGCCCAGCCCAGGAAGGAGAAACTGACACTGTTAATATCTAGAACTGGTCATCAGGATTTAACGAGTCTGACAAAGGAGGAACTCGGCGTCTTTTCATGTTTAAAGAGTTTGAAAAGACAGCAGAAAAGTAAACTCCAACAGTCCCTTTTCGTAGATAGTTCCCCAAATCCGAAAAGGTAGAAAACTATGTCTGGGGAAATCTCCTAATCACGATAGGCTAGGGTATTCCTTTTTCGTAAGTAATCCATCAAAGCCCGAAAAAGGGGTAAACGTATACTGGGTAGATGTCGTTTCGTGCCCACTTTAACGAGATAGAAACGACAAGGGACTCGGCAATCTTTTCATGTTTAGAGAGTCAGAAAAGAGCTGAAAGATGACTCCAAAATGACTTTTTCATGTTTTTACCGAGTCCGAAAAAGTATAAAATACAACTCGTATCACCATCGAAGCTGCGAAGAAACCTGTCGCTGCACAGAAAAACGAGTGTAAAATCCTTTTTTTTGACAAAAATATATTAAAATATTGAGAAAAATGACATTTAAAACCTAATTTTTTGACTTAAAAAGTTATAAATAGGCTTCAAATGGTAAAACAAATTTACTTTTACTTTTTACCTCACTTGAAGAGCAACAGTGGTATGTTTGTGTGCAAACTTGCGGCAGTGATTGCGACTGATTCGAGACATCATTCAGGTCCTCGTTTGTTCCAGGTAAAAGGCGCTCCCTTAAGCTCCATTTTAATCCATTTTTTATAAGTTACCATTGTGCATTAGACTTCTGGGGGGACCATTTTAAAATTTTAGGGCTCGCTCCATTGGCGCGAGTATCGAGCACGGACCCGCGCCAATCGACATTTGCTCACAAAAGGGTCGCGCCAATGGCGCAATGCAATTTTCCGCTTAAAGTTTTCAAAATGTGAGCTGTCCATATGGATTTCCAAATGCACCAGAGATCTAACAAGGCGTTTTTTATTGTGTTGATGCAGATATTCGGGCACAATGGTTATCGAATGGAAGGAGAGGGAACATGGGGAGGAAGATGAAATGGCTATGGAAAACGAAGCTTGTATGAACGCACTCAAGAATTGTGGACTCAAAAAATTCTCCCTTACACCATGCTTAAGAGCTCAACCTGAGCTGCTACAGTACTTGGTCAACATATGGGATGAAAATGAGGAAGTATTCAAACTTCGGGACCAAGTATTAGCTCTTGAGGTCTCTGATGTTTACTTTATAACCGGATTGTCGCGCAGAGGTCCAGTGCCAATCATAACCGGCAGCAAACCTTCCGGAGAGAAAATGGAGATGGTAATGGCAAGAGTGTGCCCAGGGGCACGAACAGGATTGGGAAGCGGGAAGGTGGACATCCACACTGTCCGCGACCTAGCACTCAGGGTAGTGCTTCATACCATTACACGAGCTGCAGGATCGCAAGCTCCACATGAGGCAACCAAGGCCCAACTCATACTAGCCTCTGAGTGTATGAATCCTACATTGTTCGATTGGGCTACTGCGGTGACAACCAACATAAAGAGGCAGCTAACAAGATGCAGGCAAGCCAAACTAAAGCAGTTCGGCTACGGTTCCATTTTGGTGTCGTTCATCCTGGAACGACTACCCATTTTCCAAGGCCAAGGGGCAATAGTTGTCGAGCCGATTCCGAGGGAGCCAAGGATGGCTCGCTGGGCAGCACTTATGCCCAGGTCAGGAGGAGGTCAACAGATGTCTTGGAGACCCGAGTTCTTTGGGTGGTTACGGCGACAATTGATCGTGGTCGAGGATTGGCCTTATGCTGGGACCGATTTCACCGGAGATCCCGATCTTCCACTCCCAGAGGGGGAGGAGTGGGACGAGGAGCTAGGTAAGATTCTCTTTTTGATTTTAATGTATTTATGTTTTTTTTTTTATAATACATGTCCGTTCTAACAACAATTTTATGTGTATGCAGACGTCGGCGCAGAGAGGCTCGCGGGCATGTCGCCCATTGCGCGGAGGACCCATGTCACACATGACCCTCACGCTGAGGGTGGCGAAGGGAGTGCACTGATCCAGAACTTGGAGGGCATTTCCCGGGGGATCCCGGACTATGCACGGCCGGCAGACGTCCCATTAGCTTACCAGTGACACACTGTGGGGGTGCCGAGTTAGAACAGCTTACCAATTGGTTTAAGTTTTCCAAGTTAGAACAGCTGACTGTTGGGAAATAAAGGAAATGCAGATTTGAAAGAGAAAGGAAACCTAAATGATTCATACCTGCAAACTCAAATCACCAAGACAGTCAAAGAATCACCCATCATGGAAAAATGAGTACAAAGGTTGGGAGTTTACTGCATCTAGCACTTCATGTCATCTCACAATGGCATTTGCACCTTCCTCCCGAACATATGGGCACATCTCTGAAAAAAAGTCTTATGAAACTAGGTATGTTGGTTCTCTGGCAAAAGACTTCCAGCAGTTTTTGGCATCAAAGTGAAAGAGTATAGAAAGGGAACAGCTGCCCTTTTTTATATCCCTATAGCCTAAACTCTAAAACCATCAAAGGCACTGCCATTATAGAGGAAGCTAAAGCTGCTACAAAAGAGAGTTAGCCTACGAGACACAAAACAGATATGTTGGAGTTTGAAATATCTTACCTGCTCATTATCTTCACAGTAAATTTCTACAAAGAAACATGTCTCATACAGATTGATAAAGGATAAAGCATTTGAATTACCTCCTTCATGATAAGCAGATGGCAATCACTTGTGTTCATGAAATGCCTCCTTCAATGATAAGCAGATGGCAATCACTTATTTTTATGAGGCGCCCCCTTCAATGATGATAAGCAGAGGGTATAAACAGTGATGTTTAAATTACCTCCTTCAGTGATAAGTAGACACAAGGCACAAGGTTTAGTTTTCAAAAGAGGCTTCATTCAAACCATAAGCAGAGATCCTAAGCAGTTGTGCTTGTAATGCCTCCTTAAAATCGTGAGCAGAGGGCCTAAAGAGTTCATGTCTAACAAGCCTCATTCAAGGATGATGAGCAAAGGGCATGACACAAACAGTTTGTGTAGAAGACTAAAAGCTTCATCTGGAAAACAGAGACCAGGCCTAAGACTATCTTAAAGGACCTCCTTCAAGGATGATGAGCAAAGGGCAAAGACTGCTTTAAAAGGGCCTCCTTCATTTAAAATAACAGAGTCAAAGGTTTATAGAGACTACCTTAAAAAGCCAAAGAAGTGGCATCTCCTTCATCCATAAGCAGAGGGTACTTACAGTTAGTGAAAGGTCCTCTTTCCTAAAAAGTAAAGGGAACATTTTATGAATTGAAACAGGGGAGTTTTGTTTTTTCACAAAAAATGAAAACTTATTTTGCTATTTGCAAAGCATTTTTTTTCAAAACTGTTTCATAAGGAATAGGGTAAATAAGTAAAAAAGGGCAGAGGTTGGATAAAACTATTTTGAAAAAGTCAAAGGAAGGTTGTGTGTTTTAAAAAACATTGCACAAGGCACAAACGGCCTCAAAGGGCATATTTTATTCTCATATTACCTATTGGCAAAGGAGGAGGGTTTCTCTGGTTCCTCGGCAAACCCCTCGTGCAAAAATCCTTGGTCGCGACGCGCTTGTACCTGAGCGTTATGCACCTGTAGCAGCTTACCACAGAAGTTTACAAAGGACGCAACGCGCCTGTGCACTGGCGCGACACGTTTCGGCGCCTGACCCTCGTTTAGTCTCCGCCCAGTGCCCACAACCACCCATTGTTCAAACTTCGTTCAAAAACACAGTTTTTTGAACTGGCACGGTGTATTTTCCCCGTGCAGCCTCCGTTCAGACGCTACGCGCCTGTGTGCAAGGTGCTACGCACCTGCTCATTTTGTTTCAAAGGGTCAAAATTACCAGTTTTGTTCAGAGGTCAGTGTTCATCACTGCAAAGAAGTTTTCGAGGTATTTATCACTATTTTTACCCCTCAGTTGCTCTTAAAACATAAAGGATATTTCGAAGACTGAATTAAAGGAGAAAGAAGTGTTAAAGGAAGAGAAAACATGTTTTTATTTAAGGGTTGTCTAATTGATTTTAGAGAAGAACAGAAAGATCAAAATGCCTCCAAAGAAAAGAGTAAAAAAGGGAGGTCAACACAACAGATTTGAGCCCACCACTATTCAAGAAATCACTGCCTTTCCCTCAATCTTGTCATGTTTTCAAGAGGTAGGTTGTTTTGACTTTTGCAGAAAAATACCAGAGGTCACTAGCCACCCTCATCTAACAGAGTTATTTGCCCTGAGGTTGGATGGAAAGCAAGTTCACATAGCAGGTTTAGATTTTGAACTCACTCCTAGCGTTGTTTCTAAGGCAACCAAAATCCCTAACATAGGAGAAGAGTGATTCAAACAATCATACCTTGACCTCAGCCACTATCAGCCTTTTCTCAAGCCAAATCATCAAGATACATACAGTTCCATTTTCCCTTTCTCACACTTGTTGGATGACTATGCAGCCCTCATGAAAATAATCATGAAGTTTTTCACTTGTGAAGGTAGATACTCCCAAGTATATGCTTATCACATCAGACTCCTTATGCATTTCACAAAAGCTAAGTTGCTAAACCTACCCTTTTTCATGTGCAAGAGTATAGACAAGATGTCTTCCATTGTTAGAAAAAAGCCTCCAGCTCCGCAAAAAGCAAGTTTATTCCATCACTCTCTCATTAAGATCATTATCCTTCACCAGCTGAAACAAAGGGGCATCCCTTGGGAAACGTTCATCTCTCACCATGATTTCACTTTTGCATCTTCTATGTCACTACAAGTCAGGCCATTTTCATCCCACGACCCTCATCGAGCTCATTCCTTGCCCTCCACACCTTATGTTTCCTCTTCTTCTCATGAGTCTACTCCCCAATAAAAACCATCCTCCACAGATAGCAGTGAGAAATAAGTATGTAGTAAAAGCAAGGAACAAGGGGGTAATAGTGACAAAAAGCAGGGAAGTGATGAAAGTAGCAGTAGAGGTAGAGGAAAGCATGATGTGGCAGGCAGTCCACAAAGAGAGAGTGAAGACAGTGATGAAGAAAGAGGCAACCCACAAGGAAAAAATGAAGACAGTGATGAAGGAGCAAGCAGCCCACAACAAGAAAATGAAGACAGTGATGAAGAAAGAGGCAGCCCACAGCAAGAAAGTGAAAACAGTGATAATGAAGCTGGCAACCCACAAGGAAAAAATGAAGACAGTGATGAAGGAGCAAGCAGCCCACAGCAAGAAAATGAAGACAGTGATGAAGAAGAAGGCATCCCACAAAAAGACAGTGATGAAGAAGAAGGAAGCCCACAAAAATACATTGAAGATACTAGAGAAGAAGGCAGTCCACATCAAGAAAATGAAAACAATGATCATGATAAAGGTAGTCCACATCAAGAAAACATTGAAAACAATGAAAATAATGGAAGCAGTCACAACAAAGAGTTTAGTAATAAAAACAGTCATGACAGCAAGAAGATAGATGAAGGCATAGATAGTTTTGGAAAGGAAAAAACAGTGGACCTAGACATCTCCCACCAAACAGAAAAGGAGCATGATCTTTCTGAGTTTACTCCTGATAATGAATTCATTACAAATATCAAATTTAATGAACAAGTAAATTCCCCACGGAAAAGTAACCAAGAAGTGCAAGCAGAGAATGTTTTTGGAGAAGAAGACAGCCCCAACGCTGCAGGAGACCAAACTAACAAGCCCAGGTAGTAACTCCTCCTCTCACTCATCATCGGCAAGGTCAAGAGCATGTGTTTACTGCCTCTCCGAGGCAAGGGGCCATGCTTCCTTCATCAAAAGTAGCAAAGGCTAAAAACACCAAAACATCAAGGAAGAAAACCACTCAAACAGTGACTAGAAATGTCACTAGGGCACTAAGGAGTAGAGGCAAATTGCCAAAGAAGAGCAAAGTAGAATTGCCCAAGAAAACTAGAGGAAAGAAAATCATTAAAGGCAAGGGCAAAGAGAAGTTTGAACAGCAAGAGAGCAGCCATGAGCATGAGAAGGAATTTGATATAATACAAATAGACAGTGATGTTGAAGATGATGAGGCCAGAATTCTTAGATCTCTTTTGCAAAACCGGGAGGCTCAGATTAAAGACTTGGAAAATGACCTAGAAAGGTCAAAAGACATTATCCACTTTTTGCAAATGCAAAACAGACAGATGAGTGGACGGATGCCTATTTATGAAGCTCGGGCAATCAGATATAAAAGAGAAGCGCAAAAGTCACAACAAAAACTTGAAGAATACATGGGTGAGTATGCGGATAATGATGAAGACAAAGAACCAGCAAGAAAGAGGCCTAGGACCATTGGTCTTAGAAAAGCATTGGAAAAGCAAAAAGAAGAGGAATCAACTCGTGCACAGCAATACCCTCTTACGAAGCTACTTGCTCTAGAAATTGAGAATGATAAAGAGTCTTGGCTTGAGAGGGAAAATCAGCGTTTGGAAACCAAATTGGAGAACGCTAACAAGGATTTGGGCCTACAAAGAAGAATGACCGAGCACTACAAGAAGTTGAATCAGTTTGCACGAAGGAAACTCAAAGCTGCCCAAAGGAGGCGCCCAACAGAAAAACATGGAAAAGACCTATCCCGGCTTGGAATTCTTGTTCAAGCTTCATTACATGTTTCTAAAAACCCTTAAGGGGTTTACTCACCAAATTTGGGCATTTTTTAACACATTCTTGTTTTTTGTGAATTTTAGGCCTAAAAGCATAAAATCATGGGTGCCTTAACATTTTCTCGGAGCATCCTCAACTGAAGAAGAATATATTTTTGGATTCCTTGACATCACAGGTACATGCTCAGAAATTTTCAGATCAAATGAAGCTGTTTTGGTTTCTCAAAAAGGCCAAAAACAGCCATTTTTCACCTTTCTGCCCCTAATATCAGTAGGTGCTACACTCCTGGGTTTTTTCACTGTTTCTACTTTTTGACTAACTTCCAGGCATCAGATTGGAAAAACTCAAGTAGTTTTGGAAAGTAGACATCCGTAGCTTTCCAACGAGCCATCACGGGACTCATTTCGACATCAGGAGGTCCGCCAAATCTTCACTGCAAAACAAATTTTTTTCTGGTGCTACGTTCCTATAGATTTTGCTGAAAAGAAGTTTTCTGAGTGATAACTGGGCCAAATGTGTGTTAAGCAAGTTTATCTTGTGTGTCAGTCCTTGAAAGTGATTCTTTTTTGCTATTTTGATCTGAAAATATATTTTTGAATGATATTTTGTGCCTTGGACTTTGTTAAGCCACAAGGACAGTTTTAGATATTTGTTTTTGGCCAATGGCTTTCTAGTTGCTCTAGGTGGGTTTCCTCCTTTTTGGCTTATATAACCAAGAAGATTCATTGTAACAAGGAGGCAGAACTTGATATATTGAGAGAAATACATAGCATTATGATCTTGGAAGAAATACTTGTTTTATGAAGTGGATGATGTCTTGTTTGGCTTGATGGTGGAGGAGCTTTGTGTGCAGGATTCCATGGCTTGATGAATGGGGATGTTTCTCTGATTTTGTTTATGTTTCCGTGTTTTCATTAATATTCCATATTTCTCATTTGTTGTAGATCAGAAAAATATATGTTGAGACATGCTCATGGAAGCACCACAAACATCCGGCATGTTACAGCTTTAATGTTTTCCTCTTCTTGATCATTTCTAAAGGATTCTTAACTGCCCTTTAGGTCCATCAAGAAATTTTTATTTGTTTCATTTATGGTTAGTATGTTTTGCTATCTTGTATGATTTAAGGTATGCCATGCTTACTTATAGCTTCTCAAAACTCCATTTCTGAAATCTTTCTATGCAATATTGGTTGTTTTAGTTAAGTTAAAGAGGTCTCGTTCGATCTTGCCCTTTGTCCATACTTGCAAACTTATTTTAGAATTCCCGATAGCTCAAGATAAACTGTTTAGGAGTTCCCTCTTCATAGATTGAATTGTTTGTTTATCTTATTTGTTTTCCCAATAGTTGAAGGTGATTTTCTAGAGTTAGAGGTTCTTATGCTTCTATGTATCGCCAAATTGTTTATATTTCATATGTATCAGATTGAGTTTTATTCATAGAGATTTATGGTTTGCCCTACTTCATGAATCCCTGCTTTAAAACTATATATGTTTGAGATCTCTTTGTCTTTCACAAACTTAATGTTCATTTCACTTCACTTTCACCCAAAGAATCCATTTACCTTGACTAAATCAGCCCTGCAGTAATACCTTGTTCACCATTTAGACAGTCCCGACTTTATCTGACCCCATAGCCCTGTTGATTTGATGAACTCTCTTTCTATTTGTCCTTTTTGATCAATTTACCTCAAAAACCCAAAAACAAACCCAAAATATACTTAAAAACTAGCCTAAAATCAAACACACAAAGCGAACAAGTTCACATCCTTCGCACAATAGAGAGAGCCCTCTCTAAGTCCAGGAAGGCTAGGTCATAGGACTCCAAAGCTTGGTTTGATGTTACCATGTCATTTGATTTACCAATCTGCCAAATTACGGGACTCCAACATCCCTTATTTGACTTATCTTCATCATGTTTATCTCCTGAAGATCCTTGTCCTTCCTTGTGAAGTTTAGATCCTTCTCCTTCCAGTCTCTCATTCCTTTCTTGATAAAGGATTCTAACCATCTCAGTCATGTCAAGAAATGCTTTCCTGAACACTCTTTCTTCCTCTTTAGGGTCAACTTCTTCATAGATTTCTCCTTCCTCTTGAGGCATGCTTAATGGAACTTTTGCTTCTTTAGGAAGTGAACTAGGTGGTGGAGATTGTGGCAATCTTGCTCTTATTTGCTTTGGCTCCTTTTGAGACCCTTCTGCTTTCACCAATTTGACTTCTCCTCTTTTGAGCTTGAGCCTTGTAAGCATCTAAAACTTGCAAACAGTTAGACAATTATTTGCACTAAACAACACCAAAGAATAAACTTTAGCTCTGATACCAACCTGATTTGAAATGACTATATTAGTTTTTTTGTGCTAAGTGTCTTTTCAGTTTAAAAACATGTGCATAATCAGTTCATTAGTTTGCATAAGGTTTGAGGTGTTTGTCCATGAATTGTAGATCATTTTAGTGAATTAGAAGCATAAAATATGCTTAAATAACACTGAACAGCAATGTAAAACAAAGAAATAAGTCACCGCATGAAATTTACACAGCAAGCATGATGAAGCAGTTCACCCCTCCTAGGCTACATCTGTTGGTCCAGCTCCCAATGACATGTTCATCTTTCATTATGCTCAAATTTTTGCTATTACATGTAGTTATAGTGCTCTAATCGATGTTTTCTCTGAACCAATGGCTTCAGAATGCTCCAATTAGTCAAAAATGACTCTTCATTCCCTCAGAATGGTCGAAAATTGGGCTTCTTACACTTTTACCCAGTTTCACTTAGGAAAGCTCCACTAAAAGTGGAGAACTCCACTTAACTGGAGTTAAATTAGGCATATCCGCCAAAAATAGCACGCTTGCTAACCTTCCCGTCGAATCCGACTGCATAATAAATGTTAGTGGTTGGGGGTGGCCACATGCGCACCCCCCAAACCGCTTACCTAACCGTAACTATCAACGGAACCCCAGGCGAAGATTGCGATTAATGTTTGAACTCTGATTGAGTTGGTTGTCAGCTAGCGCTATCCACGCGAGGTAGCATTTTAATGTTGCCATGTGAAAATGTGTATGGGGACCGCCGTTGGGACTGCCAACAGTTCCCAACCCCCAACCATGATTGCAATACAACTTATAAAAGCCAACACCTTATAATGTTAAGATCCAATACGTAGAACAAACAATAAATGGTGTGTGTGCCCGGCGAAAGGTCCGGGGGTCGATTCTTGCGGACCCAACAAAACTTTTGATATTTGGTTACAAGGTCACGTGGCGACCTCAGGGCTGGCCACATGGTTTCCTTTCATTGGATCATCCAAACCCTGTACCAAATAACATTATGACACTTGTCAAAACATGATTGGCTCGATGGAAAAGAATATTCTTTTTTGCTGACTATGCATCTGAGTCAAACCTGGTCAAACTGTCGAAAATTTAGTTGTTTGGCATTTCGATCAGAACGTGATATCTCCCTCATACGACATCGGTTTTTCGAACCGTTTGTAGCGTTGGAATCAGGAAGACGAGATCTACGCAACCATCCTAGCTTTAACTCAATCCTGTAACTTTGAATTTTGAGCAATTTTCTGATTTTTCTGATCTCTGAGCTTGACAAATTTCTGATTTTTCTCAGTTTTCACTACAATTTTGAGTTTCACTTTGGGAAATGATGATTTTACTTATGTAATTGATGGAAGTAAATCTGATTATCATGTTTTTATTGTTACCTAGGGTAAACACATTATATGAAAACTCATGATGAGGTGTAATGAATTAGTTTGCAAAAAGTGAGGAATGAGTCAGTTTGACCACCCTACATTCTAGGTATTCAGCTCAGTTTTGGTGGAACTACTCCTCTCATGGATTCGACCCCTAGGTAGGGAGGAGTTTGTTTGAGCCCTATATCATGTAATTTTTCAGTCATTTCACAGGTTGGAATCAGTTGGATGTTGGAATATTGATCAGAGACCATTGTAATCATTTTGGCAGGAGCGTAATAAAAGTGTTGCAGCTATTTCTTTGGGATACCTGTGGTATGGTTGTCTAGCATTGTTTATTCTCTTGTTTCATTTATATGAATGTATTGTTGGTCCATTTTCCCTTTCATGTCTATTGTATGATCACTTTCAAGTTAGAGAAACATAATTCATCTCACATGCTCTATTTTGGAAAAGTATTCATAGTTTGTTCATCTTTCTTTCAGTTTAGTTAGAATTCATCTTTCATGCTCTTCCTAGCTCCTCACTTGTCTGAATCATTCCATCCCAAGAACACTAATGTGTTAGCCTTTCTACTTACCTTTCCCCGTTGAATCTCTGCAACCCTAATCCTATTTTCCCTGACGTAACCTCTTTGACCTAATCCTCATCCAGCAACCCAATCAAATCAAATCAAAATCCATGAACTCATACCTACCATAAAACCCTAATTTATCCAACCCTCTTGGCTGTGACTTTGTGGAGAGATCCCTCTCCGATTTGGTAGGGCTAGCTACCAAGCTAAAAGATTTATCTGTGGTTGCCTCTATTGGGATTTCTTCTTCAGCCTTAGAGATCTAGCGGAGTGGTAACATACTGGCGTCGTTGTCGGGGAACGAAAAGGTTTATTTTCCCTGGATGTACGACAAATAATATTGGAATTTGATCCTTTGGATGATAGGGTTAAGTTTCAGAAAGGTTGATTCAATAATTGCAGCGCTAAGATTGTAGAGCTGGCTTCAAGAAGGTATACCAGAGCAAATCCTGATCTTGATCCAATTGATCTAGTAGATGATCCAGAGAAGATTTTTTGAAGGCATAGATATCAAACTAGAAACATTCAGTCAGGACCAGTTCCATTGGTAAGATCAGTTTCTCTACCTGCTAAACTACTTTCTCTTGATGATATACCGTATGATCCGAAATTTGAATTGTCATTGTTTAAATCCAAGTGTGAAACCTCTTTATCTGACATAGTATTCAATCCTTTAAGATCATTTCAGGTTAAGTCATTGTCTAAATTAGACCTTAGTCCTCTGAAATATTGGTTTTTCGAAGAGATTAAGCTCGAATCTGACCTTGAAATTAAAGATTGGATCCAATTCTACCATCAAGAGGAAATTTCTATCTCAACTCAACATCAAACTCAATCAATTGTAGTTTTTTCATTTGCACCTTCGACCTCGTCATTCATACCTACTACTTCAGTACCTACAACTTTTGTTTCGTTACCTATTCATCCAATCCCTCCCGTTGCCAATCCAACACTTCACTCAGCATGAATCACGGCAAGATTTGCCCCGCTTATCTTACCCGCCCAATTGAATGACTTACCTCGGGGTTATGGCCAAAAACTCCCCTTGTTTGATGAAAACCCTACCATATCGGCAAGACAACATATTGTTAAGGTAAATAACTTCATAGATTTGGAGGAAGTTGATGTTGACAATGCAAAAACGAGGATTATAGCCCAGAGCTTCTCTGGAGATGTCAAAGTTTGGTTTAGATCTCTGACTGCTAATTCAATTGCCACTCCAGACCAGCTCATTGATTTGTTTATAGCCCAGTAGGAGGTAAAGAAAAATCACTTACAGTGTCTTGTGGAGTATGAGAACATTAAAAGAAATCTTAATGAACCAGTGCAAGATTTCAATACTTGCTTTAATAGAATTTACAATGCAATTCCCGTTGAGATCAAGCCTCCTCCAGGCTTACTTCTCATACGTTATCCAGATGCATTTGATCCTGATATGGCTTACGAATTAAGGGAAAGAAATCCAGCTACGCTAGAGGATATGAAAAAGAATGCGGTCAGCGTTGAAGCAAATCTGCTAATGAAGAGAGCTAGAGCTAGGAATGAGAGAAGAGTTGTTATTAAAGATGAACCATCCACCTCATCTTCCGATGCTAATATGGATACATTGATAAGAACTATTGAACGGATGGTTGACGGGATGCCTATCACGGAGAGACAACCTAAAGTTAGAAATCCTAACTATAGAGGTCAACAGCAGCCTTAGTTAAGGATCAAGCAGAGAGAACAGTGGACTCCTGAACAACCACCACAGCAGCAGCAGCAAATCAGGACACCCTTGCAATAGAACTATGCTCAAGGAGAAGAAGATGAAGACACAATTGTTGAGGAAAACCTCCTTTCAAAGTTGATGATCTACCCATGTTTTTTTACAGAAGATGAGGAGTATTTTGAAAAGAAATATCAGCCTAAAGATGAAGATTTTATCCTTGTTAATGATCATGAATTAGACACTGGATCAAATGATTACCAACGGGGGTACTTGAATGCACTTAGTTCACAAAATAGGCAAATGTCATTGAGGAGCAGAGATGTGTCGGTTAATCCCATTCAGAAGAGAGCATATCAGCATAAAGACACTCAAACAATGAAGAATCCTTTGAGCAATCAGAGTAAGGGAAAAGAGCTTTTGGTCACAAATCAGAACAAGGTAAATCAGCCATCCACAAGTTCAGCAAATAAGGAAAAGGACAATCAGAAGAAAGAAATTCCATCAAAGGACCATGCTAGACAACGAGACATCGTCATTAAAGAGGTAGACAAAACCACTCCTTTCAGTCTAGAAACAGAAATTTCAAAGTTAAAAGTGTCTATTCCTTTAACCGAGCTTGTTAAGAATAATCAGTATAAGTCCCATGTTGCCAAGATGCGTAAAGTAGATCCTTTTTCCGACATGGTAAATGTCGAAGATGATCAGCCTGAACTCATTTTTGGTCTTGCTATTGACGGTCAATTAGAAGATAGTGAGGTTCCTCCGTTTTACTTTAGTCTAAGAATTCACCAGTGTATTTTACATAATTCCATGTTAGATTGCGGAGCCTCCCACAATATAATGCCAAAAGCCATAATGGAGAAGTTGGGCCTTGACATCACTCATCCCTACCATGACTTATATTCCTTCGATTCAGGTAGAGTTCGTTGTATTCTCCTGATTAAAGATTTGATAGTCTCCCTAGAGTAGATTCCGGCAAAGAATGTTTTAATGGATGTGGTGGTAGCTGACATATCGCCACACTTTGGCATGTTGTTGTCAAGATCCTGGGGGACAAAATTACAAGGCACATTGTAATTAGACTTTTGTTATGCAACTATCCCTGTTTTCGGGCAATTGAGAAAATTGTACTATGAAACTAAGATGAAATATATGATCACAAGCAAAGAAAAGCCTAACAATCATCCGATAAACGTTGTACATACATATTTAGATTCATTCATTTTATTTAATGATAGTGGATTAAATGATGTAGATAACCAGCTAGTAGATGTAGAAGATGTTCCAGAGATCCATAATTGTATTAGAGAAGTTATAGAAAAAGAAAAGGTGAATCTGCCTAGCTCATTAGAACAGCAATCAGAGGAAGCATTAAAAAATTCAAAACAGCGATCAAAGGAAGTAGTGAAAGATTCAGAACATCCATTGGATAAAGTGGAATAGAGTCCGGAAAATCATGAAGAGACAGTTCAGAAAATTAAGCCAAAACAAAAATCAAAGTTTCAGCTTTTCGAGGATGAGAATGGTCTATGGTCCATGGACTTTGATGGTGCCCTGGGGAAAGATGGGGCAGGCATTGGAATCTGAGTCTGCAGCCCTTTTCATCAGCAGAATAAGGTCCCTACAAATGTTAGATTGTGCTCTTATAAGTTATCTTTTGATTGCACTAACACTGAAGTCGAGTATGAAGCATTGATTACTGGCCTAAAGATTTTGAAGAAACTTGGTGCAAGAAGGATTGTTGTGTATGGTGATTCAGAACTTGTGATCAAGAAAGTTAAAGGTGAATATCAAGCTAACCATCCTCGAATGAGACAATATAGGAATGTTGTACTAGATATTTTGAAAATTTTTCAGGAGTGTCTACTTCAGTGGTGCCAAGGAATCAAAATCTCATGGAAAATTCATTGGTTAAAGCTGCAAGCAATTTTAAGATACCCATCTTTTCAAACAGGAAATTTGAGATTCATGTGAAACACCGGCCCACTGTTCCCGATAACTTGCAGTATTGGAAAAAATTTTGGATGATAAGCAAATAAATAACTTTCTCCATGATGAAGAAGAATTTGATAATCTTTCTATAGATCAAATTTCTGATAAAGATGACCAAGATATAGAAGCAACTCAAATGGATATACTACAGCTGAAATACAACAATATTCCAAAAGGTCTCATACCTTTGGAAGAATTGTTTGACCAAGATGACGTAGCAAGGAAGCCTACATTGATGCCAATGAAAAAGGGTGTTGAAGATGTAAACATTGGGACATCGGATAAACCAAAGATGGTTAAACTATCCAAGCCCTTATCTCTTGAGGTAAAGGTTGAATATGTTAAATTACTTTCTGAATTTTCTGATGTTTTTGCATGGGAATATGCAGATTTAAAGGTGTACGACAAGAACATCATTCAGCACACTATTCTGATCAAGTCCGATAAAAAACCCTTTCGATAAAAGTTGAGAAGGATAAATCCCAATTTGTTGCCATCAATTGAAAAAGAGGTAAATAGACTTTTCAAGTCTGGTATTATTGTCCCGATCAGATTCTCTGATTGGATTTCAAATTTGGTCCCAATGAGAAAGAACACTAGATAAATTCGGCTCTGCATAGATTTCAGAAACTTGAAAAAAGTGTCCCTCAACGACAACTATCCACTTTCAAAGATGGACAATATACTTCAAAGAGTTGTCGGTTCTTCCCGAATGTCAATGTTGGATGGTTATTCAGGGTACAACCAAATTTTGGTGCAAGAGGATGATCAGGACAAGACAACATTTACTACACCTTGGGGCACGTTCAAACATGCAAAAATGTCATTTGGTTTGAAAAATACAGGGGCCACATTCCAGCAGGCCATGGACATAGCATTCGCCAATGAAAAAGATGTTTTCTTGGTTGTTTATTTAGATGACTTGACAATGTTTTCACATTCTGATGATGAATATTTGCACTATTTAAGAATTGTTTTCGAGAGATGCAGGAAGTTCATAATATCTCTCAACCCAAAAAAAAAGCCTTTTTGCCATGGAGGAGGGAAAACTCCTTGGTCACATCATCTCCAAGGATGGGATCTGGATTGACCCATCCCGTGTTCAAGCAATTCAGCAGATTGAATTCCCTTGTAGCAAAAAGGCATTACAAGCATTCAACGGTAAGATGAATTTCTTACGCGGATTCATTCCTAATTTAGCAGAGCATCTTAGAGAATTGACAAATATGTTGAAGAAAGATAGTAATGTGAAGTGGTCTGAAGATGCCCAGAAATTCTTCCATTTAGTTAAGTTTGCCTTGACTATTGTCCCAGTTTTGATAAGTCCTGATTATACTAGTGATTTCATAATATTCTCATTTGCTTCTGAGCATACCATGGCAGCAATCTTGATGCAAAAAAGGGATAAAACAGAGCTACTAATTGCATTTTTCAGTCGCAATATCAGAGATGCAGCCCTTCGCTACAACATCATAGAAAATCAGGCTCTGGCTTTGGTTAAAGCACTGAAATATTTTAGAGTTTACATACTACATTCACATGCTCTTGCCTATGTACCTAATGCAGCTATGAAAGAAGTTCTCATGCAGACAGGCCCAGAAGGTAGGAGAGGAAGATGGATAGTAGCTTTACTGGAATATGACCTTGAGATCAAGCCCACCAAGTTGATCAAAGTTCAGGGCTTAGCTAAGCTCATGGCTGAGTCAAACCTTCATGCTCTTGACATCAACTTGATTTCATCCTTGTCCAAAAATGAAGAAGAAGTGAATCTCATTCAGGTATCTGATATATTTTTGTCATCTCCATGATATTCTGATATTGTTTATGTTTTGCAACACCTAAAACCTGTTGTAGGCATGACTAAGAGTCAAGGTCGATCTTCTTAACTTAAAGCTTCAAATTATTGCATGCTGGACAATGCACTTTACTGGAAGGATCCCATAGGTGTGTTGCTGAATTGTTTGGTCGAAGAAGAATCTAACGAAGTGATGAATGACTTCCACAAAGGAGATTGTGGGGGCCACCTATATTAGAAGACCACGGCCAATAAAATATTGAGAGCGAGATATTATTCGCCAACACTTTTTGCAGATGTCTACAAAGCAGTAATAAGTTGCCATGAATGTCAAGTTTTTTAGGGTAAGAGAAATCTTCTCCCATTACCTCTTCAACCTATTTCATTACATGCACCGTTTCAGCACTGGGGCCTAGATTTCATAGGCGAGATTCACCCAGCATCATCCGCACAACGCAAGTGGATATTAACAGCCACATATTACTTTACAAAGTGGATCGACGCAATCCTGACCAGGCAAGCAATAGATTATGTCATCATTCAGTTTTTAGAAACTAATATTTTGTCCCGTTTTGGTTGTCCTACTAAAATTATCACAGATAACGCTGCAGCATTCAAGTCTAAGAATATAAGAGAGTTTTGTGACAGATACAACATTAATTTGGGACACTCTACGCCCTACTACCCGCAAGGTAATGGATTGGCAGAGTCCTCTAATAAATCCTTGATCAGTATCATTAAGAAAATGTTAGAGGCGAATAAAAAGAATTGGCATAAGAATTTGATCAATGCATTGTGGGCAGATCGAGTGAGTAAAAAGAACTATATTGGTATGTCTCCTTTTCAAGTTGTGTATGGTGTCGATATTGTGTTTCCTTCATCATTAGCATTCTCTGTAATCAAATTGTTGCAAAAAGCAGGGACTGAAGAAAATGACATACAACGTCGTATTAATCAAATGATACACCTTCAGCAGACAAGAGATGAAGTATTTCAGAATACTTCAAAACTTCATGATGGGATAAAGATCTATGATCGAAAAAATTTAAGAAAGACAACTTCAAGGATGGAGATGTGGTACTCCGCTGGGATGCCAGAAATGAAGACAAGGGTAAGCATGGAAAATGTGAGAATTTATGGAAAGGGCCATATCATATTTTAGCTTGTTGGGGACAAAATGCTTATTTGCTTGAGGAGATGAATGGACAAGAGTGCCTAGGAGGACCAGTGAATGGTAGGCTCTTGAAACACTATATTTTCTAAAACAAACTTCTCGATCAATTTTCCATTTCATTGTAAATATCAGTTACATTTTCTGCAAGTGTAAAGTAGAGAATCACTAGAGTTCGAAGCCCGAAGTGAAGGCCATGGAGCTTCACTGATTTTCTGCCATTTTCAAAAGTTCAGTTTTCAGTCAAGTAAGTCAGTATTGAGTCAATTTCAGTCATTTCATATTGTCCTGAGTTAGTCTATTTTTTTGAGTTATTAGTTTTCAATCATGTTATTGTTTGAATTTTGACCATATTGGCCCACATGGTTAGGCACTTGGTCTACGATGTTCTTGACACCTCCAAGGAGTTGTCATCCCCAATAAGGTCGATGTTAGTGTCAGTATTTGCATCCTACCATCAGTGATCAAAATCACTCTTTTCATATCATTTTAGGGTCTCGCTTAGAAATTTTTGTCATTTCACTTAGGTCTTCATACAAAAATTTACTCATTGGTGGTAGCCCTAGTCAAAAAAATTCACTTTTCCTCAAAAATTCATGCTTGTTGGCCCACCCTCATGTCTTGTTGAGCATACTTCAATCATGAAAGTCCATTTCATCATGTCATTATGTCAGTCAAGTCACCATGAAGTCTGGTCACTCAAAATCTTCATTAGGTCTCTAGGTTTCATTCTTCAAGGTCCAAATAAAACACCATTTCATTGCATAAGGTCAGCAAAAGTATGGGAGTGATCCAAATAATATCCCTTTACCATCTAAAGAAGATTTGCAAGCATGTAAAGATGGTTTCCAAAGTTGTAATTTTGATTTCAAGTGTGAGTTTCATTCCGAAATGTAATTTTATTCCAAAAAACAGAGATGTAATTTTATTTTTTTATATATGTAATTTTATGTCAATTTATATGTAATAAGTACTCAGTTTCCCAAAGCTACCAACTCAGTTCCATATGCCAATCAAAGCAATGTCAAAGTGCAAGAGTTCTTAGTCCATCAATTGATCAAATCTCAAAGGAAAAAGTCCAAGAGTGTAAGGGTATTGTGCAAGGTTTTAAAGGTGAAATTGAACATTACAAAAGTGGGTTTTAAAATCATCAAAATTAAATCCCACAAAGTACTTAAACCCACTAGACATCAAAACAAATCTCATTTGTCCTCTCTATCCCCTCAACAAAAGCACGAAAATCAAAGAAAGAGGGCGAAATTTGCAAAACAGAGGCAACGATGCGCTCATGGAAGAAGGAGGGGGCTCTTGTGTATTACGTTGCACGTATGCGTTGTACGTTGTGCGCATGTGGTGTACGTTGCACTACTAGCAAAGAGAGGGTGCACCTCTGTTGTGCGTTGCGCGCTTGCCCGAAAATGCTCAGGGAGCTCCAAAACACATGGCATCACTCTCAAACTTCAGCAACGGTTCTCTATAGCCTCTAGAAATCAAGTAAGCCACAATTGCACCATCCCTCTTCTTATCAAGTCGATTTTGTGGTGTTTGAAGTTGTTTAAAGTATTTGGTGTCTATTTTGAGGTTGAAACCCTAGTAACACTGTAAAATCCCCAATTACATTTCAATTTCACTCCCTAGCACTTCCATTCCCTTCCCATATCATAATTGACCTTTCCCAAAACCCCTATATCATAATCCCATTTTCCTAAGCCCTTTTCCCCTAAAACCCTAAGACCTAGGTGCTTCATTTTCCTAGGCTCCCAAATCCCTAACCTGTAATTAAATCCCCTATCTCAAATCCCTTATCATCACAGCTCCTTGTCACCTCCCTCATTTCATAAGCCCCTTCCCCCATCTCCCTAAATTTCCCCATCCCATTCCCACTTCCCAAAACTCATTTTTTATTGTCATTCCATCTCCCTAGGGTTTTCACACTAAGACACCTATGGAAGAAGAACATAACAGAAACTATAGTGAGGGAGAAGAAAGAAAGGAGAGAAGGTCAAACAAAGGAGGGAGAATCCTTAGACTTGAGCCAACAAATACCAGAGAACTCATGGCATCTCCCATGGCTGTGACATGTTTTAAGCATGTAGGATGTTTTGAATTCTGTGAGAAAATACAAAGGGTCCAAGACCATCCTATGTTGAGCAAACTATTCATCTTCAATCTCCATGACAACCAGATAACCCTTGCTGGTGTCACTTTCACTGTGTCCACTGCCATCCACTGCCATCATATCAGCTGCCACTGGAATCCCAAATGTTGGGAAAAAATGGTTCAAGCAAAAAGTCTTGAAGGAGAATTACTTTGAGCCATACATCAAACCTAGATACAAGAATGAAAGAAAGGGGATTTTTCCTTTATGTTACCTCCTGGGGAGATATGCCCCCATAATGAAAATCATCATGAAATACTTTTCTTGTGAAGGTAGGTTTTCTAGACTTTACATCTATCATATCCAGCTACTCATGCACTTCACAAGGGTCAAGATGCTCAACATACCTTATTAACTCTTCCGAAGCATTGACAAGATGGCATATATTGTCCAAAAGAGAGAATATGAGCACCAAATGAACATTCTTTTTCACCACTCCCTCATCAAGATCATAGTCCTCCATCACCTCAAACAACTGAACATTTCATGGAGTACTTTCATGGCTAATGACATATTCATTGCTCCACCTATTAAGCATGCCCAAGATGTGCCTTCATCATCTCAACCTTCCACATCCATTCCTCCATCTCAACCCACAGTTCATGCATCATCATCAAATCAGTCTCCTTCACCCATTTCACCATCATCATCTCCATTTCACATTGAGACTGGGTCACCTAGCATAGTTGAGATCAGTGAGCCTAAGAAGGCTAATGTGGCTAAGATAGAACCATTGGCAAAAACATACCAGAGAGGTCACAGGGATGTGTTTTCTCCACACATATTGGAAGGGGCCTTGCCTTCTACATCGACAAGGCAGGTAGACAAAAGGGAGTAAAAGATGACAGAGGCAGAGATTCAAGAAGAAATCAGACATGAGGAGGAGGACCTCCATGAGACAGAATAGGATTTTGACCTTGTTGACCTAGATGAGCATGATAATGATGAGTTCACTAGTACAAACATCAAGGAGAAAGAAGCCAAGATTAAGGAGCTACAAACTAATCTTGAAAGATCTAAATTTTTCATTACCTTTCTTGAGCAAGAGAACCAACATTTGAAAGCACTTCATTGATGAGGTGAAATTCATCATAGCTCAAAGAGAAGCAGAAAAAGCTAAAGTCTTGCTTAAAGAGACACTAGAAACATATGGTGTGCTAGAGGAACCAGAAGAACAAGTGCCAAGGAGAAGGCCTAGGACTAGAGGGTTGAAGAGAGCTCTAGAACTAGAGAGGCAAAAGGAGGTTGAGCTTGTTAATAAACTCACATTGAATGAACAATTTGCAGTGGTGATCAATGAGAACCGGGAGCAATGGCTTGAGAGGGATAACCAGCACCTAGAGAAGCTTCTAGAGAAGGAAAATAGAGATAATGATACATAGAGAAAGAGGGCCAAGCATTATGCCAAGAAAAACAAAATTGCAAAGGCCAAGCTTAAAAGAGACAATGCAAAAATTGAAGCTCTAACGATGCAAGAAGAGGAAAGGAGGCTAGATATACTTGTTGAAGCCTCACTCCATGCCTAACCACATCAGCAGCAGCCAATTAGTAAATTTTAAAAAGTTTTTGGGTCAAATTTTTGAAATTTTTAAGTTTTTGTGTATTCCTAGACAGTCTTATGACAGCTAGGCTGTCAAGCGAGCAGCGCCCTCAGCGTTGCGCTCTTGTTTGAGGCAATTTTTGGCCAAATGAAGACCGCCACAAGATGTAAAATGATGAATACATCCAAGTCAACAACTTTTCTAGCCTTGTTTTGGACAACTGGCAGGTGAAAAGGTCAGAAAACACGCACAAAAATCACAGTTCTGCTCCTTTTTTGTCTTGGCATTGCACGCCTAACCAGCTATGGGAGAATCACTTTTTGACAGGGCAAATCAAGTCCATTCTGCAAACTAAAGACATATCTGGAAAGTAGACAGGATAGGCTTTCCAACAAGCCATCCTAAGCCCAATTTGGACACCTACAACCTATCCAAAATCAATATGCAACATGGAGAGCGCCCTTGGCAAAGAGAGGGCGCACCTGGCACAAAAATGGCGCGCTTGACAAATTTCTGATTTTTCTCAGTTTTCACTGCAATTTTGATTTTCACTTTTGGAAATGATGATTTTACTTATGTAATTGATGGAAGTAAATCTAATTATCATGTTTTTACTGTTACCTAGGGTAAATACATTAGATGAAAACTCATGATGAAGTGTAATGAATCAGTTTGCAAAAAGTGAGGGATGAGTCAGTTTGACCACCCTACACTCTAGGTATTCATCTCAGTTTTGGTGGAACTGCTGCTCCTCTCATGAATTCGACCCATGAGGCTGGGAGGAGTTTGTTTGAGGCCTATATCATTTAATTTTTCAGTGATTTCACAGGTTGGAATTAGTTGGATGTTGGCATATTGATCAGAGACTCTATTATAATCATTTTGCCAGGAGCTTAATAAAAGTGTTGCAACTATTTCTTTGGGATCAATGTGGTATGGTTGTCTAGCATTGTTTCTTCTCTTGTTTCATTTGTATGAATGTATTGTTGGTCCATTTTCCATTTCATGTCTATTGTATGATCACTTTCAAGTTAGAGAAACAAAATTCATCTCACATGCTCTGTTCTGGGAAATTTTTCATAGTATGTTCATCTTTCTTTCAGTTTAGGAAGAATTCATCTTTCATGCTCTTCCTAGCTCCTCACCTGTCTGAATCATTCCATCCCAAGAACCCTAATGTGCTAGCCTTTCTACCTACCTTGCCCCAATGAATCTTTGCAACCCTAATCCTATTTGCCTAGACCTAGCCTCTTTGACCTAATCCTCATCCAGCAACCCAATCAAATTAAATCAAAACCCCTAAACTCATACCTAGCCTAAAACCCTAATTTATCCAGCCCTCTTGGCTATGACTTTGTGGAGAGATCCCTCTCCGGTTTGGTAGGGCTAGCTACCAAGCCAAAATATTGGTCTGTGGTTACCTCTATTGGGATTTCTTCTTCAATCTTAGAGATCTAGCAGAGTGATAACAGCTTCCACGACATTCTTCAAACCATCCATGTATTTCTTCAAACCATCCATCTTAGCTTTCATTTCATTTTTTATTACTCTTTGCGAGAGCGAAATTTGTTGCACTTGGTCTCGTAATTTTGATATATCATGTTGCACTTCTTCCTCTTCATTCGTCATAGTAGATATTTCTAAGGGCCTAATGGGTGTGGAATTCTTTTTGGGATGCATTTTAGAACCCAATACTGATATCAATGCTTCAAAATGCCCTTGGGATCACTTCAAACTGATTTTTTAAACAAAAGTTATGCAATTTAAAAACAAATACATACAGTTTTCTTGCTTTTGAGGAGCTCGATATTGAACCTGATGTATCTCTATGATTTCAGATCCCCAAGATTTTTGTAATATATTATGGGTGCATTACCAAAATGAATTCCTCCATTATTGCACCCTTGAACAAAAATTTGATCCTGTCATGAATGTTTCATGCATACTACCATGAAATGAAACAACTAACACCACCAAGACAAGAATACAAATATGTATTATGCATATAATACATGAACAACATGTATGCATAAGAATATACACAACATTAAGCATATATCACATAACATTAACACTTATCGTTTACAAATCACCAATTGGTTCCAGACCTCAAACATTCTACCTAGCCATAGACCTCACTATTCAATCTCTCAATAGTGGATTCCCTGGACATTGGAGCTATGATTCCACCAAGGAAAAGGCTCTCCTGGAGCCAACTATGGCCATACAATCAGTGCCTAAAAAATACTATGCTTAGAAACCAACTCTAGCAATCTCCCTAACTAGATTCACTCATCCCCCAACCAAAACAACCCAGTGTAATGCACCCCCTTCTCTACTAATGTAGTCCTTTAAGTTGTTCCCACTACCTTTATAGGGCTTCCAACATAGGCAAGTTAGGAATGCTCAGAGTATTCTAGCTTTGGGAATTTTAAGTGCCTTCAAGGGTCTTTTGGGCACCCCTCGGGCATCACACTAGGAAATCTTACCCAACCAATTCCCTTTCCACCTCTAGCCTTACACAAGGTAACCCAAGGAGAATTGGCAACAAATCCCAACTAGGAATTCATCATGATTTATCAGGTCACAAGGCTCAATGGTTTTCCAACCTCACTTACCCTCCAATCTCTAGCATGAATCAACAAGGAAACTAGGAACATGATGTAAGAAGGATGGTTGAATGATGATGGAATGATGGCAAGAATCATGGGAAAACAAGACTTTAAGTATGCATGTAGTATTTTAACCAACTGTCACTTGGGGAACTCAACCACGCCACTTGGGGACTCATGTTGACCATTTGACCCCTTACTTTTTGGACTTAGGATATAATACCCCCTCATGACTTAATCTTATACCATGTCTTCATAACTGTGGTTTAAACTCATAAAATGACTTTATGAATATTTAAAAATTAAAAATTAAAAATTAAAAAAAATGGCTTAGGAGCAATGTCATGGTTTTGCCCCCTCACCTATCCCTCTCGTGAAGACTCAATCCAGAATAGTGGTGTATTTTATTAAGATAGGTTTGATCACATATTATATTATTAGGCTCACTAGCCTTTTAGCACATAGGCATGCAAGCCCCAAAACAAATATATACGCATATGTACATAGGCACATAGGCACATCACAACCTGGCTCACTAGCGTGATAAAATATGTATTGTATATAGGGGGCCACCCTAGGGGTGTTACATTGTTGTTTTCTTTATTAGAACCAACATTAGAAGTATCATCATTTGAAAAGGAAATTTCAACAACCACATCAATAGATCAAGAAGAAGCCAACTCACCACCAAATTTATACAAAATTCAACAAAATTAGATTCAAGGGCATTTTTATTCATTTTAAATTTTCACATCTTTCAACTTCTTCATTTCCATCCTTTACTTCATCCAAATATTCTTCAATACTCTCAATGTATTCAAATTAGTTCGCAGTTCAACTTTATTAGTGCCCATCTTATTATATTACTCTCATAGGGCTTTCCATAAAATGATTGGAGATCTTCATTAATAAATTTCTTTAAAGATTTGGGTTTAACCCCTTACCCATTATTCTTCAAGCTTTTTTCACCTTTGTTTCTCCATGTCTCCTTCTCTCTAACATTTCTAGGTTCTTTCACATTTTTTTAACCATCCTCCAAAAATCTTGCAATCTTAAAATGTCAATGAGAAAACCTATACAATTAAAATAACTTTCTCCATCGAAAATATACACACCTTCATCTATCAATCTTATTATGGCAAAAATAGAGCAAACTTTTACTATCAAATTTTCCAAAATAGACTACAAATATGAAAAGCTTGAAGAAAAAACAATTTATTACCCCAAATTAAAAACAAAACAAAAAATCCACTGAAATTTGTATAACAAAAATGTAGCCCTTTGAAATTTCAAAAGTTTAGCAAAATTAAAATAATTAGCATAAAATTCCTAAAATTGCCTCAATCTACAAAAAATCACGTATTGTCCAACTTAGCACATCATCATGTGACCTATAAACTCCTTTTAGAGTGTCCAACAAACAAATCATATTTTGTGACTGTAAAGTTGGGTAATTTTTATTAAAGTGAACCATACATGAATACATTGAGAGATGGCCTTTAGTTTCATCATCCCAGAGGTTCGATGACTCTTCCTATTCACGTATATGGCTCTTCAAATTTCTCTTAAGTTAATGCTTACAATATACCATAATCCCAAGGTTTGGGTATCTAACATTCCCCCACTTAATCTGAAAGGATCTTTATTGTTAATTTTTCAGTGTTTTATGCTTGTCACAATCACATTGTTAATATAAAAATTTGATCCTGTCATGAATGTTTCATGCATACTACCATGAAATGAAGCAACTAACACCACCAAGACAAGAATACAAATATGTATTATGCATATAATACATGAACAACATGTATGCATAAGAATATACACAACATTAAGAATATATCACATAACATTAACACTTATCGTTTACAAATTACCAATTAGTTCCAGACCTCAAACATTCTACCTGGCCATAGACCTCACTATTCAATCTCTCAATAGTGGATCCCCTGGACATTGGAGCTATGATTCCACCAAGGAAAAGGCTCTCTTGGAGCCAACTATGGCCATACAATCAGTGCCTAAAAAATACTATGCTTAGAAACCAACTCTAACAATCTCCCTAACTAGATTCTCTCATCCCCCAACCAAAACAACCCAGTGTAATGCACCCCCTTCTCTACTAATGTAGTCCTTTAAGTTGTTTCCACTACCCTTACAGGGCTTCCAACATAGGCAAGTTAGGAATGCTCAGAGTATTCTAGCTTTCGGAGTTTTAAGTACCTTCAAGGGTCTTTTGGGCACCCCTCGGGCATCACACTAGGAAATCTTACCCAACCAATTCCCTTTCCACCTCTAGCCTTACACAAGGTAACCCAAGGAGAATTGGCAACAAAATCCCAACTAGGAATTCATCATGATTTATCAGGCCACAAGGCTCAATGGTTTTCCAACCTCACTTACCCTCCAATCTCTGGCATGAATCAGCAAGAAAACTAGGAACATGATGTAAGAATGATGGTTGAATGATGATGGAATGATGGCAAGAATCATGGGAAAACAAGACTTTAAGTATGCATGTAGTCTTTTAACCAACTGTCACTTGGGGAACTCAACCACGCCACTTGGGGACTCATGTTTACCATTTGACCCCTTACTTTTTGGACTTAGGATATAATATACCCTCATGACTTAATCTTATACCATGTCTTCATAACTTTGGTTTAAACTCATAAAGTAACTTTATGAATATTTAAAAAAAAAAAATTGGCTTAGGAGCAATGTCATGGTTTTGCCCCTCACCTATCCCTCTCGTGAAGACTCAATCCAGAATAGTGGTGTATTTTATTAAGATAGGTTTGATCACATATTATATTATTAGGCTCGCTAGCCTTTTAGCACATAGGCATGCAAGCCCCAAAACAAATATATACGCATATGTACATGGGCACATAGTCACATCACAACCTAGCTCACTAGCGTGATAAAATATGTATTGTATATAAGGGGCGACCTAGGGGTGTTACATTGTTGTTTGCTTTATTAGAACCAACATTAGAAGTATCATCATTTGAAAAGGAAATTTCAACAACCACATCAATAGATCAAGAAGAAGCCAACTCACCACTAGAGTTCGACTTCACTAACACAAAATCATCACTACAACTATCATCATCCATGCCATCCCTATCATTAGAAGCAAGAAATTCATCAACCATGAACTTGAAGATACATACCACCACATGTAATTTACCATTTTGAATTTTGACCTTCATGGTAGGACCCAAACAATGATTTATCCCATTGATATGAAAAGATGTGTTGTTACCCATAATCCACTCACTAGAAAAATTGGTGGTACTTCATCCATTTAATGAAGCAACAAAAGCTTATGATCAACGCTAATTACTCACAATAGATGCACCAACAACATTTTCATCTTTTACAAGTTCCATGTATGCATCACAAAAGACATAATTCATAACTAGAATAATTACGCAACATCATTAGATAAGGAAGGGCAAGGAAGGCTCTACCCCTTGCTACTTTTCACCTTGTTGTCTTTCCTCTTCATTATTTGTTCTTAACATCTTCAATCAACTTATGGCACATATCCACCTTGTGTCCTTCCTTCCTATCCTTTTGTTGTCCACTTACATTACTTTGACTTGTATATCTATTATAAGAGTCATCATTCTTGTTATAATAACCTGCAAATGTCTCATTCTTGGAAGGATTCCTCTCATTCATGCAATTTTTTCCTAACTCACAGTATGGGCCCTAAACTCTCTTCTTAGACTCCAACAATTCCAGACTAGGGCTTGCCTCTGGTTGCATATGCATTACCCTTCTTAATCTTTCCTTCATAAATTACCTTGGCTTCCTCCTCAACCAAATTTATACAAAATTCAACAAAATTAGATTCAAGGGCATTTTTATTCATTTTAAATTTTCACATCTTTCAACTTCTTCATTTCCATCCTTTACTTCATCCAAATATTCTTCAATACTCTCAATGTATTCAAATTACTTCCCAGTTCAACTTTATTAGTGCCCATCTTATTATATTACTCTTATAGGGCTTTCCATAAAATGATTGGAGATCTTCATTAATGAATTTCTTTAAAAGATTTGGGTTTAACCCCTTACCCATTATTCTTCAAGCTTTTTTCACCTTTGTTTCTCCATGTCTCCTTCTCTCTAACATTTCTAGGTTCTTTCACATTTTTTTAACCATCCTCCAAAAATCTTGCCATCTTAAAATGTCGATGAGAAAACCTATACAATTAAAATGCCTTTCTCCATCGAAAATAGGCACACCTTCATCTATCAATCTTATGATGGCAAAAATAGAGCAAACTTTTACTATCAAAATTTCCAGAATAGACTACAAATATGAAAAGCTTGAAGAAAAAACAATTTATTACCCCAAATTAAAAACAAAACAAAAAATCAACTGAAATTTGTATAACAAACATGTAGCCCTTTGAAATTTCAAAAAGTTTAGCAAAATTAAAATAATTAGCATAAAAACCCTAAAATTGCCTCAATCTACAAAAAAATCACGTATTGTCCAACTTAGCACATTATCATGTGACCTATAAACTCCTTTTGGAGTGTCCAACAAACAAATCATATTTTCTGACTGTAAAGTTGGGTAATTTTTATTAAAGTGAACCATACATGAATACATTGAGAGATGACATTAAGTTTCATCATCCCAGAGGTTCGAGGACTCTTCCTATTCATGTATATGGCTCTTCAAATTTCTCTTAAGTTAATGCTTACAATATACCATAATCCCAAGGTTTGGATATCTAACATTCCCCCACTTAATCTGAATGGATATTTGTTGTTAATTTTTTAGTGTTTTATGCTTGACACAATCACTTATTACAATTCTTCTTTAATTAGCAATCGCTTTATCCAATAAATTCAATCTTCCAACAACAATAAAAAATTGTATATAGAACAGTGATCCAAATGCACAATAGAAGACAACGAAGAACAATAGAGACTCGGTATTTGGTCAAAGCTCAGGGAAAACCCCACAAGGCAGAAAACCCTTTCCAAATTCTTCTTCTATTAGATTGTCATCAAATGTTTAGCAAAGTGATACAATGTTCAAGTAACTCAGCAATGAGTCAAAGGGTCGAGCCCTTGACTAACCAAGTCAACTATCCGATATCCAATCAAAAATGAGCATAGTCAAATATGATCCAAAGTCAAATCTGTCAATTTTGGTCAAATTCAACAGCAACAAAAGAAGCCCTAACCAGTGAACAGTCAAAACAACCACCAAAGAATTCGATCAAAGCAGCAGTCAACTCGAACTTCCAAGCTCGGTCAAATCTAGTCAAAACAATCAACAAATCTCACACAAAATTTTGTCAAAGTCAAGGTATTGACCATCGGAATCCCTAACACAAAATATGAAGTCAACGCTGGTCAAAGTGCTCTAAAAAGTTCAGTCAACCTTCCAGTCAACTCAACCCTCCAAACATATCAAAAATTCAAATTCAAACCAAGTCAAACCATGCTGCAAGTACCAAAATTCAATGTTGGTCAAAGGCCCAAAATAGAAAACAATTTTGGCCAACAAAAAAAATACTCTCTCCTTTGCACGTGTGAAAATGACCCTACAATTTCAGAAGTACTTGAACCAAAAAAAGAAAAAATGCTTGATGCGATGATGCCTCCAAATGATGTGACATGAGGTGTATTTATATGAGGTTGATGAGGTGGCTTTTCCTTGCCCAGGAGGACTTGTACTTTTGTGCACATGTGTGTTTCACATTAAAAATAATATTTTCCCTTAACCAAATTAAATTCTTCCAAGGGCTAGTAGGGTCTCAAAAGAGTGAGGAAGGCTTCCCAAAGGATGGGATTTCTCCATGAGCTGCCAAATTTCAGCACTCCCTCTCAGCTAGGGAGGAATTTCCCACTGCATCATAAATCTCATCTCAAATGTCTCATCATCATCATCAATGTATCATAAATCTACTCATCTACTTGAACACTCTCGAATCTAAAGAAGAAGAATCGCCATAGGGGAGCTCAGGCTTCCACCCTATATCTACGAGCAGTAGGGGAAATACTAATACCATGAAAGGTAAGGATAACACACTGTCCTATTGATTGTTGACAACAGGCAAGATACTACTTACCATGAAAGGTAAGGATCACACATTGTCTTGTTGACCGATGATAATAGGTGAGATACTACTTACCATGAAAGGTAAGAATCACGTTGTCCTATTGTTTGTTGATCTTCCCACCTTGATCCTCGATAATCAGGTGGTAGAACACCTGCATCCCATCACTTGAGTGAGATACCACTTACCATAAAGCGTAACGATCACACACTATCTCAAGTATGCTCACCCATTGGCGAGATGGGTGGCAATCCCAACAAGCCCAACTTGTGGGTAGGATGCATACTGAGGTATACTCTTACAAGTCCTAGACTTCATGGTAGGGGGAGATACCCACTTTTCATAAATGACAAGGATCACACACACGCCCTACTACTTACCATGATATGTAAGGATCGCACCCTATCTTATTATCCATAGTTCCCTCAACCCCAAGAGCTATTCGGTTCAATTCCTCTCCTTAGGAGCTCAAACAGGGGGGGGAAGAGCATAGCTCAATGTCCTCGATCAACTATGACCCTTTCCTGAGAGGGTCACATCCATCAGTCCGAGTTGCTCTCTAAAGACCAAAAACTTCCCTTTACACAAAGCCTTGGTAAGAATATTTTTTATATGCTCATCAGTCGAAATGTATGGGGTCTTATGGCTCCTCTCTACACCATATATCGAATTTAGTTGATATCTAATCTCAATATGCTTAAAATTATTGTGGAACACGAGATTCTTTGCAAGTCGAATCCCACTCTTGTGGTCACAATATATCATTGTCATATCCAGAACCCGCTCAAACAACTTTCCAAAGATCTTCCTCAACCATATTGCCTCGCAGTTAGCCATGCTAGCAGCAATATACTCTGCCTCAGCCATGATAAGGGCAACGGACTTCTACTTCATGTACATCCATGACATCATCGTAGATCTAAGGCTAAAACAGTACCCCGATGTACTTTTCCTATCAAAAACATTTTTGGCCCAGTCAGCATCAGTGTATCCATGTAACCTCACATCTCCAGCAGTATATCTCAGACCAAGATTAATCGTCCCATGTAAATATCTCAACACATGCTTAGTAGCGACCTAGTGTGAATGTAGAGGCTCGGTCATGAATTGACTCGGAGTGTTAACTGCTAAGCATATGTCTCTGGTCAAGTGTTCACAAGGAACATCAGTGCCCCAATCAATTATCAGTAATTAAAGGGACTCGCTAGATCAGGTCTTGCAACTTCTCCACATAGCTTCTTGAAATTCATCTCAATCAGAGTGGCCATGGACTTGCATTCTACCATACCAAATCTTTCCAGCAATTTTACAACATATTTCCTTTGTGAAAGGAAAACCTCACCAGGCATCTGCCACACCTTTAAGCCCAAGAAGTAGTGCATCAATCCAAGGTCTTTCATCTCAAATTCAGAGGCCATATCCCTCTTACACTCGAGAATCGGAGGCTCACCACCTATCAAGAATAAGTCATCAACATATAAAACCAAAATCAAGGGCATGATTTTGAAGTAGAGGTTCGAGTCAGCATTGCTTCTCATACAAACCAAGCTTCATTAGGTAGCTATCAATGCAGACATACCAAGCCCTAGGGGCTTGTTTCAATCCATAAAGTGTCTTCTTCAGCCTGCACACATGAGTATTCTAGTAAAGTACTTCAAACCCCTGAGGTTGCTCAACATATACTTCTTCTTGGAGTATGCAATGTAGAAATGTGGTCTTCATAACCATCTGGTGAAGAGTCCATCCTTGATTAGCAACAAGGGCAACAATAGATTGAATAGTAGTATAACGGGAAACTAGTGCAAATATAACATTATAGTCCACTCCCTCTTTCTAGGAGAAACCTCTAGCCACGAACGTCGCCTTATATTTCTCAATACTTCCATCTACTCCATGCTTGATCTTGTACAACCATTTTGCAGTCATGACAAACTTTCCTTTTGTCTCGGAACCACATCCCACACATCATTTTTCATGATAGATTCATATTCCTCTGCCATAGCGTCCTTCCATACCTGCTCTTTCACTGCTTCTTCAAAGGTGTGTGGTCCAGCCTGTATGGTGTTGCTCATAGCCGCAACATATCCCTGGTATCATAATGGCTTCTTGCTTTCCTTGAACGTCCCTCTGGCAGCAGCATGTCTTTCAGCGTCTTGTAAAGTATCATGAAGCCATACTGGTCTCTTCCCAGTGGGAGGATCACTTGGAAGGGGATCCAAGGGGTCCATGGGTTCCAAGGGATCACGAGTAACATTCGTCTCAGGTTCAGGCATAGAAGGACCTTCTTGTAGGCCCATATCATTATCCTTCTTTTCAACATTAGGAGGAGGAATGTCCCTTGCTTTTCGAAGGGCAATATCTTCATCGAATGTCACATCCTTGCTAAACTCGATATTCCTTTGACCAGACACGTATATTCCAAAAGCTTTAGAATTTGCACAATATCCAACAAACGTACATTTCTCTCCAGAAGCTTCCAACTTGTTCCTCTTGTCCTTCAGCACATGAAAATATACAAGACAACCAAATATCCTCAGATGTCCAACATTAGTTTTCACACATGTGAAGACTTCTTCAAGGGTCTTTTCACCCAAGGCTTGATGAGGGGGGTCATGTTTTGTACATAGACTGCAGTGTTAGCAGCTTTGCCCCTTAGAAACTTCAGCAACTTTCGATCATGCAACATCGCTCCAGCAGCGTCCATGATAGCCATGTTCTTCCTTTCAGCCACCCCATTTTGTTCGGTGTTGTAAGGGACGATAGTCTCCTTTTTAATTCCTACTTTCTTCTAAAAATCAATGAACTCATTTGAAATGAATCCCCCCACCCCATTATCAAACCTGAAGACTTTGATTATCTTCCCTGTTTGATTCTTTATTAGTGCGTTGAAGTTCCTTGAACATATCAAATGTCTCGTCCTTGTGTTTCAAGAAGAATATCAATGTAGTTCATGAGAACTCATCCACAAATATTATATAGTATAAATAGCCCCCAAGAGATTTCACTGGCATGGTTCCACGAAACAGAATGAATAAGTTGAAGAATACCATTGGTCCTGCTTCTGCCCCTGCTAGAGGGGAATGGTCCCCTTGTCTTCTTTCCACTTGCACATCTCGGACAAACTCCATCAGGATTTGCTTGAACCACATGCATTTTAAAAACCATCTTCCTCACCTTCGGTAGGGCATCATAGTGAAGGTGAGAAAATCTTTGGTGCATTCACATTGATGATTGTTATCATGGACCAATGCTCATATCAATCTTCCATTAAAATTGTAAAAGCCTTCAATTCTTGGTCCCAAGGTGAAGGCATCCCTCAAACTAGATTCCATGGGCCATACGAACCTTTCCTCTTATAAAAGCAACTCTCATCTCCTTGTCCTCCAAGGAAGAAATAGATACCAAATTCTTTTTCAATCCCGACACATATAAAACATCCTATAAATGTATTGTTTCAACATAATCCAAGGGAAATGGAACAGAACCAAAGCCCTTCATAGGATAGGTGGAATTGTCCCTAAGAATGATCTTCAAATTTGTCTCCCTCTCAACTAGTTTTTAGAGGATTTCACAATACCCAGTGAAATGTGTAGAGGCCCCACTATCTACCATCCTACAATCAAATGAATCTGGAGAAGAGGAACTAGAAAGGGCAGAAATAAGAAAATATTCAGATTAAGTAGCAGTTGCATTATTTATATACCTTAAGTCTCTTGATCTCTTGTGAGGTCGATGGCCTTCTTCACGATCATCGGGAGCATCTCCTACTTCTTCTATCATTGAACCAGTTGTTGTTATAGCCACGATTGTTGTTGTAATTGGACCTTCTCTTTTCTAGGCAGTCTCGGGCATAGTAACCATGCTTGTGGCAATTGTAGCATTTAATTCTTTTCGATCTTCTATAGGAGTCCTTACATTCAGGGGCATGCTTTCTTGTATTAGATGATCTTCCTCTTCCTTTCCTCTTCTTGTCTTGAGCAGCAAATGCAGTGGACTCCCCTTCTTCATGCTTTTGAATTCTCCCTCTAGATATCATCATGGTCTCTTCTTGAGTGCACATGCCAATGAGCTCATCAAATGTCAGGAACTTGTCATTGTTGCTAAAAGTTGTAATAAATGTTTCCCAAATAGGTGGAAGACCTCCAAGTGCGATTAGTACCAGCTCTCTATCAGAAATAACTTCTCTGAAAAACAACAATTGATCCTTGAGTTAAAATATCCTCATGAAGTGTGATTGAACAGTCTCTCCCTTATTCATCTTGATGTCCTTGAGTTGATTCTTCGAAGAAAGAATATGGCTCAAGTTGTTGACTTCGTACATCCCAATCAGCGTATCATACATTTCCTTGAACTTCTTCAATTTCTAAATATAAACAATCAAATGATCTCTCAATGAATCAATAATAATCTTCCTAGCTTTGATCTCACCTTTCTTGTACTTGGCTTTGATGGCAGCAGAAGCATTCTCAGGATAGGTTTCCTCTGAAGTTTCCCTCGCGATAGCTGGAGCTCACGCGCGAGTTTTATCGATTAAAGCAAAAGAAAATAAGGGCATTCAAGGCAGAGTTTAGTGCTAGTTGTGTGGTGTTACTTCTCTGCACAACATGTTGAATGGCTCTGATACCATGTAGAAAATCCACAAAAATTTGCAATTGCTCTAATGAACAGTCTAAAAGCTAGTTTTTTTTCATTGGGACACATATTTTCTCTACCTATTTTTCAACGGGATAGGAACATAAATAAATACACAATCACACAATTCAACAACACAATTTTTTGGGGAAACCCAACTGGGAAAACCCTCTGCTTGATTGAAAATATTATTGATAGAAAATGAGCAACAGATCTCTTACAATACAACTTTGTTTCACTCGAAACCAATCTAGTTTTCTCTGCTTGTCCTAAGCAATCTAGTTTCCTATACTTGTCCTAAGTTGAAACACCCTTGCAAGACTTGAGCTTTGCACAAACTTCTCTTGCACACTTTTCCTCTCACAAGTTCACACATACAAACTTGTGCTCTCTATTGCTGTGTCTCACAAACTCATGCTCACAAAACAATGAATAAAATTCTACCTTTTGATCTCGTTATAAGCACTTTGAATTAGCTCATTCTAGCAAGTTCTATTTTTGGAACTCAAACTAGTGAGCTTTCTCTCACAAACTCATGCTCACAAAACAATGAATAAAATTCTACCTTTTGATCTCGTTATAAGCACTTTGAATTAGCTAATTCTAGCAAGTTTTATTGTTGGAACTCAAACTAGTGATTGATGAGTTAACTAACTCATGCAACTCGTCCTACCTCAAATTAGAAGTTAAGACTCACTCGTTTGTCTTTTCCCAAAAATAACTTGCACTAGAAGACAACAAATTGAGCCTTCTATTTCAACACATAAGTCAAACTGCTTCATGAACTATCCTAACTTATAGGAACTCGCCCTAATTTTTAGGAATTCATCCTAAATTTTAGGAACATGTCCTACCTTTTAGGAACTCATGCATGCTAAGGAAAAATGCTTCTTGATCTCTTTATCTAGGCACAAGTCAAAGAAGGACCTTTCTTGCAACTATTTTCAACAAGGCTCAGGTACTTTTCCTTCGACATATTCCAAGACATCATTTTCATCCAAAGTCGCATCCAAATTGGTTTTCCAAACTGCATAGTTACATGAGTCATTCAGTTTTTCTTCAATATTGAAGTATGAGGTAGACATCTTGACCAAGTCAAATAAGTTCCTTCAAAGGTGACTGCTCTTGTCTCCTTGGGCTTGTCTTCACCTCAGCTCTAATCCTACATGGGTAGGTGTGGAATATGAAAAGTCACAATGGAGTCCAAGTGACCTTGGAATGTGAAACCAAGAGTCACACCATTGTACTATAAATGTACATCTTTGTATAATGGAAAATAAGAAAGCCTCACGCTTATCTTTCATTGTGTGTTGAGCCTCTTGTGTGTGTGCTCATCTTCCTCATACACCATGTGTGTGCTTCAACATGGTGTTTAACATGGTCTCAGAGCGGGCGATTGCTGGCCCTGCTCCACTTTGAGTGAGCCATTTTGTGTTTATGGCCTGTGCATATCTGCATTTTTGCAGCATTTAGAGAGTTTCTGCAGCAGAGTTTTTGCCGCATTCAGAAGTGTTTTGGAGAAGGAGCAGCATTCAGAAAATTTGCCCCATTCAGCATTGGTTTTGAAGAGAAGTAGTTGTGCCCATCTGAAGGTTTTCTCACTGCTTATTTTTCCATTGAAAAATCTCTACATTTTAAATTCTGCACCATTTTGAGCTGCTGGAAAATAGTTTAAAGAGGGTTTCTGAACAAGTTTCTGAGTTTTCACTGGAAATATTTCTGAGTTTTCATTGGAAGATTTCTGAGTTTCTGCAATTCTACATTTTCCTGTTGCTGGGCTATTGAAAAAAAAAATTCTGGGTTTTACTGCTAAAATTTTCTGAAGAATTTTCCTGCTGCTGGATTACTGAAATATTTCTGAGTTTGCATTTATACAATATATGCTGCTGGAAGGAAGAATAGTCTGCTCTCTCTATTATCTGCTCTCTGCTGTTATATAAAAATAAATAAATAAATAAAAAATAAAAAATAAAAAAAAATTAACTGCTCCTGGCCTTTCGGCCTTCTCCACTTCTCTGCCCTTCGGCCTCCTCTCCCTGCACTCTGCACCATATAATATTCCCCTTCTTTTAAATACAATACGCCCTCTCATACTTCATTACCTACAGCCTTCTCCCACAGCTTAACTACGCCCCAACCTCACTCCGCCTACACTTTTCATATGCCATCTGGGCAACTAGGCCTTGCACCATCCAATCATTCCTCCTATCGCCCTTCGCTCCTGCAATTTTTTTTCAATTAACCCATCCTACTCTACAGCACTCCCTATCCGTTGTCTTACGCCTACGCCTCACCCTTACCTCTCTCCCCACGCTTGCTTCACACACCAGCGCTCTGTGTATATTTTTAACTACTCGAGCTACCCCTCACACCTACGCACACAATGCCTCACCTTTGAATCGACCACTCAATACGCCTCTCAACGCATACATCTCTTACCTTGCTCCGGCTTATAAACGCTCTCCCTTCTGCTCAAACGCTCCCACGACTCCCTCTCCCTACCCGCTGCCTCTGCAACTCTGTTCCAGCGTCTCTCCACGGCCCTCTGCAACCAAACGCACCCTCATTATCTCACGCCCACGCACTTCAACGTTCAACTCTCCCAACACTCTGCATATACCCACGCGAGCTCTGACAGCACTTGCCTCCCCTACGCCTGACTCCTGCGCGGCCCTCCTTTCCCTGTAGCCTACTCCGCCCACTCTTAAAACTCATACCACCTGCTCTCCCACCGGTTCACGCAGGTCACTGGAGTACGCCCTCTTCCCTCCGCCTATTCGACTTCCTCATTTCAATTCCATCTTACAAGACCGCTTTTTTAAATTCGATTTTAATATATGATATCCCCTCCATCCATTAATACCCCTCCCTCCAACATTTTTTTAAAAAAAATTCGATTTTTAAAACTCCCTTCCCACTATATAATATCACCCTTTATAAATTCGATTTTTTATTCCCCTTATCACTCCATTCCATTAATTCAATTCCCCTCCCATTTTTAATTTCCCACTCATTTTAATTACCCCCATCCCTTTTAATTAATCCCATTCCCTTCTATTATTCTCATTTTTTTTAATTAATTTTAATTAATTAAGAAAAAAAAAAAAAAAACAGCAGAGAGAGAGGAAGGACATTGAAGAAAAGAAAGAGCTATGAACAGCAGAATTGAGGAAATGACGAAATGACAAGAAAATTGCAGATTTTACATTGTGATTTGTGGCATTGACATGAGAGTGTTTTTTTGAAGAATTTCACATTTGAAGACAAGTTTGCCATCATTGAAAACAGCTCCTTGAAGAAGATTTCAGCTGCTTTAAAGGCTCCTTGCACTAGTGTTTCAGCTGCACATATTTTGCAGAGATATGTATTGAGCTGACATTGTATTTTGAGTGGAATTTGCCTCTTCATTCATAGTTGGAATCAGTGAATTTGAGTTGTTGATGTAAGTCATTGTTGATTGCCCTCCATCATTTGAGGAGCACATTTTGTACCTTGAGTCATTTGTATTTCTTGTTGCATCACAACATTGTAAACGGGTGCATTTTCGGTTGAAGCCGACACCCTTTCATTCATTTTTAAGACTAAATTGTTGAAAATGGCCAAAATCAACGAGGCATTAGTGTTGTTGAATGACCTCATTCATTCATATGTTCATGATATGATAAAAATGAGCAAGGATGCTCTATGTAACATTCAGAGTTGTTTGCTAGATGCACAAGAGAAGATTGAGTTTTTGCAGTTGGAATCTCAGCTTCAGCAAGATGAACTTCAGCAAAAGAGTCACCATTCTGAACCTGTTTCTGTTCAGAAGATTGAGAAGGACTCCCATCAGCAGCAAGTCAACAAAGTTTCAGTTGATTCACATTCAGTTCATTGTACTAGAGCAGATGTACATGCAGATGCAACAGTTCAGCGTGCACTTCTCAAGCCCATCATCAGACGTTGGGAAGATCTTGTCCACAACAAGCACCGAACTGGTCTTGGATATGACAAGGATGTGTCCTTTCATATTCCGGATTACACAAAGCCCATCATATTTCAGAGTGTCGGATTCATGTATGACAGTTCACCTGCAGCTGTTCCAAATCCTGTTCCACTTCCACAACAGATTGAGAAATGCCAACACTGTGATCGAGTTGGCCATACGAAAGATCACTGTTTTGATCTTCATCCATGCAAGCACTGTGGTCGACACACTCATTCTTCAGACAGATGCTTCAGACACAAGCCTCTTGCAAGAACAAAGATTCACATTGGATGGATCGCTTCTTGGCAATGGGCATCAGCAGCCAAGAAGATGTTTACGACACATGTTAGAACTTGTTCACGGATATTGAGCAAACTTGCAATTGAGTTTTCGCCATCATCTCACCTTGTCCCTGACAGGGGGGAAAATGGTGGTCATGTACAAGCTTCGACATCAGATCAAGCGAGCCTGAGCCACAATCTCTCATTCCATGTTCAGAGTTGTAGCCAGCAATTCAAGCGAGCCTGAGCCACAATTCGTCATTCTGGATTCAGAGATGTAGCCAGAGACATGGATGCCCATGAGCATACCTTCGGTTGGTGGATAACCTAAAACCATCATCTTTGTTTGGTGGATAACCTAAAACCATCATTTTCGGTTGGTGGATAACCTAAAACCATCATCTTTGGTTGGTGGACAACCTAAAACCACCACAGGTAGTAGACCTCCCTTCTTTTAGGTTGAAGGTCTCCCTTTTTTATATGAGGGACAATTCCTCTAGCAGAAGCTTTCAGCTTCTAGCCAGTTTTGGAAGAGTTCCGGGAACTGCAACAAGTTTTGCGTTCCAGTGTTTGTGGTCATCCTAAAACCACATCTTTTTCCAACATTTCAGAGAGTTGATTCAGCCCAAGTGCTGCCATGTATACTTTGCAGATTTGTATTACAACTCTTTTCTTGGACTCACACATACCCCTTCGGATTAAGGGGGGATGTTGGAACACCTAATCCTACATGGGTAGATGTGGAATATGAAAAGTCACAATGGAGTCCAAGTGACCTTGGAATGTGAAACCAAGAGTCACACCATTGTACTATAAATGTACATCTTTGTATAATGGAAAATAAGAAAGTCTCACGCTTATCTTTCATTGTGTGTTGAGTCTCTTGTGTGTGTGCTCATCTTCCTCATACACCATGTGTGTGCTTCAACATGGTGTTTAACATTTTTCAGTCTTATATGCTTAACACAATCACTTATTAAATTCTTCTTCAATTAGAAATCACTTTATCCAGTAAATTCAATCTTCCAACAACAATAAGCAATTGTAGATAAAACAATAATCCAAATGCACAACCAAGAACAATAGAGACATAGTCTTTGGTCAAAGACTAGGGAAAAACCCCACAAGGATGAAAACCCTTTCCAAATTCTTCTTCTCATCAAATATTTAACGGAGAGAGACAATGTTCAAGTAACTCCACAATGAGTCAAAGGGTCAAACCCTTGACTAACCAAATCAACTATCTAATATCCAAGCCAAAATGAGCAAAGTAGTCAAATCTGATCCAAAGTCAAATTTGTCAATTCTAGTCAAATTCAACAAGAAAAGAAGCCCTAACCAATCAACAGTCAACGATTAAAACAACCACCAAAGAATTTGGTCAAAGCAACAATCAACTCAGCCTTCCAAGCTCGATCAAATCCAGTCAAAACAGTCAACAAATCTCCCATACAATCTGGTCAAAGTCAAAGTGTTTTCTTGCGAAAACCCTAGCACATAATCTGAAGTGTTGGTCAAAGTGCTCTGTAAAGTTCAGTCAACTCAACCCTCAAAACAGATCAAACCATGCTCCAAGTCCCAAAGTCAGCATTGGTCAAAGGCCCAAAACAAAAGACAAATTCAACTAACAAAAAAATATTCTCTCTCCTTCGCATGTGAGAATATGAACATATAATTTCAGAAGTAGTCGAACCACACAAGAGAGAAAATGCTTGATGTAATGATGCCTCCAAATGATGTGAGATGAGGTTTATTTATGAGGTTGATGAGGTGGATTTTCCTTGCCCATGTCGACTTGTACTTTTGTGCACATGTGGGTTTCACATTAAAAATAATATTTTTCCTTAACCAAATTAAATTCTTCCAAGGGCTAGTAGGGTCTCCAAAGAGTGAGGAAGGCTTCCCAAAGGAGGGGATTTCACCCTGAGCTGCTAAATTTCAACATTTGTAAGTCCAAGCATCTTTCTAAAGTTTTCAAAGTTTTCTCTTCCAAGCATTTTGGCGAAGATGTTTGCAATTTGCTCACTTATGGAACAATGCATCAAATGAATGACCTTGGCATCTACATGATATCGAATCACATGGTATTTCATGTTAATGTGCTTTGTTCGATCATGGAATCTAGGATTCTTGGCCAACTCAATTACATAAGTGTTGTCAATCAAAAGTGGAGCAACATTCATCAATTTCTCATGCAATTCTTCTAGCATCTTACTATGCCACAATATTTCCTTTGTTGCCTCCACAACGACCACATATTATGTCTTTATAGTGGAATCTGTTGAAATAGGTTGTTTGTGATCTCCAAGAGATAGTTATTGGTTAAAGACTCGTGAGGTATCCTAACGTAAACACTCCATTCTCTTTATCCTCATCAAAGTCTAAATTTGCATGTCCAACTAATTTGAAATCCTCCACCTTAAGAGAATTTGAGCCCAGTGTCTTGAGCTTCCTTCAAGTATCTTGGAACTCTCTTTGTAGCACGCAAATTTCCTTCACAAGGTTTTTGCACTAACCTACAAAGGATCCCAACTACAAATCAAATATTTGGTTTAGAAGTGTAAGGTTGATCAAACTCACCACAAGCTATCTATATCTAGTTGCATCCTCATATTCATTCCCTTCTTTGAATTAGCTTCATATTTTTCCCTATTGGAGTAGAGAGAGAGTTATAATTAGCCATGAAATTTTTGTTTGACAACTCTTCAATGTACTTCTTTTGGGAAATGAATATATACTTTGGATTCCAAGTTACTTCAATACCCAAGTAATAGTGAAGATGTCCCATGTTTGTCATCTCATAACCCTGCTTCATTTATCTCTTTATGAATGCATTATATGCTTCATTATTCCCTATTATCAAAAGATCATCAACATACCACATGATATACAACAATTTTGTCAACTTTCTCAACCAAAAAATTTGCCTCATCAAGATTAAAATGCTTAAATTTGATCTTCAAAAGACCCTTTGTTAGCTTTTCATACCATCCACAAGATGCTTGCTTTGGGCCATACAAAGACTTGATGATCTTGCACACTTTATGTTTTGACTCTTCATAGCAAATCATCTTAGCTGAGACATGTAGACATTATCTTTCAGATCTGAATGTAGGAAGGTTGTTTTCGCATCCATGTGATGATCTTTCAACCTATTATGTGTTGCCAAAGCCAACAAATCATGAATGATAACCCATTTAGTTGTGCGGCCAAAAGTCTCATCATAGTCTATGCTTTCTTTTTGTGCAAATCCTTTCACCACAAGACTCACTTTATGCTTGAGACATATGACTTTTACAACCTTGTAGACCCACTTACAACCAATTGGTTTGGTTCTAAAAGGAGGATCCACCAACTTCCATGTCACATTCATGATGAGAGCATCACAATCTTTTTACAAAGCTTCTTTCCATTCATCATGAAAAACAACTTATCAAAGGGAGTCGGTTCAAAGATAGTAGATAAACTCAAATCACAATCATATCAAACATCCATATCATTGGCATCCCCTTAATCTAAATTATCTACATCACCTCCATCACTTTGTCTTGTGTAACTTCTAGTTCCTATCTCTTTAACCTCATAAGGACAAACACTTTCAAGTGTCTTTATGATCCACTTTGGACATTTCCATGATGACCCAAGTTGCTCAACTAATTGAAATGGTGATGCATTCTCATCAAGGTTCAATGTTTCAATCTTCTCAATCACATCATCCAATTGAACTTCATGTCTTAATGAAGTGGCTAGATCTCCTGAATGAGAGGGAGATGACACTTCAAAAGGAGATTCCAGAGGTTGATCCAAGATAGGAATCACCCTTTCAAGATCTAGAAACTCATCATCAAGCTCATGATATTTCTTTACATGGTGAATCTATCGAAATGATCAAGTTGTTGCTCAAAAATCTTGTCATTTGTAATGGATTCAAGAAAAACCACATCTATAAAAAGAATGGACTTTTTGTTTACCTCATCATAAAGATGATATGCCTTGATGGTATTTGAGTACCCCATGAAGTGCACTTTCAACTCCTTGTACCTAGTTCATTTCTTTTCTCCTTGCTTCGTAAGGCATAACAAGTGGAACCAAAGACCCTAAGATGCCACACAAAAGGAATGAGGCCATACCACATTTCATAATGAGTATCCTTCACAATAGCATGAGAATTTTGTTTCTCATATACACTACAAATAGAACTACATTAGCCCAAAACATCTACTTCACATTCTCGAAAATAGCATTGAACATCCCATATTAAAGAGTGTCATATTCATTCTTTCTGCTAAACCATTCTACTAAGGATTGTATGGCCCAATGGTTTGAAGTTTGATGCCATGTTGGCAAAGATAATTTTCAAACTCATCAAAGTATATTCCCCTCCATTATTAGTACAATGAGTGACAATACAAGATTAAGACTCATTTTTAGTCCAACAATGAAAATTTTTAAATGCTTTAAATGCTTGAGATTTGTGTTTCAACAAATAAACCCAACACATATTGGTGTCATCAATAAAATTCATGATAAATTTATTACCAAAGGTAGATGCAACAAGCACGGTGCGACATGAATCAAAGTGTATCAACCTAGCTTACTATGTGCTCTTGAAGTGGAATCATGAAAAGATTGTTTGCTATGCTTCCCAAGTATACATGCCTGACACTGCTTCAAGTTCTTTGGAAAGGCAGGCAAATTAGAAACACCATTTTTCTTCAACATGCAAAGACTATCATAATTAATATGCTCACATTCCACAAGAGATTTGATGATAATGCACCTTCAACATCACAAGAGAGTTATGCAAAATTATGTCCCTATTCAAATGTCCTTTTCAGCTTCAATAGTTTCTCATCCCCCCATCCTATCATGGTGACCATAATGTCAAAAGTCCTCCTTATTTCAACTTTTGCATTAAAAATGTGAATATAATAGTCTTGCTATCAAATGTGAATAAGAGACAAGAAGTTCCTCCACAACTTAGGAAGATAGAGAACATTATGCAAAGAAAAATTGGGAAATCGGGTAATTTTAGCCTAATAGTTCCAATTCGCGTAGGTTTTTTATTGGAACCATCTACAAAGTTTATTGCACCCTCTATATTGTCATTCAATTCCTCAAAGAAGTCTCTACGAAAAGTCATATCACAAGTAGCACCAATGTCAAACAACTAGACATCTCTCCAATAAGTAAAATAACTTTTGAACAAATCTTCACTTATACCAATATTACAATAAGAAACAAAAAATGAGTAGGTTCAAAGCTTTACCTTTTTTCCTTTTGTTCCTTTTGATCTTTGATCTTCTCCTATGGGATCCTACATGTCTTTACTTCATATTCATTCTTGCCACAACAAATATAGTGAAGATCAAATATCTTATCTTGATTATGTGAACACCCACACCACTAAAAAACTTCCTTCAACTTAGGGTTTCCATGGTAGAAGCCAATTTTTCATTCTCTATTGCTAGTTGCTTCAATCAAGCTTCTTTAATTGTCAATGTCTTTAAAAGCCTTTTTATCTCTCCTTACATGTTATCTTTCTCAAGCTTCAATGATCAAATCTCCTTATCCAAGTCTTTTGTAAGAGGCTCAGCCTTAGCAAATTCATCTTTATGGGTTGCAATATTACATTCAACTAATCAATTATTTTTCTAAGCTCAATATTTTCTACGCTCAAACATCAACTTCTGTCAAAACAACCCATGGACCTCACAAGACAATCAACAACACTACTTGATCAAAACTTCGAAAGATCGTATCAATGTGCAAGGTCGTTGCCAGTGTTTATCAATGCTTTTCCAAGTGGGAGAGGGTACGACTCGAACTCTTGGAAAACACCTCGAGAATTAGAAAATAATTAGGAAAGCAAAACAAAAGACATTGTGCATAAATTAGACCCATTACTCGCACCAAACAAGGGGCAAAGCCAAAACCAATCTAGAAAACATTTTATCATGTAATAATTCCCCATTACCATGTAGAACCCAATGCAGGCTTGATCCAGAACAGTGTGGTAGCTCCCTTGTGGGGTTCAAGATGCTTGCAGAGGCCATTGATTGGTAGTGGCCCTAGCAGAGGAACGTGAGACTCCCTCACATGGCCTTGTGGTTATATCAAGTTTGTGGACAGGAACCGTAATCTCAAATCACCCCACTTGATGCTAGAAAGATCAATCATCTAACTTGATATTCAAAAGACTAAGGCTAATTACAACACGACTGGTTTGTGATCAGACCGAATAACACATGATGGATGCAAATCTAGAAGCCCCCACTACAACAAAGACATCAACAGAGAAGTAGAAGGCTTTAAGGGATCCGAACAGACACCATAGCAATCCAAGCAAATCAATATGAAGTTCTCGAGTCTGAGTTTGTGGAAAAGACTATAAACCTCATCATTCTACTCCACAACCAAATCCCATGAATGAGTTGGCAAGATCATGGAGTTGTCCAGAAAATGCCAATGCTTTGATGCCAATACCAAGTTGGGCATCTAATAACTCCAAGTGCTGATTTTTTTATTAATGGGAGCCATCCATAAATGGATTGAGAGATGCATCAAAATTCCTTTACTCCAAGCTATAAAGGAAATACCAATATTTGCAAAAACTATTAAGGAGCTATGCATAAGAAAACCAAGAATAAAAAGAAAAGATGTTAGATAACCTTTGGTTTCAACTTCCAAGAGGTTCAATGACTCTTTCTATTCGCCTATGACTCTTCAAATTTCTCTTAAGTTAATATTTACAATATACCACAATCCTAAGGATTGTATTCGTCGGTGAGCTCCAAGGTCAAAATCCAAACTTTAGTCCATAATGACTTGAGGGCTTCAAGGACCTCTTAACACTTGTCGAGTTAATAATATCAAGGACCAAGGTTACTTAGGAGAGGAAGCGGGGAGTGAGAGAGAAAGAGGGGAGCAACATTTTCAAAATCTCTCGGTTCGGGAGTGAATCTTTTATATAATATATATTTTTATATGTTTTGATGCATATATGTCAACAAAAAGCATGTAGAATGATGAATTAGTTATAAAAACCATAAAACATGGATTAAACCACATAACATCAATCATCTAGTAGTTACAATCTTCATCAACCACAAGTCCACAAGTTACAAGTTTTGATTTATATAGCATGTAAGGGTGCACATAACCAAAATAACATTGAGTGCAATCCATCTCCAAACCGAAAATACATCAACAAATAGGCTTTAGATGGCCTCTAGCATCCAAAAAAATCATGCTACAACAAATACCTACATATCATCAAAATCATTGCCTATCTTGGGATCTTTGTCATTAATATCACCCTCTAAGCATTAACATAAAATAGAAAAAACATAGCATGTCAAGTCAAGATTTTGTTTGAGTGACTAGTACATTTTTCGTAGCGTCATGATAGAGAAGTTCGACAACCAATGTCACTAACATCAAGGTACATAGAGGGATTGGTGCTCTTGATTAAATACAAGTTCCATACCCTAGTACATGACAAAATTCAATGGAAACCTTGCAATCCCCCCAATCTTGAAATCCTAAAAAAGTGATAAGTCTATTGGATTTTGAGTGAGATCTAAAATTCTACTTTCTCCATATGAAATCCAATGAAGGAAGTCGAAACCACTCCCAAACATCCTGAGTCATTTCATGGTCATGGTAATGTTAAAAATTTAAGTAAAGAATGAAAATGAAAGACAAAGGAGAATGTCACTTTTACTTTAAGAATTTGACATTACCATGAATTGCATATCAATATTAAAGCTATAGGCTTAATCAATAGGTTGCCCCACTCAAAAATGTTTGTTTCTTTGAAAAAAATGTGTTTAGAAGGTCTTTACAAAAAAATAAAAAATAAAAAATGAGAACAAAGCTAGGGAGCGAGAAAACAAATTTAAAAACAAACAAACAGATTAAAAAAAAAAATTAGGAAGCGCACTCCCAGGGGTGTGGGTTCGAGAGGGGGGGACCTCCCCCGCAACCTTGTCAAGGACATCTCAAAGCTTATATTACACAAATATATCTCTACTCCACATCAATTGTGCCATTTGACATGTAATAAATGCAACTTTATGTTATTAGGCAGCGAAAAGCAACTTCAAATCTCCAAAATAACACCTCCATAATCAGGGTTTTCAAGTTGACAATACCTAATTAGCACCCAATTTCTATCAAATTTTCTCAATTTCTAAAAGACTTCAAAACCAACAGAAGTCCCAAAGGCACTTGGACAATTGAATACCTTAACAATTCTTGACCTTACCAGTAAAACCTCATATAAGAGAAGCCATTTTCATGACCAAATCTTCTCAAAGACAACCTCCAAGCAACCCTATGGGGACAAGTTTCTCCATAAAAGCTTTGGAAATCAATATTAGCTCTAAGGAATAAGACTCATAAGTTATAACATGTAGAAATTATGCATAAAGGATATCCATGACCATATCTATAATCCACTAGCACGCATGACAAAATGACAAAGCATAATCAACCCAAACAAATAAGAGCAAAGCTTACACATGATTTCATGGTGGAGCCTACACCCAAGATTTATCATTAAGCACCAAAGTAACACTTGTACACCATAATATCGATGTGTGTATCTCATAATCTCACATCTCCTTTTTGTAGTAAAAATGTGGAAAAGGGTGTTAGCTTTACTTGGTTGTGTAGTCACTATTATCCTTAGCGTGGTAATATACCATAGATCATCCTCCAACATTGGCATTATCAATAGGTAATTGCCTCAATTTGTGTTCATATGAGTAAAAGCTATAAATAAGGTGCGGAAATGGAACAGACAAGCTCAATGTAGGCACAACAAATATGTAATTGTAGTAGAGATGCATGCATGCACGACGTAAAAAAAAAAAAATAGAAGGTTGTTTTTAGGTGCTACCTCTTCTTATTTTAGAAAGTGCTTTTCAACTCTATCTTTAGGCACTATTTTACCTTTAGTTAGATGTCTTAAATAGGAAAAGTCACAAGTGTGGGGATAAGATAGGAAAAATGCTCTAGGAGAAGCACTCTAATCTAGGCCACATATTCACACAGGTTGAGCACAATGCACTAGGTAGATTAAGAATAAAGTCTTCTATTATAAGCCTTGGTGCATCATAGGGATGGGTTATTTTTATAACTCCCTAACCTTTTCTTCATCTATAAAAGAAATGCAACATAGGGGTACATCTATTTAGTTGTCAAGAAATACACGGATTTTGTTATTTCATTCAATAGAAAAGACAAATTTGAGATTGAATGATTTAGTATTTTGTGCTCAACACCATAAATTTCAAATTGATCTATTTTTAGATCTAATACTCTAATTTCTACAATTTTGATAGGAGTTCAAGTTTTTCGATTTCCTAACAATACATGCTAGATTCTAAGTATAGATCTACACACCATGATTTGAAAATTCTACATGGTATCAAAGCTGCAAGTTTTAAAATTTTCAAGGATCCACATATGGAGTGGGTTGTGAGAGGGCATTGACAAGGATTTCAACATGTGTAATGCCCTAGCTTCAAGGACAAGGATTACTGAAGTTGTTATGTTCATGAGATAGGCATAGGGACAAGGATTTCAACATGTAATTCCCTAGCTTCAAGGGCAAGGATCGCTAAAGTTGTTATGTTCAAGAGATAGGCATAGGGACCTATGATAGGTTATTGGATGTGATGTAGTTGCTCCATACACTAGAGTGTTGTTAATGCTTAAGAGAGTTGATATGCCCATGTGATAGGTTTTTTATCTAATTTTATTATCAATTGATTTGTTTGGTTGATGTGTGTTCTAAGAGTTTCAAATATGATCAATCCCAATGTCAAATAGTGTGATTGTCTAAAGGGCACTTCCAACGATAAACCTTGGAAATGTAGACTATAGATGTTACTAGAGGAGGTTGATCTTTAAAGTTTTAATGGTTAAAGATTTATGTGGTTTGGATTATTCATTGATGGAGGAACATCCACAGATTAGGTTATTATGGTCAATGTTTCGGAACCTCTAGCCGGGTCCATTCTCAAGACTTGACGAAGTGTGAAGGGCATAAGGAATAATAAATATATGATGGATATGTCATTCAAAGTTCAAACCCTAATTTGGCTGACAAGGACAATATATATATATATATATATATATATATATATATATATATATATATATATATAAGCTATACTAGTTTGTTATATTAATATCTTTAATATAACTATATTAATAAGGTTCCTATCAATGTTAATAAGATATTGATACAAACCTTAATAATATGGTTATATTAAATATATTAATTAAAAACTATTATACCTTATTAATATTGTTATATTAAAGATATTAATATTAAAAAACTACTATAGCTTATCATGGTATATAAATATACCTGTCCCTCGGCCAAATTAGGGTTTGAACAACATATCCATCATATATTTATTATTCCTTATGCTCTTCACACTTCATCAAGTCTTGAGAATGGACCTAGCTAGAGGTTCTAAAACGTTGACCATAATAACCAAATATGTGGATCTTCCTTCAAAGTTTTGTTAAGCGAAGGCCATAGTGCCTACCAATCCCATGCAATTGGTTGAATACAACAAGGAGACAATGAAAGCAAAGAATCATCCTTGACTTTGAGAAGGATTATTTGATCCCAAGCATCATTGAGAACAAGACACAAGGGATATATGATGCCTTGATAACTAAGTACCATAGTGTGAAAATTTCCCAAAAGATGTTAACGATGAAGAAGTTTCTATCACACACGACAAACACATATATGATGGCTAGTTATTTGATGAATATCACTAAGTTGAGAGATCAGTGTGATGTTACAGGGCTTGGCCTTGTTTGTTCAAATTGTCTATGCTTGTGAGAAGCTTCCCAACTTTGAGAAGCATTGGGATGAGTTCACTGAAAATGGAGGAGCCATAAAACCTAGCCCTCATCAAGAAGGTGAGAAGAGGAGATAAGAAAGAAGGACTTGAAGGGTCAAAATGGAGAGGAAGAATTAGGTTCCTCGAACCAAGGAAAAAAAGATGTAACGCCTCCTCCCACATTTACCCACTTTTACAAGCTCTCCAGGGTAAACATGAGATGAGTGTCATTATGATATGACATGACCTCCAAGTTTCAGTTATGAAAGTGGGGCCTACAAACTAACAACAAACCGACATCCCACAAGGACTATAGACCACTTAGGAGCCCTGCAAACCACCCCAGGTTATTAATCCTCCAACCGCACCCATAAGACTACATGCATGTGGTTATGAGGCTCCAACTGCACCCATAAGCCTCTTTGCATATGGTTATGACTCAAATTTCTCAGTTAAGTGCATGTGATCGTGAGATCTACGCCACTTTTTCAGGCAAGCCTCCAAACCGCTACCTAAACTACCTGTAACTTTCCAGAATCATGATTAAGATGACAACAATGCTAAACATTCAAACTTGAACAAGATCTTAACCAGGACATGCCTAGTACACAACAGAGATTTCGTCAAACATATGGTAAACACGAAAGCTACAAGTCATTAATGCATATATGATCATAAACTTGTGAATTTCATCTGAGAATCACAAAGAACGCCCCAAGCCCTCTCTAACTAGCTGCAACAACACTTGTTAGTCCATGCATTCATCAACCATCCAGTAACTTAACAAATCATGAACAAGAGCCATAGCTAGAGCACATCATATAACCAGGTATATAACCGACATATAACCAAAATAGAGACCCCTAAAAATCAATCATAATGCCCACATGATAACTAGTACAAGTGCTCATAGATCACAATAGGAAAATAGTTCATATTAACACAGGAAAATGCCAAACAAGTCAGGGACTTCCACGTACCACACGACCATAGATTGGGCTTAACCAAATCTCTCTTTCAAAGAATCACCCCGCACCATATTCCAAGCATGAATGTGGGATCAAAAGGGTTAAACTAAAATAAAAGAAACAAGGGCTTTCAAAGGCCAAACCACCTCAACCCTCAAGCACAGTGATTTCACCTATACGGTCCTAAAATCACTAACATCAACCAGATCGATCTCTACCCAGATTGTCCAAAAGGCTCCAGGAACTAGTAACTCAACCCAAGCCTCCAAGGAACCTGAGTTGTTTCAAGGTTCCAAAGTGTTTTTCCCAACCCCAAAGCTCCAGGGACTACTAACTCAACCCACAGACTGCAGGGAAACCCAAGTTGTTTCATGGCTCCAAAGCGTTTGTTCCAACCCATAGCCATGAGAACTAATCAGAAAATCCAAGAATGGGGAACCCACTACACCATGGCTATCCAGGAAATGGCAAGGCAAAGCTAAAACCACTATCATTCCAAGAAATCTCCATGCCAATGACAACACATAACCAAGGAACCACATGCACATACCATGCATCCAAAAACCAACATGTTAAATCTCACATGTACATTGTTACGTGCAATCCACAGCTAATTTTTGTCCTTACTTGTCGTTGTCAAAGCTTCCTCTTACGCACCCTTGCTTTCCTTGCTTGCTTGTCCAAGTGTTTGTTCTCTCTTCATTGTTGATTCTGATCAAAAGATGAGCAAAAGTTCTCAACTAATTCTCAAGTGCCTTTTTATCATTGATGTCTCATTTTTCTTCATTTTCCTTCAGTTTTCCTCTAAATTCTTTTGCGTGCAAATTTGTGTCTCTTCACCTTCCTTTTCTCCTATTTTCCTTTATTTTCATAATTAAATGTCAATTATTGGCTCTTGCCTTTGCCAATTTCCATAGTCATTAATTAACCACAAGTGATGCCCACTAAAGTGTTTTTCCCACCATTCGGCATGGAATACGTGTCCCATGACCTTGGTCTTATTTTATTTACATGGAAAATCAACCAGGGGTTGTTACAAAAGACTTGAATCATGTGATGTGTTTAAAGTGCCACAAGATAGACCATTGTGTACATTATCCTCCTAAGAGGAAGAAATTCGAGCAACAACAAAAGCACTTTACAGGAAGTGTAGAAGCTTTCGCTAAAGAGGATGTGTTCATATACAAACTTGAGATAGCGTACTCAATGGTATCGCGCTTTTCCACAACAATATTTCTAGTACAGGGTGGTATGTAGACAATGGAGCATCTAGACACGACCTTCAACAAGAAGGCTTTCTATAAGCCCCAAAGAATGCAAGAATGGCATATAGGTGGAGTTGGACCATAATACCACTTATTCAATTATCAAAGTGGGATCTCTCTCTGCTCACATGCCTTTAGGTGATGTTCTAAAATTGAAAGATGTTTTGTATGTTCATGGCATCAAGGAGAATCGTCTTTTAATATCTTCAATGATAGATTTACAACGGATTGGTGAGTTTGACAATCAACAAGTAGATCATGAGAAAACTTGAACCTAGTTAAATTTTGCCCAAAGGAGTACATGAAGGTGGCCTTTACAGGATATTAGTAGGATCCACATAAGCATGATGTTTTAGTGCATGAAAGTGACAATCTATGTGAGTTATGGTACAAGCAATTCAATGGCTTGTACCATGGAACACTACCTCTCTTGAAGGGCATGGTGTGAGGATCATCGGACTTCAAAATCAAGAAGACATTGTTTCCTTCCTTTGCTAAATTCCCAATACTAAGACCCATTAAAAGATGGAGACCACAAATCCCAATGGCTTGCAATGCATTTAATCAAATAAAAAAGAACCCATTTTATACTAGTAAATCAAATCAATGATTGTTGGAAGTCCATAGAAATCGTATTATCCTTCTGCATGACGGAACAAAAGGGAATTGATCAAATGGAGAAAGGGACAAGGCTTCTCCTTTGTACCTCCTCTCTTTCACTATATTCCACCAACTCCAACCACTGCATGGGGGTTTTAGACAAAAATTCAGTCAAGCTAAACGTGGGCATGGACCTTTGCTCCAACTTTAACCTACATATCTTCAAACCATACCACTGTGGGAGGGTCATAAGATTTCCAAGTCAAACCATATAACCATATAACCTGCACAATATCACCTTAAAGCTTCAACTACCCTCGATTAATGTGTCCAAGGAAACTAAATTGAGATGGCGAGGAGAACTTAAAATTGCTTGTGAAATCATTTACTTAAATGTTACCAAAAAGAAATGTTTTTGTTAAGAGGCTCCTTCAACAATGTTGTTCCACCATGAACCAACACTACTAAACACCGCTTAGGATCAATAAAAAAAGAATGGGAGGACCTTAGCAAATGTTTCAACGTAGGACTTGTATGAACACCATGGTGCAAGGATATGCACTGCTCTCTGCATGAATCAAGTGAATGTCGCCACAGTGAAATGGAGGAACTAGATAGTAGCAGATGTTTTCATCCCATGTTCTTAGAGAACTAGATAGCATCAAGAAAAGTTCTCAGAAACCTCTATGGCAGTATGTATATTTCTGGATGGGTTTCAGTTTCCATGTACCATTTTTTTGATAAAGTGGTTTTTGTTTGGTAATCCTATGACCTTCATTTGCAATCGACAAATGTAGTGATTACAATCATCCAGCTTAGTAAATTCAATTTCCCATCCTTACAAAATAGCACATTTCCTAATCTTTTCGTCCAAAAATTTGACAAATCTAGTAACATAAGCTCTAAATGTGACAACTCATTAAGTATTGTTGATAGGGAGTAACACTCAGAAACTAATGAATTCCAAACTTTGTATGTGTGATTACTGGAGAAGCATTCAAGTTTTAAGAAGTTGATCTACATGAATTGTTTGGGTTAGAAATTGTGTTTGTCATTGCTTTTGCAAACAAGATAAAAGATCACACATGAAAACAAAAAATAGCAAAATAATTCGTTTCCATCTACCATTCAATGTTTTCTGGATTGGTGATTAAACATGGAGATCTTTCCTATGCATGTTTATCAGTAAATATAAAATCAGAGAATATCTTACAAAAAACAAGGTACCTAAACACAAATTTATTAGCAGGACACCATTTTAAACACAAAATTCATGTGCTCATTGGACCAACAGATTGTACTCTATCTTGCATGTTAAAAGTGATGCTGGATGAAGCACTAAACAAAACAATAAATGTTGAAACTAACAGTGGCCTCATCTTTAGATGCCTAATTATTTAGCCTAGAAATTCATTGAAGCATCCTATGCAAGTCAAGTAATGGATAAACTTCAGAATCTTGAGCAAACTACCTAAAATGTAGGTGTCAGGACAAAGCTTTTAGATTTGAAACATAATACTTCTGCAAAAATTTAACAAAAGCGAGCATACTAACCTCTTCCACTGCAGTATAGTGGGACAATTAATTTAAAAGTGTGCACGAATGCCATGTAAATGTAGGGAGTCCAATATCCTAGCCCAATAAAAGATAAAACAAAAATCAAGTTACCTCGTTAATAGCAAGTTATTGTAGCCAAACAGAGCCCATTGCTGATGTAAAATCAACAAGAAACCACAATATTTTAGAAGGAAAAATCACCTGGCAAATGGATTTACAAATGATTTAGGTCGATGTCTAAAGATGCTGTAAAAGGAAAGAGTAAATGATGGTGAGGCCATCCCCTGCCACCATAAACTCGAACCGCAGCCCAGTAAATATGTACATGGACATCAGAAATGATGATTGATGGATGAGGTGGAATTACACAAACAGAGAAGCCACTTATGCAGCACAATTCCAGCAGGAGGCTTCAAAAACCTCTTGAGCTTTACAGAACAAGAGTAATGTTACTTTCCAGTTAAGGCAGACAGCAAGCAATGCATAAACCTATTTCTTACAGAACCTTGCACATGCACTTGAAGTAGCCAATCTAAGGAGTTCTTGCTCATATTTATGGCTAGAAAATCAAATCACTGCACATTCCCTAGAAACTGCTTACAGGGTGGGAAGAAGCATTATTACTGACAATACACAAGGGCTGAAAGTTCTGAGGCATAAATACCAGACCTCAGATTCTGACGATATGCCTCTAGCGATCCAATGCTGAGGAATCCAAATGATCTGGTGAATATGCAGCAAACATAATCCTGTCTGAAATAATAGTTTACAAATTAAAACCTTATTTAAGAACCTAGCTCATCATTTAGAAATGCAAGCAGCAGCAAATTTATATGCCTACGTTTATGATATTGCTAATACTAAATAGTAAATATATCTAAATGCACTGTATACGCCTATGATTATGAAATTGCTACCATGTAGAAATGCACTGTATGCGCCTATGCTTATGAAATTGCTAATACTAAATAGCAAATATATCTAATGAAGCCTTGATAGACTTAACAACAACATGCACAGCAGTCATTTGTAATTACAAGCAGGAGGTAATTATCAATGCACAATATATGCCTACATTTATAAGATTTTCTAATACTAAAGTGTAAATATATCTAATGAAGCCTTCTTAGACTGTACAATAACATGCAAAGCAGTCACTTGTAATTACAATATCAGAGTTCAAAATGAACAAAACATTGCAATGAGGTTGTTGTGATGATCGTACAATGATTAATAGAAAACATAGGATTGATGGAAGATGATCAAAAATTTTATAGGTAATTACTAGCATGCCATAGGTGTGGTGAACATTACTGTGCATCACTTAAAACAGGTTTCTAACCTGCACTGTTTTGCCATTGTAATGGCTAGCAATATTGCTAAAGGTTAGACCGCTCTGGTGGGATGCTCAGTCCTTGTGCATCAAAAAACAGATTAAAATCAAGCTTGTCCTAGAATCTAAAGCAAACTTTACTACTTTCTTAGCAAAAACAAGCCTCGGTTGGAGAACTCTTTCCAAGTTCCAACAACTGCAAAACTAGCAAATCAAAAAGAGTCATGCATGGAGCTTGACACCCTTTTGCCCCTCTCTGTTCCTTTCATTAGAAGTGCATGTGAAGTGGGAAAAGAATGGAAGTTAAACTGGGCATGAACTTGTTACCACTATACAAATTTAATGAGTTGTCAAAAGGAGACCTGGATGTCATCTGCAGTCACCCACTTTCCACAAACAATTGGAGAGAAGCATCAAGAAAAACCTTTCAAGCAACATGTGTTAAAGTTATTGGTAGCTTTGGAAAGTCTTCTACATGAGCTCGGTGTCTTAGCATGTAGGAGATGGTTGATTGCCTCTTTAGGTGCTTGCTTGGTGGAGTAAGTGATTTATGACTTCTTTCCTAAATCTTAGACATGAGCTTGGTATCTTAGCATGTAGGAGATGGTTGATTGCCTCTTTAGGTGCTTTGGTAGAGTAAATGATTTATGACTTCTTTCCTAAGTCTAACTTAGAAAAGTACAATAATGAAAGTCAATTAATTATTGTGGAGTAATAACCCTAAGTACCAACGATAAATAATAAAATTATTTTAAGTGACTTGGATATGATCTCAACCATTGATCTCAAGTGAGATGAGATTTAATCTCGACCGTCAATCACTTAGAAGATTAGGGGTAGGGATTTGGCTTAATGAAGTTATACAATAAGCCTAAGGGAGAGGTGAAGACACACAAGTGGAGAAAGCAATTTTCTCTAGAGCGAGAGACTCAGCTAGACTGACGAGAAGGGAAGAAGAGTGCAGGGACATTTCGGGAGTATTTCCAAAAAGCTGAGTTCAGAAAATCGAGAGGCCGACTAGCTGAAGCGCAGAGGAAGCCAAGTTGTGGATAGGTCGATTTATCTAGTGAGTGTACAGGGGTCGTACGAGAAGGAAAAGAGAGAACTGATTTGTTGGAGGTGGCAGCCAAGTTTTCTCCAGGGCCAAATTCTTCAGGAGGCCTAGTGGGCCGAGTTTTTCCAGTGTGGGCCGAGTTACAGGTTCCAGCAATGAGTGCATTTTTCCTGTGTATTTTTCTCTATTGGTCTAGGCCCAGATTATCCCAAGGATTTTTAATGAAGGAAATTGTTATTGGTGTCTACTTACCGTCATGATGTGATTGATCTCTCTAATTTAATTTTTCCACTGCAAATATTTTATTTCAGAAGTTAAATACCAGTGACTTTTTTTCACAGCAATTCAGAAGTTTATTTAATAGTTTTCTGGGAATAAAAATTGTTGAGATATAAATAAATATGGACTGGTATTGGAAATTTAACGTGTCTCCAGCCTCTCAAAACAAGAAACAAAAACTATAGATTAAGGTGGAAAAAAACTCAGGATGTAAGGTGGAGATAAATAAAAGATGTTTTACTATGGATGGCTAACAGCCAAGAGATATGCTCACATTCCTACTGAACTATATCGGCAATTGTATTACAACTGGCATTGACCCAAACCTAGCAAGAATTTAAATATACTGAGAAAGGCCAAGGGTGAAGGAGTTCAACTGTAGTTGGATGAAAGGGAGCAAAATCATAAATGCAATATTTGACGGAAGAGATATACAACAGAAAATACAGGGGGAATCGATCGAACACAGACCTTCAAGATATAAAGAATTAGATGCTGCAACTGGAAAATAGTTAAAGCGTGTTGTTATTCTCTTATTCCTATATGAAGTTTAAACTTTAAACCCCTTTAGACATAAATATTACAAACGGTATCCTTCAAAAAAAGAAATAAGATAATTGAAAGTTGAATCATTTTTTGAGGTATTGGATGACTCCATTTTTAGTTGGGTAAAAAATGAAATGAAAATAAAATTATATCAATGTCCACTAATGACAAAATTCAGTCAATGGAACTGAAAGTAGAACATGACAAAATGAGGGATAGGGGTACTGCAAAAGTCATCACTTAAGTGTACAATTCAAAACAAAACATAATTCAAAACAAACATAAATATAAAGCACAAAAAGTGGAACCAACTTAACCATAGAGAAGGAGAAGCTTCGAGCTAAAGGACAAACTAGATGTAGGATACATCATCACACTCATGATCAAAATACCAGAGTTCATCATATCTCAAGCATAGAATTCCAAATTAGATGTTTTTCAAAAACACAGAAGTTGTTTCATTTCATTGTTTTTCGTGATGTTCATTTACAACCCTAAGTGTTACCTTAATGTTCTCTGTCGAGCTTCATTTGTTCCCTTGCCCAAACTGCACTCATACTCATTTTTCTTAAGCTTTTGAGACCAAATGTTCCACTATCAAGCTTCGTTGCTCAAACAGTGTGATTATTTTCCTGCTAGCTGTGGCTTATGCATTCCTTTCCCACTCCACAGTTGACGATGCTCTATTGTTTAGGTACTATAGACTATTATTTAGGACAAGGGATTTTTTTATTTCAGATATTAAATTATAAATATATATTATATACTTTAAGATATGTTATATGAGGCAGATTGTTGACGAAAGACCACAAATGACCTTAACGGTTAGGGTTTCCACAAACACCTGGGCCTAGGTTTCCTCATCCCTGTGCCTCAAGTAGGTCTGAGGTAGGGTCCACTTCGCTCTCAATCCATTCACGTCACAATTGATGACTGAATGCTCCAGCTTAAAGATATGGAAGAGGATCAAGTTGATTATTCTGAGGACCCACACATGGGTATTCAGATCTATGTAGCGCAAAAAGAAACCACTATCCACTCACCTTTCTACTCTCACTACAGCGAATCGTTGGATCTGCAAGGTCTGGCGGACAATCCAAGGGTCATAGTAGAACATGTCATTAGTTCACTAGGGAATGTACAACTTTCTGCACAAGAGGACAGGAGCATTTCCTCTCCCTCTCCTCATGATGAGATCAATCTGGACCACCCTGCTACTGTGTCTCAAGTCATTGCGACCAAACAACGTTAATAGCTATCCACATGAGGCACTTTCTTCAACTCACTTCTTTGGAACCCCTCTGTTCTCTATAGACAATCTGTCTGTGAACCCCTCTTCCATGTGTCACTGGAGGTTTCATTGGACATCTACTAACCCAAGAAATGATGAGCGACAACTATGTGGCACAAACCACCTCCTTGACATATACAACCTTGGAACTAGTTGTCATGGAACTATCCCATAAGCACAAGAAATGTGTTAAGCAAAAGTTCAACAAACCAAGTTTGGAGTTGGGTCATGGTATCAAACTACTTGACATCCAAAATATCAGTGTGGAAAAAGTCGGGAAAAAATTGCGACTTTTTCAAAAAATCCCGATTTTTTGCAGGCGCCGATAAAATCGGCCGACTTTTTCCCGATTTTTTTAAAGTTGAAAAAGTCGGGATTTTATCCTCGAAGTCCCGACTTTTTGCCGACTTTTTCCAAAAAATCGTGAGTGAGGTAATTTCTTTAATAATTTTTTAAATTTTTTTTGAAAAAATCGGGATTTTTTCCAAAAAATCGGGATTTTTTCCAAAAAGTCGTGATTTTTTCAAAATATGAATATTTTTGTATTTTTTTAATTTTGCCGACTTTTTGCCGATTTTTTCAAAAAACTCCCGACTTTGCCAACTTTTTCAACTTTTGGACCCTTGCCAATTTAATCCCGACTTCGACTTTTTCCACATTGCAAAATATGGAGAATGGTGCATGTTACCACCCACCACTTCGTGGGTGATATCCCTAAGAGAAAAATTTTCTCCATGATAGACCTCACTTGGCAGCCAACAGCCCCTTGCAGCCCTCAACTATCTCGTTGTGCCATTTCTCCGCCACTTGAGCCAGCCATGTGGTCCCTCACCCATCTGTATTGATTGTATGTTTGGAGATGGGCCTCTCAAACCTAAAGGTATTTCTTGTCATTTGGTAATTGAGTATTGGGTTTACTTATCATGGACACTTCTGGGCATGGATTGATGTGGGGATTCAGCGGAAAGAGTGGTCTTAGTTTGTGCTTCTATCCCCTTGACCTATTTTGGATGTTACCCCTGGATTTTAGCCCTGTGGGATCTCTTTTACTGATCATTTGGTTTTAGGGTGGTACTACTTGGGAAACCCCAACTTTGGTTGCGTGGTCCTGCTTCCTTATCCACATATACTACTCCCCTTCCATTCACTATACCCCCATTCATCATCTCTCCCACCTGGGTCCACATAGAGTTAGCTTCCCCATTCCTTTGCCCCCACGTTGGGTCAGACTTGGAACGATGCCCCAAAGGTTGAAGTAGCTAAAAAGAAAAGTAAAAGCATAAATGGTCACATTCAATAGAAAAATGTACCACAAGATGCAAAAGATGGTTAGGACAAACATAATTAGCACATGGGCAAAAGCCAATACATAAGCTCTACCCCATACCCACGGCCATCACCCTAGTTCCATAAGCCCTAGATGCCTTTATCATTCAGGAACCCATGATTGTCCCAACCCCTGGAGGGCAATGAACCATGCTACCAAAAAGGGGGTAATCACTGCTATATTTTACACATCATGCTCTTGCCCTTTGAGCCCCGAGCAGTTAATCAAAGAAAAAAATCATAAAAGACAAAAGGTATATAAAGAAGGGTGGAAAAATCAAAGTCGGGGCACCTCATGTACCACGATTTCTCCCTCCTACACATTATATACTCAGGTGTGAACTTCCCCTTTTTCTAGCTACCCTTGTGCCCCAATATGTGACCCAGGGTTGCCCCTCTCATTGCCTACCACCTTTATCACATGTCACCACCATTTGAGGGATGCACCCTGGACATAATATCCCCTCTAAAGGTAGAAACCACCTAATAAGGTACCTGGCTAACCCCTTTTGGAACTTGGATACATTGGCACATGTCAAAGCCCACTATGGAAGGGCATGCCATTATAAAGTGTCCACTTCTTGTCCATGGTTTGTAAGCTTTTTTACCTGATTACTTTAACGACTTGTTGTACTGGAAGGCTACGGGACGCATTGGATCTTATACAGGATTGCAAATAATGCCAATTTGGATTTGGTCTCCCTATACAAGGTCCTAACCCTCCAAAGGACTACACTGGCACATATAGGGTGTGTGTAGAGCCAAGGGCCTCACAGCAGTAGACAGCACTCCATGGATCCCCAGAGATGTTCAGAGATCCACCTTTTGGATGAGGGAAATGCATTTGGTACAGTATGCCCAGTTGGCCCCACAAGTGCACCACACACATGGCAGGTGTCCCAGGACTTGTACAATGACATGGCAGCATTCATTCCATCATCTGAGCCATTACAGATGATCTACAGGCATCTTCGACTCATATGGAGACCCATGAGGTCATTGGTGTGCCCCCACACCCACTGAGAGAACCACAGGTTTATTGTTTGGAAAACAAGGGCCACCCCCTTGTCCATCACTTTTGAGGATTTTATTCATCATTATGGCACTTATGGACCTCATCAGGCCTCTTGGAGAGACCTACGACATGCATAGATTATTATTTGACCACTTGAGAGGCTTATAATTTCATTTGTGAGCTAGTTTGGTGGGCTTGTCACCAAAAGTTAGCTAATTTGCACATTATTTTCCCACCAAAAGTTAGTTAATTTGCACATTATTTTATGTTTAGGGGCTAATGTAGGCCCATTTAGTAATTCGAACTCTTAATTGATGTATAAATAGGAGTTGGATGGATTCATTTGTATCATCACTTGGATTTGGATCATTCTCTCATTAGAAAACTTCGCACTTTTTCCTTGGTGGATATGTTTGGATAATGGATGAATTTTGATGTATGGATTGGGTTCTTCTTATCTTGGAGCTTCTATATTGCAAATGTGTTGTTGGTTGGATATATTCTCTTACATGTAAGTGCAATTTTAACACGATTTTCTTTCATTTTGTTGCATACATTGGTTATGAGAACTTCGCTATTTTTTGGGCTAAGTGTTGCATGCATTTAATGTGGAATTATGTTTCTATTTAGCTTATCTCTATGTATGGGCCATGTTTGATGAATGAATTGTCCAAGAGATTGTGTTATCTTAATAAACCTCTTCCATTTGCAACAAAGTATATATGCTTTTAAGGTCACTTTTCTTCTCTTGCCCTTAACATTGGACGAAGTATATATGCTTTTAAGAGTCAATTTTCTTCTCTTGCCTCGCTCTTCTTTCTTCAGAAGCTTTGTCGTGACATTAGAGCTTATTATCTTTCCCGGCTTTCCTATGATACCCCGTAATTCAACTTCCTTTCCTTCCGAAAAAAAAAATGTAAGAAAAGTTCTTGAAAATTAAAAGCTACCGTCCCCAAAGATAGTAGCCATGTACTCCTAATACAACATCAGCACCTCCCATTGGAATGGAAAGCATTGGACTATTCAATACATATTCCCCCATGGTTAGCTTGATATTATGGCACTTTCCAAAGCAATTTATAGTTCCTCCATTTGCAACCATCACTTGACACTTTGGTGCTAGGTATAAGAAGCAATTCAATTCCTTGGCTATCTTACAATGAAAAAAAGTATGGGTACTATTCGAATCAATCAACACTATTACATTTTTCTTCTTGATATGACCTTCTATCTTGAGAGTTTGAGTGGTAATTCCTGCCAATGCATTACAGGATATGGTCGGACTTGTTTCTTCTTTCTCTAGGGTTGGTTCCTAGTGTATAATATCCTCTTCTTTTGAAGCTTCTTGTTCATTTTCTTCCTCCTCTTCACAATCTATGTAAAATAATTTATTCTCAGCACACTTATGACCTTTAGTGTATTTGCTATCACAACTGTAGCAAAGCCCTTTTGCTTTTTTTCTTCCAATTGTTGTGGTGTCAACCTTGTAAGTTGTGGAAGTCTAGGAGTAGCAACACTTCCATATTTATAGATGTGAGTGGTAGGCTCCCTTGTTGCCATAATTTTACTTTCAATTTTTCTTGCCAACCTAAATGCCTTCTCCAATGAATCAGGTTCCCAAAGGAGAACCTCATGTTGGATGTTATCCTTTAAAGTCCCTATGAAGACATCAATCTTGTGTTCCTCTGGAATATCAATTACTACCCCTATATTCAATTTTTGGAAGTCCTCAATGTGCTCCACCATTGAACCCTTTTGTTTGAGATTTATCAATTGGCTAAAGAAGGTGTTGCTCTGTGTATCCTCATAATGTGTTATCATTTCCTCCGTAAAAATTGACCAAGTGACAATTTTTTTATGAAGGCAAAGCCATCGTTTCCAAGTTGCAATGCGTACCTTTTGTGTGTTTTGCACATTATGGAGATCAAAATATTGCTCCATTTATAGTATACATGTTACGGGATCCTTGCCATCAAACTTCCTCATATCGATCTTTGGAATATGGTGGGTCTTCAATCCAACATCAGAGTTTATGAAATCATGATTAACATTTTTTTGTTCTCCTCATGAGTTTCCTCTACTACCTTTTCGCCATTAGGAATCATTTCTTGTATCAACTTTGTCAAACCTTCCTTCAAACCTTCCATGTATGTTTTTAAATCATTCTTCATGTCTTCCATGTTACTTTTCATTTTTTCATCGATTCCATCCATCTTAGCTTCCATGCCATTCTTCAAACCATCCATCTTAGCGTCCACGTCTTTCTTCAAACCATCCATCTTAACTTCCATTTCATTTTTTGTTACTCTTTGCGAGAGAGAAATTTGTTGCACTTGGTCTTGTAATTTTGATATATCATGTTGCACTTCTTCCTCTTCATGAGTCATAGAAAAGCCTTATGAGGGTTTAATGGGTGTTGAATTCTTTTTAAGAGCCATTTTACAACCCAATATTGATATTTATGCTTCAATATGCCCTTGGAATCACTTCAAACTGATTTTTCAAACAAGAATTATGCAATTTAAACCAAAAAAAAATACACACATTTTTCTTGCTTTTTAGGAGCTCGATATTGAAATTGATATATCTCTGTAATTTCAGATCCCCAAGATTTTATCTTCGATCCTTTAGTAGCCCTGTGAATCTTCTTTCCAGTGCCACAGATTTGACCTGATTTGGATTCTTCAAGACAAAGTTATGCCCAATCTCCCACAATGACCTAATTATGGGTTGGTTCAGTAGAGGGAACTTGTACGGCATGCCACATATCATTGTTTCCTCCTTCGACTCTGAATCGATACACATGAAACTACAGTCTATGTACTTTCGACCACTTTTTACAAAATTCCAATCTGAAGCTCAGAGAGAGTTATAACGACTTTCCCAAGGTCACCTCTTTGAGATGAAATTCTAGAGCCTACAAAAACCCTAACTTTCACAGATCATATCCCCGAAAATATTGCGAACCAAGATCTGAAATTTTTACACAAAGTTCCTCGGGATTTCGTTGCAAATGGGTTTTTTTTTAAGCTTATGAACCTTTGTAGAAAAAAAGTTATAACGAAAATGCCACGATGACCTGTTTGAAGCAGCGAAACCCTAGAATCCAAAGCTTTGATACCAAATGTTATGAAACCGGCTCACAAAATAGAAAGAAAAGAGATATCAACGACTTGAAAATTAGACTCTTCAAGGGGCAGCCTTCTTTACATTACATAAATTGGATGATTCAAATGACAAAACCTCCTTTCTATATATAGGAGTCTATGGGGTCACAATATAATCCTTGTCGACCTAACAATAACAATGTAAGGGCACAACAATAACAATAGTGGGCTTTTATAGAGCACAATAATAACAATATGGGGACTACAGGGGTACAACAATAACAATAAGGGGGCTTTACTAACAACAATAAGGGACTACACTAGTAATATAGGGACCTAACACAATCTCATCAATTATGACTCACTATGAATCAACTGTCAACAAAGCACTTAACAGAATAAGTAATACTAATGATATTCACAGCACCATAGGAGTTAAGCAGGGTTGCCCACTCTCACTCTATATCACAAGGTTCATTGAACTTTAACCTTGAGGTTCAAATTTGGCGAACCTTTAAAAAAAATTGAGGTTCGGCGAACCTCATCGAACCTCATAGCCATTGACCAAATCCATAGATCAAAACTCGTAATCTCATGTCACAACTCAAGCTCGTAATTTATCCTTGCAGTTTCCACGTCCGTAATAGCATTTATTATGTTTATTGATGTTGATTTCTTACTATTTTATCCTATAATTCATTTTAAATCAATATATATATATAGAGAAAATGTATATAGACGAACATAACGAAAAACCTCATTCGAACCTCATCAAAAAATTCGAACTCAAACCGAACCTAATCATTGTTGAACCTGAACCATTAACATTGCTCTCACTTGAACATTTTGATGTACATGAGACTTTGGGGCATCCATACTTAGCAATCTCATCAGCTACGACTCAATATGAATCAACTGCCAGCAAAGAATGAGTAATAATAATGATATTCACAACACGATAGGAGTTGAGCAGGGTTGCCCACTTTGACTTGCACATTTTGATCTATATATTCATGAGTAGGACAACTAGATTTTGAAGAAACCATTTACAAAAAGAAAGTCCAAAATGGGCAAAGGATAGCATCATAGCCTATGTCATAAGGTTGGTTGCTTACTCACAGAGAGGAGAGGTCAGATTTGTTCTCAACCCTATCTCTTGCTATAATGAAGACAATGGAACCACTTAAACCCAACCAAAATGTTTGGCACTGGATGCTCTAAAGGTTGGGTTTGTCGCTTCTGAATGGGAGTTGACCTCCAACAACTGCAACAAGCTACTACACAATGTCAATCTCTTACCTATTGTCTAATTTCTAGGTATTTGTGCTCAAGCCTAGGGCCTTAAGTTTATAATTATGTTTCATGCACTTATATTTATTCTTTTGTTAAATTTGTGTTTATGGCCATTTTATTAATATTCAAAGGAAGGTTTATTCAAGAAAAAGGAATTCTAGCTCTCAATGACTGATAAGGAGTGATGATGGGGGCTAAAGATTGTAGTAAAGAGATATTATAAAGCCACTATTGTAGGTTGTGATAGAAACCAATGAAAGGTGAAAGAGGTTATAAAACAAGTACTCCAAATTATGTTTCTTAATTAGAATAAAGACTCCTTAGAAAAAAGGGTGGGACTTTCTTAATGCCACAAAGACATGTCCAATGGAAAATCACTTGGCATGGATGGACTGGCTTCAACTTGTGAGTTCTACAAAGAGAATGGCTAATGATTGTAGGTGACCTTCGAAAAATGTGTCAAGAGACTCTAGGGGATAGACGACCTTGCATATGACCTTATGAGTTCTAAGAAAATCTAGGGTTAGTTATTTTAGGTCACCTTCTTAAAATATGTCGAGAAGCTCTAGGGGACAAATTATCAAAGACATGTCTAACAGCAAATCACTTGGAATGGATAGACTACATTTAAGGTTCTACAATAGATTGGTCAATTATTTTAGGTGATCATTTGAAAATGTGCTCTAAGGGCTTATAGTCTGTAGGAGCAAATGAATACAAGGTTAGTCACCCCAAAGAACCCAAGAGAGATCAAGGGGGTAGATGGAAACCCATTACAATTATTAATATATCTTATAAGGCATTGTGTAAAGTATTGGTTGATAAAATAAGAAAGAGCGCAACAATATTTTAGGCCACAAAAAGCTAGTTCTTACAAAGGAAGATTCATTTCGACAACTTGCATCTCAAGAAAGCATTGATTAAGAAAAGGAAATTGGACAAAATGGTTATTACTTAATATTGAATTCCTTATGGCATATGATAGGGTAGAATATAACATTTTTCTAGATTTCCTAAATTGGTAGGAATTTGAAACCATCTTCATTCTAGTGGTGTGCCCCCTTCTCTCTGATGAATCCACAAAATGGCATGTTTTTTTGTAATGTTCTCTTCCAATTAATTGGCCAAGGGAGGATGAAGTAGCCTATCCAACCCTATAGGCCATAGTCTTCAATAAAGGGGGAAACCCAATTATCCAATGTTTGGGGCAACATTGGGGCAAAAAGCCCAAATTGGGGTTGCAAGTGCAACCCCTGGCACTAAAGAAAACCCCATGAGGAGATTTATAAATAGAGGAAAGTTGGAATCATTTTAGTATCATCAAATTTGTACTGAAAACTTTTGTTTTTGAGCTGAGGCTCTGAGGGTCAAGACCCCTTCTCCTTGCTAGTCCCCTCTGATTTCGGTGGTGAAAGATTCCACCCTAGTGAGAGATTTTTCTACATCTATTCTGTTGATTCGGCGCGTTGAAAAAGCTCTCCGTTTAGCTGAAGGATTCAGTCTGGTCTTAGACAGGAGTTTGATCTGTGGCTTGTTTGAAGGGCAAGTCTGAGGTTTGTGAGGGCCCTGAGGGCTGTGGGTGATCACATTGGTACCTCTGCGGGTAGCTTCAAGAGATTTATGTGTACCACAGTCTGAACAGTGCTCGCTCCTACTCTGCTCAGCCATCAGCTTGCAAAGAATTCCAGAATCAGCAACTTCAATACCAGATCTGCAGATGACACCAGGACTGCTCAGAACTTGTGCAGTAAGCTTGTAATAGCATAGTAATAGTAAATAGTTGTCGCAGACTTTGGGTAAATTATAGCATAACTATAGACTGTACTGGCTATGAATTTGCTGACCTTATAAATCAGCACTGTATTGAAGGGATAATTGATTGGATATACTCATTGATTGTTGGGCAGACAGCACTAGAGTAACGTGAACTGATTGAATTATTAAATTACTGTGGAAATCTTGTTTAATGCATGCCTAGAAGATATCTGCTGTGAAATGAATGTCTGCTGTATGAATGTGTATTTACTTCTGTTGCATTGGAATGGCAGTAACCCTAGAAAGCTTTAGAAACCCTAAGGGCAAAAATATTAACCTAGGGCATTACACTTTTAAAAGCCATACATTTGTACACATGAAGGAATTGACCTTGTGCGTTATTTCTGGACTTTGGAGGTGTGGCAGAGTCGACGAGAAGCATTTCCTCAAATGAGGTAAGCATGCAATGGAGATTCTGAAGAACCATCAAATGATGGATTGTAAACCCTTGGCTACACCTATGATACCTGAAATGAAGTTATCAACAGATTTAGGCTCAAATTTAGATTTTGTTTATGCATCAACAGTGAAACAATTGATAGGTTCCCTCGGGCCTCCTATATTTGGTAAAGACAAGACCTGATTTTTGTTTTATAGTAAACACGTTAAACCAGTATATAATGAAGTCGGTGCAAATTCATTGGGTCACTACAACGCATATCCTCCACTAATTAAAAAACAAATTGAGTCTGAGGTATGTGGGAGGTAATGACTTGATGCTACATGGTTTGATGAGTCCGATTTGACTGGAGATGCAGGTGGCAAAAAGAGTACTTCTGGGTTTTCTTTCAGTTTGGGCTTAAGTACGATATCCTACTTCAACAGGAAGTAGACAACAATGGCACCTAGTTCAGCAAAGTCTTAGTATATGGCACACAGTTCTGCTAGCAGTGAGACCTTCTGGCTTTGCTAGTTAATAGTGGAGTTGACTGACCAGGTCTTTGAGCCTACAGTTATTTACTGTGATAATCAGGGTTGCATCAACATCTCTGAAAGTCCAGTGCTACATTATTGCTTCCGCATTTATATACAATACCATTTCATTGAGCACAGAGTTCAGAAGGGTGCACCCTACAGTAGATTCCTTCAGATTTGCATGTTCCAGACATTTTGACAAAACCCCTAGAGTTAATAGGAAGTTTGATATGTTGAGAGAGAGACTAGGCTTGGTGGAGAACACCTTCCTTGCAAAAGAGTGTTAGATTTTAGCTTGGTTGCTCTTGAAGCTCGTTCACCACATTGATGGTGCATTCCAGAGAGAGTGCAGCAAACCAGACAAAATGTGCAACAATAGAGAGGAAGAATGAAGACGAACATCAGTTTTCTAGCACCAGTGCGGATAGTTGCATGTACGCACTGACCTTTAGTTATATCCAGAATTCACTGCAATCCAGAATTAGTAATTTCAAGGTGAGGAGTTTTTGTTTCTAAATTCAGTTTTACTTTGTCAGAATTAGTATTTTCCAGAATTAGATACAAGTGGCACTGAAAACAAGAGGAGGGTGAGGACACACTACATGAGTTTAACCACTCTAGTTTTGGTTGGGCACTCCTATCCAGGTGCCTAAGATAAGGTGAGTCACATTGTAAACCCTAGGCTTTCTCCAATATACGGAAGGCAGGGTTCCTTTTATTTATTATTCAAATTTCAGTTTACCAGCATGTGTGCACGCTGTTTTCTTCTCCTCGGTTAATAAACAAAACAGAGATTATTTTCGGAGTGCTATAATTTCTTATTATTTGCTATTAGTACTTTTGAGTTAGCATGTGTTTTCAGATCCAGTGAATGGAAGTAGTTTTGAGAGTTCCTTATGTTTTCCATCTTTCTGTGGAAAAAATTTACAGGTGTGTTTACAATGTGCTGAAATTTTAACAGCTTCATCGAAAGCCGAAGTACCTAGATGTTAACCCTCAATAATACCGACTCCATCATACAGGCTTTACAGATGGAAATAGTTTGATTTGCCAGAAGGAAGAAACACTCCAACATGGATTGTGGGGCTGACAATCGGAACTTTTGGGATTGGGTTGTTACCAAGGGATCAGTCTGTTCATTGTCCCACTCCCCTAGAAGAGGCTTATCTTTGAGGATAAGTGGATGATTAAACAGGATGGAAAAACTATGGGATACTATTGAGATTAACAAACATCTCCTGTTTATATGGAAAAGGCATTGTCCAGCCACTTTTGTCGGATGTACACTTCACCTAGGAAACATTGCTACCTTTGAATCTGATATCACAATAGAGTTTGCAGCTTAGACAGGAATGTTTGGAAAAGACAATGATTCTCTTGTGGTTAGAGCTAAAACAGACAAGCGGTAGGAAGGGGAAACAAATATGTCACTAGTTTTGCTGGAAATGTATGGTAAGATGATATATTTTCTTTTGCGAAGTAATGAAATATAAGATACATTTGTTTCAAAAAAAACAATTTTGCATTTTCTTGTTTTGTAACTTAATTTATTTCTCCTTTACTGTTTCCTTCACTTCCATATGAGGCCGTGTGATTCAAGGCTAAATGAACCCACAATACAGTTTTGCAAATAAGATTAGAATTTTTTGCAAACACAAACCAAATCTGGCAAATAATCAGCTTCAACTAAGCCCTCAAGTAGTGGTCATAAAGAAATTGCAGCAACAAACATTATACACATTTCCAACCAGAAAATGGTCAATTTTATCACTGATTACCTGCACTGATTATGAGTGCTTCCGTGATGGTCCACTTGCAAACGTAGGAGATTGCAAGGGCATTGGAGAAGCAGATTGAAAAGGTGCTAAGTTCACACTGCCTGCAGAACTCGGAGATGGTTTTCGGAGACTCTGATGCCAAGTTGATATTGCACGAGCTGATCCTTGACTTTCCTGAGGAAAGTCTCCCGAAATAGACTTTGTTCTCCTTTCAGTGTTATTTCTAATGTTTGACTGTCTCACATGAGAACTCATTGTGCTTTCATCAGTCAAGGGAGAACACCTGGTTTCAAATGCAATATTATCCTGGTAAATTCCTGCTTGGACTGGTGCCCTACTACTCTTGGACAGCTTTGTTTTACATTGATTGGTTTTCAGTAAATCTAAAGACGTGTTTTTCCTTCTAAATGCCCCTTTTCTCTGACTAGTTGCATCTCCAGGGTCCAAATGATGCATCTCTGAAGAGAGTTCAATGAATTTGGTGGAACAGCTCACTTCTTCTTTTATGCATGCCTCCAGCTTGTCCTCTTCACATCTAGAGTTCTCTGCTTCCATAACTACAGCAACTGTCTCTGCCAGTTTCTCCAAATTGCCCACTTCTGATTCCGGAGGCATGCAATTTCCATCCTTCACAAATGCAATACTATATTTACAGACTCCAAGTTCCTTCAGAGCCAGACTCGCATTGGAGGCCTTTTCGTCATAGTCAACGTAAGGAACTTGAGAGGTCAACCCGCCATCACTTGAATCTCTCAACTCAGTTTCCACATTTGCATTTGGCTTACCAACCGAATGATCCTGATTGAGAACAAGAAGACCCACTGATGATTCTGCCTCCGAGTGCTCTAGAGTTTGGACGAGTTTATCAATAGCACTAGATCCAAACTTCTCACATGCACTCTGGTTTCCAGGCTCTGTCTGTTGAGCTAGTCTTCCTGGACTGGCACTTACTGAATTTTTCCGGAGTTCTCGCTCCTGCTTCTTAGTTTCCCTATAAGAAGGAGGCCTCACACGAATCTGCTGTTTCGCTAGGCTTGGACTCTGAAGACGTGACCTATGACAATTAGAATCTAATGGCTTACCCATGGCCCTCCCACCCAAAGAACCTGAATTCCGAGAAATCCTCGGAGAGCTATTGATTGCACGATGCAATTGGCGTGCTAGTTCCTCATCATCGACAACAGAGGATACTGCTGTCACTTCTCCCTTCATTTCCAACGCCTCCATTTTACTCTGTCTGTCCGAGACCTTATTTGTTGCATGCTTTGCCGAACTCACTTTGTGCATACTGATCTCCCTCTCCTCCTGCGCAGCGAGGGCAGCTAAATTCAGAGCATACTTTGCAGCAGTGGCTGCCTTCATTGCTTCTGCCGCTTTTCTGAAAGCTTCAGCTTTGGCCACATCTAGAGCCTCTGCCGCCCTCTTCGCTGCAGCCTTGGCTTCCACAACGAAATCCTCCGACAAAAGCGAAGATTTCCCAGATAGCAAAGGATTATTCTTTCCCGAACCAGAATTACCCGGCAGTCTCTTCTCCCTAGAGCCATCTACAGTTTGCAGCTCAGAGGAACAACATGCTTCACGGGACTCACTATTGATCAACGACTGTTTACCTAAAAGCCTATGTACAGAACACCCCGAGGTTTTATCTACAGAACTTACAGCAGTATCTGCTGCAGAGACCGAGCATGTCCAAGGCTTAACATCTGAATTGCAGCTAGCTGCTAACCCTAGCTCTTTCTGTCTCATGCAACCATTTTCTTTCCCACTGTTTTCAAACCCTAACTCCCTCGCGGACTCAAACCTAATTTTGCCTCCATTGAATTCATCCCGAAGCCGTTTAAAGGGCGAACAATCCATGCAGACAAAGTTTTTCGAATCAGAACAATCATCTTCGTCTCCACTATCCTTGGGAACACAATCACAGTGCACGCGACGCCGGCATTTACAACAAGAAAGGGCAATAACTGACAAACCCTTATCGTCCGATATTTTGCGAAAACAACAATAACAGATACCACCAGAATTGAGCAAACAATTACAAGACTTACAAACAGACACAAACCTTTTGCCGTTTTTCACGCTCTCCAGAGCAGGAACCCCAGTCGCACCGCAGCTGATACAGCCGGGAGAGTCCGCTCCCCCGTTTGCCTTCTCCCGGTTCCCGTTCTCCGAATCCTTTTCGGAATCAGAACAAAACCATCCGTTCTGCTTCAGCCCTGCGAGTAGCCTCTTGCGAGGAGGCAAAGAAGCACCAGAATCCGATCTCCTGGTCTCCATCTCCGCCAGAATACAGCCCTCAATTCTAGACAAAACCCTACCTTAAACCATGTACACTGCCATGCTTATTCCGTGGCATTCATACCTTCATTTTCAGCAGAAGAAAGCCAGAAAATACCCGAAACGTCGACTGTAAACCGCAGCAGCAGGCATGGTAGAGGTGGCTGTCGTCCAATCAGTGCCACAGAAAACCACCGGTTTCGACCCTGCACGGGCATGCCGAGTGCTCATCCTCATCTGCACCGCTCGAAACCGCTTTTGGGATGACCCAGTGCAGATTTTGTCTCGACGCAAAACCGGCCTCCGCACGCATTCTGCACCTGCGTACTCCTCCCGCGTCTCCTACTCCTCCAACTCCTCCCCTCCATTCCTGCTGGTCCACGTAAATTCTTACATTTACTGCCCGTAAATTCTTGCGGTAACATTTAGGCCGGAGCCGAACTCCAGACCCGTAGCTCTCTTTCGTTAACAAACGATCCACGTGGCGGCTCGGACCGGAATTTCCATTTGAAAATACACTGCGACGCAGCAGGTCTGAGCCATTCATGCGTCGCCACGCGTTCAATCTGATCCTGGGTTTTATTATTTTTGCGAGCTAGGCTAGATTATCCTCATCTCTTTGAGGAGCAAATCACGTCACGCTTGCCTATTGGTGGAGAGGGGCTCCGACCCCTTTACTTTATTATTATTATTATTTGCATTAAGGTTTGGTAAGACTCAGCGTCAAACAACTACACACATTTATTTTTAGTGTCCTCCAGCATAAATCATGGTTTAAAAGTGTGTGAACACTAGCCAACTATCTCAGGGATGATGAAGGTTTATAAAGATGATTATTTGTGAAGAATATTTTTAATTTCATAATATTGGTAGGTTTATAAAGATATTTATTTGTTAAAATAATTTTAATTTCATAATAGTAAAGTTGTTTTTTAGAAGTTCATAAGAGTAAAAATATTTTAATTTCATGATAGTAAAGGTTTTTTTTTTTTTCATAAGTTCATGATAGTAAAATTTTCGGTTGAATGGTATTGAAAAATTATATATATATATATATATATATAAATTAATCATAATCAACCATACTTATATATATCATATATCAATAGTTATATATATATGAATGATATATCAATAGATATTATATATATATATGATATATCAATATAAATATATTTAGTATATGGATGGAAATAAGAAAGATGAGGCAAAAATTCAAATTTTAATAATTTAATCACATTTTTTTATTAAACACATTAAAATTTGGCACTTTATATATATATATATATATATATATATATATATATGTTTTTCAGATGAAAAATATTTCTGGTTTATATGATGTACCAACTCAATAAACTTTATATTGTTTACTTATATTCTATTGAGATATCATGTATTATAAGTTCATTCTTTCAAAAGTTTATGTATCAAGTCTACATAACTCAGAGATGTAATTTAAACTTCATGCTTTCATAACATCTATTTTCAAAAAACCAAAAAAACTCAAAAAGTCAAATGCATCGGCATTGCTCATTTTCTGTGTAAATTGTCCTCCATCAGCAAGTTGATATTCCTTTTGTACCCTGTTCCAACGGATGAAGACAAACTCACATTTTCTTTTGATTCCTCTTCGAGCTGATGAAGAAAGCCACACTTCTCTAGTTCCTTGGTAAAAACAAAATTGTTTCTCGAGACCATTTCAACCCTGCATCCTGTACCTTTGTTCCTTCATTTTAATGTTTACGAAAATTTTACTGATCCACACGCACCATTGCCAGTAGTGTCAAAAAGCTCATATTGCATCTTGCCAAAAGTCCCGATCAAACCTCTTTTGGAGAGATGATCTGCCTCTGTATTCTTTTCACGGTAAATATGATTAAAAGAGATAGAAGAGAAGGATTTTCTGATATCGTTGATTCTACCAAGCCAATCAGAAAGGTGTCCCAGATTCATATTGGTTCCCTTGTTCATATGGTCCAAGAGGACTTTGGAATCTCCAAATACCCACAGCTTGTCTAAATATAGCTGATTTGCGAACCATACCAGTCCCCACAATGCTAGAATCTTTGCATGCATATTAGTACCCAAACCCCCATCAAACCCCCTTTAATATATCTTATGGTATAAAGTTGGCCGATATATTAAAAATCTTTCAATATTGCATCTTCATACTTTATTCGCTAAAAAAAAAATAAAAAATTATATATATATATATATATATATATATATATATATATATATATATATATATATATATATATATATATATATATATATATATATATATATTGTATTATAATGTATAAAATAAATTATCTTAAAATTTGTGCTTGTCAGGTAGAGGGGAGGGAGCGGGATGTTGTTCATCGAGACACATGCTTAAGAGACGTGGCAACCCGCACCCTTGTGAGTTTGTTATAACTTGCATGTCATATAGTGGTGCATTAATATACTCCTCTAAATGATGCAACTCTCATCTCATACTATCGTTTGCTCCACCACTACTCAGCGTTGCTCGCCCACTCCACTAGTCATGTCGCCCTGTAGCATTGATGGTGCTCCTCCACCGGGACCTCACTATGTTTTTAGTTTGGAAGCTTGCCTTTACGCTCTTATTACGCCCTGGCTCTACACAGGGCTCTGGTCCTCTCTCCTCCCTCAGCTCGACCATCCTTATTCGGCTTCTTACAAACTCTGGGCTTACCACTCCAGGTCGCAACAATGCACAATTATGTTTGTCTGGTCAGTCAATGGGAGGAAGGCAAGGACTTACCTCCACACCAATGACGACTCACAGCTTTCAGTCTCGTTTCCCTGGTCCTGCATTACTCAACCTTGGAGAATTACACACTCTAGATCAATTATTCCATAAGAGACAATGTAAAAGGGAAGGAAATAGCTATACAAGCTAAGCCCAAACTCTCTCTCTCTCTCTCTCTCTCTCTCTCTCTCTCTCAGGGACCCGCAACTACCAAACTCCAACTAGAGGACCTGCATCTCAAGTTTACTCTCAATCTATCTTTCTTTTTTCTTTCTGGTTTTTTATCCAGGTGTAGTGGTTGGCTCACTTTTGTTGACAGGATTGCAGTCACCTAATCGAGGATTGGCATATCATTTCTAGGTCTGGGATTGTGTGGTTACATAGTGGCCTCCCTTCTTCAGGTTCTTTGTTTCAACCCCTTTGAACCCAACCCTAACATACCACCTCCTTATATTTATGGGAACCCTTGCCACTTTCAGTCAGGTCATCACTCTCTCCTTACTCAAAAATTCAACCATGCCACACTAACGAGCACGAGTATGCAAAGGGTGCAGCCTATTATCAGGAAAGGGGGTGTACTCGAGCTCAAATTCGAACCGAAATTTATGCTGCTAGGTATCGAGACCTTACTTCACATCTAATTCAAGGTGAACTTACCCAAGTGGAATGACATTTGGATAAGGAATGGCACTCACTCATGGATTCTGAGGTGCTAGCAGATGTAGAAGAATGGTTACCTTATGTAGGCCACACACGAGGTAGATATATCCAGTACATGTACATAGTGGACATTTATTTCCATGTCAAACTTCTACTTGGTACAGCACTCATGGACCACAACACTGTTGAAGACAACATGTTACTCTCCCTAGACCACATGCAACGGCAATTGGAATCTATAGACAAACAACTGGACAAAATTGAAAGACAATTGGGCATTCCTCCAAACCCAAGATGCTCCATTGGCAACAACAAGAAGCTCATTTAAATTGAGGCCACCAATTATGATCCTAGCTCTTGAAAATTTCAATTACTTTCTTTTAGTTTTATATCTTCTTTTTGTAAATCTGTAATTATCAGTGCTCCAAACCCAAGATGATCCATTGGCATCAACAAGAAGCCCATTCAAGTCCAGGCCACCAATTTGTACATCCATTTTTTAAAAAACCTGTGAGGTCATAATACTATTTTTATGCTTCTAGTTTTAGCCAACAAAGTTAGATTTTGGACAAAAACAGTTAGAAAAATTTTATATTTTCGTATTTAGTCAAAATTGTCGAATAGAAAGCTGCTCAAATTCTAAATTATAACCGATACAATTTTTTTGACTTTAAAAATTTATTAAAAAATTAAAAATATGTAACTTTATACATATTGTAATTTATAATTAATTTATTTTTATTAAAAAAATTATTTGTTTTTAAAATTTTATTTCACAAAATATTTTTTATTAAGCGATTGTAATTTGGTTTAGGATGTTAAAAAAGTAATATGAAAGGATGTTACTTACTTGAGACCTCTAAAGGCTCAGTTGAGTATGGGTTAAAAACAAAAGGAAAATTTTATTTGATATCTCATCATGGTTTACTTCATCACTCCATCTTAAGGTCAAGGTTATTCGAACTTTAAATTAAGGTTTATAAAATGATTGAGTATTTATTTAAATTTTGATAGTGTTTTTATTATTTATGAGTTAATTAATGATTTATATTTTTTTTTTGAGCAAATATCTATGCAGAACCGCTTGAAGGGATCACATCCCTCAACTTATTAGCAACAGGTAATCAACCAATTAAGTTAATCCTCAAGACTAAGTTAATCAATGATGTTAAAGGATGAAAGGTAATAATTTTTTTTTTTAATTAAGTTATTATGAATTATTTAATTTTTAATTGGATTTTTTTTAGTTTTGCTTTGCAAATATTAGGATGTTTTTTCCATAGCCATCTATGCTTGGCTCTGCGAGAGGGGGCTCTGCCTCTTCCTCTAGCGAGATTATTTCAGGAATTCATAATGAGTCTTGATCGACTATCATTCTTCATCAATCTCCTCATCTTCAACATCCTTTTCATTGAGTAGTTGGATGAAGTGGGGTTTCTAGTTTCGCAAAAAACCCTCCACTAGGTGCATCGTGGCAAGCTAAAAATCCAGGACATTACCTACCAAAAGCAGTGAAAGATCCAAAATATGGGTTAAATCTAGTAATATCAGAGAATATATCCAATATATGTAGGATCTCGTTCTTATTTGCAATTTTTTAAGATTACGACCTTTTGAAAAGGCTTTGATTAGGTGGATCTGAAATAAATGGAACCCTTGGGGTCGAATAGAATCGGAGTTAGGGGCCAACGATTTTTATAGTTATTTCCTCCAACTTGGAGGACAGATCGAGGGCTTTTAAAGGAGGGTCATTTTTTTTAGCAATGTAGGGCTCTTCATGTGATTCTAGAAGGAGAAGTATAATTCGCAAAAGGAGGATTTCCTTAGAACCCCCGTGTGGGTCTGTGTCTTTTCTCTTCCCAATGAATATTGGGAGGAGGGAACCCTTGAAGGCATTGACAATGCCATCAATAACTTTGTCAATTTATTATAGGCTACCAAGAGAGGGTTGTACACTTCATATGCATGGATCTATGTTTACATGAATATCTCCCAACCTCTTCTAGCCTCCATAGATATTTATTATCAGGATAGTGTTTTGAAACAGTCTCTAGATGATGAACAAGTCCCCTTTAGATGCAAATGTTGTCATGAATACAAGCATCTTATTAGGGAGTATTTGATGAATACCAAGGAATCATTTGAAGAAAGGCCTTCTAATAAAGAGCCAGCTAATTCGAGAAAAGACCCACAAGGAAGAAGATATTTGAGTTCCCAGGGTACCTGAAACCCTGACCACATCCCTAGATCTGAAATAGGTTTGAGTCTCTCTCCTCTCTAAAGGAGTATTCACGGCAAGTCAACAGCCCATCAAGCATGTAATCAGTAAAAGGTAAATCCCATAACCCTACAAAGGTTGTGCAAAAGTCTCTTGAAGAGCACCACCAAAATCCATTGCCATGAGAAATGAATAACTCCCCTTTGGAAGAAGTTGAAGCAAAATCCCTACGAAAGCGTATGGATCTCGATGATCCATGATTGATTTCCCTTGCAGAATAATGACATGGTCTAGTCTTGAGTTCCTCATGGTCTAGCCTTGGGTTTCAAATGATGGATTTCAAGATGGTCTCCAAAAAAGAAGTGAAAAAACAAGATTGCAAGAGCATTAAGGCACGAATCCAGGAAGATGATGAACAATTAGTCAACTTGGGGAAAGTTGTGCAAATGTCAGAGGCATTTTGCCCCTATAAATAATAAATCCTCATGGATTTTTCTATGTTATTATGATTATTGTAATCGTTTTTTTATTGTTTATTATCGGTAGGCATCTTGTTAGTCTTTGGTATCTCCTGGATTTTAGTCCTCTTTTGGAAAGTCAAGCTATATGTAAATTTTTATGATTAATGAAAGGATCCATTTACCTACCAAAAAAAAGTAGTAATTATTATTATTTAATTTAAATTAAATTATTAAAAGGTTTCGTTTTTTTATTATTTAATACTATTGATGGAAAAAATTAAAATTATCTCAAAACAAAATTATTAAATTATGAAAATTTTTAAAATTGTGGAAAGTGACTTGTGAATATCTTTCATAGTTTAAATATCCATTAAGTTAATATTGATTTTGACAATTAAAAATAATAATTTATCTTCTTGTACCATGACTTGGCATGCCACAGACTTTGCATCTATGTTTTTCTATACATCATTATTATTTCCAATTCTCATTGATAGTATTCTCTTCTTTTTATTCTTTAAAAACATTAAATCGTTATAGGGTGGCATGTGTGGGAAGAATTGTTTATAACTCTAGGGGAACAAAAGTATGATTTTATGCCTAGAGCTTTGGCATAACATCTAATAACGTGGTAGAGGCTTATGCACCACTTCAAGGGTTGAATTTACCAATACCCCTCAATGCCCCTAAAATATTCATTATCATTAACTTTCCTTCATAATCAAGACCCTTAATTTCAATCTCAAGTCTCTAGACCACAAACTTGATTTAGTGTTGGAATGAATAAAGCAGGTGAAAGAATCATTTGCATTAGTCATTTGTTTTCACATCTTAAGGGATTTAAACCACGAAGTTGATAAACTATCCAATCAAGAAATGACATGAAAAATGGGGTGTATTAAAATTAATAATAAGATTATGATCAACCGATCCCTTAATTATTAAATTTACTCAACATAGAACGTGGCTTTACATCAACACATGGATCACAACATGAATATCAAAGATGACTAAGTGTGAAGGTGGTTGAAAATACTGCCTCATCCTTCTCACACACTCACACCTCACTTCACTTTTGCTTATAATCCCTTCACCATGAATAGACGAGACATGGGTGGGATGGGAATAATGCCACAAGGTGGAAAGTATTTTCTAATTAGCAATCCAACCTCAATTGTTGATCTAGGAGGATTCTTGAAATGCTCAAAATTTTATAGTCTTAGATTTCTCATGAAACTAGCGCCAAGTCGAAGAGCTCTTCGCGTTAATTCTGGTTGTATATTGGGTTTGCAAAATGGCCTCTGTATGAGGAAGAAAATGCACTCTAAAGTTTTTATCCAACAGGTAAAAAAGGGGCCATAGCAGGCAAAGTGGCAGTCTCAACAGTACATGTGGCAGTCTCACATCAAGACACGTGGAAATCAAAGCCAAACTTCCAAGCGTGGGTCAAACCCGCGACCTCTGAAGAAGCACTACAAAACTTTACCAACAAATCGTGCATGTCATTTATTAATAATGGGCGCAACATTATTTTTGAAGTTTCATTGTATGGTATTATGGGGTAAGGGTTGGCAAAGCTCGCCACATCAGGCAGCCCCAGCAAACCCATGGATTTTGTAACACCGCTCCAACATTCTCCAAACTTCGCACGACACTGTCGCACGGTTATATCACCGCAAACCGTAATATATAAACCACAATCCAAAATTGACATTTGTTATATGCCACATATGGCGGGAGGTTAACAACGGGGGTTGAGTTATGTTTATCCATCAGTCCTATATTAAACTTTGGTTATGACCATAAATCAGATATATGGCGCATATACCATATAATTGTAACTTTTAACTATGTTTTCTAAAGAAAATCTCGCGAGGCCCGCGGGTTTGACCCTGAGACCTCCCGTGGACATTATAAAAGGATTAACTAATGCACCCAAAGCCAAGGAGTTGGAATGTGAGGCTTAGAACAGTGTTTTATCAGTCCCTATAATATGTCGGTTGAGGCATAACTTGGCCAATTTTGGGCCTTTTTGAAATATGTAAGTTGTGTTGGGAAGTTGAGGTCGAAGTCTATCAATTGATAGTAATCATTGATGCCTATGTGCACATTCCAAAATGGAAAATTTTATGTAAAGAGACTTTATGAGCATTTTTAATACAACAGATGCCCTTTGGAAGCAGACCCGAAGATGTAGTCCAGGGGGGACGAACTTCGTCATCAAGTTTTCTGTGTTTGCTTCTTATTCTCTGTTGTTCATGCTTAATTTCAGATTTCAAGTTTTATGCACTTAAGAATCAATTTATCTCATTCATTCACTTAAAATCAACCTTAGTTAATATTTGGTGAAATTGTGAAAATAGTCCATTCTGTTGTTTTCAGATCAATTGTGCATATTTTTCTCTACATGAAATTTGACTCTAGAGCCTCTCTGATCACTCCTTAGATTCTCCCTTTTAAAAAGAATGGCTCTTCTCCTTGGTTTTGATCTCCTCTCTTTGAATTGGAGCTACCTACGATCCCTCGGTTTATGTCTCCCCCCTATAGCTCTGATTCCTTTTTTTACCTAGTTGGGGACCCATCTGCGCTCAAGAATTGCTTGGTCCCTTTATCAATGGTGGAATTTAGGTGGAAGAACTCTAACTTCCATTAATTTCACCTTTTCTCTAACAAATAGTGACTTAAGGTATTTCAATGCTTAATAGGGGACTTCCACACAACAATGGATTTCTCGGAACTTAATCCATGAGAAGAACCCTATCATAGCATGAAGATAACATTAATAGAATATGCCAAGGTTTGAAGGACTTATTGAACCAATTTTTGTTGTGGAAGCCTATTTGGGCCAACAATTTGAAGGAGTTGTGAGAAACAAAGTTTTCATGGCTATCCTTATCCAATTAATACAATGAATATTGATTTTGGAAGCATAGAATAAAAATTTAAAACATCTTCTTCTTAAATAATTATCTCAGCATCACAATCTCCCTTCTCTTTGCTCAACTTCACCATTGCTCAATTAAAGGAGGCTTCTAGGGCTACAAATGACTAGGAACATTAACAACACATGTCTCCTCAATGTTATCCCTCTTGAGCATTATTTTCTTCCTCGACATTATTCTTAGGATCAACTAGAATCTAGCCTAGTAAGAGAGAAACTTATTGATGAATGAAATTGCCCCTTGTTTTTTAATGTATTTTAAAGTTGTAGATTGTTGGGCACCTTTTGCATAATCTATATATGAAGGATTGGTAAAACGATAGTATTTTATAAAATTTCAAATACCTACAAGCATAGACATTTGCAAGGCAATAAAGAAACAGTGATTAAGGCAATAAACTAGCAATATTTGTCTAGGATAGAAGTCCCCCATGTTGTAATTTCTTGTGACTAATATCCTCTCATTCTGTTTAAAATACAAATAAAAAATAAATAAATTGTTCCACCTTCTCATATAACCGCTTTACCTAAAATGTCATTATCTAAACTCTTTTTACAATCACGAAACACACAACTTCTATGCCATTGTTATGGCTCTCATTTTAATATGTACTTAAACATTTTAGTCAGCTATTTATATTGAACAAATTTTATGAATGATTGAATGTCAAGTCCATTTATATAGAAGTATCAAACATGTTTTCTTACACAATATCTCGTTTTTCTCATTTTAACTTTGATCACATTTACGAGAGAAGAAACGAAGAAGCAGATTGTCTCTCAAAAGGTGGACTGGATTTGGACCAAATTGCGTGCAAAATACAAGAAATCAAGGACAACCACCAGAAATTTTTTGGCTTTGACCCCAGGGATTGAAAAAAATAAATAATAATAATAATAATTTCTTTCAAAGTTATCATGATATTGTGTGACATTTTTGTGTCATACCATGCATAGTCTTTATTGGCTTTTTATCTCTTTGTAACAATGTCTTTGGAGATTGGGGTGGCAAGAGGGGGAGGGATTCGCATTAATCCCGAAGGAATACTTGTTGACCAATATGCCTAGGGCTTGGGAAAGAAGTCCAACAACCAAGATTAAGCTTATGGCCTCTATCTTGGGCTCCTTTTATCCCATCAAAGGGGAATCAAGGGAGTGACAATATTGGGAGACTCCTTCCTAGTCATAAAGCACATGCACTCCAACTCTTCATCCCATAACAACAAGCTCAATCAATTGTTCCAATGTACCCATGGAATGTTCCCTTTCTTCCCTAAATTACAATTTTATCATATTCTAAGAGGCCTAAACTCTGAGGCAGATTCATAATCCAACAAGGCATGTATAAATGTATAAATAGATTCAATTTATCTGGTAATTTAATAAAACAAAATACTGAATCAATTCTCCAAATTATGGAAACTTATTACGATCACACAATCACATAACAAGTGAGAAAAAGAAATTATCAATCACGCAACACAAGATGTATCTAGGGAAAGAAACTGCTCAAAAACCCACTATATGTATATTGAATAAAGTCAATTTCATGAAACAATACAATGTTATTTCCCTTCTTGAGAAACCTCTGCACTCTGCTGATTGTATCACTCTGATATAGGCAAAATCGGTTCAATACTTAACCAATTTTCAGCCTCTGACTGACCAGCCTTGCTTACGCATTCTTGGAGGAATTATGGCCCTATTAAAAAGGAAATTCCCAAGAATTGATTGCACATTCCTTCAAGGCATCCTGATGACCTCATGCATGACCTATACAATTTTCTAATTATACAACTGATAGTTATATTCCCTTTAACCCCAATCTCAACTGGGCCTTCCTTAGAACTGACATGTAATAACTATTTATAGTGAATTATCAGTTAACGGATTGGTCACTGTATGTGAATTAAATCATATTTAATTCATTGGACCTATCACTAGCTCATTCATAAGTTAGAACTAGTTAAATTGATTTTAACTCAAATAATTGAGTTAACTAATTACAACTCACAAATAACTCAACCAGGGCTCCTAAAAAGTAAGAGACACCCTACATGCCTCTAGTTTGACCTCCAACTCGAATTAACTGAGCTAACTAAGTCTTCCTCACTCAGTTAACACTTACAAGTTGTCATGTGATGTGGAATTACAATTTACTTCTAATTTAATTAAGGCAACATTAGATAAGAAGCCTCATGGGTGCCATTTTCAATATTTCTTGTTGTCATTTTCAACACTCCCTCTCAACAAGAAAGGAATTAAACTCTATCTTGATACTATACCTTTGGAATGTTATGCATGCAACACCTCTATATAGTGTTGTTTACTACTGCAACTTATGAAACTGAAAAAACATCCAAACTAAATCAGTATGATGCATCTGTCAACAGTCTCTAACTGCTACTAGTTACTACACTGTCTACTAAAAACTCTACGTTGTTTCTGACTCTGCATCTGTGCCATCTGCATTGCTGCCAACTATGATTTGCGCTCTAGTATCTGACATTTGTCACTCTGATATCTAACTACATCAATCGCTATTGATCCATCCTGCTACTGTGTATTGTGGGCCCCCCGTATCCAGGTATTGATCCATGAGACAAGACATCTCAATGGATCGTACCCAAATTTCTTCTCTTGGGATTATGACTTCACATCGCCCCTCCTCTCACCTGGATTTATGGTTGCATGTGCTCCCTCTTCCCACCTGGATCTAAATTCCCCCCTATTGGAGGTCTCTACTTGAGTGGATACCTCCACTTGGTCTCTATTTTCTTCTCTAATTATGGTTGCTCCATAACTTGTTGAAGCTTCTTTTGAGGCTGCATGTTGAGAGGTAATTTATGCTCTCAACCACCAAGTCTCTAACCTTTGCTTTGATCCTCAAAGCTTTGTATGCATCTTCAAACTCGAGAGCATACAAGTTCTTGACTCGCACACCGATTTGTTTCACCCCTCTTATGGTGATGTGTCGAAGGAAAACCTTTCCTGTTCTAAATATTACATCATAACCATGGTCTTCCAATACCGCTATGGAAACAAGATTATTCTTTAGTCCTGGAACAAACAAAACATCTTTGAGTCTGAGAGGGGAGTCAGTCTACCTCTAAATGATCAGGTGCTCAGTGTTAAGCTAAAAAATGGAAGTGCTCAAAATCGATCAGAACCTAAACAACTGTGAAGTGCTCATTGCCAGGAATCTGGTGCAATTTGTTTCATCAAAAATCGACTCTGTATGAGGAAGATAGAGCCTGTTGTTCATGTTTCTAAACAACTAATTTTTTTACAAAAGTGACAGAATGGTGACATGGCAGCCTAGTACTAAAAAAGGAATATTCTGGGAATATTCCTTCATTTCGTCCAGTGACACTATGCCAAGTGTCATTTCATGGTCGGCTTGTAATTTTTTTTTTTATTTTTTTTTTTGGGGGGTCGGAAATAGTCCAACTAGAGGCGAACACGTGGTGCAGCCAGCGGCCACGTGCCCCCTCTGGTGAAATTTTTATGTATGGTCGAATGTCAAATTATTGGTCAGCAAAATTTTATACTTAGAATGAGCGGAGATCGGCGCTCGACCTCGCGACCTCCCCCACACAGCGCGCCATCATTACCACTAGACCGCACAAACAATTCTTAATAATGTATGCGAGCGATGTTTATTTATATCAAATACCGTTGCACAGTCGAGCGGAGGAGGGGGCCAACCCCCTCATACATAGAACCTATATGATATAACCATGATGGAGGACTTATTCCAAGCAGTGGAGTTTAAGTCTTAAACGGTTTTTATTAACCCTAATCATTGCTTAAATGCGCTAATCAAAACGTTAAAGTGGATTATGTTAATCACGCTTAACGCGCCTAAAATCCACTTAATCCATGCTTATCTGATAATTAACCATACTTATCCTGGCCGAGAAGTTGGCAAAGTCCTCAATTTTCGGTGGGACTCCAAAATTAACGATGCTAATTGGAGTTCTCTCCAGTTTTGGAGGAGATTTCCTAGGCCAAACTGATTGTGCCATAAATTTTGTAAAATTCGACCAAATTAGGCTCAAGAAGAGGCTACCCTAGCATTTTTGGACATTCTGAGCATGTTGGAGCAGGTTTTAGGACCATTAGAGTATTGTAAAAAACACTTTTTTCAATTTCAAGGCAATATAGAGGCCCAAGCCATGGAACCTCGACCAAGGAGATGTGGCCCAGGAGGGGTGGAATCCTTCATCAAAACACTGTGTTAATGGATCAATTGATGGTTTGATACTCGTTTATTGTTGTAGTTCATCATTTTGTTTTAATGTTAATATGCTTATGAATTTAACATAAAATTCAATACATTTACCTGTTTAACAATCACAAACACCTCAAGAAACCTATGCACATGAAGCAAATAATCTGCAATTGTTTATAATTCTAAAGATGAAATTACTACAACAAAACTAACATTCATATTCAGATAAGGGTGGTATTAGAGCAAAGGTTATTTTCTTGAGTTTTGTGCAAGTAGGGTTTTAATGGTTGCAAATTTGTGATGCTTATAATGTTAAAGTTGCAGAGAGGAGAAGGGAAATTGTTGGTTGCTAGTCTTGAGGTTAGGACTAGAAGAAGGAGAGCCACAAGGCCACCATCTCCACCAAAATTTTCACTCACAGCTGCACTTGAAGCACCTCAAGTTTTATCTCTAGCTGAGATTGAGGAAGTACAAGTTCCACTAGAAGCTAAACTTGAATCCATAGCCATCATGTCAGGTGTAAGAGAGTCTGAAGGTATTTCAAAAGAGGAAGGATATAAGAAGGCTTTCTATGTTATGAAACCCCTAACATTCTATGAAATAACTGAAAGTGTTAGGATCCCCTTTGAAGAGAGGATCACCAGGATGGTTGAAGAGAATTCTAAGTCTCCACAAGGAGAGGGAACCTCAGAAGAAAAAAAGGATGAAGAGAGGGATACAAAGGGTAGTGGAGGAAATCCTCCTCCATCTCCACCATCTTCATCATCATCCTCATCATCACCATCAGCATAATCTTCCACTTCCACAATAAAAAACACCCATACTCACTCAAAAAATCCAAAAGGAAAAACTCCCTTACTCAAACTTGATGTCAAATTTGAGCTTCCAAAGTATAATGACGATGTGAATGCAGAGAAGTTGGATAATTGGATTCGTCAAGTGGAGGTTTATTGCAGAATTCAGAACCTTCAAGAAGATGACATAAATATTCAATTGGCTTTCTTGAGGATGGATGGATCAACACTTGTATGGTGGGATTCAAGGACTCAAGAAGAGATTAAAAACCATAGTAAGATCTCAATGTCTTGGTCAAATTTTATTGCTTCCATTAAAAAGTAATTATATCATGTAACTTACATGAAAAAAGCCATTATGGACTTGCATAATTTTAGACAATTGAAAGGGCAAAGTGTGCATTATAATCATGAATTTAGGAGAAGAGCTATTATTTTGGGTGTCAATTTGTATTCTCAAGAAACTTTGTTAAAGTATATTGGGGGTTTGCACAATTACCTTAGATATACTATTCTCATGTTCAATCCCACAAACTTAGATGAGGTTTGTGTTCAAGCCACACATCTAGAAACAAGAGGGAAACAGAGTGTAGATGATAGAAGTGATAGTTTCCTTGAGTACGAGGTTAAAGGAAAGGGAAAGTTTAATGGAAGAGGAAAGAGAAATAGTTCTATCAAAAAAGAGAATGAGAAACTCACATGTAAACATTGTCCGAAGAATGGCCATGATGAAGACCATTGTTGGCAACTTCATCCAGATTTGAAGCCAAACAAACTTAAAAAAAGAGAGAAGGGGAACCTTGCTACAATCATTGAACATGACTTAGCTTCAGATTCAGAAGATGAAACCAATATTACAGCGATGGGTTTGAAAGGTAAGAACATAGCAAGCACTAGTTCTTTAAATTGTTCCAATGTAACTCAAGATGAAGATACAAGAATTGAACTCTTTCACATTAGAGTCGTTTCTAAACATACCAAGGTAGACACACTATTTGATAGTGGTTCTCAAGCTAATTTGATTTCCAAAGACTTAGTTAAGGAGCTAAACCTTGAAACTATTATACATCCAAGACCTTATCCTTTAGGGTGGATATGAAAGAATGCAAACTTGCAGGTATCAAGGAGGTGCATTCTAAGGATTGCAGTCAATTCAAACTTTATTGACGAAGTAGAACTTGATGTAGTGTTGCTTGAGATTTCAGCGATTGTTTTGGGAACTCCTTATCTTTATGATAAGAAAGCAATATTTCATCGCCATGAGAATAGGTATCACTTTTTTAATGATGGAATTGAGTACATAGTTAGAGCGCATAAGAATAAGAGAATTTTGTCTTGTATACATGCAGGAGAAATGACGAGAATAGTGAATGCAAGTCAAAATTTGACTTTGTTAATGATCAAGCATAGAGATGTTTTGAATGAGACCTATCAAAAATATGCATCGAATGAACAAGTTGATTTTATTGAAGTTTCTTATGCTTGTAATAAGATTTTTCAGGACTCTAACATGTTACCTTTGAAATGAGGAAAACAAGATGTGAAAGATTTGCAGCAGTCAACATCAGTATTGAGCAGTGTTGGAAACAAGATGTCGGTGCAAGGGAGAGAAAAGGGCAAAGAGAAAGAGCTAAAGCAATTTGACAAAGACGGTGTAGGTTCCACAAGTGCTTTTTTTTGGTTTCCAAAGGGTACATGACAATGGCGGAAATACTAGGTCAAAATTCGATGCAAGTACAAAGCAAGACAAGCTAAGAATCGCCATGACGACAGTGCTCAAGGTGAGACAATTTTCAAGTTTCCTTTGATTGACAACCGAGGTGGGAAAAAGTTTGTTTCTGCAAGGACAACTTGCTGCTCTGCAACTTCAGGGAAATTGCAGCATGATGGTGTCTACAATAGCACGAGAGGGTCTCAAGAGTCAAGTAAAAATATTAGTTTTTTTTTAAAGCTAAAATTGATAAAAATGGGAAAATTTCAACAGATTGAGACTAGAAGGGTGAGGGAACTTTACCCTCTTCCACATGTTCAGTAATCAAAGAGCTTTTGCGGTCCAAAAGGCTTCTAGTGGGGAGGAATGATGAGGTGCTTAGTGTTAAGCTAAAAAATGTAAGTGCTCAAAATCGATTGGAACCTAAATGACTACGAAGTGGTCATTGCCAGGAATCTGATGCAATTCGTTTCATCCCAAACCGACTTCATATGAGGAAGATAAAGCCTACTGTTCGTTTTCTTAAATAGGTAAATTTCTTGCAGAAGTAACAGAATGGTGACATGGCAACCTAGTCAGCAAAAAAAAGAATATTCTAGGAATATTCCTTCATTTTTTCCATTGACACTATTCCAAGTGTCATTTTGTGGTTGGCTTATAAGTTGGTTTGGTGACAAGTTTTTTTATTGGTCGAAAATAGTCCAACCAGAGGCGGATTCATGGTGTAGTCAGGGGCTGCCACATGCCCCCTCTAGTGGAATAAGGTGTGGGTGAAATTTTTATGTATGGTCGAATGTCAAATTGGTGGTTGGCAAAGTTTTATACATCTAACAGGCGGTGGTCGAGGCTCGACCCTGCAACCTCCCCCACCAAATGCACCATCGTTACCACAAGACCACACAAAAATTTCTTAACAATGTATGCAGACATTGTTTATTTATAATAAATACTGTTGCACAATTGGGTGGAGGCATACATAGAACCTATATGCTATAACAACGAAAAAGGGCTTATACCAAGCGACAGAGTTTAAGTCTCTTCATTGTTTAAATGCGTTAATCAAAATGTTTAAGAGAATTATGTTAATCACGCTTAGCGCACCTAAACTCCACTTAATCCATGCTTATCTGATAATTAACCATACTTATGCTGGCGGAGAAGTTGGCAGAGTCTACCATTTGCGGTGGGACTCCAAAATTATTGGTGCTAATGGAGTTCTCTCTAGTTTTGGAGGAGATTTCCTAGGCAAAACTGATTGTGCCGTAACTTTTGCAAAATTCGACCAAATTGGGCTCAAGAAGAGGCTATCCTAGAATTTTTAGACATTTTGAGTATGTTGTAGTAGGTTTCAGGAGCCCAAGCCATGGAAGTTGGACCATGGAGATGTAGCCCAGGAGGGTTGAACTCCTTCATCAAAACACTATGTTTATGGATCAATTGATGATTTGTTGTACATTTTATTTATGTTGTTCATAAATTTTTTTAATGTTAATATGCTCATGAATTTAATATAAAACTCAATACATTTACATGTTTAACACTCACAAACACCTCAAGAAAACTATGCACATGAAGCAAATGATCTGCAATTGTTTATAATTCTAAATATGAAATTACCACAACAAAACTAACATTCAGATTCAGATCAAGGTGGTATTAGAGAAAAGGTTATTTGCTTGAGTTTGTGCAAGTAGGGTTTTAATGGTTGCAAATTTGTGATGCTTACAAGGTTAAAGTTGCAGAGAGGAGCAGAGAAATTGTTGGTTGGTAGTCCTGAGGTTAGGACCAGAAGAAGGAGAGCCACAAGACTACCATCTCCACCCAAAGTTTCACTCACAACTGCACTTGAAGCACCTCAAGTTTTATCTCTAGCTGAGATTGAGGAAGTACAAGTTGCTATTGAGATTCAACAATAAGATCCTAGTGAAAATGAAGCACCTACACTAGGATGGAGCCTCGGGCTATTTTTAGGTGTATATCTATTTATAGATGTATGTGAAAATTCTATTTATAGAATGCAAGTCTATTTATAGATGCATGTCTACTATTATTATCCCTTAATATTAGTTGGACAATAATCTATATTCTATTCTCAATGAGCACTTGGAAATAGTTAACTAAAGTGGAAAATCAGTTAGCTAAAGGAATTTTTAGTTAGTGGTTGGTTGGTGAGACATGCAGGTTGACTTAGTTGTAACCGAGTGATTCGAAGTTGTAACAGAGTTGGAAGTGCAGTTATGCAAGTTGTAAAGTAGTTTAACTTAGTTAAATGAGTTAAAATCAACTGTGCTAGTTGTAATTGAAGATACACAAGTGAGATATCAAGTGAATTAATTATTAATTAATTCACAATTAGTGGTCTCACATGCAACTGAAGTTTTACTATTATTAACTGCATGCATGTCAGATCCAGTGGAGACCCAGTTGAGTTCTAGGTGAAAGGGAAGTAAACTATCAGTTGTGAGATTATCCAGTTTCACACATGCAACCACACACACATTGGATGTGCCCATGAGGATTACGTAGTCAAGGTAGGCAAGATTGCATTTATTCAGGGATTGCACAGTGGAGGCAGGCTGTCTGGAGACAGTAAAGTGGCTAAGGAACTTGCAAATTTTTGCATGACAGTGTGAAACAATTAGCTCATGTACTAAGAGCTCTTGGATTGGAGCTTTGTATATAATTGTTTCATGATCCATGATATAATATACAATAGAAAATAGTGGGGTTTTTAGCTATAAACTTTCCTCGGTAAATTATCTGTGTTGTGTGTGATTGATCTTTCTTCATGATATTGTAATTGGCGATTGTGCTTTAAATTTCGCAAAGATTTGTAGAAGCGATTATGTATTTAATAGTAGCATATTGTTAGATCAGGAGAATCGAGGACATACATGTATTTTGTAAAATTTCTACATGGTATCAGAGCACAGGAAATTGCAGTAGTGAAGCAGGAGCTGAGTTTGTTGGTGGAAAGAATTCGAATTTGCAGAAAGACTTTCTTGGTGCTACATCTGATTTAAGATTGAAATGGATTTCAATGGCTTGAGGTTAGAGTGTGCACTTGAGGGCATCTCAAACTAAATTACTTGGAAGGACAAGATGAGGCAGTACTCGAAGACAATGGCTTGAAGGAATTAATTAACAATGATGTTCCTAAGCCTACTTTGTCGGATGCTGCTAATCTTGATGCATGGCAAAAGAAAGTGGCAAAGGCGAGGAGGATCCTGTTGGAGGGAGTACGAGGCCACATTGTCTCAAGCCTCCATGGGAAAGCCACACCATATGCTATATGGAAGGCTTTGACGGATCTATACCAAAGCAACAATGGCCATAGGAAATTGGCGCTCAAAGATAAACTCAGGAAGATCAAGATGGAAAAGGGCGACAACATTCCAAAGTATCTCACGAAGTTTGTCCAATGTTGGGATGAAATGGGGAGTGTGGGAATAAATGCTGCTGAGAGTTGGCACAGTTACGAAGACTCTGTCAACAGACTGGAAAATTTGCCGGATTGGGAACGACTATGGTCGGATTTGGTGCAGGAGGAGTTCAGGCGGAACACCAGAGATGTCTATTCATCAAAGCATGATGATGAAGAGGATTGTGCTTTGGTTGCCAAGGCGAAGAAGGGGAAGGGAAAGAAATTCCATTCTAAATCCGAGTTTAAAGGCAAGAAGCTGGATATGTCCAAGGTGAAGTGTTTTCACTATCACGAACATGGGCATCTTGCTACTAACTGTCCACAAAGGAAGAAGAACAAGAAGGCTTCTAGAGCTGTAGCTGGTGAGGCCCTTGCCTCGCAATTTGAGCTTGAATTCTCCTTGATTTCATGCATGGTGTCAAGTGCATTGGGATCGGTGTGGTATTTGAATAGTGGCGCTTCCTTTCACATGACGAGAGATAAGGAACTTTTCAGTGACTTGGAGGAGAAATATCTCTAGATGCATATAGATATTGGTGACGACAAACGGTATAATGTTACCGAGATTGGTACCATTACCTTTCAGAGGGAGTTAGGGAAACCATTTCAATTGAAAGATGTTATGCATGTTCCAGATATGAAAAAAAAATGGTCACAATCGCAATGCTGGAGGACAAAGGCTATGACGTTGTTTTTAGTGATGGAAAAGCTTTCCTACGATATAAAAAAATGGGTCAAGCCAAGAGGATAGGGATTCGAGTTAAGAATCTATACAAGCTGGAGGTAGATGGTTGCACTGCCATGATGGGAAAGACAGAAAAAGTGGTGAGTGGGGATGAGGGCGAATTATGGCACAGGCGATTGGGCCATCTTCATCATGGAGCCTTGAAAGTCATGCAACAAATATCTACTGGACTTCCAATGGGAACACTTGCTCAGTTAGATCAGTGCAAGGGTTGCACCATGGGGAAGTATGTAAAGTCCACCTTTCATGAGAAGGAGAACCGTGCCTCGGGGATCCTTGAGAGAGTTCACACAGACATGTGTGGACCATTCTCGATTGCTTCAATAGCAAAACATAAGTACTATGTAATATTTTTTGATAATTTTTCTCATAAATGCTGGATCTTCTTCATGTAGAAGAAGGATCAAACATTCTCAAAGTTCTGTGAGTTTAAGGCATCGGTGGAGAAAGAGTTAGGGAAGCAAGTGAAGGCTCTTAGGAGCGATAATGGTGGAGAATACATCTTTAACAAATTCAAGAACTTATGCAACAAAGAAGGAATTCGAAGAGAACTCATAGTGCCTCATAACCCACAACAAAATGGGGTCGCAGAGAGGAAGAACAAAACGATTGTGGGTGCATCACGAGCGATGTTGCATGATCAGGGCCTACCAATGCATTTGTGGGCGGAAGCATGAAACGCTGCGGTTTATGTACAAAAATGTTGTCCTCATAGAGTACTTGGTATGAGTACACCTGAAGAAGCTTTCACTGGTAAGAAATTGGATGTTTCACACTTTAAGATTTTTGGCTCATATGTTTATGTGCATGTGACCAAGGACGCCAGGAAGAAACTGGAGCCAACTACTGAAGTTGGGGATTTTTTGGGGTACACAGAAACACCCCATAATTATTCTGTGTATTTTCCAAATAGCAGAATAACTGTTGTGCGACAGTATATAAAATTCGATGAGGAGAAAGCCATGCGGTTGTCGCTTGAGAGGGAGTTGGACTTGCATGTGGAGGAGGAATTGCTGGTTACCAAAGACAAGTCTCAAGATGTGGATCAGCCACATGAGGAGGTTAATGGAGTGGAGGAGTCCACTCACGCAGAGCCATCCATCATAAATGACAGAAGGCGTACCACAAAAGCTGATAGGTTGAGACTTGATGCTGCACAGAATGTAGGAACCCCTGCTTCACAGCGTAGACAAAGACAGTCTCCTGACCGTTTTACTGGATACATGGTTCTCATGAGAAAATGTATTGTGACTGAACCATCTTCCTCTTAGGAAGCAGTGAAGGAGCCCACATGGGTAGATGCAATGGTGAAGTGTGACTCCATTGTCAAAAACAGTGCTTGGGAGATTGTTCCAAGGCCAATTAATAAATCAATGGTAGGTTCGAGATGGATCTACAAGGCAAAGCAAGATTTTGATGGGAGTGTGGAGAAATACAAGGCCAAATTTGTGGCCTGGGGCTTCTCGCATATCGAGTGGATATATTATGAAGAGACCTTTGCACCTGTCGCAAGGTATTCTTCCATAATATCCATCCTTGCTCTCTCAGCGCAGATGGGTTGGCACATTCATCATATGGATGTGAAAACCGTGTTTCTCAATGGGATCATTGAGGAAGAGGTGTACATAGAGTAGCCTAAAGGTTTCGAGATCTTCAACATCGATTCACATGTGTGCCACTCAAAAGAGCAGTGTATGGGCTGAAGCAAGCACCCCGTGCTTGGTACACTCAGATAGACAACTATTTCACCAGACTGGGCTTCACCAAAAGTGAAGCAGATGCAAACCTATACCAAATTGTGGTGGAGGGTAAGCTTTTAATCATTGTTCTTTATGTTGATGATTTAATATTAACTGGTGATGAGTAGCTCATACACTCATGCAAGGAGGATCTTGCAAGGGAGTTCGAAATGAAGGATATGGGCCTCCTTCATTATTTCCTTGGATTGGAAATATGGCAGCGAGATGGTGAAATTTTTGTGTCTCAAGGCAAGTATGCAAGGGAGATACTGGGTAAGTTTCACAGGAGGGCTGCAAATCCATGGATACCCCTCTTCCAGGAAACTAGAGGAAATAGGATGCTACTTCTGGAGAGGTAGTGGATGCTATTGTCTGTTGACAGTTAGTGGGTTCGCTAATGTATCTAGTGAACACGAGACCAAACATTTGCTATGCGGTTAACCAGATGATTCAAGCTATAGGTAAGCCTACCAAGCTCTTTTGGAAGGTGGGTAAGCATTTCGTGAGATACTTGAGGGGCACATGAGAGTATGGTTTATGGTACAAAGAGACAGATGGAGTGAAGTTGCATGGCTTCATGGATGCAGATTGGGCGGGAAGTCCATCAGATAGAAAGAGCAGATAAGGGGGGATCTTTAGTATCAGATATACATCTATTTCTTGGTACAATAGGAAGCAAAGATCCATGGCACTCAGTTCAGTGGAAGCGGAATACATGGCAGCGAGTTAAGCTGCATGTGAGGCTATCTGGATGAGAAAGATCTTGGTTGGTTTGCTTGGTTCTCATATGGATCCGACAATGATTCATTGTGATAATCATAGTTGCATTGAACTCTCAATTAATCCTGTGTTTCATGATAGATCTAAGCATATAGATATACGGTACCATCATCTCAAAGATTGTGTGCAGAGGAGAATCATGTTGCTTCGGTACATTCCTACGGAGGATCAGGATGCAGATATTCTTACAAAGGCGCTCACCAGGAGAAAATTCAAATACCATAGAGACAGGATCGGGGTGAAGGATAATCCCTTTCTTGTTGAGAGGGAGTGTTGAGATTCAACAAGAAGATCCTAGTGAAAATGAAGCACCTACACTAGGATGGAGCCTCAGGCTATTTTTAGGTTTATGTCTATTTATAGATGTATGTGAAAATTATATTTATAGAATGCATGTCTATTTATAGATGCATGTCTACTATTATTATCCCTTAATGTTAGTTGGACAATACACTATATTCTATTCTCAATAAGCACTTAGAAATAGTTAACTGAAGTGGAAAATAAGTTGGCTAAATTTCGAGTTAAGTGGTTGGTTGGTGGGACATGCAGGTTGACTTAGTTGTAATTGAGTGATTCAAAGTTGTAATAGAGTTGGAAGTGTAGTTATGTAAGTTGTAAAGTAGTTTAACTTCGTTAAGTGAGTTAAACTCAGTTGTGCTAGTTGTAACTGAAGATACAATAGTGAGAGGTAAAGTGAATTAATTATTAATTAATTCACAATCAGTGGTCTCACATGCAGCTTAAGATTTACTATTATTAACTGCATGTATGTCAGATCCAGTGGAGACTTAGTTGAGTTCTAGGTGAAAGGGAAGTAAACTATCAGTTGTGACATTATCCTGTTGCACACATGAAACAACATACACATTGGATGTTCCCATGAGGATTGCGCAGTAAAGGTAGGCAAGATTACATTTACTCATGGATTACTATCAACAGGGATTGCGCAATGGAGGCAGGCTGTCTGGAGACAGTAAATTGGCTAAGGAACGTGCCAATTTTTGCATGACAGTGTGAGACAATTAGCTCATGTACTGAGAGCTCTTGAATTGGATATTTGTATGTAATTGTTTCATGATCCATGATATAATATACAATAGAAGATAGTGGGGTTTTTAGCTATAATCTTTCCCCGGTAAATTATCTGTGTTGTGTGTGACTGATCTTTCTTCATGATATTGTAATTGGCAATTGTGTTTTAAATTCTGCAAAGATTGGTAGAAATGATTTTGTATTTAACAGTAGCATATTGGTATATCAGGAGAATCCAGGACATACATGTATTTTGTATAATTTCTACAGTTTCACTAGAAGCTGAGCTTGAATCCATAGCCATCATGTCAGGTGTAGGAGAGTCTGAAGGTCTTTCAAAAGAGGAAGCATACAAGAAGGCTATCTATGACCTAACTGAAAGGGTTGGGATCCTCTTTGAAAAGAGAGGAGCACCAGGATGGTTGAAGGGAATTCTAATTCTCCATAAGGAGAGGGAACCTCAAAAGACAAAAAGGATGAAGAGAAGGATTTAAAGGGCAGTGGAGGAAAGCCTCCTCCATCTCCACCATCTTCGTCATCATCCTCATCATCCTCATCAGCATCATCTTCCACTTCCACGGCCAAAACCACCCATACTCACTCAAAAACTCGAAAAGGAAATACTCCCTTACTCAAACTTGATGTCAAATTTGAGCCTCTAATGTATAATGGTGGGGTGAATGCAGAGAAGCTAGATAATTGGATTCGTCAACTGGAGGTTTATTAAAGAATTTAGAACCTTCAAGAAGATGACATAAAGATTCAATTAGATTCCTTGAGGATGGAGGGATCAACACTTGTATTGTGGGAAGAAAGCACTCAAGAAGAGATTAAAAGCCATGGTAAGATCTCAATGTCTTGGTCAAATTTTATTGTTTCCATTAAAAGGCAATTCTATCCTCTAGCTTACATGCAAAAATCCATTATGGACTGGAAAAATTTTAGACAATTGAAAGTGCAAAGTGTGCAAGATTATACTCGTGAATTTAGGAGAAGAGCTTTTATTTTGGGTGTTAATTTGTATTCTTAAGAAACTTTGTTAAAGTATATTTGGGGTTTGCACAGTTACCTTAGACATACTATTCTCATGTTCAATCCCGCAAACTTAGATGAGGTTTGTGTTCAAGCCACACATATAGAAGCAAGAGGGAAACATAGTGTATATGAGAAAAAGTGATAGTTTCCTTTAGTATGAGGGTAAAGGAAAGGGCAAGTTTAATGGAAGAGGAAAGAGAAATAACTCTATCAAAAAAGATAAAGAGAAAACCACATGTAAACATTGCTCGAAGAATGGCCATGATGAATACCATTGTTGGCAACTTCATCCATATTTGAAGCCAAAGAAAATTAAAGCCATAGAGAAGGGGAAAACTATGGCAATCATTGAACATGACGTAGGTTCATATTCAGGAGATGAAACCAAGATTACAACAATGGGTTTGAAAGGTAACACCATAGCAAGCACTAGTTCTTCAAATTGTTCCAATGCAACTCCAGATGAAGATACAAGAATTGAACTCTTTCATATTAGAGTTGTTTCTAAACATAACAAGATAGACACACTATTTGATACTGGTTCTCAAGGTAATTTGATTTCCGAAGACTTAATTAAGGAGCTAAACCTTGAAATTGTTATACATCCAAGACCTTATCCTTTAGGGTGGATATGCAAGAATGAAAACTTGCAGGTAACAAGGAGGTGCATTCTAAGGTTTGCAATCAATTCAAACTTGCTTAAGGAAGTTGAACTTGATGTAGTGTCGCTTGAAATTTTAGGTATTGTTTTGGGAAGTCCTTATATTTATGATAAGAAAGTAGTATTTCATCGGCATGAGAATAAGTATCACCTATTTAAGGATGGAATTTAGTACATAGTTAGAGCACATAAGAAGAAGAGAAGTTTGTCTCTTATACATGTAGGAGAAATCAAGAGAATAGTGAATGCAATTCAAAATTTGACTTTGTTAATGATGAAGCATATAGATGTTTTGAATGAGACCTTTCAAAAGATGCATCTAATGAACAAGTTGATTTCATTGAAGTTGCTTATGCTTGTAATAAATGTTTCAAGACTCTAACAGGTTACCTTTGAAATGAGGTAAACAAGATGTGAAAGATTTGCAGTAGTCAACATCAGTGTTGAGCAGTGTTGGAAACAAGATGTCGGTGCAAGAGAGAGCAAAGGTCAAAGAGAAAGCGCTAAAGATATTTGAAAAAGAAGGCATAGGTTCCATAAGTGCTTGTTTTTGCTTTCCAAAGGGTACATGGCAATGGAAAAAATACTTGGTCAAAATTCGACGCTAGTACAAAGCAAGACAAGCTAAGAATCGCCATGATGACAGTGTTCGAGGTGAGACAATTTTCAAGTTTCCTTTGATTGACGACCGAGGTGGGAAAAAGTTTGTTCATGCAAGGACAACTTGCTGCTCTGCAAATTCAGGGAAATTGTAGCATGGCGGTGTCTACAACAACAAGATAGGGTCTCAAGGGTCAAGGAAAAATATTAGTTTTTGTGAAAAGCTCAAATTGATGAAAATGGGAAAATTTCAGTGGATTGAGACTGGAATGGTGAGGGAACTTTACCCTCATACACATGTTCAGCAATCAATGAGATTTTGTGGTCCAAAAGGATTTTAGTGGGGAGGAGTGATGAGGTGCTTAGTGTTAAGCTCAAAAATGGAAGTGGTCAGAATCGATTAGAACCTGAATGACTATGAAGTGGTTGTTTCCAGGAATCCGGTGCAATTCTTTTCATCGAACACAGACTCTGTATGAGGAAGATAGAGCCTGTTGTTCATTTTCCTAAACAATTAAATTTTTTGCAGAAGTGGCAGAATGGTGACATTGCAGCCTAGTCAGCAAAAAAAAATATATATATATTCTAGAAATATTCCTTCATTTCGTCCAATGACACTATGCCAAGTGTCATTTCATGGTTGGCTTGTAGGTTGGTTTGTTGACAAGTTTTTTTATTGGTTGGAAATAGTCCAACCAGAGGTAGACATGTGGTGCAGCTAGGGGTTGCCACGTGCCCCCTAGCATTTGTATGTAGAGTCGAATGTTGAATTAGTGGTTGGAAAATTTTTATATGTAGAACGGGCAGAGGTCAGGGCTCGACCTGCGACCTCCCCCACACAACGCACCATCGTTACCACTTGACCACACAAACATTTATTAACAATGTATGCAGCCTGTTAGCCCCCTTGTAAATTTTTGACAGGAAAAGTAGGGGCTAGATTGTTTCTAAGCCTTCAATGAATGCATCTCCCTTGGAGGTACATCATCCTTGAAGTCTCCTATGCCTTTGCCCTGTAATGAAATCCCCTCTGCTGTATCCATACAAGTAACCTCTCTAATTATGAAAATTCTGCTCCTGAAGGTCTCCTTTTACCCATGAAACCCTGCAGAATATCCCATTTTAACCTATGTCTCCCCCTTGTCAAATTCCCCTCCATAACCCATAGAACTTTATTATAAAGTTTTATATGTTATATAACCCCCCCGCCTTTAAAATCGCAATCGCAAATATGTTTCAATCGCATGTTTCATTTTGATTGCTCCGATCATTCATCGCAAATATTTGCAATGCGATGATTGCGACTCGCCCCGATTGCTCCATCCCTCTAATCGCATAATCGCAACTTATGTTCTCCCGATGCGATTACCCCCACTCCCCTCCGATATTGCGATTGCGATAGACCCCCGGCCCCTTTCCCGCTAAGCCCACACCCCTTCCTCCACGTGATCCAGCGCCAGAACCACCCATCAGCCCGAAAGGAACTTGTCGTATCCGTTTATCAGGTGCAGCATCAACCGTTGATCTTGGTTGATCGGACGGTGATCGTGGACTCCACAGTGCCCGTGCTTCCTCGTTCAAACTCCTGACCGCGCTATCGCCGTCCATTTACACGCAGATCCGACGGTTCGAAGTTTACCCACCCCTGTGGACCCTGCGCACTGTTCATAAAACAACCTGTTTCCATCGCACCGCCTTTGGGCAGAGGGCGATATTTCCCGATCGGCCAGTGATTCCATACAGCTTTCGACGCGTGGCACCGGTACGGTTTCAAAACCGCTATCTCATCGCGCGTTAACGTTTGTCCATGGATGCGTAGCGATATTGTTGTGAGCCGTTAGATCTGGAGCATCCCATCCAACGGATGTCGCTCCACGAAGCTGCATGCAGTTTAACCCATGGCCACCGTACCCCTGGCCCATGGTCTATTTCCCTCCAACATGTTTTTCGCCGTCAATCTCCGTCGAGATCAAATGGTCCAGATTCGTTTGCCCGCTGTTGACTTTTCCGCCATCGCCACGTCACCCCCATGTGCATCCACCGTACATCCACCCATTCCGTTGCATATATTCATTCAAAGGTCGATTTTCGTATGTTTTATTTAATTTTCTGCTGTGCTCTGCACACGTCCACCAGACCATGTCCCGCTGTCATAACACGTTTTACACCATGTTTATGCCCCTTTCCGCCATCTCACCAGTCTGCATAGCCATCCTTATCGCCCGCACTGCATCCATCACCCCGTCCATGGTTTTCTTGACGATTTTTCGTGTTTTGCAGGGTATCCGAGGGAAGAAAGCCGCCATGATTCATATACACCATTGTAAAGGCACAACGCACAGAAAAAGCTGAAATCTAGAGCCTGTTGTTATAGAAAAACGTCTGGATAGGTGTCTGCAGCATAAATTTCATCAAAGGACAGAGTTTGAACTCTGCAAACCCTCCGGCGCCATTAAAGCTCGGATTGCATGAACAAAGGCAGTACAGGAGCAGCAGAGAGCTCGAGGCAAGAAATAGAAGACTTTGAGCCTTTTCAAGGATTTTAGAAGGCAAAGGTACCAGTTCAAGGACATCATGGATTGCACAAAAGGTACGACACGCAGGGATTTATGTATATCAGGGTTTGCACACCAGCAGAAGGTTTTCTCCATAAAGGACAAGGCGCCCATGCTGCTTTTATTACACATCGCGTTCCTAAGGATTTGCCGCCCTGACAACAGCCCATAATATTATCAGAAGCATTTGTTTCACAGTATGGAGACCCAAGCATTGTTATTTTACCTTTTTTTTAAGTAACCAGGAGTACTGCAGAGTGCTAGAGCCAAAGTACATCAAGAGACAGACCGAAGTAAATATAGGCCTTAAGAATAGCACTCTTCCATCCAAAGAGTGACAGGAATTGAATGCTCAGGGTTTAAAAGACACAATGGGTTTCGGCCCTCTTCATCTCCTGAGTTTTAATACTGCATTTAGTTCTTCACCTACCGCCTCTGTTTCCCTTCAGCTATAAATTTCATGAAGAAACTCATTGTAAAGTTGTTGATAAGTTATCAGAGAACTGCAAGTAGTTTCTTTTGAGACACAGTCTCTGTGTAAAGATTGTAAGATAGGTTGAAGGAGATGTTTTCAGACTAAGTATTAGGCTATTGGCAATGTTGTACTTGATTGGTATTGCTATTTAATATGACAAGCACATTTCTTTGGATCCTGATATGAAGCAGCGGTGATGTTTTCCTATCTTTGTGTTTTCATTCATTTCATTTCATTTCTACTGGCTTACATCAGAATATTGGCATAGGATTTACCCTTGTTAGGTACCCTAGGTTTCTGCTCTCCTTGCAATTTATGTTTCTCTTCTAAATGTATTATCTAAGAAATGATTTCAGTTGGTTTAACCAGTGTAGTAGATGTTATTGCCTGCTCTCTGATGTATGAATTAAATGAATTCAGTTCTTAGATGCTTCTTGTTATAGATTTAGTTGGAAGATTTGGGAACACTGGGGATTAGAGTTAGCCCTGTCCAGTAGGATCCTTGTGCGACCAGCTGATCTTTAACTTTGTGCTCTAAATTTGTGTTATCTCCTCTCTTTTAACCTCTCCATACCACATAATCATCTTGAAGATCCTATGTTTCAGATGACTAGCCCAATTGAAACCCTGCCTATTGAGTAGCAAGCAAATCCTTTCCTGACTCCATTGCCCAATGGTTCTGAATATTTCCTGGAATACCTCACCTCTGCCCTTATTCCTCTTTTCTCATCCTGGTCTTACATTGAAACCTTCTTTCCTGATAACCAGCAACCAAACAAACAATCAAACAAACAAACCTTGTGCCTATAACTAGCCTAAAATCACAACATTTGAGCCTCATAGACATAAAACCTTCGCTCATATAGAGAGATCCCTCTCTGGACCCAAGAGGGCTAGATCCTGAGGTCTGAAAGTGGTTTTATTTTGTCTCATATTTTGGTATTTCCAACCTTGCCAAAACATGGGAACCCAAACATAATGGTGACTCCGCTGGGGACTCTTGAGTGCATCACACCTTAAACATCCTTAGGCATTCAAAAGACCTACAATCTCTGGTTAGGTTGGTAGTTAAACAGTCCCATTCACACATCAACCTCTATACCATTTGTTGTGTTTTCCCATACTCTTGGATAGAGTCTAGAAAGGGCCAGGTAGCCTCCAGATCTCACACTCTTTCAGAGGTAACATATTTGGTAAATGCCCTCCCAGTCAATCTCCGGTTAGAGTTTGCTATGTTTGGAAGATATCCTTGAAAGAGGACATCTCATAACCACTGTGGTGGACAGTGTACCCTCCAAGAACATCTTAAACCTTCCACCTGGCGACTCCATATTCCCTAAACGTTTCAAAGACTCCACTGGTGATCAGTAGGACTGCTGATTGTCTTGGTTTCAGATAAGACTCCACTGGGAGACCAGCCTCCATAACAACATCAACCACAATAGTAGTAACAAGTAGGGTTAAGTTGCTTGGTCAGAAAACAACATTCTGGCTTCTAGAACCATTCATACAAGAGCTTACCCTAACCCAGACCCACCTGAAATAGTTGACAATCCTGAGAGCATCCTCAAGGGAGCTCCTACACCTAAAAGACCAACTTTTTCCAACCACATCTATAGAGCTAATTCTGCACTAGAAGATCTTACAGCTCTATCACACCCTCACCTTGACCTAGACCTACCTGATAGATTACCTAGAACTAGGTCATTCAGTACCTTAGATCAGCCAGACCCTGAGCTTCCTGGTTCACCACCCCAAAGTGGTAGACACCTAGTGAATAGACAGACCCCTCCATCTACACCTCCAGATATACATTTCATACAAAACTTGGGGCTCAGTCACCCTAGATCTGCTCATCTGTCTTCTGCTGGTCATAATATCCCTGTCATCCATATACCAGCTGCCCAAGTTAACCCTTTACCTCATCAAAACATCATTATGGCAGCCTGGTATGCACCTCTGGTTTTACCTCAGCCTCTAGTACCCTTACCAAATGATTATCAGTCAAAGATCCCACACTTCACTGCAAAAGAGTCCATCACAGCCCAACAACATGTAGATAAGATGGAAGATTCTTTTGACTACATGGAAATAGATGATGATACAGTCAAAATGAGAATCTTTGCCCAAAGCTTAGGGGGTGATGTGAAGAAATGGTTTAAGGGCCTACCTCCAGGTAGCATAAATGACCTCCCATCTCTATATCAGACTTTCATAAACAAATGGGAAGCTAGGGCAAACCCTCGCCAACTCCTGGCAGAATACATGAATCTCAAAAGAAATGCAATAGAGAGTGTCCATGATTACACCACAAGGTTTAACAACATTTATAATGCCCTCCCTCCACATATGAAACCTCCACAAGGCATGGCCCTAGCAAAATACCCTGAAGGCTTTGATGCTGACATGGCCTATGAGCTTAAGGATAAGGAATACAACACATTGGAGGACATGCAGAAAGGAGCAGTGAATATAGAAGCCAATCTGATTGAGAAAAGAGCGAGACTGAGATCTGAGAAGAGGGTAACATATAGGGATGACAATGTAGCTTCCACATCTGACCAAAATTATGATAAGCTGTTTAAAAATGTGGAAAGGTTACAACAAATGATGGAAAAAATGGTTGTCACAGTTAGTAACAATAATAGAAATCAAAACTAGAACCAAAACTTTAGAAGAAACAATACCACTCCCAACAGACAAAGAGAATCAGATCAGCAAGTTATTCCCCCATTCCAAGAGAACTTTCTTGATGAAGATGAGGGAATCATAGAAGAGTCTAAGGGGAACACAATAAACATGTTTGAAACAGAAGATTCAATCCATAACTATTACTCAGGAGAAGATCAGCCCTCACCCTCTGGTTGAGATGAGGAATGGTTAGAATCTGAAGATTACAGATTGGGATTTGAAAATGCCATGATGCAGGTCAGAGGACAATATGAACTTAGGAGCAAAAAGAGCCAAGAAACTGCCAAACCAAAAGCTTCTGAGGCCACCATCAAGAAGAGACCTGAGAAATCTTCTAAAGCAACTGCTTAAAAGTAGCAAACCATCAGCTGAAAGTTATGGGAAAAATAGAGAAAAAGACAACCAAAGTCAACCAGCTAGCAGCACTAGCGCTACAGTTAGTGCTCCTGATAAAACTGTCACAAACACTGTACATAACGAGAATCAGCACACTGATTCAGCCACTAAAGCAGTGGCAAAAAGAACAGAGATGAGTATCCCAAAGAGTCAGTCCACTTTCGATTTGGAATGTGAGATTGCAAGAATTAAAATCTCTGTCCCACTTTCTGAGTTGGCCACTCAGGATGTATATAAAGGCCAGATTTTGAAAGCTTTGAACCTAAGTGAGAGTGGGGACACTGTAAATCTGAATGATGATCAGCCTGCCCTCCTGTTTGGACCTAAGATAGAGGGGAAGTTTCAGGAAGGGGTAGTTCCACCTTTCTATATCAGTCTCAACATTCATGACAATATTCTGCATAATGCAATGCATGATTCTGGAGCATCTCACAACCTAATGCCTAAGGTAGTCATGGAGAGGTTAGGCCTAGAGATAACTCGTCCCTACAAAGATTTATACTCTTTCGACTCTAGCAGAGTAAAATGCCTAGGCCTGATCAAGGACTTATGTGTGAGTTTAACTCAAATCCCAACTAAATGTATGGTCATGGATGTTGTGGTGGCATATGTGCCACCCAAGTATGGCATGTTATTATCAAGATCATGGGGAGCCAAGCTGGAGGGTACAATGCAGATGGATGGCTCATATGCCACAATCCCAATCTTTGGCCAACTTAGAAAACTATATAGGGAGGCACAGATGAAATTCCTAGTCAGTAGCCCCGAAAAACCAGAAAATTCACCTGTTTATTCTGTACACACAGACCTAGACTCCTTCATCCTGTGTAATGATGAATCCTTAGAAGGGGTAGAGTCCCAAAACAGAGATACAAGCGGAGAGGCAGAGGCCATGGACTTTGACATAATGGCTGCTTTGGATTTAGAGGACAACGAAAAAGAAAACCACAACGAAACCTGTAGGATATGCAATGGAGACCTAACTCCGAGTGAACAAGAAACATAGCGTAAACAACCATCTGGCCAGATCCCTGAAACTCATACATTTCACGAGGAACAAAGCAATCCACAGCCCAGTACAGACCCTATAGAGCAATATAATGGCGAACCGAGCCATAGGGAAAGGAATGATAACGAAACCAAGAGTGAACCCCTATGGGTGATGAATTTTGTTTGGTCATGCACCAAGAGAACTGCCGGAGCGGGGGTATGGTTACACAATACATAAAATGATTACGCGGAGAGACATGCTTGTAATCTGCATTTCAAATGTACGAATAATGTTTCAGAATACGAGGCTCTAATCCTGGGTTTAAATCTGTTAAAGAAATTGGGGGCCCGTAAGATAGTTGTGCAGGGAGATTCTGAGCTGGTGATAAAACATGTAAACAGTGAATACACTGCCAAACACCCTAGGTTGAGGGCGTATAGGAACGATGCCGTAGATAGACCCACAGAGAGTTGAGGGAATACTACAGATCACACACCCAAGAAACATCAAGGAATTACAGTCCTTCATTGGGAAAATCAAATTCCTTAGGAGATTTATCCCCAACTTGGCTGAACACCTTAGAAACATGACTAACATGTTGAAGAAAGGTGAAGGAGTTAAATGGACTGTCAGAGCTAAGCAATCTTTTGAATCAGTGAAACTTGCACTTACCTAAGCTCCCGTTCTGATCAGCGCAGATTTCTCCAAAGATTTCTTGATTTTTTCATTTGCCTCTAAGCACACAGTGGCTGTAGTCTTGCTGTAGAAAAACACAGAGGGAATGGAACAGCCTATTGCCTTTTTCAGCAAAGCACTCAGAGATGCACCCTTGAAATACAACATAATGGAGAAACAGGCTTATGCTCTGATTAAGGCCTTGAAAGACTTCAGGGTGTACATATTGCATTCCCACACCATAGCTTATGTGCCCAACATCATAGTCAAAGATATACTGTCCCAAGACCCAGATGGGAAAAGGGGCAAATGGATAGCTGTGATCTTAGAGTACGACCTTGAGATAAAACCCACTACACTGATTAAAGGTCAGGTTTAGCTAAATTAATGGTTGAATCAAACTTACAAGCCCTAGACATTAACATGATAAATACCTTGGATGAGTAACAAGAATTGCATGATCCCACTGTTGAGGAAAAATTTCGAAGCTCCCCTTGGTATTCTGACATTTTATATGTGCTTACACACCTCAATGCCCCTCCCGAACTATCAAAGACCAAGGCCAGATTCTTAAAGCTAAAAGCCAGAAACTACTGCATTCTGAATGAAAACTTATACTGGAAGAACCCTAAATAGAAAGTTCAGGAAATCAGCTCTAACATGCCCAAAACCAGAGCTGAAATAAAGAAAAGAAGTGACTCTAACATGCTCAAAACTTGAGTCACAACGAGAAGAAGGATGCTTTAAGTTTCAGATCTCAAGCCTTCACAGTTTTGTTTTCAAGATTTTTGCAAATTCTGTCCATGTGCAACTGTCTTTATGCCTTCGACTCACAGCAAGTCAGACAGTCAGCAACCAAACAAACAATCAAAAAAACAAACCTTGTGCCTATAACTAGCCTAAAATCATAACATTTGAGCCTCATAGACATAAAACCTTCGCTCATATAGAGAGATTCCTCTCTGGACCCAGGAGGGCTAGATCCCGAGGTCTGAAAGTGGTTTGATGTTGTCTCATCTTTTGGTATTTCCAACCTTGCCAAAACATGGGAACCCCAACATAATGGTGACTCTGCTGGGGACTCTTGAGTGCATCACACCTTAAACATTCTTAGGCATTCAAAAGACCTACAATCTCTGGTTAGGTTGGTATTTAAACAGTCTCATTCACAATCAACCTCTATACCATTTGTTGTGTTTTCCCATACTCTTGGATAGAGTCTGGAAAGGGCCAGGTAGCCTCCAGATCTCACACTCTTTCAGAGGTGACATATCTGGTAAATGCCCTCCCAGTCAATCTCCGGTTAGAGTTTGTTGTGTTTGGAAGATATCCTTGAAAGAGGACATCTCATAAGCACTGTGGTGGACAGTTTACCCTCCAAGAACATCTTAAACCTTCCACCTGGTGACTCCATATTCCCTAAACGTTTCAAAGACTCCACTGGTGATCAGTAGGCCTGCTGATTGTCTTGGTTTCACATAAGACTCCACTGGGAGACCAGCCTCCATAACAATATCAACCACAGTATTAGTAACAAGTAGGGTTAAGCTGCTTGGTCAGAAAACAACATTCTGGCTTCTGGAACCATTCATACAAGAGCTTACCCTAACCCAGACTCACTTGAAATAATTGACAATCCTGAGAGCATCCTCAAGGGAGCTCCTACACCTAAAAGACCAACTATTTCCAACCACATCTATAGAGCTAATTCTGCACCAGAAGATCTTACAGCTCTATCACACCCTCACCTTGACCTAGACCTACCTGATAGATTACCTAGAACTAGGTCATTCAGTACCTTAGATCAGCCAAACCCTGAGCTTCCTGGTTCACCACCCCAAAGTGGTAGACACCCATGGAATAGACATACCCCTCCATCTACACCTCCAGATATACATTTCATACAAAACTTGGGGCTCAGTCACCCTATATCTGCTCATCTGTCTTCTACTGGTCATAATATCCCTGTCATCCATATACCAGCTGCCCAAGTTAACCCTTTACCTCATCAAAACATCGTTATGGCAACCTGTTATGCACCTCTGGTTTTACCTCAGCCTCTAGTACCCTTACCAAATGATTATTAGTCAAAGATCCCACACTTCACTACAAAAGAGTCCATCACAGCCCAAAAACATGTAGATAAGATGGAAGATTCTTTTGATTGCATGGAAATAGATGATGATACAGTCAAAATGAGAATCTTTGCCCAAAGCTTAGGGGGTGATGTGAAGAAATGGTTTAAGGGCCTACCTCCAGGTAGCATAAATGACCTCCCAGCTCTATATCATACTTTCATAAACAAATGGGAAGCTAGGTCAAACCCTCGCCAACTCCTGGCAGAATACATGACTCTCAAAAGAAATGCAGGAGAGAGTGTCCATGATTACACCACAAGGTTTAACAACATTTATAATGCCCTCCCTCCACATATGAAACCTCCACAAGGCACGGCCCTAGCAAGATACCCTGAAGGCTTTGATGCTGACATGGCCTAGGAGCTTAGGGATAAGGAATACAACACATTGGAGGACATGCAGAAAGAAGCAGTGAATATAGAAGCCAATCTGATTGAGAAAAGAGCGAGACTGAGATCTGAGAAGAGGGTAACATATAGGGATGACAATGTAGCTTCCACATCTGACCAAAATTATGATAAGCTGTTTAAAAATGTGGAAAGGTTACAACAAATGATGGAAAAAATGGTTGTCATAGTTAGTAACCAGAATAGAAATCAAAACCAAAACCAAAACTTTAGAAGAAACAATACCACTCCACACAGACAAAGAGAATCATATCAGCAATTTATTCCCCCATTCCAAGAGAAATTTCTTGATGAAGATGAGGGAATCATAGAACAGTCTAAGGGGAACACAATAAACATGTTTGAAACAGAAGATTCAATCCATAACTGTTACTCAGAAGAAGATCAGCCCTCACCCTCTGGTTGGGATGAGGAATGGTTAGAATCTGAAGATTACAGATTGGGATTTGAAAATGCCATGATGCAGGTCAGAGGACAATATGAACTTAGGAGCAAAAAGAGCCAAGAAACTGCCAAACCAAAAGCTTCCGAGGCCACCATCAAGAAGAGACCTGAGAAATATTCTAAAGTAACTGCTTAAAAGTAGCAAACCATCAGCTGAAAGTTATGGGAAAAATAGAGAAAAAGACAACCAAAGTCAACCAGCTAGCAGCACTAGCGCTACAGTTAGTGCTCCTGATAAAACTGTCACAAACACTGTACATAACGAGAATCAGCACACTGATTCAGCCACTAAAGCAGTGGCAAAAAGAACAGAGATGAGTATCCCAAAGAGTCAGTCCACTTTCGATTTGGAATGTGAGATTGCAAGAATTAAAATCTCTGTCCCACTTTCTGAGCTGGCCACTAAGGATGTATATAAAGGCCAGATTTTGAAAGCTTTGAACCTAAGTGAGAGTGGGGACACTGTAAATCTGAATGATGATCAGCCTGCCCTCCTGTTTGGACCTAAGATAGAGGGGAAGTTTCAGGAAGGGGTAGTTCCACCTTTCTATATCAGTCTCAACATTCATGACAATATTCTGCATAATGCAATGCATGATTCTGGAGCATCTCACAACCTAATGCCTAAGGTAGTCATGGAGAGGTTAGGCCTAGAGATAACTCGTCCCTACAAAGATTTATACTCTTTCGACTCTAGCAGAGTAAAATGCCTAGGCCTGATCAAGGACTTATGTGTGAGTTTAACTCAAATCCCAGCTAAATGTATGGTCATGGATGTTGTGGTGGCAGATGTGCCACTCAAGTATGGCATGTTATTATCAAGATCATGGGGAGCCAAGCTGCAGGGTACAATGCAGATGGATGGCTCATACGCCACAATCCCAATCTTTGGCCAACTTAGAAAACTGTATAGGGAGGCACAGATGAAATTCCTAGTCAGTAGCCCCGAAAAACCAAAAAATTCACCTGTTTATTCTGTACACATAGACCTAGACTCCTTCATCCTGTGTAATGATGAATCCTTAGAAGGGTAGAGTCCCAAAACAGAGATACAAGAGGAGAGGCAGAGGCCATGGACTTTGACATAATGGATGCTCTGGATTTAGAGGAAAATGAAGAAGAAAACCACTACGAAACCTGTAGGATATGCGGTGGAGACCTAACTCCGAGTGAACAAGAAACATAGCGTAAACAACCATCTGGCCAGATCCCTGTAACTCATACATTTCACGAGGAACAAAGCAATCCACAGCCCAGTACATACCCTATAGAGCAATATAATGGCGAACCCAGCCATAGGAAAGGAATGATAACGAAACCTAGAGTGAACCCTTGTGGGTGATGAATTTTGATGGGTCATGCACCAAGAGAACTGTCGGAGCGGGGGTAAAGTTACACAATACAGAAAATGATTACGCGGAGAGCCATGCTTGTAATCTCCATTTCAAAGGTACGAATAATGTTGCAGAATACGAAGCTCTAATCCTGGGTTTAATTCTATTAAATAAATTGGGGGCTCGTAAGATAGCTGTGCAGGGAGATTCTGAGCTGGTGATAAAACATGTAAACGGTGAATACACTGCCAAACACCCTAGGTTGAGGGCGTATAGGAACGATGCCTTAGATATATTGAAAAAGTTTGTCGAATACGAGTTAGTGTTTGTCCCCAGTAGTCAAAACATTATCGCAAACAGGTTGGCTTGCCTGGCTAGTTCCTACCTTAAGACTCCAAACGACCAGCAGATCATCATACAGACCAAATTCTGACCTGCGGTGCCAGACAACAAAAAATATTGGCAGGTTTTCGAGGGGGATAAGCAAATTGAAGATTTCCTGACAGGCAGGAACGAGTTTGAATTTTCTGATTCAGACTCTGTGTCTAGTGATAGCGGCCTTGGAGAGGGAACCTCAGACGAGGAAGAACCAGCTCGAAACATAGAAATAAACGCTCTGAACGAGGAAACTGGAAATTCAACTGGAAATTGTGAAAACTCCAAAAATGAGGAAGTCGAGGTGCTGCAGGCCAAAGATAAGAACTTACCTCGAGGTCTGGCGCCTTTGGAAGACCTTTTTGACTTTGACAATGTAGCAAAAAATCCCACCATAGAGCACGCAGATTTTGAAGTGGAGGAATGCAATATAGGCACAAAAGTAAAGCCCAAAATGATTAAATTAGCTAAATCCTTACCCGCAGAAATGAAAAAGAAATACATTGACCTCTTTTAGGAATTTATTGGCATATTTGTGTGGAGTTATGAGGATTTAAAGGTTTATGACACGAACGTCATACAACATAAGATACCCTTAAATGAAAATCAGAAATCCTTCAGGCAGAAACTTCGTAGGATAAACCCAAAACAATTGTCTGCAGTAGAAAAAGAGATTAAAAAGATGTGTGAGGCAGGCATAATAGTTCCTGTAAGGTTTTCTGATTGGGTATCAAATTTAGTGGCTGTGAGAAAGAAAACAGGGGAAATCAGGCTGTGTATAGACTTCAGAAATCTTAATAGAGCCTCACTCAAAGATAATTACCCTTTGCCAAAAATGGAACATATTCTTCAGAGGGTGGTAGGTTCTAAAAGGATTTCCCTGGTAGATGGTTTTTCAGGTTACAACCAAGTCCTAGTAATCCCAGAAGACCAACTCAAAACAACCTTTACCACTCCATGGGGTACCTTTATGTATGTGAAGATGCCCTTTGGACTGATGAACGCTGGGGCAACCTTCCAAAGAGCGATGGACATAGCTTTTTCAGATGAGATAGGGCACTTCATTGTTATTTACTTAGATGACATAACAGTCTATTCCAAGATTGAAGAAGAACATCTGAAACATCTGAGAAAAGTGTTTGAAAAATGTAGAAGGTTTGGTCTGTCACTAAATCCCAAAAAGACAGTATTTGGGCTGCAAGAAGGAAAGCTTCTTGGCCACATTATATCTGAAAAGGAGATTAGGATAGACCCACAGAGAGTTGAGGGAATACTACAGATCACACACCCAAGAAACATTAGGAATTACAGTCCTTCATTGGGAAAATCAACTTCCTTAGGAGATTTATCCCCAACTTGGCTGAACACCTTAGAAACATGACTAACATGCTGAGGAAAGGTGAAGGAGTTAAATGGACTACCGAAGCTAAGCAATCTTTTGAATCAGTGAAACTTGCACTTACCCAAGCTCCCGTTCTGATCAGCCCAAATTTCTCCAAAGATTTCTTGATTTTTTCATTTGCCTCTAAGCACACAGTGGCTGCAGTCTTGCTGCAGAAAAACACAGAGGGAATGGAACAGCCAATTGTCTTTTTCAGCAAAGCACTCAGAGATGCACCCTTGAAATAAAACATAATGGAGAAACAGGCCTATGCTCTGATTAAGGCCTTGAAAGACTTCAGGGTGTACATATTGCATTCCCACACCATAGCTTATGTGCCCAACATCATAGTCAAAGATATACTGTCCCAAGACCCAGATGGGAAAAGGGGCAAATGGATAGCTATGATCTTAGAGTACGAACTTGAGATAAAACCCACCAAACTGATTAAAGGTCAGGGCTTAGCTAAATTAATGGCTGAATCAAACTTACAAGCCCTAGACATTAACATGATAAATGCCTTGGATGAGCAACAAGAATTGCATGATCCCACTGTTGAGGAAAAATTTCGGAGCTCCCCTTGGTATTCTGACATTTTATATGTGCTTACACACCTCAATGCCCCTCTCAAACTATCAAAGACCAAGGCCAGATTCTTAAAGCTAAAAGCCAGAAACTACTGCATTTTGAATGAAAACTTATACTGGAAGAATCCTAATGGCCTATTGCTTAAATGTTTGCCTGAAAAAGAGGCAGAGAGGATTAAACATGATTTCCATGCTGGAGAATGTAGAGGCCACCTAAGTTGGAAAGCCACTGCAAACAAGATACTCAGAGCTGGCTACTATTGGCCCACACTCTTCAATGATGTCCATAAGATGATAATTGCCTGCCACAAATGCCAGATTGTTGAAGGCAAAAGAAAACTCCTTCCCCTCCCTTTACAACCCATCACTGTTGAAGGTCCCTTTCTGCAATGGGGCCTAGAATTCATAGGGGAGATTCACCCTTCTTCTTCTACACAACAAAAATAGATCCTAACAGCCACAGACTACTTCACTAAGTGGATAGAGGCCATACCCACTAGGAATGCCACAAATTCAGTCATCATTAGTTTCCTAGAAGGTCACATCCTCTCTGGGTTTGGCTGCCCAAGGAAGATAATCACTGATAATGCTACTGCTTTCGGATCCAAGAAAATGGTTGATTTTTGTCACAGGTATCAAATAGCACTTGGTCATTCAACTGCCTATTACCCACAGGGTAATGGATTAGCTGAATCATCAAACAAGAGCCTAGTGATCATCATCAAGAAGCTGTTGGAAGAGAAAAAAAAGTCATGGCATAACAAGCTAGTACATGCTCTGTGGGCTAACAGGCTTACAACAAAGAAGTCCATTGGCATGTCACCATTTCAGCTTGTCTATGGTACAAAAGCAGTATTCCCTACCAGCCTTGGGGTACCAGTGATCAAGCTGGTCCAGGAGATCCAAACAGAAGAAGACAGTATGGTGAGAAGGATAAGCCAAACAATTCACCTCCAAAAAACAAGGGAAGAGGTCTAAAACAGAGCAGTGAAAGTTCAGGAAAATATAAAGAAATTATTTGACAAGAGAACCAAAGCTGCTGATTTCAAAATTGGGGATAAAGTTCTGAAATGGGACTCAAGAAGAGAGGATAAAGGAAAGCACAGCAAGTTTGACAGTTTGTGGCAAGGTCCATACGTCATCCAAGCCACTGTGGGTCGAAATGCCTTTTTCTTACAAGAATTAGATGGTACAGAACTGTTTGGGGGTCCTGTCAATGGCAGGATGGTCAAACACTACTTCTCCTTATTTGCAATTTCCAGTTTCCATTTCCATTGTACATACCATTGCAACTTTTATTTTCAAGAAAAAGAGAAAATGTTCCAAAAAATAGAGGAAAGGAGAGGTTCAAATATGCATAAAACATGAACCTATGATATGCAAAGGAGTGGCTCTAATATGATCAAAACCTGAGCCAAAGAAAGTGAAGGCAGCTGGTCCTAACATGCTCAAAATCTGGACCAACAAAGAAAAAAAAAGGAATCAGCTCTAACATGCCCAAAACCAGAGCTGAAATAAAGAAAATAAGTGACTCTAACATGCTCAAAACTTGAGTCACAACGAGAAGAAGGATGCTTGAAGTTTCAGATCTCAAGCCTTCACAGTTTTGTTTTCAAGCTTTCTGCAAATTCTGTCCATGTGCAACTGTCTTTATGCCTTCGACTCATAGCAAGTCAGACAGTCTAATCCTGGCTTGACTGTTTTTCAATTTCTGTCGTAGAATATAGAGAAGAATCTGCTGGACAGTTCAATCCCAGCAGATATTAGATTAGGTAGAGAAACATATGAGACCAACAGTCTAATCTGGTCTCATGGAGCAATAAGGGTAGAAATAGAATAGTTTTATTTTCTTGTTGTAAAATAAAAATATGTAAAGGGTCTTCTAGCTCAAATGCACCATAGAAGAAGAAAAAATTCTAAGACTGTAGTGTGGGTAGGCAGTTTGTTGGGAAATTTTTTCTGCTGATGTGATGTCTTCATATTGTGGCAGCTGAGCTAAAAAGAGAAAGGGATGTGCCAAGCAGCAGGCATCTGGCCTACACCAAAGATTTATCCTCTGAATTCTTGACTCCTTCAAGAAGAAGCCATCCCCATGTGGAGCCACTGTTAGCCCCCCTGTAAATTTTTGACAGGCAAAGTAGGGGGCTAGATTGTTTCTAAGCATTCAATGAATGCATCTCCCCTGGAGGCACATCATCCTTGAAGTCTCCTGTGCCTTTGCCCTGTAATGAAATCCCCTCTGCTGTATCCATACAAGTAACCTCTCTGATTGTGAAAATTCTGCTCCAGAAGGTCTCCCTTTACCCATGAAACCCTGCAGAATATCCCATTTTAACCTATGTCTCCCCCTTGTCAAATTCCCCTCCATAACCCATAGAACTTTATTATAAAGTTTTATATGTTATATAACCCCCATGCCTTTAAAATCGCAATCGCAAATATGTTTCAATCGCATGTTTCGTTTTGATTGCTCTAATCATTCATCGCAAATATTTGCGATGCGATGATCGCGACTCGCCCCGATTGCTCCATCCCTTTGATCGCATAATCGCAACTTCTGTTCTCCCGATGCGATTACCCCCACTTCCCTTCGATATTGCTATTGCGGTAGGCCCCCGGCCCTTTTCCCGTTAAGCCCACACCCCTTCCTCCACGTGATCCAGCGCCAGAACCACCCACCAGCCCGAAAGGCGCTAGTCGTATCCGTTTATCAGGTGCAGCATCAACCGTTGATCTTAGTTGATCGGACGGTGATCGTGGACTCCACAACACCAGTGCTTCCCCGTTCAAACTCCTAACCGCGCTATCGCCGTCCATTTACACGTAGATCTGACGGTTTGAAGTTTACCCGCCCCTGTGGACCCCGCGCACTGTTCATAAAATACCCTGTTTCCATCGCACCGCCTTTGGGCAGAGGGCGGTATTTCCCGATCAGCCAGCGATTCCATACAGCTTTCGACGCGTGGCACTGGTACGGTTTCAAAACCGCTATCTCACCGCTATCTCACCGCACGTTAATGTTCGTCCGTGAATGCTGTTGAGTCTCAAATCTGCATCTTTTCCATACATCTTTATAGACCTTTTTCATTCACCTGAACCCTCTAAGTTGTCAATATCATTGCATATCAATTGTAAAAGAGCATCTAAAATGGTTTTTAACTATGTTTTGTGTCTGCGGTTTGATTTAGATTTTTGCTCATTTAGCTGCGGAATCTTGCCACTTTCTGCAGCTGCTGCAACTTTCCGCAACCATTTTGTGAAAGTCTATGTTACAGGTGTCTTCAGGTAAAACGAGCCACATGGGAAAGTCAAAAATGATGTGGACATGGATCGTGTCCTATTGGCTCGAGCAAATTCACTTAAGGAGGCTGCAGTCAAAGGTGGCCAAGTGGAAGTCAACCGTAGAGTCCCACGGTGACAGGACTCTGTTTCTCGTCACGTGAAGATTTATATGGCTGTTTCTAAATTGCGGGAGACACATCAAACACCTGTACACGGCTCCATAGCCGAATCCAACATCCACTCTTCATAGATTTACTCCTCAACGCGGCCATGATCCTAGATCTCTGGACGTAATGGTTTACGTGTTTTCTATCAGCACAAACTTTAGGGAATTAGTTATATTTCCTTTGTTATAAATAATGCATTTGCATACGCATATTAGTTAGTCTCCATTAGCCTCTAGATAGCTTTGTAATGTAATTACGTTGCCACTGTGCTGTAATATCACCTCTCTATTATGACTGCATTTTAATATATAAGAAGACTCTGTTTCCAATCGTAATTTGTACTTGAAGGCTGTTGCCAAGGCTGGTGCAGAGGGCCCCTGCACACGCTGAGGTTTTGTGCATTATTGTATAGTTCTTGTTTTATTTCTCTAAGCTCATTGTGCCATAAATCATTCATGTGTTTATACATTACATCTTTCATGGTATTTATGCTTCATCTCTGTTTATAATCTTTCATGCTTTACATCTTACTTCTGTCCATAATCTTTCATGTTTTATGTTAACTGACCAGTGTTCTTGTTTCAGATTTCAAATAGGAAGCCCAGGAATTTGTATATCTTTTGACTAATGACATGGAATCAATATTGTTCTGCTGCTAATTTACTTTTTGTTTAATTCCAGCACTGCTTTGTTTATTTCAGTCTTGCTCATTTACTTCAGTAGTTAGATTTAGATATATTAAATTACTCATGTCATTTTCAGTTACCTCCGAAAGCCACAGCTGGACTGATGGTGAGGGATTGAAGTATGAATGTGTAGTTTGATATTAGTTTACTTTCTGCAAGTTAGATATATTAAATTGCTCATGTCATTTTCAGTTACCTTCGAAAGCCACAGCTGGACTGATGGTGAGGGAATGAAGTATGAATGTGTAGTTTCATATTAGTTTACTTTCTGCAAGTTAGATATATTAAATTGCTCATGTCATTTTCAGTTACCTCCGAAAGCCACAGCTGGACTGATGGTGAGGGATTGAAGTATGAATGTGTAGTTTGATATTAGTTTACTTTCTGCAAGTTAAATATATTAAATTGCTCATGTCATTTTCAGTTACCTCCTAAAGCCACAACTGGACTGATGGTGAGGGATTGAAGTATGAGTGTGTAGTTTGATATTAGTTTCCTTTTTCTGCAAATTAGATATCAGATTGCTCAAGTTGTTTATGGTTACCTTCGAAAGCCATAGCTGGACCAATGGCGAGGGATCAGAATATAAGTTGATGTAATTTGATTTAGATTTATTTTGTTGCAATTCTTGGATTTCTTTAAGCTTAGTTTCTTTTGTGTTTAGACAGCAGCAAGGATAGTTTGGTTTTCATGCTCAATAGTTCACTGTTTGATTTATTAGGCTAGCAGCACATTTTCATTTCCTTTCAAGTTTTGTCATTGTATATTTTTAAATTCCTTTTGAAGTTTGAAGTTGGTAAATCATTATAAAGGATATCATTCCCTTGAACAATCATAATCATACTTGTTTTTATTTTAGAATTTCCATCTCACATTAGAAAACCAAAAACGACAAAAAGATAAGAAATAGGTTATCTTGCACATATAGTGCGCCACACTTCATCAGCTTACGAATCCCGGATTGATAAATTAATGTAGCAATTTAGGACACACTAAATTGACCAAACAGATGCGTAGCGATATTGTTGTGAGCCGTTAGATCTGGAGCAGCCCATCCAACGGATGTCGCTCCACGAAGCTGCATGCAGTTTAACCCATGGCCACCGTACCCCTGGCCCACGGTCTATTGCCCTCCGACATGTTTTCCGCCGTCGATCTCCGTCGAGATCGGACGGTGCAGATTCGTTTGCCCGCTGTTGACTTTTCCGCCATCGCCACGTCACCCCCACGTGCATCCACCTTACATCCGCCCATTCTGTTGCATATATTCATTCAAAGGTCTATTTTCGTATGTTTTATTTAATTTTCTGCAGTGCTCTGCACACGTCCGCTAGACCACATCCCGCTGTCATAGCACGTTTTCCACCATGTTTATGCACCTTTCTGCCATCTCTCCAGTCTACATAGCCATCCTTATCGCCCGCACTGCATCCATTACCCCGTCCATGGTTTTCTTGACGATTTTTCATGTTTTGAAGGGTATCCGAGGGAAGAAAGCCGCCATGATTCATATACACCATTGTAAAGGCACAGCGCACAGAAAAAGCTGAAATCTAGAGCCTGTTGTTACAAAAAAACGTCCGGATAGGTGTCTGCAGCATAAATTTCATCAAATGACAGAGTTTGAACTCTGCAAACCCTCTGGCGCCATTAAAGCTCGGATTGCATGAAAAAAGGCAGTACAGGAGCAGTAGAGAGCTCGAGGCAAAAAATAGAAGACTTTGAGCCTTTTCAAGGATTTTAGAAGGCAAAGGTACCAGTTCAAGGACATCATGGATTGCACAAAAGGTACGACACGCAGGGATTTATGTATATCATGGTTTGCACACCAGCAGAAGCTTTTCTCCATAAAGGACAAGGCGCCCATGCTGCTTTTATTACACATCGCGTTCCTAAGGATTTTCCGCCCTGACAACAGCCCAGAATATTATCAGAAGAATTTGTTTCACAGTATGAAGACCCAAGCATTGTTATTTTACCTTTTGTTTAAGTCACCAGGAGTACTGCAGAGTGCTATTGCCAAAGTACATCAAGAGACAGACTGAAGTAAATAGAGGCCTGAAGAAGATCACTCTTCCATCCAAAGAGTGATAGGAATTGAATGCTCGGGGTTTAAAAGACAGAATGGGTTTCGGCCCTCTTCATCACCTGAGTTTTAATACTGCATTTAGTTCTTCACCTACCGCTTCTGTTTCCCTTCAGCTATAAAGTTAATGAAGAAACTCATTATAAAGTTGTTGATCAGTTATCAGAGAACTTCAAGTAGTTTCTTTTGAGACACAATCTCTGTGTAAAGATTGTAAGATAGGTTGAAGGAGATGTTTTCAGACTAAGTATTCGGCTATTAGCAATGTTGTACTTGATTGGTATTGCTATTAAATATGACGAGCACATTTCTTTGGATCCTGATCTGAAGCAGCAGTGATGTTTACCTATCTTTGTGTTTTCATTCATTTCATTTCGTTTCTACTAGCTTGCATCAGAATATTGGCATAGGATTTACCCTTGTTAGGTACCCTATATTTCTGCTCTCCTTGCCATTTATGTTTCTCTTCTAAATGTATTATCTAAGAAATGATTTCAGTTGGTTTAACCAGTGTAGTGGATGTTATTGCCTGCTCTCTGATGGTTGAATAAAATGAATTTAGTTCTTAGATGCTTCTTGTTATAGATTTAGTTGAAAGATTTGGGAACACTGGGGATTAGAGTTAGCCCTGTCCACTAGGATCCTTGTGCGACCAGTTGATCTTTAACTTTGTACTCTAAATCTGTGTTATCTCCTCTCTTTTTACCTCTCCATACCACATAATCATCTTGACGATCCTATGTTTCAGATGACTAGCCCAATTGAAACCTTGCCTATTGAGTAGCAAGCAAATCCTTTCCTGACTCCATTGCCCAATGGTTATGAATATTTCCTGGAATACCTCACCTCTGCCCTTATTCCTCTTTACTCATCCTAGTCTTACATTGAAACCTTCTTTCCTGATAACCAGCAACCAAACAAACAATCAAACAAACAAACCTTGTGCCTATAACTAGCCTAAAATCATAACATTTGAGCCTCATAGACATAAAACCTTCGCTCATATAGAGAGATCCCTCTCTGGACCCAGGAGGGCTAGATCCTGAGGTCTGAAAGTGGTTTGATGTTGTCTCATCTTTTGGTATTTCCAACCTTGCCAAAACATGGGAACCCCAACATAATGGTGACTCCGCTGGGGACTCTTGAGTGCATCACACCTTAAACATCCTTACGCATTCAAAAGACCTACAATCTCTGGTTAGGTTGGTAGTTAAACAGTCCCATTCACATATCAACCTCTATACCATTTGTTGTGTTTTCCCATACTCTTGGATAGAGTCTGGAAAGGGCCAGGTAGCCTCTAGATCTCACACTCTTTCAGAGGTGACATATTTGGTAAATGCCCTCTTAGTCAATCTTCGGTTAGAGTTTGATGTGTTTGGAAGATATCCTTGAAAGAGGGCATCTCATAAGCACTGTGGTGGACAGTGTACCCTCCAAGAACATCTTAAACCTTCCACCTGGCGACTCCATATTCTCTAAACGTTTCAAAGACTCCACTGGTGATCAGTAGGCCTGCTGCTTGTCTTGGTTTCACATAAGACTCCACTGGGAGACCAGCCTCCATAACAACATCAACCACAGTAGTAGTAACAAGTAGGGTTAAGTTGCTTGGTCAGAAAACAACATTCTGGCTTCTAGAACCATTCATACAAGAGCTTACCCTAACTCAGACCCACTTGAAATAGTTGACAATCCTGAGAGCATCCTCAAGGGAGCTCCTACACCTAAAATACCAACTATTTCCAACCACATCTATAGAGCTAATTTTTCACCAGAAGATCTTACAGCGCTATCACACCCTCACCTTGACCTAGACCTACTTGATATATTACCTAGAACTAGGTCATCCAGTACCTTAGATCAGCCAGACCCTGAGCTTCTTGGTTCACCACCCCAAAGTGGTAGACACCTAAGGAAAAGACATACCCCTCCATCTACACCTCCAGATATACATTTCATACAAAACTTGGGGCTCAGTCACCCTAGATCTGCTCATCTGTCTTCTGCTGGTCATAATATCCCTGTCATCCATATACCAGCTGCCCAAGTTAACCCTTTACCTCATCAAAACATCATTATGGCAGCCTGGTATGAACCTCTGGTTTTACCTCAGCCTCTAGTACCCTTACCAAATGATTATCAATCAAAGATCCCACACTTCACTACAAAAGAGTCCATCACAGCCCAACAACATGTAGATAAGATGGAAGATTCTTTTGACTACATGGAAATAGATGATGATACAGTCAAGATGAGAATCTTTGCCCAAAGCTTAGGGGGTGATGTGAAGAAATGGTTTAAGGGCCTACCTCCAGGTAGCATAAATGACCTCCCAGCTCTATATCAGACTTTCATAAACAAATGGGAAGCTAGGGAAAACTCTCGCCAACTCCTGGCATAATACATGACTCTCAAAAGAAATGCAAGAGAGAGTGTCCATGATTACACCACAAGGTTTAACAACATTTATAATGCCCTCCCTCCACATATGAAACCTCCACAAGGCATGGCCCTAGAAAAATACCCTGAAGGCTTTGATGCTGACATGGCCTATGAGCTTAGGGATAAGGAATACAACACATTGGAGGACATGCAGAAAGTAGTAGTGAATATAGAAGCCAATCTGATTGAGAAAAGAGCGAGACTGAGATCTGAGAAGAGGGTAACATATAGGGATGACAATGTAGCTTCCACATCTGACCAAAATTATGATAAGCTATTTAAAAATGTGGAAAGGTTACAGCAAATGATGGAAAAAATGGTTGTCACAGTTAGTAACCAGAATAGAAATCAAAACCAGAACCAAAACTTTAGAAGAAACAATACCACTCGCAACAGACAAAGAGAATCAGATTAGCAAGTTATTCCACCATTCCAAGAGAAATTTCTTGATGAAGATGAGGGAATCATAGAAGAGTCTGAGGGGAACACAATAAACATGCTTGAAACAGAAGACACAATCCATAACTGTTACTCAGAAGAAGATCAGCACTCACCCTCTGGTTGGGATGAGGAATGGTTAGAATCTGAAGATTACTGATTGGGATTTGAAAATGCCATGATGCAGGTAAGAGGACAATATGAACTTAGGAGAAAAAAGAGTCAAGAAACTGCCAAACCAAAAGATTCTGAGGCCACCATCAAGAAGAGACCTGAGAAATCTTCTAAAGCAACTGCTGAAAGTAGCAAACCATCAGCTGAAAGTTCTGGGAAAAACAGAGAAAAAGACAACCAAAGTCAACCAGCTAGCAGCACTAGCGCTACAGTTAGTGCTCCTGATAAAACTATCACAAACACTGTACATAACGAGAATCAGCACACTGATTCAGCCACTAAAGCAGTGGCAAATAGAACAGAGATGAGTATCCCAAAGGGCCAGTCCACTTTCAATTTGGAAAGTGAGATTGCAAGAATTAAAATCTCTATCCCACTTTCTGAGTTGGCCACTCAGGATGTATATAAAGGCCATATTTTGAAAGCTTTGAACCTAAGTGAGAGTGGGGACACTGTAAACTTGAATGATTATCAGCTTGCCCTCCTATTTGGACCTAAGATAGAGGGGAAGTTTCAGGAAGGGGTAGTTCCACCTTTCTATATCAGTCTCAACATTCATGACAAGATCCTGCATAATGCAATGCATGATTCTGGAGCATCTCACAACCTAATGCCTAAGGTAGTCATGGAGAGGTTAGGCCTAGAGATAAATCGTCCCTACAAAGATTTATACTCTTTCGACTCTAGCAGAGTAAAATGCCTAGGCCTGATCAAGGACTTATGTGTGAGTTTAACTCAAATCCCAGCTAAATGTATGGTCATGGATGTTGTGGTGGCAGATGTGCCACCCAAGTATGGAATGTTATTATCAATATCATGGGGAGCCAAGCTGCAGGGTACAATGCAGATGGATGGATCATATGCCACAATCCCAATCTTTGGCCAAATTAGAAAACTGTATAGGGAGGCACAGATGAAATTCCTAGTCAGTAGCCCCGAAAAACCAAAAAATTCACCTGTTTATTCTGTACACACAGACCTAGACTCCTTCATCCTGTGTAATGATGAATCCTTAGAAGGGGCAGAGTCCCAAAACAGAGATGCAAGCGGAGAGGCAGAGGCCATGGACTTTGACATAATGGCTGCTCTGGATTTAGAGGAAAACGAAGAAGAAAACCACAACGAAACCTGTAGGATATGTGGTGGAGACCTAACTCCGAGTGAACAAGAAACATAGTGTAAACAACCATCTGGCCAGATCCCTGAAACTCATACATTTCATGAGGAACAAAGCAATCCACAGCCCAGTACAGACCCTATAGAGCAATATAATGGCGAACCCAGCCATAGGGAAAGGAATGATAACGAAACCAAGAGTGAACCCCTGTGGGTGTGTTGAAGCCTAGAAAATATCTGCTTCAAACATTGGGGAAAACCACCCGGTCGGAACCTTAGGACAACTCCTTTTCCGTTTGGTATGGTGGCTCCGACTGGATTTAAAGGACCAGTTTCCTTATAACTAAATGGATTGGTTTGGATGGGTGGAAATGGGACTAAATTAACTGAAATAAAAACTATCTAATTTAAACTAAATACTGATAAAGAAATTCTAACACTAACCCGGGTAATTATATGTGAATACAACTTAAGATTGTTCCAATTTAACAATAACCATGAAAATGTATTATTATTTAAATTGAAATGTGCAGAAACAAATAAAGATAACTCTGTTCAAGAAATTAAACAGAGTTGTATTAGCATATTGAATTCATCATTGTATACCATCTATATATACTTATGAAAGATACCGTTTCAATTATATTCAGAAATGATATATAAAAAGAAGCGTTGTGAAAACAAATATATATAAATAATAGCAATTTTTAAAGCGAATATCATAAGACAAAAGAAATCAACAGTGAACAGATAGAAATACCTTATTCATCTTGAAGACTTTCAAATGAAATCTGATACTCTAATCCAGTAACTCTGATGCAAAATCAAATTCCAAGGTACAAAAATGCAACACTTCAAAAATAATTTCGCATAAAAATCACCAGATGTGATCCTTTTTAAAAATATATAAGACAATGGAGTACAGAAATGCAATCTCCAAGTCAAAAAATATTAAGATCCAAGACCCCTCTCTAAATGCATGAGAAGGGTTTAAATACTACTTAACTAAATCTAAAAATAGTCTATTACAAAAATTGAGGATTTGGTTCAATGACCGTCCTTTTCATAGGCTAAAATACAATAAAATTAAAACTAAATCTAACTATCTATGAACTTGATCTTTAAACTTGCAGGCATCTAGCATAGTTTTGAGAATATGTGGTTGACCGACTTCAGCATTCAACTGTCCTGAAAAGACATAGTCGGCAAGTGTAGGCGCAATCTTCTCTGTAGCATTGATGATACAATTGAGCGCACTGTGCTGACTGTGTGGCTTCACCAAGTACGCCCAGTATGAGTCCCAATTTAATCTTGTCAGCCCTTGGATAGATTTTTCTCTTTCTTCTGCCTTTTGCCTCCATTCTGTTTGCAGTTGATGTGCCTGTGGGAGATATCCTGGAACAGTTTCTGGAATCAAATTGGCTTTGTGTAAATTGTCATTTACACAATCAGTAAGAGTGTTTGCCGCTGTAGTCGCCTCCTCTGCTGCCTTCTCTGCCCTTCTGATTTGTGCATCCCAGTTATTAAAAAGTATTTCTTTATGATTTTCATTAATAATGGGTGCACCAACTTTTCTGCCTTCTTCTGTTTTTTGCCATGCTAAATAATCATTGATCTTTTCATTAATCAAATCATAATCATTTCGTAAATCTACGACATGATTTGTGATTTTATCGTTTTCTTGGCACAAGGAATTCCATTGCAAGATTTTTTGGCAGAAAACTTCCTCTTGTTGTAGTAGTTGATTGTTTAAAGAGATAGTTTCTGAAATGAATTCTGGAAGCTTAGGATCATCTTTATGCTGATCTTGGATAATCTGTATTTGTTTGTCTTTATCAGCCAAGCTTTTTTGATGTCCTATTTTCATTTCTTGAAGTTGTTGTTGTATCTCTTCAAGTTTCAACTGTGCTTCATTATTGGCCTATACCTGTTGCAATTGTTGTTGTAGAACTTTTATCTGTTCTTCTTTTTCATTCAACAAAAGTTGTATCTCAAATGCTTTGTCAATTGTTGTAGAAGCATAAGCCCCTGTCATTTGAGATAACTTAGTAAGATTCTTAGAAGGCTCTGTGGAAGGATCCTTCCACAATACATCTAGTTGTTCTGTTTCAGTAGCAATTGAACTTTCTAACTTTCTCTTTTTCCTCTGTCTCTTCACTACTGCTTTGTATTTTGGGATGTAGAATACATCTAGAGGAGGAATGTCCTCCACATTAAGTACAATTTCAGAGGAGAGTGTGATTGGTATGTGCTCTGTCACTGTGACTTTGCTGCTTGTTCCTGTGTTCAAAACTTTGGTTGTCTGGACAGGGGTCTGTACATTCTGTCCTTCTACATTAATCAATTGGTTGAAGGTTTCCCATTTTTTGTCTAATTCAATAATGACTGGCTGTTGCTGTACATTGGTTGGAGGAGGATCTGTCTGTTGAGAAGTCAAAATTTGCTGTTGAGTAGTTTCTTTTGATTGCGCAGAATCTTTCATGGATTCTTCCATTGTATCTTCCTTTTCATTAGACTTATTGGAATGTTCAGAAGTCTCTCTGTCAGATTTAGATTTAGATTTATTTTTACTTGAACTGCCGTTAAGACTAACACTAGGAGTTTGCTCCCTTGCGGGCTCTAAGCGTAGATTTTCCAAAGGAATAGGAGTTAGTCTTATTTCTTTGTAAAGTTTGAATTCCTGGAATTCTTCCAGAGATAACTGCATTTGAGCTGAATTCAAAACTTCTTTGAATGAATTTCTTGCTTGGAACATATCATCAAAAGGATGCTGTTCCCTGGAAAATTTCCTTACTCTGATTGCATTGGTAAAATTCTTCACAATATCATTTGGGTCGAATAACCTTCTCGAAAATTTGAACAGCTGTAGGCATGTAATGTTGCCTATCTCTTGGAATGCATGACCAATATCGAACAATGAAAATGTTCCACATTTTACGGGAAATTGTGGCCAAATGCCTTTTTTCTTCTCTTTTAAATCTTTTGTTATACCTCCCTAGCCACAGGTCTGATAAGCAATTTCCCGAGCTACAAGTCTATCTGGAACATATAGGGGTAACACATGGGGAGAAGCATAACTTCCAAAAACCCTAATATAAGTGAAAAATTCTTCTCCAAACCATCTCGCGACGGGGAGAATATCAACCTCTGTTTCTGGGGATAACCTTGGTGCATCCTTATTATACAATGTTCTGTACAATGGCAGCATTATTCCATGACAAATTTGGTAAAAATGGGGGACAAATTTAGATTCCCATAGTTCTTTATGATACACATGAATAGGCAAAGGATCGTGGATAGTCCATTGCCAACCCATCACAGAGAATTTAGAGACATAAGAGATAGCATCCATGACATAAGCAGATAAATAAAAAGGCGGATAAACCTGCTGAGAAACATTTCGTTTGGACCGGTAATGAAAAATGGAAGTGGTCAAATTATCAGATAGGATTTTGGCCCAGTCTACAATTGTAGAATTAACGGCCGCATTCAACAAAGGAAGCCATTCAGGTAAGATCATATTTATGTCAGGTTTTCCAAAAAGCCTGCATAACATGGCAGCAGTGAAACAATAAGGAGAGGTAAGTGAACCCGTGCTGTACATACCTTGTTTGTTTTTCTTCAATGGTTCACTTCTTTTGGTCCACTCCTTTGTGCATTCTGCCAAATTTGCATGTTCTCTGGCAAAATCTTCCATGAATTGTTTATTGTAAGTCGCCTGAGGTTCCGACAACTTATACATCAGCCTCACGTCTTCCGTGGTGAATGACCTGATTAGCTCTTCAGATGGAGTTCTAAATTGCCTGTCTGAAATATCGGTGCTGTCCAGCACCCATTTCACCATGTCCGTATATGGGAGAATCCTTGGCCTTGCCGCTATCCTATGGAGAAATGAACAAGCCAGTTCTTTGAGGGTTGCTTCAGATGTATTACTAGAACCTGCTGTAGCCACAACTTTCATCACCACAGGATTTTCTTCTTCTAACAGATTATACATTCCTTCCCAAGTGGATATACCGGCATCCTTATTACAAGCGGTGTCTGCATACAATGAAGCCATTTCTCTGTTTTCAGAATTCTAGCTCTTCTCCTTCTTACCCATAGTGTTTAGTGAAAGCTTTGTATAGACGTTTGCTCCTTCGTGCCTGCGTTTTACGAGTTAAATGAGAGTAATGGCATGAGAAAGGTGATGAGACTGTTTTAAATGCGAAGGCGGATGAAATATAATATTTTAATCGTGAAACGATTTTGAATAAAAACAAAATCTCATTTACCATTAATTGTCAATCCAATCATTTAATCTAATCATTAAAGCGCATAACAAATTTGATATATGGGAAGATTGCCTTTGAACAACGCGCCTACATGAATCTGCGACATTGCGATCTGCGATTTGCTGCGCAATATCGCAATATCGCCATGTCGCAATATCGCAATATTGCAAAATGAAGCCATCGCAGTTATGTAAAATAGCGCAAAAACGCAAATTGCGCAATAGCGCATATCGCAAATCTCGCAAAAGCGCAAAATTGTAAATAGCGCAAAAGGTATTCGTTTAACATTTCTGTTTTCTGCGCTATGTGATTTGCGACCAATATGTTTATTGTATAGGCTTTTTGGGATCGCATTATCGCAAAATCACATTTTCAGTTTTATAAAAGATATATACCATTTTGCTATGAATGCGCTATTTTGTTTAAAGAACAATTTTATTGTAATCTATCATAAACTTAAGTGTTTTTTAATGTTCTTTCTAAGGGATTTATCTAAGTTTATGATAGAAAGTTTTATTTGAAAAGGAAAACAAATCCTAATTAATATTTTGGATTTTTTAACTAAGGCTCCCCATTTATTTAGCATTATTACTAATATTAAATAAAAAAGGGGGGTTGTTGCTGGTCACAACAATTGGCGATTGACTGAATGAAACAGTTATCTCTGAAAAAATAAAATGAACACTTTATCTTTAGTAAGTAAAGATTTTTAAAGATAATGAAAACTACCTTAGGATAATTCAAATAAAATGTAACTATGAAGAAAAAATAAAAAAATCATTCACAATTTCTTTCTAATTCGTTAAGAATAAGAACATTTTTGGGTTATCTCAAGCTTTGATTGGTGTTAATAATGAAGTAAGTGGATTTCTCCAAGTTTTGGTTTTATAATATACTCTATTGCCATAGGTATTGCCTCTGCTGCCAGCAAACATTCATAGTCTCGACAGGGTTACCTTTAAACCATTAACCATTCATTGTCCCATCCAACTAAAATTATGACTTTTTAAAAGATAAATTCATAAGACTTATTATCTCATGTTTTTGTCTTTTACTTATTTTTTATTTTAAGAGCCATTGTTCTGGTTTGGTAGCCAGTTAATAACAATGCCATTCACTAGTTATAATTAAACTGAACAAGCTGGCTCGTGATGAGACTCCTTTTCTTATATTTATAAGCCATTACCCTGTTTTGGTATGCAGTATTGGTAATGTCAGTTTTATTACTTCTTATGAACATGGTAAGTCGGCTCATAATAAGACCTCTTATCTCTTAAATTTTCAAATTTCTTAGAATTACATTCTAAAAAATCACAACTTAAATGGATGGGGGGAAATAGTTTTATCCTTAAGAATCAATGGATGACAATTTTCAGAGTTTTTTGAGTTTCAAAACTTTGAAAAAAATCTTTACTTAGATAGATAACCTTTCTCTGCTTAATAAACTTATGATGATTTAAATTCTTCTCAAGTTTTCAAAAGATCATGCAAATGATTGAAATAATCTTTCAAAATTTAACACCTTATTTTAAACTATCCAAAAACTGTGATCATTACTCTAAAAATTCTTATTTACACAAAATAAATATTTATAATATTCTCCCGAAGAAATTTTCTTAAATAGTAAACAGTCAATTAGAGACTCATTAACATCCTTTATTTGCAAAAAAAATAAAAACAATCAAAAACTCTGCAGAAAGGAATATGTACAGTTTAAGAAGGGGTTACCTCCTTATGAAAAGAATTTCTTCAAGATAAGCCCATTTACAGGAAGAGATTCTCTCTTACCTGTTAGATCTTGGAGTATGAATTTATTTGAGCCTATCTTCTCAACGATCTGAAATGGTCCAAGCCACATTTTCTGAAACTTGGTATGTTTACCTTTTTCTTCGTGTGCTTTATCCCATTTCAGAACAAGATCACCAATTGACAAAATTTTTGAGCCAGTAGAACTTGCATCAAAAGAAGATTTTACAAGTTGTTGATGTTTTTCATGAATAATTTTTTCTTTATCTCTATCTTCTTCTAGTTTAAGGATTTGATCATATCTTAATTGAATGGATGAAGAAGGATTTTCTTCAATAAATTGCACTAGGGCTAGTGATGGAAGAGTTAAATTTGATGGTATCACAGCTTCTTTTCCATAAACCAAATTGAAAGGTGAAGTCCCTATTGAAGCTTTTTCAGTGATACGATCAGCCCATAATGCAAAGATTAAATATTTGTGCCAATTCTTTTTATTTTGATCAACGGTCCTTTTAATGATTTTGATAAGGTTTTTGTTAGTGGATTCAGCCAAACCATTACCTTGTGGATAATAATTTGATGAATATTTTAATTTAAAACCTCTTTTGACTGAAAATTCTATTAAACTATTTCCAGAGAAGTAAGATGCATTATCAAAGACTAGAGCGTTAGGTACACCAAACCTGGTTATGATGAATTGATCTATGAAATCAATAATTGTATCAGAATTGGCTACCTTCAACGGGATTGCCTCTACCCATTTTGTAAAGTAATCAGTTGCAGTAAGGATGTACTTGTGCTGTTTGGAAGAATGAGGTACTATCTCACCAACAATGTCAAGCCCCCATTGTTCGAATGGTTGCTCAATAGTTACTGGTTGCAAAGGAAAAGCCGGTTTCCTTTGTCTTCCACTTGCAGTTTGACAAATTTGGCACTTCCTTACGTAATCATGCGTATCTTTAAAAAGGGTAGGCCAATAATACCCAGGACGAATTATTTTGTGAGCTGTGGTATCACCTCCAAAATGACCTCCTGCTGGTCCATCATGCAATTCCTGCAAAACCTTTTCAGCTTCAGTCTTTTCAAGACATCTTAATAAGATTGAATCATAATTTTTCCTGAATAACACATTATCAATTATCTCATATTTAATAGCCTTTAACCTTAAAGCGCGTTTACTCTTATAGCTGAGATTAGAAGGAGCATACCCATTTTTCAAGTAATAGATAAGATCAACATACTGAGATCTGGAATCTGTAACATTTATCTGACTTACTTGAATATCTTGATTTGACTCTTGATTTTCCGGTATGTTATGAGCTCCTGCCAATAATCTGCAAAAACCTTGTCCTCTAACAATCTTAGCTGGTTTAATATCAATATCATATTCTTGCAAGGCTGTTACCCAGTTAGCTCTCTTTTCTCCTACTTCTTTTTGAATTAATAATTGCCTCACCGCAGAGAATGGGACAATGATTTTTGTATGTGTTTTCAAGAGAAAAGGTCTGAAATGTTTGATTGATTTAAATACATCAAAGGCTTATTTTTCAACATCGGAATAATTAAGCTCAGCTCCTTACAGATTCGAGCTAAAGAAAGAAATAGGTGCTTCGATTTCTTGATCATTGAGTTGTGTTAAAATGACTGCATAGGATGTTTCAGTGGCCAGAGTATACAAAATAAAATCTTTAGAAAAATCCGGGGTATTTAATGCTGGTGCATTAATGATTGCTCGTTTGATTGAATCAAAAGCTTCTTTTTCTTTATGCGTCCATTTGAATATTGAATTCTTCTTGATCATATTTTGCATAGGTAAAACAATTAAAGAAAAATCAGGAATAAATCTTTTAACAAAATTGATCTGTCCAAGAAATGATTGCATAGATTTTTTGTTATGTGGTAAAGAAATATCAGAAATTGCTTTCAGTCTATCTGGATCAATATATATACCATCTTTTGACACAACAAATCCTAAGAGTTTTCCTTCATCTAAAGCAAAGAAATATTTCTTGGGATTTAAGGAGATACCAAACTTTCTACATCTTTCAAATATTTGTTTTAAATCATGTAGATGATTGGCTCTTTTTTTTTTAAATATTGTTATGTCATCAAGATAAAAAACAACTGATTTATTGATTAGACCTTTGAATGCTATGTCCATGGCTCTTTGAAAAGTTGCTCCCGCATTTATTAGACCAAAAGGCATTTTTTGATAAGCATAAGTTCCCCATTTTGTTCTGAAAGTTGTTTTCAATCTGTCATCTGGATGAACTAAAACTTGATTATAGCCCGAAAATCCATCGAGAAAGGACATAAGCTCAGAACCAGCTACCTTTTGAAGTATCTGTTCCATGGTTGGCAATGGGAAATTGTCTTTTAAACATGCCTTGTTTAAATTTCTGAAATCAATACAGATTCTTATATCACCATTCTTCTTCCTTACAGGTACCATATTGGAAACCCAATTGGAGTGCTTGACCGGAAAAATGATTTTGGATTTTAAAAGTTTATTAAGTTATGATTTGATTTGACTTTCGAGATTTTGATGGATCTTTCTCAACTTCTGTTGAACAGGTTTAATATCAGGAAGCATTGGAATTGTGTGTTGAATAATCGAAGTATCATACGTTTTTAAATCATCATAATTCCAAGCAAAAACGTTTTTATACTTGTTCAGAAGTTTAATGAACGCATTCCTTTCCTCTGGTGTTAAATTGAGTCCTAAGTTAACATTTTGAGGTTTAGAATCAGAACCAAGATTTACTAATTCAAACTTCAAGGTAGAGCTTTGAATTTTAGTATTAGTGACTTTCTTGAATCTGTCTTTAATGTCATATAAATCCTCTAATTTAACAACAGATTTTGGAATGGGGTTTTCATTACTTTTTGAAGCAATTTGTAAATCATGATCATCTTCATCAATAATTTGCTCATCATATGATTTCTCTAAGGTCATGAAATTTAGAATATCTTGATCATGATATAATACTCTCCAATTTGCAACATTATCTAGGACAGATGGATGAAAAATCAATTCTACAGAAAACCTATCAGGACTGCAATCTTCAACAGGTAGGAGTTTAGATGCAACATTAGCTAACAAGTCAGCTGATGTATTCTGATTCCTAGGAATAGGAGAAATATTGAATGCTAAAAAATGAGTGGTGAGATCTTGTACTAGGGTTTGATAGTGTTTAAGATGTCCTGAAAGGCAATGAATAGTATTCCTAACTTGCTTTATGACAATTTCGGAATCACCAAAGACTTTCAAGTATTTAACATCTAACCCTATAGCTTTATAAAGTCCTTGAACCAAGGCTTCATATTCTGCGGTATTGTTAGTACACTCAAATTCTAACCTACATGACAGCATAGTTTTCTCACCATCTGGATCAATTAAGATGCATCCAGCTCCAGCTCCATCACTAGACTTTGATCCATCAAAATATAACGACCAAAATAAATACTTATCTATTGGCTTATCTACAATTATATCAGAAATATTTACAATTCTGGAAGGATCAGATTGTGAAAATTTTTCTATTTGAGAAACAAAAGTATTTACAGAAAAAGGTGATTGAGGTGCTTCGAAGTTTCCCAGAAATGATTCAGCAGAATAACCTTCAAGAATATTGTTGTTGAATGCCACAGGCTCATTAGGTTGTTCGAATTCGGTGACAGTGTGCGTCATATGTTTTTCTCGTTCAATTTTGATTTGATTTGGTTTCCCTTTGTAGGGAAGCCACATATGTGAATAATCAGTTGAGATATAACCATTAAGTTTTGCAGACCAGTCCCTGCTTAAGATTAATCCATAGAATTCAGGGATATCAGCAATTAAAATATCAATTCTTTGGACAATCCTAGGATCAGAAGCTAATCTGATAGTAACTGAATTGATTTCTCCTACAACTTGAACTTTAGAGCGATCCAATTGAACAATATGAACTGCTGATTTCTGTGGTTCGATATTCAATTTAGTACAGACAGAAGTAGACATTATATTGGAGGAGGCTCCAGAATCAATGAAACAATTGTGCATATTTTTATTGTACATATCATAAGTCAAAAGAAAAGGAGGAGTTTGAGAATTTGACTTTTCTCCAATGAGCACTGTATCAGTAGCATCTACCTGATCTGGTGGCTTACCAGCTCCTCTAGCTGCTTTTGCAACTACACCACTTGGTAAAGGAGCAATTGGTGTAGCGTTTAATTCTTTCAATAGCAATTTTTGCTGGTGTTTTAGTTTGCTGAGTTCATGTAAGGAAATATTAGCTTTGATCTTTTTCATGTCTTCAACAATGTTGTACTCCATAGGATCTGACACCACTAAAGTCTTTGTTGTTGGTGTGGGAGGATTAGAAGAAGATGGTTGATTTTGAGTAGGTAATGGAGAAGTTTTCTTTACAGGGGATTTGTCTTTGGTACTTGGAGTTGTAATTTTCTTTTTAGGAACTGTTTGTATTGGTTCCGATATAGATTTACTCCTAGTACTTACAGGCATAGCTTCTTCACTATCAGAATTAGGGAGAATAAAATCCCACATTCCATTCAATTCAGCTATTTCTTCATTTTCATCTTCCTCATCTGATACTAGAGATGTATCTTCTTCTTCTTCTTCTTCTTCTTCTTCTGCATTAGAAATTGCATTAGGAGGTTTAGATTCAACTTGGTTTCTTCTGAAATTTCGGAATGGTTTCTTGGTAGAAGTTTCAGCTACTTGTTTTTTAATTTCAACCATTTCATTTGACATGGTTTTAAGAACTTTCTGTAAACCTTCCATGTCGTATGGGTCTTTGGCCTTTTTCTTTAAATCATCTTTGAAGCTGACTTTCTTTGATTTCCTTTCCTCAATAGCATTTTTCTTTTCTAGAGAAATAATTCGTTTTTCCACTGCAATAGCCTCTTTCATATTCTTGGCTAATGTAGGTTTTGCAGCTCTATCTACAAAAATTGCTATGTTTGAGGGTAAGGCAGTTATGTACCATTCACTTCTGACTTGTTCACTAGGCCTTGAATCTGTTTGGATTTTGTTCAAGAGTTTGTTGAATCTAGCGTTGAAATATTTAATGGGTTCCTTGGGTTCTGCTTTCAAATTTGAGAGATCGTTGATTAAAGTAGCTATTGATCTGTCATCTCCAAATTTGGTTAAAAAATGATCTGCAAAAATGGCCCAACTTGTTATGGATCCTGAAGGTAATGAAAAGTACCATGATCCTGCTGCTCCTTGAAGAGTATAAGGGAATAGTCTAACTACAACATCTTCATGTGTGACTCCATTCAAATTAATAGCCAACATAAAGTTATTGATATGTTCTTCAGCTTGAATGTTAAGATCTGGGCTAAACTTTGGAAGCCATTTTCCAGGATTGTCTGGTAAATCATGTAAAGGTGCAGCCATGTTGACTACCCCTGGAGTAGACCATGGTCTCTGTGCCATTATTGGAACAACTATCGGAGGGATAGTAGAAACTGCTGGTGTTTGAATAGAAATTGTTGGAAGAGATGATGTTGAGATTGATGAGGATTGAGGGGAAGATGTTTGTGGAGATGATATGGAAACAACTGTACTTTGTTGAGAAGGGATTTCGGAAATAGGTATTTGAATATTAGATGTTGAAATTATATCACTTATTGATTCCGATTGAGTTTTTCTTGTCTTGACTCTACTAGGTAAAGGGAATTCTTTCGGAGAAATACCAAGTTTTTCACTTTGAAGCCTAGTAAGAGGTTTGGAAGAAACAAATTTTGAAGTTACACTACCTTCAGATATTTCAGACTCTTCTAAAGATAATGAGAATCCTTTCAATTTATGAATTAAATCTTGAACTTCAGGAGACTCAGGATTTTGATTGTCTGAATGTTTTGAGATTTTGGTAGTGGGTGTATGAATATTCTTCTCAATTTCTTCTATAGGATTTTGTATTTCAGAAGAAATTGAAGAAGTTGATGAGGGTGTTTTGCTCTCAAAATGGCTTGTGGGTAAATATTTACTTGCCATTCATAGCTCATGCCCTCCTTCTAGCGCCAAAAATGTTGAAGCCTAGAAAATCTCTGCTTCAAACATTGGGTAAAACCATCCGGTCAGGACCTTGGGACAGCTCCTTTTCCGTTTGGTATGGTGGCTCCGACTGGATTTAAAGGACCAGTTTCCTTATAACTAATGGGTTGGTGATGGGTTGATTTGGATGAGTGGAAATGGGACTAAATTGACAGAAATAAAACTATCTAATTTAAACTAAATACCGATAAAGAAATTCTAACACTAACCCGGGCAATTATATGTGAATACAACTTAAGATTATTCCAATTTAACAATAACCATAAAAATTTATTATCATTTAAATTGAAATGTGCAGAAACAAATAAAGATAACTCTGTTTAAGAAATTAAACAGAGTTGTATTAACATATTGCATTCATCATAACATATCATCCACATATACTTATGAAAGATAACGTTTCAATTATACTCAGAAATGATATATAAAAAGAAACGTTGTGAAAACCAAATATATATAAATGATAGCAAATTTTAAAGCGAATATCATAAGACAAAAGAAATCAATAGTGAACAGATAGAAATACCTTATTCATCTTGAATACTTTCAAATGAAATCTGATACTCTAATCCAGTAACTCTGATGCAAAATCAAATTCCAAGGTACAGAAATGCAACACTTCAAAGATAATTCCGCATAAAAATCACCAGATGTGATCCTTTTAAAAAATATATAAGACAGTGGAGTACAGAAATGTAATCTCCAAGTCAAAAATATTAAGATCCAGGACCCTTCTCTAAATGCATGAGAAGGGTTTAAATACTACTTAACTAAATCTAAAAATAGTCTATTACAAAAATTGAGGATTTGGTTCAATGACCGTCCTTTTCCTAGGCTAAAATACAGTAAAATTAAAACTAAATCTAACTATCTATGAACTTGATCTTTAAACTTGCAGGCATCTAGCATAGTTTTGAGAAGATGTGGTTGACCGACTTCAGCATTCAACTGTCCTGAAAAGACAGAGTCGGCAAGTGTAGGCGCAATCTTCTCTGTAGCATTGATGATACAATTAAGCGCACTGTGCTGACTGTGTGGCTTCACCAAGTACGCCCAGTATGAGTCCCAATTTAATCTTGTCATCCCTTGGATAGATTTTTCTCTTTCTTCTGCCTTTTGCCTCCATTCTGTTTGCAGTTGATGTGCCTGTGGGAGATATCCTGGAACAGTTTCTGAAATTAAATTTGCTTTGTGTAAATTATCATTTACACAATTCGTAAGATTGTTTGCCGCTGTAGCCGCCTCCTCTAGTGCCTTTTCTACCCTTCTGATTTGTGCATCCCAGTTATTGAACAGTATTTCTTTATGGCTTTCATTAACAATGGGTGCACCAGATTTTCTGCGTTCTTCTGTCTTTTGCCATGCCAGATAATCATTGATCTTTTCATTAATCAAATCATAATCATTTCATAAATCTACGACATGATTTGTGATTTTATCGCTCTCTTGGCACAAAGAATTCCATTGTAAGAGTTTTTGGGAGAAAACTTCCTCTTGTTGCAGTAGTTGATTGTTCAAAGAGATAGTTTCTGAAATGAATTATGGAAGCTTAGGATCATCTTTATGTTGATCTTGGATAATTTGTATTTGTTTGTCTTTATCAGCCAAGCTTTTTTGATGTCCTATTTGCATTTCTTGAAGTTGTTGTTGTATCTCTTCAAGTTTCAACTGTGCTTCATTATTGGCCTGTACCTGTTGCAATTGCTGTTGTAGAACTTTTATCTGTTCTTCTTTTTCATTCAACAAAAGTTGTATCTCAAATGCTTTGTCAATTGTTGTAGAAGCATAAGCCCCTGTCATTTGAGATAACTTAGTAAGATTCTTAGAAGGCTCTGTGGAAGGATCCTTCCACAATACATCTAGTTGTTCTGTTTCAGTAGCAATTGAACTTTCTAACTTTCTCTTTTTCCTCTGTCTCTTCACTACTGCTTTGTATTTTGGGATGTAGAATACATCTAGAGGAGGAATGTCCTCCACATTAAGTACAATTTCAGAGGAGAGTGTGATTGGTATGTGCTCTGTCACTGTGACTTTGCTGCTTGTTCCTGTGTTCAAAACTTTGGTTGTCTGGACAGGGGTCTGTACATTCTGTCCTTCTACATTAATCAATTGGTTGAAGGTTTCCCATTCTTTGTCTAATTCAATAATGACTGGTTGTTGCTGTACATTGGTTGGAGGAGGATTTGTCTGTTGAGAAGTCAAAATTTGATGTTGAGCAAGTTCTTTTGATTGTGCAGAATCTTTAATGGATTCTTCCATTTTATCTTCCTTTTCATTAGACTTATTGGAATGCTCAGAATCTCTGTCAGATTTTGATTTAGATTTATCCGTACTTGAACTGCCGTTAAGACTAACACTAGGAGTTTGCTCCCTTGCGGGCTCTAAGCGTAGATTGTCCAAAGGAATAGGAGTTAGTCTTCTTTCTCTGTAAAGCTTGAATTCTTGAAATTCCTCTGGAGATAACTGCGCTTGAGCTGAATTCAGAACTTCTTTGAATGAATTTCTTGCTTGGAACATATCATCAAAAGGATCCTGTTCCCCGGAAAATTCCCTTACTCTGATTGCATTGGTAAAATTCTTAACAATATCATTTGGGTCGAATAACCTTCTCGAAAATTTGAACAACTGTAGGCATGTAATGTTGCCTATCTCTTGGAATGCATGACCAATATCGAACAGTGAAAATGTTCCACATTTTACGGGAAATTGTGGCCAAATGCCTTTTTTCTTCTCTTTTAAATCTTTTGTTATACCTCCTTGGCCACAGGTCTGATAAGCAATTTCTCGAGCTACAAGTCTATCTGGAACATATAGGGGTAAAACATGGGGAGAAGCATAACTTCCAAAAACCCTAATATAAGTGAACAATTCTTCTCCAAACCATCTCGCGACGGGGAGAATGTCAACCTCTTTTTCTGGGGATAACCTCGGGGCATCCTTATTATGCAATGTTTTGTACAATGGCAGCATTATTCCATGACAAATTTGGTAAAAATGGGGGACAAATTTAGACTCCCATAGTTCTTTATGGTACACATGAATAGGCAAAGGATCGTGGATAGTCCATTGCCAACCCATCACAGGGAATTTAGAGACATAACAGATAGCGTCCATGACATAAGTAGATAAATAAAAAGGCGGATAAACCCGCTGAGAAACATTTCGTTTGGACCGGTAGTGAAAAATAGCAGTGGTCAAATTATCAGATAGGATTTTGGCCCAGTCTACAATTGTAGAATTAATGGCCGCATTCAACAAAGGGAGCCATTCAGGTAAGATCATATTTATGTCAGGCTTTCCAAAAAGCCTGCATAACATGGCAGCAATGAAACAATAAGGAGAGGTAAGTGAACCCGTGCTGTACATACCTTGTTTGTTTTTCTTCAATGGTTCACTTCTTTTGGTCCACTCCTTTGTGCATTCTGAAAAATTTTCATGTTCTCTGGCAAAATCTTCCATGAATTGTTTATTGTAAGTCACCTGATGTTCCGACAACTTATACATTAGTCTCAAATCTTCCGTGGTGAATGACCCGATTAGCTCTTGAGCTGGAGTTCTGAATTGTCTGTCTGAAATATCGGTGCTATCCAACACCCATTTCACCATGTCCGTATATGGGAGAATCCTTGGCCTTGCCACTATCCTATGCAAAAATGAACAAGCCAATTATTTGAGGGTTGCTTCAGACGTATTACTAGAACCTGCTGTAGCCACAACTTTCATTACCACAGGATTTTCTTCTTCTAATAGATTATACATTCCTTCCCAAGTGGATATACCGGCATCCTTATTACAATCGGTGTCTGCGTATAGTGAAGCTATTTCTCTGTTTTCAGAATTCGAGCTCTTCTCCTTCTTACCCATAGTGTTTAGTGAAAGCTTTGTATAGACTTTTGCTCCTTCATGCCTGCGTTTTACGAGTTAAATGAGAGTAATGGCATGAGAAAGGTGATGAGACTGTTTTAAATGCGAAGGCGGATGAAATATAATATTTTAATCGTGAAACAAATTTCAATCAAAACAAAATCTCATTTACCATTAATTGTCAATCCAATCATTTAATCTAATCATTAAAGCGCATAACAGATTTGATATATGGGAAGATTGCCTTTGAACAACGCGCCTACATGAATCTGCGACATTGTGATCTGCGATTTGCTGCGCGATATCGCAATATCGCCATGTCGCAATATCACAATATTGCAAAATGAAGCCATCACAGTTATGTAAAATAGCGCAAAAACGCAAATTGCGCAATAGCGCAAAAGCGCATATCGCAAATCTCGCAAAAGCGCAAAATTGTAAATAGTTGTGTGTATTCATTAACATTTCGTTTTCCGCGAGCATCTTCACTCAACAGTGTTTATTGTATAGGCTTTGATCGCATTATCGCAAAACGCAAAATCATTTTCGTTTTTATAAAAGATATATACCATTTTGCTGACGCTTATTTGTTTAAAGAACAATTTTATTGTAATCTATCATAAACTTAAGTGTTTCTTGATTTTCTTCTAAGGATTGTTATATAGAAAGTTTTATTTGAAAAAAGGAAAACAAATCCTAATATTTTTGATTTTTTAATCTTGTTGTCCTTGTATTTATTTAACATTATTACTAATATTAAATAAAAAAGGGGGGTTGTTGCTGGTCACAACAGGGTGATGAATTTTGATGGGTCATGCACCAAGAGAACTGCCGGAGCGGGGGTATGGCTACACAATACAGAAAATGATTACGCGGATAGCCATGCTTGTAATGTGAATTTCAAATGTACGAATAATGTTGCAGAATACGAGGCTCTAATCCTGAGTTTAAATCTGTTAAAGAAATTGGGGGCCCGTAAGATAGCTGTGCAGGGAGATTCTGAGCTGGTGATAAAACATCTAAACGGTGAATACACTGCCAAACACCCTAGGTTGAGGGCATATAGGAACGATGCCGTAGATATATTGAAAACGTTTGTCGAATACGAGTTAGTGTTTGTCCCCAGGAGTTAAAACATTATCGCAAAGGGGTTGGCTTGCCTGGCTAGTTCCTACCGTAAGACTCCGAACGACCAGAAGATCATCATACGGACCAAATTCAGACCTGCGGTGCCAGACAACGAAAAATATTGGCAGGTTTTCGAGGGGGATAAGCAAATTGAAGATTTCCTGAGAGGCAGGAATGAGTTTGAATTTTCTGATTCAGACTCTGTGTGTAGTGATAGCGGCCTAGGAGAGGGAACCTCAGACGAGGAAGAACCACCTCGAAACATAGAAATAAACACTCTGAACGAGGAAACTGGAAATTCAACTGGAAATTGTGAAAAATCCGAAAATGAGGAAGTCGAGGTGCTGCAGGCCAAAGATAAGAACTTACCTCGAGGTCTTGTGCCTTTAGAAGACCTTTTTGACTTTGACGATGTAGCAAAAAATCCCACCATAGAGCATGCGGATTTTGACGTGGAGGAATACAATATAGGCACAAAAGAAAAGCCCAAAATGATTAAATTAGCTAAATCCTTACCCGCAGAAAAGAAAAAGAAATACATTGACCTCTTTAAGGAATTTATTGACGTATTTGTGTGGAGTTATGAGGATTTAAAGGTTTATGACACGAACGTCATACAACATAAGATACCCTTAAAGGAAAATCAGAAACCCTTCAAGCAGAAACTTCATATGATAAACCCAAAACAATTGTCTGCAGTAGAAAAAGAGATTAAAAAGATGTATGAGGCAGGCATAATATTTCCTGTAAGGTTTTCTGACTGGGTATCAAATTTCGTGGGTGTGAGAAAGAAATTAGGGGAAATCAGGCTGTGTATAGACTTCAGAAATATTAATAGAGCCTCACTCAAAGACAATTACCCTTTGGAAAAAATGGAACATATTCTTCAGAGGGTGGTAGGTTCTAAAAGGATTTCCCTGCTAGATGGTTTTTCAGGTTACAACCAAGTCCTAGTAATCCTATAAGACCAACTCAAAACAGCCTTTACCACTCCATGGGGTACCTTTATGTATGTGAACATGCCCTTTGGACTGATGAACGCTAGGGAAACCTTCCAAAGAGCGATGGACATGGCTTTTTCAGATGAGATAGGGCATTTCATTGTTATTTACTTAGATGACATAACAGTCTATTCCAAGATTGAAGAAGAACATCTGAAACATCTAAGAAAAGTGTTTGAAAAATGTAGAAGGTTTGGTCTGTCACTAAATCCCAAAAAGACAGTATTTGAGCTGCAAGAAGGAAAGCTTCTTGGCCACATTATATCTGAAAAGGGGATTAGGATAGACCCAAAGAGAGTTGAGGGAATACTACAGATCACACACCCAAGAAACATCAAGGAATTACAGTCCTTCATTGGGAAAATAAACTTCCTTAGGAGATTTATCCCCAACTTGGCTGAACACCTTAGAAACATGACTAACATGCTGAAGAAAGGTGAAGGAGTTAAATGGACTGTCGGAGCTAAGCAATCTTTTGAATCAGTGAAACTTGCACTTAACCAAGTTCCCGTTCTGATCAGCCCAGATTTCTCCAAAGATTTCCTGATTTTTTCATTTGCCTCTGAGCACACAGTGGCTGCAGTCTTGCTGCAGAAAAACACAGAGGGAATGGAACAACCAATTTCCTTTTTCAGCAAAGCACTCAGAGATGCACCCTTGAAATACAACATAATGGAGAAACATGCCTATGCTCTGATTAAGGCCTTCAAAGACTTCAGGGTGTACATATTGCATTCCCACACCATAGCTTATGTGCCCAACATCATAGTCAAAGATATACTGTCCCAAGACCCAGATGGGAAAAGGGGCAAATGGATAGCTATGATCTTAGAGTACGAACTTGAGATAAAACCCACCAAACTGATTAAAGGTCAGGGCTTAGCTAAATTAATGGCTGAATCAAACTTACAAGCCCTAGACATTAACATGATAAATGCCTTGGATGAGCAACAAGAATTGCATGATCCCACTGTTGAGGAAAAATTTCGGAGCTCCCCTTGGTATTCTGACATTTTATATGTGCTTACACACCTCAATGCCCCTCTCAAACTATCAAAGACCAAGGCCAGATTCTTAAAGCTAAAAGCCAGAAACTACTGCATTTTGAATGAAAACTTATACTGGAAGAATCCTAATGGCCTATTGCTTAAATGTTTGCCTGAAAAAGAGGCAGAGAGGATTAAACATGATTTCCATGCTGGAGAATGTAGAGGCCACCTAAGTTGGAAAGCCACTGCAAACAAGATACTCAGAGCTGGCTACTATTGGCCCACACTCTTCAATGATGTCCATAAGATGATAATTGCCTGCCACAAATGCCAGATTGTTGAAGGCAAAAGAAAACTCCTTCCCCTCCCTTTACAACCCATCACTGTTGAAGGTCCCTTTCTGCAATGGGGCCTAGAATTCATAGGGGAGATTCACCCTTCTTCTTCTACACAACAAAAATAGATCCTAACAGCCACAGACTACTTCACTAAGTGGATAGAGGCCATACCCACTAGGAATGCCACAAATTCAGTCATCATTAGTTTCCTAGAAGGTCACATCCTCTCTGGGTTTGGCTGCCCAAGGAAGATAATCACTGATAATGCTACTGCTTTCGGATCCAAGAAAATGGTTGATTTTTGTCACAGGTATCAAATAGCACTTGGTCATTCAACTGCCTATTACCCACAGGGTAATGGATTAGCTGAATCATCAAACAAGAGCCTAGTGATCATCATCAAGAAGCTGTTGGAAGAGAAAAAAAAGTCATGGCATAACAAGCTAGTACATGCTCTGTGGGCTAACAGGCTTACAACAAAGAAGTCCATTGGCATGTCACCATTTCAGCTTGTCTATGGTACAAAAGCAGTATTCCCTACCAGCCTTGGGGTACCAGTGATCAAGCTGGTCCAGGAGATCCAAACAGAAGAAGACAGTATGGTGAGAAGGATAAGCCAAACAATTCACCTCCAAAAAACAAGGGAAGAGGTCTAAAACAGAGCAGTGAAAGTTCAGGAAAATATAAAGAAATTATTTGACAAGAGAACCAAAGCTGCTGATTTCAAAATTGGGGATAAAGTTCTGAAATGGGACTCAAGAAGAGAGGATAAAGGAAAGCACAGCAAGTTTGACAGTTTGTGGCAAGGTCCATACGTCATCCAAGCCACTGTGGGTCGAAATGCCTTTTTCTTACAAGAATTAGATGGTACAGAACTGTTTGGGGGTCCTGTCAATGGCAGGATGGTCAAACACTACTTCTCCTTATTTGCAATTTCCAGTTTCCATTTCCATTGTACATACCATTGCAACTTTTATTTTCAAGAAAAAGAGAAAATGTTCCAAAAAATAGAGGAAAGGAGAGGTTCAAATATGCATAAAACATGAACCTATGATATGCAAAGGAGTGGCTCTAATATGATCAAAACCTGAGCCAAAGAAAGTGAAGGCAGCTGGTCCTAACATGCTCAAAATCTGGACCAACAAAGAAAAAAAAAGGAATCAGCTCTAACATGCCCAAAACCAGAGCTGAAATAAAGAAAATAAGTGACTCTAACATGCTCAAAACTTGAGTCACAACGAGAAGAAGGATGCTTGAAGTTTCAGATCTCAAGCCTTCACAGTTTTGTTTTCAAGCTTTCTGCAAATTCTGTCCATGTGCAACTGTCTTTATGCCTTCGACTCATAGCAAGTCAGACAGTCTAATCCTGGCTTGACTGTTTTTCAATTTCTGTCGTAGAATATAGAGAAGAATCTGCTGGACAGTTCAATCCCAGCAGATATTAGATTAGGTAGAGAAACATATGAGACCAACAGTATAATCTGGTCTCATGGAGCAATAAGGGTAGAAATAGAATAGGTTTATTTTCTTGTTGTAAAAAATAAAAATATGTAAAGGGTTTGCTAGCTCAAATGCACCCTAGAAGAAGAAAAAATTCTAGGACTGTAGTGTGGGTAGGCAGTTTGTTGGGAAAGTTTTTCTATTGATGTGACGTCTTCATATTGTGGCAGCTGAGCTAAAAAGAGAAAGGGATGTGCTGAGCAGCAGGCATATGGCCTACACCAAAGTTTTATCCTCTGAATTCTTGACTCCTTCAAGAAGAAGCCATCCCCATGTGGAGCCACTGTTTTCCCCCTTGTAAATTTTTGACAGGCAAAGTAGGGGGCTAGATTGTTTCTGAGCCTTCAATGAATGCATCTCCCCTGGAGGCACATCATCCTTGAAGTCTCCTGTGCCTTTGCCATGTAATGAAATCCCCTCTGCTGTATCCATACAAGTAACCTCTCTGATTGTGAAAATTCTGCTCCTGAAGGTCTCCCTTTACCCATGAAACCCTGCAGAATATCCCATTTTAACCTATGTCTCCCCCTTGTCAAATTCCCCTCCATAACCCATAGAACTTTATTATAAAGTTTTATATGTTATATAACCCCCCACCTTTAAAATCGCAATCGCAAATATGTTTCAATCGCATGTTTCGTTTTGATTGCTCCGATCATTCATCGCAAATATTTGCGATGCGATGATCGCGACTCGACCCGATTGCTCCATCCCTCTAATCGCATAATCGCAACTTCTGTTCTCCCGATGCGATTGCCCCCACTCCCCTCCGATATTGCGATTGCGATAGACCCCTGGCCCCTTTCCCGCTAAGCCCACACCCCTTCCTCCACGTGATCCAGCGCCAGAACCACCCACCAACCCGAAAGGCGCTAGTCGTATATGTTTATCAGGTGCAGCATCAATCGTTGATCTTAGTTGATCGAATGGTGATCGTGGACTCCACAGTGCCCGTGCTTCCCCGTTCAAACTCCTGACCGCGCTATCGCCGTCCATTTACATGCAGATCCGACGGTTCGAAGTTTACCCGCCCCTGTGGACCCCACGCACTGTTCATAAAACAACCTGTTTCCATCGCACCGCCTTTGGGCAGAGGGCGTTATTTCCCGATCGGCCAGCGATTCCATTCAGCTTTCGACGCGTGGGATCAGTACGGTTTCAAAACCGCTATCTCATCGCGTGTTAACGTTCGTTCGTGTATGCGTAGCGATATTGTTGTGAGCCGTTAGATCTGGAGCAGCCCATCCAACGGATGTCGCTCCACGAAGCTGCACGCAGGTTAACCCATGGCCACCATACCCCTAGCCCACGGTCTATTGCCCTCCGACATGTTTTCCGCCGTCGATCTCCATCGAGATCGGACGGTCCAGATTCCTTTCCCGCTGTTGACTTTTCCGCCATCGCCACGTCACCCCCACGTGCATCCACCGTACATCCGCCCATTCCGTTGCATATATTCATTCAAAGGTCGATTTTCGTATGTTTTATTTAATTTTCTGCTGTTTTCTACACACGTCCGCTAGACCACGTCCCGCTGTCACAACACGTTTTCCACCATGTTTATGCACCTTTCCGCCATCTCACCAGTCTGCATAGCCATCCTTATAGCCCGCACTGCATCCATTACCCCGTCCATGGTTTTCTTGACGATTTTTCATGTTTTGCAGGGTATCCGAGGGCAGAAAGCCGCCATGATTCATATACACCATTGTAAAGGCACAACGCACAAAAAAGCTGAAATCTAGAGCCTGTTGTTACAGAAAAACGTCCGGATAGGTGTCTACAACATAAATTTCATCAAAGGACAGAGTTTGAACTCTGCAAACCCTCCGACGCCATTAAAGCTCGGATTGCATGAACAAAGGCAGTACAGGAGCAGCAGAGAGCTCGAGGCAAGAAATAGAAGACTTTGAGCCTTTTCAAGGATTTTAGAAGGCAAAGGTACCAGTTCAAGGACATCATGGATTGCACAAAAGGTACGACACACAGGGATTTATGTATATCAGGGTTTGCACACCAGCAGAAGGTTTTCTCCATAAAGGACAAGGCGCCCATGCTGCTTTTATTACACATCGCGTTCCTAAGGATTTGCCGCCCTGACAACAGCCCAAAATATTATCAGAAGCATTTGTTTCACAGTATGGAGACCCAAGCATTGTTATTTTACCTTTTGTTTAAGTCACCAGGAGTACTGCAGAGTGCTAGAGAAAAAGTACATCAAGAGACAGACCGAAGTAAATAGAGGCCTGAAGAAGATCACTCTTCCATCCAAAGAGTGATAGGAATTGAATGCTCGGGTTTTAAAAGACAGAATGGGTTTCGGCCCTCTTCATCTCCTGAGTTTTAATACTGCATTTATTTCTTCACCTACCGCCTCTGTTTCCCTTCAACTATAAAGTTCATGAAGAAACTCATTGTAAAGTTGTTGATAAGTTATCAGAGAATTGCAAGTAGTTTCTTTTGAGACACAGTCTCTGTGTAAAGATTGTAAGATAGGTTGAAGGAGATGTTTTCAGACTAAGTATTCGGCTATTGGCAATGTTGTACTTGATTGGTATTGCTATTTAATATGACAAGCACATTTCTTTGGATCCTAATCTGAAGCAGCGGTGATGTTTTCCTATCTTTGTGTTTTCATTCATTTCATTTCGTTTCTACTGGCTTGCATTAGAATATTGGCATAGGATTTACCCTTGTTAGGTACCCTATGTTTCTGCTCTCCTTGCCATTTATGTTTATCTTCTAAATGTGTTATCTAAGAAATGATTTCAGTTGGTTTAACCAGTGTAGTGGATGTTATTGCCTGCTCTTTGATGTATGAATTAAATGAATTCAGTTCTTAGATGCTTCTTGTTATAGATTTAGTTGGAAGATTTGGGAACACTGGGGATTAGAGTTAGCCCTGTCCACTAGGATCCTTGTGCGACCAGCTGATCTTTAACTTTGTACTCTAAATCTGTGTTATCTCCTCTCTTTTTACCTCTCCATACCACATAATCATCTTGAAGATCATATGTTTCAGATGACTAGCCCAATTGAAAGCCTGCCTATTGAGTAGCAAGCAAATCCTTTCCTGACTCCATTGCCCAATGGTTCTGAATATTTCTTGGAATACCTCACCTCTGCCCTTATTCCTCTTTGCTCCTCCTGGTCTTACATTGAAACCTTCTTTCCTGATAACCAGCAACCAAACAAACAATCAAACAAACAAACGTTGTGCCTATAACTAGCCTAAAATCATAACATTTGAGCCTCATAGACATAAAACCTTCGCTCATATAGAGAGATCCCTCTCTGGACCCAGGAGGGATAGATCCTGAGGTCTGAAAGTGGTTTGATGTTGTCTCATCTTTTGGTATTTCCAACCTTGCCAAAACATGGGAACCCCAACGCAGCCAATTTTTATTTATATTAAATACCATTGCACAGTCGAGCGGAGGAGGGGGCCAGCCCCGTGGGCCAACCCCCTCATACATAAAACGTATATGCTATAACCATGGTGGATGGCTTATACCAAGCGGCAGAATTTAAGTGTTAAACGGGTTTTATTAAACGCAATCATTGTTTAAATGCACTAATCAAAACGTTAAAATGGATTATGTTGATCGCACTTAACGCCCCTAAACTCCTAGTAATCCATGCTTATCCGATAACTAACCATACTTATCCCAGCGGAGAAGTTGGCGGAGTCCGCCATTTGTGGCAGGACTCCAAAGTTAGCATCGCTAACTGGAGTTCTCTCCAGTTTTGGTGGAGATTTCCTAGGCTAAACTAATTGTGCCATAACTTTTGCAAAATTTGACAAAATTGGTCTCAAGAATAGGCTATCCTATCATTTTTGGACATTTTGAGCATGTTGGAGCAGGTTTTAGGAGTAGTAGAGGATTGTAAACAACACTTTTTTCCATTTTGATGTAATATAGAGGCTCAAGCCATGGAAGCTGGACCAAGGGAATGTAGCCCAGGAGGGGTGAACTCCTTAATCAAAACACTGTGTTAATGGATCATTTTATGGTTTGTTGTACATTTTATTGTTGTTGTTCAGTATTTTGTTTTAATGTTAATATTCTCATGAATTTCACATAAAACTCAATACATTTACTTGTTTAACACTCACAAACACCTCAGGAAACCTATGCACATGAAGCAAATGATCAACAATTTTTTATAATTCTGAAGATGAAATTAGCACAACAAAACTGACATTCAGATTCATATCAAGTTGGAATCAGAGCAAAGGTTATTTGCTTGAGTTTTGTGCAAGTAGGGTTGTAATGGTTGGAAATTTGTGATGCTTACAAGGTTAAAGTTGATGAGAGGAGAAGGGAAACTGTTGGTTTCTAGTCCTGAGGTTTGGACCAGAAGAAGGAGAGCCACAAGGCACCATCTCCACCCAAAGTTTCACTCACAACTGCACTTGAAGAACCTGAAGTTTTATCTCTACCTGAGATTGAGGAAGTACAATTTGCAGTAGAAGTTGAGCTTGAATCCATAGCCATCATGTCAGGTGTAGGAGAGATTGAAGGTATTTCAGAAAAGGAAGCATACAAGAAGGCTTTCTATGACCTAACTGAGAGGGTTAGGATCCTATTTGAAGAGAGGAGAACCAGGATGGTTGAAGGGAATTCTAAGTCTCCACATTGAGAGGGAACCTCAGAAGACAAAAAGGATGAAGAGAAAGATTTAAAGGGCAGTGGAGGAAATCCTCCTCCATCTCCACCATTTTCATCATCATCCTCATCATCACCATCAACATCATCTTCCACTTCCAGAGCCAAAACCACCCATACTCACTCAAAAAATTCAAAAGGAAAAATTTGAGCTTCCAATGTATAATGGCGAAGTGAATGCAGAGAATCTGGATAATTGGATTCGTTAACTGGAGGTTTATTGCAGAATTCAAAAACTTAAAGAAGATGACATAAAGATTCAATTGACTTCCTTGAGGATGGAGGGGTCATGACTTGTATGGTGGGAAGCAAGGACTCAAGAAGAGATTAAAAACCACAGTAAGATCTCAATGTCTTGGTCAAATTTTTTTGTTGCCATTAAAATGAAATTATATCATCTAGCTTACATGCAAAAAGCCATTATAGACTAGAAAAATTTTAGACAATTGAAAGGGAAAAGTGTGCAAGATTATACTTGTGAATTTAGGAGAAGAGCTCTTATTTTGGGTGTCAATTTGTATTCTCAAGAAACTTTGTTAAAGTATATTACGGGTTTTCACAATTACCTTAGACATACTATTCTCATGTTCAATCCCACAAACTTAGATGAGGTTTGCATTCAAGCCACACATCTAGAAGCAAGAGGGAAACCAAGTGTAGATGAGAAAAGTGATAGTTTCCTTGAGTATGAGGGTAAAGTAAAGGGCAAGTTTAATGGAAGAGGAAAGAGATAGCTCTATCAAAAAAGATAAAGAAAAACTCACATGTAAAAATTGTTCAAAGAATGGCCATGATGAGTACCATTGTTGGCAAGTTCATCCAGAGTTGAAGCCAAACAAACTTAAGCCAAAGAGAAGCAGAAAACTATTGCAATAATTGAACATGACTTAGGTTTAGATTCAGGAGATGAAACCAAGATTACAACAATGGGTTTGAAAGTTAAGAGCATAGCAAGCACTGGTTCTTCAAATTGTTCTAATGTAACTCAAGATGAAGATACAAGAATTGAACTCTTTCATATTAGAGTTGTTTCTAAACATACCAAGGTAGACACACTATTTGATAGTGGTTCTCAAACTAATTTGATTTATGAAGACTTAGTTAAGGAGCTAAACCTTGAAACTATTATAGATCCAAGACCTTATCCTTTAGGATGGATATGCAAGAATGAAAACTTGCAGGTAACAAGGAGGTGAATTCTAAGGTTTGTAATCAATTCAAACTTGCAAGTAATAAGGAGGTGCATTCTAAGGTTTGTATTCAATTCAAACTTGCTTGACGAAGTTGAACTTGATGTAGTGTCACTTGAGATTTCAGGTATTGTTTTTGGAAGTCCCTATCTTTATTATAGGAAAGAAGTATTTCATTGCCATGAGAATAAGTATCACTTGTTTAAGGATGGAATTGAGTACATAGTTAGAGCGCATAAGAAGAAGAGAAGTTTGTCTCTTATACATGCAGGAGAAATGAAGAGAATAGTGAATTCAAGTCAAAAGTCGACTTTGTTAATGATCAACCGTAGAGATGTTTTGAATGAGATCTTTCAAAAAGATGCATCAAATGAACAAGTTGATTTCATTGAAGTTGATTATGCTTGTAATAAGATGTTTCAGGACTCTAACAAGTTACCTTTGAAAGGAGGTAAACAAGATGTGAAAGATTTGCAGCAGTTAACATCAGTGTTGAGCAGTGTTGGAAACAAGATGCCGGTGTAAGAGAGAGCAAAGGTCAAAGAAAAAGCGCTAAAGCAATTTGACAAAGAAGGCACAGGTTCCACAAGTTCTCGTTTTTGGCTTCCAAAGGGTACATGGCAATAGCGAAAATACTTGGTCAAAAGTAGACGCAAGTACAAAGCAAGACAAGCTAAGAATCGCCATGATGACAGTGTTCAAGGTGAGACAATTTTCAAGTTTCCTTTGATTGACGACCAAAGTGGGAACAAGTTGGTTTCTGCAAGGACAAATTTTTGCTTGGTAAATTCAGGGAAATTGTAGCATGATGGTGTCTACAACAGCAAAAGAGGGTCTCAAGAGTCAAGGAAAAAGATTAGTTTTTGTGAAAAGCTCAAATTGATGAAAATGGGAAAATTTTAGTGGATTGAGAATAAGGATGAGGGAATTGTACCCTCATCCACGTGTTCAGTAATCAAATAGCTTTTGTGGTCCAAAAGGATTCTAGTGGGGAGGAAAGATCAGGTGCTCAGTGTGAAGCTCAAAAATGGAAGTGCTCAAAATTGGTTGGAACCTGAATGACTGCGAAGTGCTCGTTGCCAGGAATCCGACGCAATTCGTTTCATCGAAAACCAACTCTGTACGAGGAAGAGAGCACCTGATGTTCATTTTCCTCAGCAATTAAATTTATTGCAAAAGTGACAGAATGGTGACATGGCAGCCTAGTTAGTTAAAAAAAATATTCTAGGAATATTCCTTCATTTCATCCAATGACACTATTTCAAGTGGCATTTCGTGGTTGGCTTGTAAGTTGGTTTGTTGACAATTTTTTTATTGGTTGGAAGTAGTCCAACTAGAGGCGGACACATGGTGCAGCCAGGGGCCACCACGTGCCCCCTCTGGGGGACTATGGTATCAATGAAATTTTAATGTATGGTTGAATGTCAAATTAGTGGTTGGAAAAAATTTATACATAGGATGGGTGGAGGTCGAGGCTTGACCCTGCGACCTCCCCACACAACGCACCATTGATACCACTAGACCGCACAAACATTTATTAATGATGTACACAGGTAGTGTTTATTTATATTAAATACCATTGCACGAATGGGTAGAGGAGGGGGCCAACCCCCTCATACATAGAACCTATATGCTATAACCACGACAGAGGGCTTATGGGGGATTTTAAGTCTTAAACGAGTTTTATTAACCCTAATCATTGTTTAAATGCGCTAATCAAAACGTTAAAGCAGATTATGTTAATCGAGATTAACGCGCCTAAACTCCCTTAATCCATGCTTATCCGATAATTAACCATACTTATCCTGGCAGAGAAGTTGGCGAAGTCCATCATTTGCGACGAGACTTCAAAATTAGTGGCGCTAACTGGATTTCTTTCTAGTTTTGGAGGAGATTTCCTAGGACAAATTGATTGTGCCATAAATTTTGAAAAATTCGACCAAATTGGGCTCAAGAAGAGGCTATCCTAGCATTTTTTGACATTCTGAGCATGTTGAAGCAGGTTTAAGGAGAAGTAGAGGATTGTAAACAACACTTTTTTCCATTTTGAGCTAATACAGAGGCCCAAGCCACAAAAGTTGGACTAAGGAGATGTAGCCTAGGAGGGGTTAACTCCTTCATCAAAACACTGTGTTAATGGATCATTTGATGTTTTGTTGTACATTTTATTACTGATGTTCAACATTTTGTTTTAATGTTAATATGCTCATGAATTTAACATAAAACTCAATAGATTTACCTGTTTAACACTCACAAACACCTCAAGAAACCTATGCACATGAATCAAATGATCAACAATTGTTTATAATTATGAAGATGAAATTAGCATGAGAACACTAACATTCAGATTCAGATAAAGGTGGTGTCAGAGAAAAAATTATTTTCTTGATATTTTCTTGAGTTTTGTGCAAGTAGAGTTTTAATGGTTGAAAATTTTTGATGCTTGCAAGGTTAAAGTTGCAAAGAGGACAAGGGAAAATTTTGGTTACTAGTCCTGAGGTTAGGACCATAGTAAGGAGAGCCACAAGGCCACCATCTCCACCCAAATTTTCAGTAACAGCTGCACTTGAAGCACCTCAAGTTTTATCTCTAGCTGAGATTGAGGAAGTACAAGTTGCACTAGAAGATGTGGTCGAATCCATTTCGATCATGTCAGGTGTAGGAGTGACTAAAGGCATTTCAGAAGAGAAAGCATACAAGAAGGATTTCTATGACCTAACTAAAAGGGTTAGGATCCTATTTGAAGAGAGGAGCACCAGGAAGGTTGAATGGAATTCTAAGTCTCCACATGGAGAGGGAAAATCAGAAGACAAAAAGGATGAAGAGAAGGATTCAAAGGGCAGTGGAGGAAATCCTCCTCCATCTCCACCATCTTCATCATCATTCTCATCATCATCATCAACATCATCTTCCACTTCCACAACCAAAACCACCCATACTCACTCAACAAAAGGAAAAACTCACTTACTCAAACTTGATGTCAAATTTGAGCTTCCAATGTATAATGGTGAAGTGAATGCAGAGAAGTTGGATAATTGGATTTGTGAACTGGAGGTTTATTGCAGAATTTAGAACCTTCAAGAAGATGACATAAAGATTAGCTTCGTTGAGGATGGAGGGATCAACACTTGTATGGTGGGAAGCAAGGACTCAAGAAAAGATTAAAAACCACAGTAATATCTCAATGTCTTGGTCAAATTTTATTACTGCCATTAAAAGGCAATTCTATCCTCTATCTTACATGAAAAAAGCCATTATGGACTGGCAGAATTTTAGACAATTGAAAGGGTAAAGTGTGTAATATTATACTCATGAATTTAGGAGAAGAGCTGTTATTTTGGGTGTCAATTTGTATTCTCAAGAATTTTTTTAAAAGTATATTGGGACAACTTGCTGCTCTGCAAATTCAGGGAAATTGCAGCATGACTGTGTCTACAACAGCAAGAGAGGGTCTTAAGAGTCAAGGAAAAAGACTAGTTTTTATGAAGAGCTAAAATTGATGAAAATGGGAAAATTTTAGTGGATTGAGACTGGAAGGGTGAGGGAAGTGTACCCTCATCCACATGTTCAGTAATCAAAGAGCTTTTGGGGTCCCAAAGGCTTATAATGGGGAGGAATGATGAGGTGCTTTGTGTTAAGCTCAGATTTGGAAGTGCTCAGAATCGATCGAAACCTGAACAACTGCGAAATGGTCGTCTCCAGGAATCAGGCGCAATTCATTTCATCGAAAACTGACTCCATATGAGGAAGATAAATCCCGTTGTTCGTTTTCCTAAACAACTAATTTTTTTGTAGAAGTGACAGAATGGTGACATGGAAACCTAGTCATAAAAAAAGGAATATTCTGAGAATATTCCTTCATTTCGTCCAATGTCACAATGCCAAGTGTCATTGTGTGGTTGGCTTGTAAGTTGATTTGTTTACAAGTTTTTTTATTGATCGGAAATAGTCCAACTAGAGGCGGACACGTGGTGCAGCCAGGGGTCGTCAAGTGCCCCCTCCAGTGGACTAAAGTATGGGTGAAATTTTTTTATGTATGGTTGAATGTCAAATTTGTGGTTGGAATTTTTTTATACATGGAACGATTGGAGGTCGGGGCTCGACCCCGCGCCCTCCCCCACACAACGCACCATCGTTACCACTAGACCGCACAAACGTTTCTTAACAATGTATGCGGGCGATGTTTACTTATATTACATATAGTTGCACAGTCAGGCGAAGGATCTAATACATAGAACCTATATGCTATAACCAAAATGAAGGGCTTATACCAAGAAACAAAGTTTAAGTCTTGAACGGGTTTTATTAACTCTAATCATTGTTTAAATGCGCTAATCAAAACGTTAAAGCATATTATGTTAATTGCGCTTAAAACGCCTAAACTCTAGTTAATCTATGCTTATCCGATAATTAACCATACTTGTCTTGGCGAAGATGTTGGCAGAGTCTGCCATTTGCGGCGGGACTCCAAAATTAGCTGTGCTAACTCGAGTTCTCTCCAGTTTTGGAGGAGATTCCTAGGCCAAATTGATTGTGCCATAGCTTTTGCAAAATTCGACCAAATTGGGCTCAATAAGAGGCTATCCTAGCATTTTTGGACATTTTGAGCATGTTGGAGCAAGTCACAGAAGCAATAGAGGATTGTAAACAACACTTTTTTTTTGCATTTTGAGGTAATATAGAGCATGGATGTAGGACCAAGGATATGTAGCCCAGGATGGGTGAACTCCTTCATCAAAACATTGTGTTAATGGATCATTTGATGGTTTGTTTTAGATTTTATTGATGTTGTTCAACATTTTGTTTTAATGTTAATATTCTCGTGAATTTAACATAAAACTCAATACATTTACCTGTTTAACACTCACAAACACCTCAAGAAACTACACAAATGAAGCAAATGATCAACAATTGTTTTTAATTATGAAGATGAAATCATCACAACAAAAATAACATTCAGATTCAGATCACTAAAAGGTAATTGTACCTATTTTGGTCATGTTATAGCTCTCGTCATTTCCAAACTCTATTTTATGATGGAGGTCCTTCTCCTCCAAGTCATTGAAGAGATCTCTATTACCCATCATATGGAAAAAGGCACCGTTGTCGATATACCACATGCATCCCATTATAGTGTTGTCCATACATGCAATGAGAGTAAAATAAAGCTCGAACTGTGAATCTAGAGCTTCACCTGCTACTGCAACTGTAGGCTCCTTCTTGCTTGCCTTTTGTGGAAATTTCGTGGCATAGTGCCTGTACTCGTGACAGTTAAAACACTTGATCTTGGACAAGTCTCTCTTGCCATCCTCGCCTTGGGACTTATTTCCCTTGGATTTCTTGCCTTTTCCAAATAATGAAAAATATTCTTCTTTGTCTTTGCAAGAGGTCTCGTCTCTGGTGCTCCACCTTATCTCTTCTTGTACCAAGTCGAACCACAATCTCGCCCACTCTGGTAGCTTCTCCCTCCCATTCAACAAGTCCTAATAGTTATGCCAGCTCTTGGGAAGGCCTAGAAGTCATAGGCTCACCAAATTATCCTGGGATACTGTCACACCAACACTTCTAAGCTCATATCAACATTGAGTGAACTTCATCAAGTATTTTGGTATTGTCTCGCCCTCCTTCATCTTGACCTTTTTAGCTTGTCTTTCAGTGTCAGCTTCTTGTGGTTGATGTAAACATATTTGTTAAGGCCTTCCACATAGCATATGACATTTCCTTTCTATGGAGGTCCGAGACAATATGATCTGAAACTCCTTCTAACATGATCCTTCTTGCTTTTGCTACCTTCTTCTTCCATGCATCAAAAAGTTGAGCATCAGTTGTTGTGGGCTGGGGAATATCACTGTCTATGAATTCCTTTAGTATGTTTTCCTCTAGCACTGCCTCCATCCTCTCCTTCCATGTTATATAATTTTAATTTACCTCAAGGGTATATTCTAGTCTCTAGCCATTGAAAGACATCTTGATTCATTGTTGGTCCTGAAGAATAAATCTGCAAATTTGATGTACCTGTTAAAAAAAAACTATGGTTCTTCTCTTCTATTGTGATTTTTGGCACTCTAATACCATGTAGAAATATCTAAATAGATTCGACTAATATTTTAATGTACTAAAAAAAAATACTGAATCAATTCTACAAATTACAGAAACCAATTACAATCGCACAATCACGTAATAAGTAATAAAAATAAATTATCAATCGCACAACACAAGATGTATATGGGGAAAGGAACTGCTCAAAACCCTGCTATCTGTATATTGTATAAAGTCAAGATCATGAAACAATACAATTTTATTTCCCTTCCTAAGAAACCTCTGCACTCTGCTAACTATATCACTTTGATCTAGGCAAAATCAGTTCAATACTTAACCAATTCTAAGCCTCTATTTGACCAGCCTTGCTTACGCATTCTTGGAGGAATTGTGGCCCTATTAAAAAGGAAATTCCCAAGAATTAATTGTGCAATTACTTCAAGGCATCATGATAAAATCATGAAAGACCTTGGTGTCTCTGCAAGCATCCAGTAGTTGGTTTGAAAGGGTTCTCATTTATCTCTTTGCAATAACAACAAGTTCCCGGGGTTGTTGTCATCCTTACTCAGGCACGGTGGCAAGGGGCTGCTTGCATGAACGGGTCAAGTGCCCACCCTTAGCCATTTTCTCTCCCCCTTCCTATAAAATGTGCACCAATGAGCATGCAAAATTGCGTGCAGACATTACTGAGTTGCAAGTGCTCCTTCATCAACAGAGGGAATCAACTAGTGAGAATCAAGAAATGATAGCGACAAAGAACAAACAAATTGGATAGTTAAAAGACGAGGTCAGGGCACTCAAAAGCATGCTTGAGGACCTCCAAATGTAGTTCGCCAAGTAGAATTCTAAGCCTATAGAGGAACAATCAGGCCTGGACCTTAACTGCCCTGTTGTTTTTTTAGGACTAATATGTGTTGTTATGTCTGGTTTCCTATGTATCTTTCTCTTATCGCAGTTTTATCGAGTATATGCTAGTAGAATAATAGGAGTGTTGTTTCATTTTGAAATTTTGTTGGATAATTGGGCCTGATTTAATAGCTTGCATATGCAGCTCATGAAGCCCAACAATGTAATGAAATTGTAAATTTCTTGAGTTTCTGCCGTGATCAGGTGCAAAATTAATATAATGATTACTCTTTGGTGTTAAAAAAACAATGTCTTTGGAGAATAATGAGCTATTATTAGAGTAATATGGGGTACTGAAAGGTCAAAACGATAACAGGAATTCAAGAAATATATGAAAATTTGGAGAAATTGTAATGAATGTTGATTTTGTAACGGGGAATATAAAACTTGTAAGTAACTAAATCAATGCTCCAACGATAACATTATTTTATAAGATGACAGGGCAAGCATGTATGAGCCCCTAGTTGCGGAAAGTTTTTGTTTGAAAATTAGTTATGAACATTATCACTTAAGAGAGGCCAATGGGCAAATTAATGTGAATAACATATACCAATGTAACTTTACTTTTGTTTATCTTATATAAATAGAAGGTACATATTTTTTTCCTTGAAAAAATAAGAAGTATCAAACATGTAACACCATACATGTTAATAGTCTCGAGGGTTAACTCAATTGGTCGAATCCTCATCGTTAAAGTACATTTACTATTGAGAGGTCACAGGTTCAATTCTCTCAACATCATCGTGGTTAGGATCTATGGTTGAGCCGATAGGAAGTGATCCTTTCAGGTGGATATGTATGGTATAAATAGTTTGTGGACATAACAATCACTGATATTTAGGGTCCGTGAACCACATAATAAAAATAAAAAAACAAACAAACAAACAAACCATACATGTTAACCACTTTCACAAGAAATATAAGCAAAATCTAATTAACACAAATTCATTTTATATGCATATCATTCAATTAAGTTGTAAATACAAAAATACTTTCATCTATACAAATATCATAAATGGTTTAATTAAATACTAGCATAGATCCATCTTAAATCTGGACCTACCAAGCGTCCAAAGGGATAAGTCCGAAGTTAAGATGAATCTAAGTTGGTACTCTTGCATTCCATAATGTATTTGCTCAAGCTTTCAAATAGGCTTCATCATAACAAATACCATGGGCTATGCAGTACAATGAGATTGTAAACCAGATCATTTTATATTAATTTATCTTTATATTTTTTTCTTAGTTAAAAAATTATATATATATATATATATAATTTTAACTACAAAAATATAAAGATAAATTAATATAAAATGATCTGGTTTACAATCTCATTATATATATATATGTATTATTTTAATTATCCACAAAATCTTATTTTATTTTTATTTTTTACCAAGTCAAAATGTTTATGTTGACATTACAACATTATTGCGATACTAGGTTGGAAAGTGCCTCTCAACACAATGATTGTTGATAATACCTACCCCTCTTTTCTTTTATATAATAAAATTCTTAATCAATAATATTTCATTGTAACAAATATCTTACTCATATAATTATAAAAGAAATCAAAATAATTTAACAACTATTATTTTAGAATTGTTAAAGGAACTTAGCTCAAGTGGTATGGTTCACTATTTGTGTCCCAAGTAGTGTGGGTTCAAGTCTTCAAAGACATGTTTGCCTTTGTGGCATTTATGAAATATTGGTTCTACCCGGTGGAATAATGGCTTGAAATGTAAATGTGAATTTAAAATGAATTTATGTTGATTTTGAACAACACACTCATAAGATGTTTTAACTATACGAAAATTTTAATTGCATAACATATAAAATTACTTTTGTTATTAATATTTTTTAAAATGTTACAAGAATAATGAAAGGATTTCTAGAAACCCTTGTAGTGGAGTTTAACCCTAGTTGCTCATTCTTTGCTATGTTTGCATAGATTTTCTGCAAATATCTTTTGTAGATTGTTCAATGGTGAATACGTGTGATTTGGTGAATAAATATTTTTCTTTTGCAAGAATGGCTCTCGGTCAAGCTAGCTCTTCTACTATTTCGTACATCTCTATGTTGAAGTTTGGTTCTGGTCTTCTGGTGGTGCAATAAATTTCTTCCCTTAATGTTCATGTGGATGAGGAAGCTTTAGAATGTGAAAAATAATTTTTGGAGAATGGTTTGGTTTGCAGGTTTAATGGGTTTTGGTCATGGTTGGTCGATTTGCATAAATGGATCTCCGAGACATGGAAGCCCCTTTTGACAAACAAGCTAAATATTTACCCTATGGCACGATGTTTCTTCACTGTGGTTTTTGAAAAGATTGAAGACAAGAAGGAAATCTGTGATGTTGGGCCGCGATTTTAGGGGAGTGCTGACCTCTACATGCAGCCCTAGTCTCCCACTTTTGATTTGGTAATGGCATCAATTTCTTCAGCCCTAGTTTGGGTAAGACTATTGAACCTTCCCTTGCATTTCTGGAATCACAAATCACTTTCCTCCATTGGAAACGCACTGAGAAAATTTTATCGTAGCTACCATGAAACATAAAAAAAAAATCAAGAATACTTATGCCCGAATTTGTGTGGAGATGGACTTCAACAAGGGCTTTTCCGTAGAGATTAATTTGATGGCTCTAAACTATATTTGGGTCCAAAATTCAATTACGAGAATATATCATTTTTATGTAGAGAATTCTATGAAATGATGCATGTAATTAAAAACTGCCCCAAATATCCTCAGAATAGTAAAGATAGATAAAAAATCGGCAGACCCAAATGGTGGGAAGGTGCACAAGGTGACCACTATACAGTATTCAAAGAAGAAGAGCTTTAGGGCAAGAAAGAACCAGAAGACATGAAGGGAGAAGATTCACTGAAAGAAACCGCAATCACGACAACATAATTTAAGCAGGAAAATTCACTTGCCAACGTGGATCCCTTGATTGCCAGTAAAGATTTGTTAGATGCAGCATCAGTAGAAAACCAAAAAATCCTCGTGGAAACAGATTTCCTTCGGAAACCACAAGGAATCACATCGAAAGGAAACTTCTTAGGCAGATCAGGCGGATGAGGAAGATTTCAAGAAATTTTTTGAACAGTTGCAGAAGAACTATGTGCTAGAATTTGTAGAAAATGCGGGTTGGATTCAAGTTGGGAAGAAAGGAAAAATATTTTCTCCAAGAAAAACAAGAAGTCATTCTAGATCAAAATAAAAATATAGTGAAAAATGGAATGTAAATGTGTTTGTATTTTGGGGTTTTTTTGGAAAATATTTAGCTGGAAAGGGACTGAAGTATTTGGCTCATTGGGAGCTCATTTGAGGGTTTGGATTGAGCCTTTGTGCTCAATCTCAAACCAGCAAGGAGGATTGGAATATGTAAAGGTTTTGGCCTCGTAATCTAGATTTTTTTAATAACAACATAGATCCATCTTAAGCATAGATCTAACATGAGCCAAGGGGGATTAAATTTTTTTAGGTGCAAACTTATTTTAGAGTGCAAAAAACAATGTGTATTTTTATTGTTTAAATTGTATTTTTGAATGTTATAGAGATCACATAACATGTATATTGAGCCATTTTATCAACACACATTAAATTGGTTTTTTTGTTATTAATATATTTTTAAGTATACGACAATATCAATTTATATTAAAATATATTATTCATAATTCACATTGGATATTCTATTCTATACAACATTAAAATATTGTTTTTAACATTTTTTTCTATATATAGATATATACGAAATCGATATATGTGTTAAAATATTTTTGAAAAGTATAATGTTTAAACATCATACTCACATATTATATTAGGTCATATGGACAACCAATTAAATTTGCGTGGTGTATTTTTTTTCTTTTTCTTTTTTATTATAGTTGACATTACTTTTCTATTTAGAGAAGATTTTATTTTTATTTTAGGTGGGACGAACATACTTACACATCACTTTCACATTGAGCTATAGAATGAGCCTTTGGGCTCAACAAATCTCTACTCATTTCATTTTTTTTTCCAATATTGTATCTCTATATATAATATTTTTTTTTATTTTTTTTTATTTTTTATTATTGAGCTGAGAGGCTCTTTCTACGGCCCAATATGGTGTGTAACTGTGTCTGTCCATCATCAAAATTGAAATTTTTCTCATGTCGGCCAAAATAAAAAATTCTAAAAGTCTAAAAATAAAAAAATTAAATAACTATAAAACATCTAAATAATGTAGGCTCATAAAAAAATGTGCACGTGAAGAAATTGGATCCCTCTCTACTCATGTTAGATCAGTATTTAAGATGGATCTTTATATTAATAACTTTGATTTATAACACATATTATAAATATTTTTTTGTTATTAATATATTTCTTTCTTAAATGTTAGTTATTTGTCAACTCCATATTAAGTAGTGAAATTAAAAATGAATTATTATTATTTTCTACTTTCAATTATTTTATCTTTACATAAAGTTTCATGTAATATTAGATGGAAATTGAAGAATTTTTTATGACATTTTTTTATTAACATTTTTTAATTTGTTAATATTAATATTATTTTGTTATTTTTCAATGCAACCCGTGAGAACTTCTCTCACACTAAACTATAGAGGGCTTCTGGGCACAAAAAAATCATTAATAATAAGTTATATATAATGAATAAATACCAAATTAGCAATAACAACCCAATAAGATATTAAATTTTTTCTTTTTTTTTTGGAAGTTTGGCAAGACTGCATCTTTATTATGTCCAATATATCACTCTGATAGGGGTTGGGAATTGAACGAGTAGCTTTATGTCAAAGAGTGCCTTAACATGGCACCCGATCACCATTTATACACAGAGTATCCAAAACCAATGAATAATATTAAAAGTATTACTAGCAATTGCACCGGGAGGTGCAAAGGAACGCCGAAAGGAGTAGGGAAATGTGGAAGGATCTCTCCTTGTGAGACATGTTAGGTTGCAACATCGATGTCACTTTATGTGGCGCCCAATGCCACAGTGAAGGGAACGAGCTTTTTGACCTTTGCACCTCAAGAATCAATGGAAGTACTATTAGAACTATCCCCACCACTTGACTTCTTGTAAGCTCGGATATTGTTAAACAAGCCAACACCAACAATTGTTTCAAGAAACATGTTTTAATGCATCCTTGCCTCTACTAAGTCAAAAATACATAAATGTCTCTAGTAAGCCCCTAAAAAAAAACAAAAATTTGTTGAACCCATAAAAATTTGACGCCCGGATAAATCTCCATGGGTTGTCATCCGTGCTACTACTACAAAAATTAACATGGAATATTTTAAATATGTCCTTGCATGCATGTTCAATGCAGGAAGAGGTAGATATGGCCTTGCACATATAGAAGTCCATGCATACTCAATGTAGAAGGAGGCAGCCTAGGCATACCAATGCAAGATGTGAGTTGAAGGTAAAGAAAAATATGTGGGATGTATTTCCTAACAACATGGGTTTCTACAACAACATTGAGTTAACAGGAGCCAAATTGGATCTCGATGAACTAATGCTACAACCAGTCACTTTTAATGATGACAATCCTCTTGAGGTGTCATTCTCCACACCACTAGATGCAAGTATTGGTAAGATCTAGTGGGGGGGAAGGGGGAAGAGGGAGAGGATGGATTAGAAAGCAATAACAATGGTGGTGATATTGATGATTTTGACATCGAGGAGGATAGAAAATGAATTTTGAGATTTTTCCATCTACGGTTCTAGTATCTACCCTATTTTGTATTTGACATTGGAATTTCCATATATAGTATCAAGAGAATTTATGCCATACATTTTGATTTGATAACATTAAATAACTCAATGAGAAACTGCAATTTATGGTTTTAAGTTCTAACCTCTATGTTATGTTTAACGAATATTTTAATTTCTTATGTGTTTAATGCGGTGATTAATGAATATTTTAATTTCTAATGTGTTTAATGTGGTGATTAATTGTATCAATATTTTGTGGATGCTTTAAAAAAATGGATCTTTATGTCTATATTTTGTTTTTTATTTGTAAAAGTTTAATAGAGATATATATATCATGTTCTTCAAGTCACATTTCAAGGGTTAAAGTGTCCTCTGATGGACACTCATATCCACATGTCATATGCAGCTTCTATCCCAGTAGCGTGTGACTTATCTGATAAAACTTGTTAACTTGGTGAGACAATTTGAAAGGGAGGATAATGTAATTAGTCTTGTTGGAAGCAAATAAAGGGGTGTTTTAGTTGGTGAGGAAAAAATTTTGATCCCCTTCCCCATACTCACATGTCAAAGAAAATTGTTGCTCATAAATTGATCTTATTTATTTTGATTCTATTATTTTTACAAAGACACACACATCCTATTTTTGAAGAAAAGTATTTGTAACCCAGGAACCTCCCAATATCCATAAATTTTTTACATTGTGGGGTTGTATGGTACCACCTTAAGGGAAAGAGGGGGGGAGGGTGTTTTCAGGTAAAAAAAATTGTCCCTAGAAGTGTGAGTTCCATGTTGTTCTGGGTAAACGAAACCCCTTGTAGATCTATTGTCTAGTTTTGTCTATTCATCAATAGTATCTTCCTTCCTCTCCCGGTTAGAAAGTATCCTTTTTAACCAACCAAGCTCCTTGGAAGATTTAGTTTCACTTTGGAGAGGTTTTATTTAATTTGGGTGTTTTTTCGCAAGTTTTTTCATGAAAATAATTTTCCAAAGTAAAAAAGATTCAAGTTGAGATGAAACCAATCCATTATATTGTGCAGTACTAGTGTGGGGCGTACTATGAGCACAAAGGCACATAGTCTTTTGCTACTTCACACAAAGGAGATAGTAGGCCCGATCGCAACTTTAAAAAACTTTGCTAGTACAGATAATCATAATGCAAACAAGTAGACACCTATCATATTGGTAGAAATATAAATTGGACACTTATCATGCTCCTACATGCTCCTAAAACAACCGTCATCACAAAGACATTAGGTTGAAATCCACTTGTAATTATTTTTGCATGGATATCCATACCTTGCTCTAAAGTTATCGAATCAGAACACAATGGTAGAATATTGATGAAGGTTTTAGAATCTGGTTTCACATTTACAAATAACATCTATTGAAAAAGTTCCAAAGCTTCCTCACCTTGCCCATCATGTGAAAGTCTTGTAATTCATGTATTCCACGAAACCACATTATTATGAGGCATTTATTTGAAGAATTCTAAAGCCTTATCAGTGAGGCCATTTTGAACCTATGCAGAAATCATCACATCCCATGAAACTATATCTTGATGATGCATTTTCTTAAAAATTGCGTATGCTCTCTCTAAGATCCCACACTTTGTATACATGTCTATCACTGCATTTCTCACCATGTTATGAAGTTGAAATCCAGTTTGTTTGAGCAAAAGGTCATTTAGAGTTCTCAAGTTCTCTTCACTTATACACATAGAAACTCAGTCCATTCTTTTTATTCAGATCATCGATTAGTTGGGGAGCCATGGCGAGGGAAAGCAAGGTGAGTTTGAAATGTTCGATGTCACTGAGGTTGTGGATGTTCTTTAAGAGAAGATTTTATTTTTGTAGATCCTTGTCCAGAACAGAGCTAAAATTTCTCAATGTCTAAATCAGTCCAAACACATGAATAAACTTGCATGACAATTTCTTTGAGAATTATGGAATTTGGTATCTGCCAAATCTCTGTAATTCAACATAAAAGTTAACTTATCAAGCAAGATAGAAAAGAATAAAGTCACCTGTGCAAAACCCAATTGTCGTGGAAGTAACTAACGCCCTCTAGAAGTTGCAGAATCATGCTTTTAACTTTAGTTACGTTGAAACGTTGTTTCATTGTTTCCATAAAACACCTTAGATCATGCTCCATATACTCCATCACCATATATATGCTATCCAAATTGCTGCCTACAACTACTTCCTTTACATTAACAATACTGCAATGACAACGATGAATTTATCTCCCTCAAGGAAATCATGAGGAAATGGAAGATGGCAGATGTTGTTGCTAACTTTCTTACAGATAAACTGGCCTCCACGCTCATGCAAAAGCTCGCAAAGGAAGTATCGTTGGTTCTCACATTCAAAGAGGATATTTTGAGTCCATATGTGACGAGTTTGTTCATATTAAATGTCTTTTTAGAGATGCCAGAGACAAGACCAGCTCACAGTCAATGACCAATTGGCTTAACGACGTTTTCCTGCGTCTTAGGGTCTTCAGATGAGAGCAGCAGCACTAGCTACGGTATAGCGCCGGCTTCGACGATACAGGCACGATTATCCATCCCGCACTTTGCAAGCAAACGGAGCTCATATGCGACTTGTTTCTTGACTTCCGACATGCCAGCGCAGAGCTTTCCTACGAAAAAGGCAGTCGTCATTTTTGTCGCCTCGAATTCTGCTTTGGTGCTGGCCACGCTCTCCAGCGAAATGTTTCTAGTCCCTTTTTCTGGCTTCTCAAACGGTACGCCGCGCTCTTCGCACCATTGATGGATAAGGTTGCGCAGGGTGTAATTCAGAACGAGGTCTTTGTGCAACAAAACTTGGCTGCTCTTCAGGCAGGTGGAATAGTCGTCCTCGATCTAGCGATTGATGGAAAGCCGATCATATGTTTGCCCCGTCGAGATGATGATCGGGTCTCGAATCAAACCCATGTCGTCCAAGTGTCAAATATCTATGTGAAGACGAGTTTTCCGCGGTTCAACCAGGCCCGTAAGAAACCCATGTGATCAAGTACAATGTCATAAATTCAAATTGACCTTAAAGTACCTAACACGCCATGAAATTGGTACTAAGTCCTTAAAATCACCCAATAATCACTCAATAATATTTCGCCACATGTCTGAATTTTAGGGGCTAGAAAGGCGGTCAAAAAGGCTTCTCATTGGCTGAGATGAACAGTGTCTGCTCACCCCAAGCCAACAAAAAAAATGCCTTTCGACGTAATTAATAAATCAATACTATTATATACTAAAAAATAATAAAAACTAATAAAAATTTAATTTGCAAATTTAAAATTTCTTTAAATACGAAGAATAAGTATAATTTCATAAATAGTTTTGACATTGAAGCAACTAAATTTGGCTCAAAGTCATCACTAAAGTTGCAACGACATTGACATATGAAGTCGAGCTTTCGTTAAAGTCACCATTATGTACGCAAGCAATGATCCTTGGCGGTTTTGAGCCTCATCTTATGGATAGATAGCTTTCCCTTAGCCTCATTTCATGGATCATGTTACTTCCTCGTTTTCCATTGCACTTTACAAGTTTTCAAAAATTTGAAGACAATCAAATCCCATGAGAGTGGGATGTGCACGTGGACTAAACATTTATATAAGTGGAATATGACCTGTCCTTTTGTGTAAATTTCATTGTTTTTAGTGATGTAATAGTATGCTATATCTAGAATAATAAACAACTACAAATATTTTACATATAAAATTACAACTACAAATATTTTATATATAAAATTACAATTACACCATAGAAGAATTAAGAGTAAATAATATATTATGATTTTTACTAAAATTACAATTACAACATAGAAGAATTAAGAGTAAATAATATATTATGATTTTCAGATGTTTTTAAAAAATAAATACTAAATAATATATTATAATATTAATAAATTAACACTAATATATATATATATATATATATATATATATATATATATATATATATATATATGAATTTAGAACTTCTCTTATAACTTAAAATTTTCACATTTCCATAAATTTTATTTATTTATTTTTCCATGAACTTTGTTTTATCATTGAAGTTATCAAAATTGTTGATTTATTACAAACGAAAGCTTCTCACACTTCTCAAATCTCCTCTTAATTCCAAAATGATCATTTTGAAGGCCACCGAACTCTAGAGAAATGTCTAAGGAGGCTTTATCAATGACTATATGGAGCTCTTTTTAAAGCTATCTGAATTTTGAAAATTAAATATTCGTCGATGAGGACATATTAAGTGTATGGAATGGTGAAGTAAGATAAAAAGGGGCAAATACCTTTGAAATTTAGGTCGCCCAAGGAGGGATTGTGTTTAGTGAATGTCTAATTTGATAAATATACTAAACACTTTATCTCTACATATATTGATAACAACAACCTAGGATCTATTCTATTTATCCTAGGGAGCCTACAAGGAACCATACCCTTTATCAATAATGGTCTGGGCAATGCTACCCACTCCTTCCTTAATGAATGGAAGGTGTGAAAATAATAATGATAAGCCAACAACATAGGCTTATTCACAACCAACTGAACAATAAACCAAGGGTATTGACATGAAACTCCTAGGTTGCAATAATCAATGTGCCATGTCCTACTACGCCCTTCAACATGGAGTTCAATTTGAGCCCTGAAATTCACCAGCTTAGAATCGATTAGCTAGAAATAAAAAGAAATGGCATGGAAATTAAGCCCTCTTCCATACAATCACGACATTTCTTAGATTAACTCATTTAGGATGTAAAACACGTTACACTCGACCATAACGTGGGTGTTTTGTTTTGTGATACAGGTGATTCGAGAAGAAAATAGGTTTGAACTATGGTTAGTGGGTTGAACCCATCCTTGTCCTTAGTATCTTAAGCGCCATAACATTTAGTAGGCAGAAGTTGTGAAAAGGAAATAAGGAGTTTGTTTCCTAGTATAGACAATATAGCGCTCAACATGGGGGCCATAAGTGGGTAGGAGATGAAAAACGATCTTGGTTTGAGACATTTAAAATCTAGTTAGCAAGGACATAGAGGAAAAAGCACATGGACAAAGTGGTGGTGGTGCCAAGATGACCAACCACTCGTAGAATCAAAAAATGGCGCCGCTGGGTCATCTGTCATCGCTAGAGCTCCACTTGTTCCATTATAGTGATTATTGTTCTCATTTGTGGAACCAATGGATATTTTGACGAGAGCATTCCAGTCAGGCACGTAGTGAGATCCCCTTGTAGTGGGGGAGCTGAGAAAAGGCGTAATTGGTGCACTATTAGAGGTTCCAATAGGCAGAAGCCCATGACTAGAACCACCAGTTCCAACGCTGCTGCCACAACCATAAAGATTTTCCAGCTAGGGTATGAGATAGCCATCCTGATAAGAGGGGTCGGGGCTTGGAAACGAGGATAAACAATCATGTATGCGTTGGAGTAAAATGAGTGTGTTGAGGAAGGAGATTTCCATCAAAGGGTTAAATAATGGGTGTTGCATGAGCCAATGGGGGCATTTCTTATGAAGAATTAGCAGTTCTTAGCTAGTGGGTGTTGGAGTGGTGCCCGTAAAGTTTCTTTAAAAATTCTACATTGTTGAATTTTTGAAATATTGGCTTCTAAAAATAAAAACCAAGTCTACACAACCAAAATTTCATATTTGTTTAATTCTATTGTATTTTTTTTATGCACCGATCCATGCATTTCAATGGTTTTGGGCATACTTAGGAGACTAGTCCCTTGAGGAACACAATTTTAAGGCCCTGAATGTGGCTACTTTCTCCATGCTAGGATTTTAGAATGGGGATGCCATTGATTGGCTGAGAAAGGATGCATGCAAGAAGAAGTTGGTTGGGAGTAGAGTCAATGACACAACTAATCCTTAATGTCAAGTGAATGAGGTCAAACTCAGTTGAATAGGATCTCTAGGTTGGGAGTGAAGATAACAAGCTTCGTTAAGCCAATGTAATGGAATATGCCAAGATTCTCGAGAAATGGGTTATGCAATATAAAGTGGGATAAAGAGTCATTTGTGAACTCCATGTCTAGGAAGGAGCAAGTTGAGGATGGTTGAATTCAAAGAAATGTGTTGGAATAGAGGTAATAATGTAATTTTCAGGTGTGAGCATAGTGATACAACTATAATAGAAAACATAATTTTGTAGGATTTTCTTTACTGGGAATACCAAAGGGGAACTATAGAGAGTCAAGTTTTCAATATTCTTAGAGGTCGCATACTATACCCATTGTCACATGTTTTTAAAAGTGAAATGTCAATTGTTATTTTATAGTGTAACCAAATTTGAAAAATGTAGTTAAACAAATGAAAAGCCTTTAAATATGATGAACGCAACATCAAAATGTTGAAGATTATTTCTCCATCATTGCAAGGGAGAGTGGATCTAGATTTGGGTTGACATTGCCCGAAAAGAGAAAGGAAGAGAGAGTGACTTAAGAATTTGAGCATAGAGGAATCTCCATTTCTCTCCGTGTCTTCATATCTATGAATTGAATTGAATTGAAGCAATTATATCTGACAATAAATTTTCAACACCTTCTGTAAGATACCTTAAAGGAAAACCTACCCCAAGTTAAGATATTTTGTCCTCTTATTTTCTTTATCTCATCAATTATTACTTATATGATGAACACAAATAATTTGTATTCACATTAAAAATTCTTTTATGGTGTTATCAATGTATTCTATAAGAGCTCCTACTTCGCAAGGCATTGAAGCATATGAGCCTGTATGTTGAAGAGATAAAAGATTCATTGAAGGATGGTGTGAATTCAATTGCAATTTTTCATTATTGTTTGAATACATATGCCATGCGATTTATATTATTGATATTTTCTTTTATGGATTTGAAGTCTTATGACTTCTTGCTATTCTTGCTATTGTTAGTTGTGCAAAACATGTGATTGATTGCAAGGATTAGATTTATAATGGGGATAAATAATTGAGATTCTATAGTTGTATCATGTGATTTTATATAATTGTGATTTATGATTGCTATAAATAATTGAATTCACCTTGCAGTGAAAAAAAATGTCTTCATTTATGGCTCCATGGCTATTTGGTATCACATTGCCATTAATTTATCGATTTTATATAATAAATTGGAAAATATTCATAAATGTAAACTTGGTTTAAAGCTAAGAAAATAGATAAATTCATATTGTATGAGGTCATGTTTCATAGAATTTTCTTTATTTTGGTATTGATTTTAAGACTATAATTGCCCATTTTCAACTTAATTTAGATCCTCTTCACATTAAAAATTATGTAAATTGATTGTGAGTTTTGGAATGATGGTTGAGAATAATAGAATGGTGAAGTTGACTTCAATGCTATTACATTAAAGTATAAAATTCCATGAATATAATAAAATTTTAATATTAACTTAGTTGTGCTCCATTTCCACCTCCAAATAGAGCCTCAAATTGGAACATAATGGATTGTTTTAGCCATTAGAAATATTAACCTTTCCAAATGAGCATACAAACAAGTCAAGAAAGGGGTGCATACCAGTAGACAGAGCTAGAAGCTCCAATCAAGGTAGGTAGTGTGCACCTGAGTACTTGATAGTGTGTTTGAACTAACTCTGATCTACCTAAAGGATGACTAACTCCCAAAATGTCATGCCATTCATAGAGCGGGTGAGAGAGGGCTAGAGTAAGCAGGACAAGGCTCCTCGCATTACACACTGAAAGTACAAATATGAACGAGGCTTATCGTTTATGTTCTTAAAAAGCTTTAAAACTGCCACATAACAGTCGTTCCAAGAGAATAGTGATGATGAGTTGGTGGAAGTTTTGTTTTAAAGGGGAAACCCTCCTGATCAGGTGCTCAGTGTAAAAGCTAAAAAATGAAAGTGCTCAGAATTGTTTGGAAACTGAACTATTGCGACCGGCCCGTTGCCAAGAATTCGACGCACTTCATTTCGTCGAAAACTGACTCCGGATGAATAAGTTATAGCCCGCTGATTGCCGTTCAGAACATGAATTAAAAATAAATAAATTGCAGAACAGTGATAGGTTGATGACATGGAAGCGCAGTCAGCACATAGAGAATATTATTCAGTTTTTTTCCAGTGGCACTATGACAAGTGTCACAACAGGATTCACCAATTTGGTTGAAAGTGAATTTTTTTAAGGATCTGATCCTAAGGTTGAATTTGAATATATATATATATATATATATATATTTTTAATGGATGGGTAGCCAACCAGATGCTGACACATGGTGTAGCCAAGCGCTGCCAGGTGGACCCTATCCAAAGTGTGAATTTCGAATTTCGTTTTATGTGCTATGGTCAAATTGCAACTTTAGGATGTGGGCGCCCTTATTAACATTAACCTAATTCTGGGTTTTATACATATATGGTGGCAAATTCATTTACCAAAGTCTAAGTATGAATTATGGGTGCACATATTATCAAATTTCAAAGGTTTTCAAACCTATGGTTAGACGAAGTGATGTATTAAATGTGTGGGGTATTAATATAATATAATTTCCATTGGTATAATACAAAGTCTGACTATGGTATAATCGTAGCAAAACATGTATATAGGATGGGTGGAGGGCAGTTCGAACCCGTGACCTCTCCCTCCTAACTCAAAGCCTTTACCATTACATCGGCGGGCGAAACGTGCTAAGCATTGGCAGAAATACTACATTTCAACCCACCATATACTCTAATGGTGGAAATGGAGGGGGACAACCCCCTCCCATGCGACCATACCACATGATAATTCCTAAGCACTCATAACAAACGTGCTTAGTGCGCAATTAAACAATGTTTATCCCTCTTAATATACTATTAAATTAATTAAACTCATAGTTTTAAATGACAGAGTTTTAGAGGCACCACTAGAATCAGAGGATTCTCCAATTTAAGCGGTCTTATCTGGAGTCTTCTCCAGATTTGGTGGAGATATTCTAGGAAAATTTGTTTTGACCATATCTGGAGCAATTTTCGACCAATTTTGGCTTAGGAAGAGTCATTCCTAGTAGATTGGCATGCTCTGAACACATTGGTACATGTTGCAGAGTCAGTGGAGCAATTATACAAGTGTTTTTATCACTTTGCAGAAAATTGAAGCCTAAGGTCACTAGGAAGGAAGGCCATGCCTAGATTAGTTGAAGGCCAAATGGAGAGAATGAATAGTCATTTTTGATAGATTTTGACATTTTGGACTAAGGAGATGTAGCCTAGGAGGGGTGAACTGCTTCATCAAAACTCTATGTTGATAGATCAATTGTGATGGTTTGCTGTGTATTTTGTTATTGTTGTTCAACATTTGAATTTCATACTTTATGCTCTTGAATTCACTCATAAAACTCAGTTATTTTACCTGTTTAACACACATAAGCAACAAGGAAACCTATGTACATCAAGCATAATATCAACAACTAACTTTTAAATATGAAGGTGAAATTAGCATAACAAAACTAACATTCATAATCAGATCAAGTTGGTATTGGAGCTTGGTTGAAAGGCAACATTATTTGCTTGATAGTTTATTGAGTTTTGTGCAAGTTTAATGGTTGCAAATTTGTGATGCTGACAAGGTTAAAGTTGCAGAGAGGTGAAGGGAAATTGTCGGTTGCAAGTCCTGAGATTAGGACCATGAGAAGGAGAGCTACAAGAGCACCATCTTCACCCAAATTTCCACTCACTGTTGCACTTGAAGCACCTCAAGTTTTGTCTCAAGAAGTTGAGATTGAGGAGGTACAAGTTGTACAAGAAGCTGAGTTAATTGAAGAAGTACAAGCATAAGAAGCTGAGCTTGAATCCATAGCCATAATTTCAAGGATTGGAGAAAGAGAAGGTCATTCAGAAGAGGATGATGTCAAGAGAGACTTAAATGGCATAAAGAGGATGGTTAAAATTTTGTTTGATGCATTTATTGCTGGGATGGAAGGAGAAGGTTCTAAGCCTCCACATGGAGAAGGAAATTCAGATGATAAGAAGTATGAAGAGAAGAGTTCAAAGGGTAGTGGATGAAATCCACCTCCATCTCCACCATCTTCATCATCCTCATCATCTCCATCAACATCATCTTCCATTTCCACCACAAAAACTACCCACACTCATCAAATACCACATGAGGAAATACACCCTTACCCAAACTTGATGTCAAATTCGAGCTTCCAATGTATAATGGCAAGGTACATGCAGAAAGATTGGACAATTGGATACATCAATTGGAGGTGTATTGCAGAATTCAAAACCTTCATGAAGATGACATAAAGATTCAATTGGCTTATTTGAGGATGGAAGGATTTGCACTTGTATGGTGGGAAGCAAGGACTCAAGAAGAGATTAAAAACTATGGTAAGATCTTATGTCTTGGTCAAGTTTCATTGTTGCCATTAAAATAAAATTCTATCCCTTAGCTTTCATGAAAAAGGCTATTATGGATTGGAAAAATTTTAGACAGTTGAAAGGGAAAAGTGTGCAAGATTATACCCATGAATTTAGGAGAGGACTTCTAATTTTGGGTATTAATTTATATTATCACGAAACTTTGTTAAAGTATGTTGGGGGTTTGCACAGTTACCTTAGGCACACTATTCTCATGTTTAATACCACAAACATAGATGAGGTTTGTGTTCAAGCCACACACTTAGAAGCAAGAGGGAAACAAAACATAGATGAGAAAAGTGAAAGTGAGGGTAAACGAAAGGGAAAGTTTTATGGAAGAGGAAAGATAAATAACTCTGTAAAAATAGAGAAAGAAAAAATAACATGCAAAAACTATTCAAATATTGGCCATGATGAAGACCATTGTTGGTAACTTCATCCAGAGTTGAAGCCAAACAAATTGAAAGCCAAAGAAAAGGGGAAAACTGTTGCTATAGTTGAACATGACTTAGGGTCAGATTCAGGAGATGAGACAAATATTACGGCCATGGGGTTGAAAGGTAAGAACATAGAAAGCACTAGTTCTTCAAATTTTTCATATTAGATTTGTCTCTAAACATACCAATGTTGATACACTTTTTGATAGTGGGTCACAAGCTAAATTTATTTCCGAAGACTTGGTTAAGCAGCTAGACCTTGAAACTATTAGACATCCAAGACCTTATCCTTTAGGGTGGATATGCAAGAATGCAAATTTGCAGGTTACAAGGAAGTGCATACTAAGATTCACCATCAATTCAAACTTTATTGATGAAGTTGAACTTGATTTGGTGCCGCTTGAGATATCATGTATTGTATTGGGAAGTCCTTATCTATATGATAGGAAATAAGTTTTCATCATCATGAGAATAAATATCACTTGTTTAAAGATGGCATTAAGTACATAATTAGAGCACATAAGAAGAAGACAAGTTTGTCTCTTATACATGCAGAAGAAATGAAGAGAATAGTGAATGCAAGTCAGAATTTGACATTGTTGATGATCAAACAAAGAGATGTTTTGAATTTTAAAAAATATTCTTATGCTTGTAATGAGATATTTCAATATTCTAACAGGTTTCCTTTGAAAGAAGATGAACAACATGTAAAAAATTTGCAACAGTCAATATCAGTGTTGAGCAGTGTTGGAAACAAGATGCTGGTGCAAGAGAGTGCAAAGGTCAAAGAGAAAGCGACAAAGAAGCTTGAAAGAGAAGGCATAGGTTCCACAAATGCTTGTTTTTGGTTTCCAAAAGGTACATGTCAATGACGAAGATACTTGGTCAAGAGTTGACGCAATTACAACGCAATAGAAACTAAGAATCGCCATGGTGACAATGTGAAAGGTGAGATAGTTGTTAAGTTTCCTTTTATTAATGACCAAGAGGGTTTATGCAAGAATAGCTTGCTGCTCTGCAAATTTAGAAAAATTGCAACATGACGATGTCAATGACAGCAAGAGAAGGTCGCAAGATTCAAGGAAAAAGTTAACTTTTTGTGAAAATATCCAATTGATGAAAATGGGAAAATTTCAGTGGATAGAGACTGGAAGGGTGACAGAACAGTACCCTCATCCACATGATCAGTAATCAGAGAGATTTTGGGTTCCAAAAGGCTTCTAGTGGGGAGGAATGATTAGGTGCTCAGTGTAAAATCTCAAAAATGAAAGTGCCCATAGTTGTTTGGAAAATGAACAACCGTGACCGGCCCATCGCCAAGAATCTGGCGCACTTCGTTTCATCGAAAACCGACTCTGGATTAAGAAATTATAACCTAGTGACCGCCGTTCAGAACATGCAATTTTTTTTTTTTTTTTTTTTTTTTTAATTTGCAGAAAAATGACAAGTTGATGACATGGCAGCCTAGTCAACATGCAGGGAATATTCTTCAGTTTTTGCCTAGTCACATTGTGACAAGTGTCACAACAGGATTCCCTAGTTTGGTTGAAAGTGATTTTTTTTTAAGGATCTCCTCCTAAGGTTGACTTCAAATAAATTTTTTTTTTTAATATGGATGGGTAGCCAACCAGAGGCTGACACGTGGTGCAGCCGGGGCTACCACGTGCCCCCTTTGGTGGACCCTATCCGAAGTGTGAAGTTCAAATTTCATTTTAGGTGCTATGGTCAAATTACAACTTTAGGATATGGGGGTCCGAATTGACATTAACCTAAGTCTGGGTTTTATACATATATGGTGGAAAATTCATTTACCAAAGTCCATGTATGAATAATGGGTGCACATATTATCAAAGTTAAAAGGTTTTTAAACCTATGGTTGGACGGAGCGATGTATTAAATGTGTGGGGTAAATATATAGGCGCAATTTTAATATAATACAAAGTCCGTTGGTATAATACAAAGTCTGATTATTGTATAATTGTAGAAAAACATGTATATAGTATGGGCAGAGGGTAGGTCGAACCCGTGACCTCCCCCTCCTAACTCAAATCCTTTACCATTACACCGGCAGGCGGGACGTGCTAAGCATTGGCAGAAATAGTACATTTCAACCCACCTGATACTTCGACGGCGGAAATGGAGGGGGGAAACCCCCTCCCATGTGACCATACCACATGACTATTCCTAAGCGCTCATAACAAACACACTTAGTGCATAATTAAACAATGTTTGTCCCTCTTAAGCTGCTATTAAATTAATTAAACCCATAGTTTTAAATGGCAGAGTTTTAGAGGCACCACCAGAATCGACGGATTCTCCAATTTAGGCGGTCTTATCTGGAGTCTTCTCCAGATTTGGAGGAGATATTCTTGGAATTTTTTTTTTTGACCATATCCAAAGCGATTTTCGACCAATTTTGGCTCAGGAAGAGTCATTCCTAGAAGATTGGCATGCTATGAACACATTGGTATATGTTTTAGAGGAAGTGGAGAAATTCTACAGTTGTTTTTGTCACTTTGAAGAAAATTGAAGCTAAGGTCCACCATGAAGGAAGGCCATGCCTAGATTAATTGAAGGCCAAATTGAGAGAATGATTAGTCATTTATAATAAATTTTGACATTCTGGACTTGTTGGAGTATGTTTCAGGAGCATTTGATGCATGTTAATAGAAATTTTTGCACTATTGAGCTAATATAGAGTCCCAAGCCATGGAAGCTGGACCAAGGAGATGTAGGCCAGGAGGGTTGAACTCCTTCATCAAAACTCTGTGTTGATGGATCAATTGTGATGGTTTGCTTTGTATTTTGTTGCTGTTGTTCAGCATTTGAATTTCATACTTTATGCTCTTGAATTCACTCATAAAACTCAATTAATTTACCTGTTTAACACACATAAGCAACAAGGAAACCTATGTACATCAAGCATAAGATCAACAAATAAATTTTAAATCTGAAGATGAAATTAGCACAACAAAACTAACATTCATAATCAGATCACCTCCCAATTGTGTGCTAAATTTCTCGAATATTCATCCCGTCACCCAAATATATGGTGCCATGTACATCCATCCATCCAATAATTAAAACGCTAGTAATCAAATGGCGTCACATGCCATATATATGTGATGCTACAACTACACATGTTTTCACTTTACACATGTTTTCTAGCCATTATTCCATTACCATAAATAACTTTTCACAAGAAATTAGATGTCATGGAGAACCCTAAGTTTTATGCAAAAGGATGAATATTTTATTCAGAGAATGCTCCTTGAAACAACACAGATACATTAAGGTGTACTTCGATGATACTATTGAATAATAAAAAGAGTAAGCCTTCAAAATTTGAGAAATAACAAATTAAGTTTTATTTATTTTTTGGGGGAGAAACTTAAAAATAGAGAATGAATTATGCAATTTCAAGAGTTGCATTGTCTTCGCGTGGAAGTAAGCTCTAGAGTTGTGCTCAGGGAATCTAATTTGGTATTGAAAATTCCACTTTCTATATTGTGTGTCAGGTAGTTGAAACCTGCATCTCGGAGATAATCCTTGGCTTCCAAAATTATGAAGACAAATTTGGAGAAATAAAAAAATATACAATAAGTAAATTGCAAGATGTTAAGCGAGATTATTTCGTAAATATCATATTCTTTGGAACCAACGCTAAATCCAAAATAGATTGAAACTGAGACAGAGTAAGGAAATGACCAATATGAGAGGAGAATAAGGAGGAGAAGGCCACGATTTGCCCTGTTTTCTAGACTGATAGTTAATGATTTTGAACCCAATGGGCATTATTGTACAATTTGGAGAATATGAATTTGCAGTTGTGGTTTGAGGCGTACTGATATGAGGAAGGTAAGGCATAAATTTTTTGAGGCCCATACATCAAGAGCAATTGAAGAGGCCACTCACTCATTAACGGTTTTGGACACACATATTACTGACTCTTTGGACAGGACCGAACCTCACAACACTTCCTGTTCAGAATGGATGGAATGAGGTGTAGAAACTGGTGCTAACTTTTGGTAGGCATGATCGCTCAAATGGAATCAGAATTATCATTCACTCTTTATCTTTACAGGTAGTCAAGCCCATGCTCTTGTTTGTATATCCTTGTGCTGGTGGTTTGAATTTCCCTATGATTTTTATTTCGTTCCATCTTAAAACCCCGTTGGGCCTAAGAGGCAATTAAACTTGTATTTGTAAATTTGAAACCTGAGTAGTAGTCTGCAAGTGAGATTTTGGTTACAGATCCAAGCCTTTGGCACTGGGGATGGGTTATGGATTTGGTCAAGGGAAAATTTGCATTTGCTTGTATATGATATTTCATGCCACCATCCTAACCAACCGAAGCTATGGATTGGATAGAGCCGCAACAATCTTTGTTATATCCTCGGTTGAGGATGCATTAAAGCTAACATCCTAACCAATCGAAGTCACAGGGTGGATAGAGCTGCAACAGAGTTTTCTATTCCCTTAGTTGAGGATGCATTAAATGAATGCCAGAAATGGTCAAATCTAAAACGGGAGACCGATAAAAATACAAAATACAAGTGGACGAAACAACAAATGGCAGATGGCGAGCTTTGAATGGGTATGAAAAAATGATAGATGGTAAGCTCTCAATGGCTATGGATAGACAATGAAAGCTCGAAGAGTACCGCTCCATTAAAAAATGCCTTTGACGTAATTATAAACCTAATAATAGTTATGAAAAATATTAAATATTAAAACTAGATAGAGCTGCAACAGGGTTTGTTATTCCCTAAGCTGAGGATGAATTAAATGAATGCCAGAAATGGTTAGAGCTAAAACAGGAGACCGATAAAAATACAAAATACAAGTGGACGAAACAATAAATGGTAGATGGCGAGCTACGAATGGGTATGAACAAATGACAGATGGCAAGCTCTCAATGGCTATGGATAGACGACGAAAGCTCAAAGAGTACCGCTCCCTTAAAAAATGCCTTCAGCATAATTATAAACCTAATAATGATTATGAAAAATCTTAAAGATTAAAGGTGATTTTTTTTAATAAATTTAATAATATAATTATTAGCGATATTACTATTTTTATTATTTAAATTATAATTTTATATTTATATTTTTATTATTTAAATGATAATTTTGAATACATAAATGAATTTAGAGTTTTGAAAATTTCCAAAAACAATTTTAGGTTAATGTTAAATATTTCAATTTTAAATTGTTTTAATTATTATCATTAAAATTAAGTTATGAATTATAATGTCTATTTCCCTTCATGTAATTTGAGTGGTTAAAAAATTTGAATTTATCAAATGTTTAGACTACACCAATAACTAACAATTATTCCTTATTATTACCGTTTCTTTCTTTTAAAAATAATGTATGATGATAAACAAATAAACCATGAAAAAAATAAAATTTATAATATATTTAAATTATATATAATATAGATCTAGCTTAACTCTGGATCTACCAAGCACTGAAAGGGATCAAATCTCTCAGGACGCAAACCTCTTTTTGAGCTTGAGAAATTTTTTTCACTTGAAGAAATTTGATTCCTCTAACGGCTTGCTAGATATGGAATTAATATGGTTCCATGTTGGGTCTTGATAATATTATTTATATTTATATAAATTTCACATTTCTATATATATAAATGTTCTTATTTATTAATTTTATTAAAACCATGAGTTTATTTTTTTCCATAAAAAGCCTAGATTTTATTCAACCACATAGAACAAATTATTTTGTAGAATACATGTTGTGAGAAAAAAACATGTATTTCTATATGGACTTCTTCCAAGAGCATGCTCAAATTATGTGCGAGTAGTGAGCATAAAACAAAAGAAAACTGCCTCTAGGTAGTATCAAAACCTGAGCAATGGATAAAACGCAACTATTGACAAAAATGTAGTTGCAATCATGCATGGAAAGAACATAAAAATTGTTTGATATATCATCATTTCTAATAATAAGATAATCTATTAGGGAGGTAGGAGTGGGAGGGGTGATTTTTAACCTCGAAGAAAAATATGAAATAAAGTTCTCTTGGGGGCTAGGGAAAGCGTTAAATAATGAAGCTGAAGCTCTCTCTCTATGGCAAGGATTGATAATATGCATATCCAAAGGTGTACAAAAAGTGATCCAAAAATGTATATATCTTCTAAAAAATGAACGTATTCTTGAGTTAGAAACCTCCTCATTGATAATAAGGATAGTGATCATGATCAAAAAATTTGATGACGTCAAAATATTCCATGTCAAAAGGAATGAATAATAACCAAAGGTTGATTTCCAAGCTAATGTCGGAGGGTCATTAGCGCAAGGTGTTTTTCATAGGGGCAGGGTCATAATTCAATGCCACATACCTTAGTTAATGGTATACATTCGAAAGTATCAACGAACAAAGCCATCAGGATTAACCTTGTTCTAAGTGTATTAATAATATTCGTGGGGATGACGAAGGGTCAGTCGGAAGTTGGTGATGGTAACTGGATATTAACTCACAGATGGTCATGGTTGGGATGTGAGGTCCTGTTGAAAGACAAGTGCATCCCCCCAATTGGCTATTAATGGAGGAAGCAGGTGAGATCTAGTTTAGTACTCTCAGAATTCACATTGATTTTTTTTTGGCGGTGTTGCGGATGGAGGAGCGTGTTGCGATGAAGAATAAGATAGGGAACATGTTTAAGAATGATAATATTAGAGTCCCATCTCCTATCTCCCACATGGTAATATATATGAGATGGACCTTGCAGTTGCATAACAAAATTATCTTGGTGCAAGCGAGGATAGAGAGGAAGATGGAAACAATGAACTCTAGCAGTGGGAATGGTGGTGAGGGTCTTGGGATTAGAGGAAGTATTGAGGAGATGGTTGATAATTCATCAAGGAAAATATTGAAGGAAATTCAAGATCATATGACTATTGTGCTGATTAATTTTAAAATCTTAGGGAAGGATATGGAACTATTGCAAAAGACCATGGAGAATTTGAATTTAGGGATGATAGACTTGAAGTCTAAAGTTGTAATATGGAAGTTAAGGTGGAAATGATCATTTTTGGCGTGTGAAAGGAAGTCTTTGGGGTTATCGATTCTCTAGTGCCAATTCCAGAGGTTGATGACGATGTTGCAAATTTTGACCTGGCACCTGTTGCTGAGAATAACATGAACCAGAGCCTGCTTTCTGATGCGGCTCAAGGCGCTGAGGAACATGATGGTCGCTAGTAGCTTGTCACTCTTTTTTATGTTATGTCAGACTATAAAGATTTTTGGGGTGTTTTGGGAAGCTTTTAGTATAAATGATGTACTGGTAGGATATAGAAATAAAGAGGGTATCATTAAGGTGTCAGTGGAAAAAACTCTGCAATATTTTCTGAGACAAATTTTCATGTATGTATGGGACAAACTTTCCAGTTTTTGATATAAAATATTGCTATCTGTTTCTTTAAAAACTAAATAAATAAGATAATCGTTGCATAATTAGATACAATACAGGGAAAAAATCTGTATGCATCAGATAATAGAGGTGATTAATTGAGGTTTCCCTACATGTCTTCAGTGAATGGTCAGTGGTAGTACTTGTAGTGGTCTCCATCCCTTTATTTTTTTATCACCCACGACCCATAATCCAACTCAATGTCAACTTTATAAAGGATGTATGCTTCTTGATTGTGCTTCCTATAAAATTGATGTCCATGGAAGGACTCAAATGTGCTCAAGATTCTATACACTTCTTTAAGTAAAGGAAGCAAGATGATGTCATGACATTTATATGTGTGCCTAGCCCAATTGACAATGGTCAAGGAATCTCCAAATATCTGTAAAGAGTTTACATTTTTCATGTTTAAAAAGGGTAAGTAATTTTAGGGACATGAGACCAATGAAATTGTTTGTTCCTAGTCCTAGCCCCATCTTAAGGTTAAAATCATGTTGATCAGAAATATCTGGGAGAGAACCACCCCAAACAATTTTGATTATTATTTTGAGAGGCACCATCAAAATAGGCCCATGGCCTGGAGTGGTCCACTTATTCCTCTTGTATAATTCAGGCTAGGGCTAAACCTTTAACTTTTGGGAAGTGAGAAAGGATGCTACGACCTTGGACTGTGACAATCTCAGGATATGGACTTTTGTTATGAAATATAAAATAAATTATTGAAATCAATACTCCCCAATTTACAATGAGAGGGTGAGCCTTGATGCACTTATTTGAAGCCACATATAGCCAAACCTTCCATGAAAAATCCACTAAAATACCTTGCCACTTGGACTTCTTAGATATGAGACTAGAGAAATCCATCAAGATTTGAAGATTAAAAGAACACGTGGAATAAATGTGAGGCATTGTCCTCCTTGGCCCAACTTAAGGAGCATCATCCTGGCCCTTTTATATGTTGTTTTTTCATTTTTCCTAGGTAAGAACCTTATTTACCATTAAGCACCACATGACGAAGTGGACCTTTAGGGCGAATTTAATCTTCCAAATACCCTTCCACCACTAGCAAGGCTCATGTAGATGTATATCCATTTTCAACTGAATATATCCTAACTTGGGGATGTAGACTCCATGAGCATCAAATTTCCAAACCTGTTCATCCTCCATCTCTGATATGCTAGAGGTATGTACAAGGCCCACTTGTTTGGCTAATAACCATCCTTGATTCCAGATAGAGGTATGTATAAGGTCAACAATCTAATTAAGATGGTGGAAACCACAGGCTTGTAGGTTCCAAATTAGGTCTTTAGGGAGAATATGAGTGTCATCACTTCGTAGCCACAAATTAAATACAATTCTCACCTTTGGCGCATTTCCAATTCGCCATGCTAACACATCTCCATAAACATGGAAGCAATTAGCCACTGCCTTCCAAATGATATAATAACAAGCAATCATTTTTTTTTTTGGTTTATGTATCCATTCTTCAGTCGAGTCTGACAATATGTATTTGTGACTAACAAATGAAGTCCAAAGGCTTGAGTATTTTACCAACCTCCAACAAGATTTGGTTGTAAGAGCTTTAACAAAAAGGAAAATATTTAAACTCCACCTTCCCAACATTTTCTGGGCTACCAAGCTTTACCAATTTCACATGGAATAATATTTTGTGTCCCTCGCCAAAAAAACTTGAAACATGTCCTATGAATTTTCTCAAGGACACCTTTGGGGATCTAAGCAAGCGACATCTAATAAATCGGAATGGCCTCCAAGACTGGTTTTGACTAGTATTAATCTCCTCAGATAGCCATCTAAAGCTCCAAGCCTTTAGTCTCTTCTCCAATTTTTCAAGTAACCATGCCCAATCAACTTTCTGGTAATAGTTTGGTTTTAAACAGAACCCAATTATTTAATCCTGTTGTCAAAATTGGTCAACTCATATGAAAAGAGGCCACATAAATATCTAAATAAAATCCTTCAAGATTCTATACAAATAAGGTGGATTTCCTGACATTTATTAACATCTCAATGACCCAACCAAAAAGGCCCAATATTTCATGAAGCTTCTCCACATTGCTCGGAAACCCATTACAAAAAATCAGGATGTCATTGATAAATAATAGATGGGTGATTTTAAGGTTGGGGGAGATTGATATCCCTTACTACTCCCCCCTTGATTTGGCATGAGAAATTTCCCTACTTAACCCCTCGGCCACAAGTAAAAATAAGAAAGGTGATAGAGGACAACCTTGTCTTAAACCCCTCACAAAATGAAAAAATGAAGAAGCAACTCCATTAATAAGAACAACAAAGGAAATAAATGTAATGCAACTCATTACCCATGTAATAATGGGATCTTAAATCCTATTTGAGTAAGTAAAAAGTGAATATATAACCAACTTACAATTAAATTCTCATAGGGATACATTGTTCTTTACTTTAGATAATTGTGTTTCATTACTTTCATATTACATTCACCCCCTAACAATGAAACATAACTAGAAATTATATAGAAAGAAAAATGAAATCATTATAGTAGCGGAACATAAAAATAACATAAGAAGAAAAGCATGCACAAGTGACACCATGATTTTTGGTTAGAGACTAGGGAAAAACCCTTTCAAATTCATCTTCTTCTATTATATTGTCATCAATAATTCAAAAGAGAGTATAGATCCCTTGCTCAGAACCATTCAAACCTTTAGAATATACTTATTATAGATCCCTTGCTAAGAACCATTGAAACCTTGAGAATAGAGATCTCTAGAAAAGTTCCCGAGAAAACCTAGGGCATCAAAATTTGATTGTGAAAGACTCATATCAGACAAAACTGGTGTGGAAGAAAAGGAATCTAGGCATGATAGTAGGGGGGATGTTGGGGGTTGATCACTAGGATAAAGCAACCATGGAAAAAAACTTTCTGACTCAAGACCCATAACTGACTCCACAACTAGCTTAAGTCCCAAATAAAAATCATATGTTGACAAAGCCTGACTTCCTAGGCTAGGGTTTGCACCATCAAATAAAGCACCAGAAAAGGGCCCATCCAAGCTAGCCCGAGCCTTGAATACTGACACCTCAAAAGTTTGGCTAGGTAGTAAAGAAACCTTGGTGATAGTTGGCTCCACCCATATGTCTTGGCCTTCTAAAGGACCGTGAGAGATATCCACTAAATCTTCACACTGCCCCATATCTACGACTGACCACTAGCCTCCAGAAAATGACCTACTCTACAACATATCCAAAGGAAAACATACCAACCAAAACCAAACCCGCCCCCCCCCCCCCACACACACATACACTTGGCATTTTTATTTAACATATTTTATAAAGTTTCTAATTCCATTTTTCAATACAATATGTAGCTTAGAAAATAATAATTATAAATATCAAGTTTTTATATATTTATTAATTAAATTTAAATAATAAATTCCAAAATATAATAGTTATAAATATTAACCATTATTTTAGTTTATATAGTAAAAAATATCTTAGTTCATAACTACTATTTATATTTATTTTTTATATATTTCACATTTTAATATAAAAATATATTCTTATTTCAAACTATATGTTTATTAATTAAACTTATTAAGTTTTTATATGTTTATTAATGAAATGTTTTGAAATATCATAATTTTAAATATGGATCATTATTATTTGAATTTATTTTAATGTGATATTCATATTGAAATTTTTGTTTGTGGTTTTATTAATAAAAATAAAATCACACTATAATAAATTGAATTGAATTATTACTTTTAAGTTTTTATTACTTATTTAATTGAGTAGACATTATGTTTTATTATTGTTATTTTTTGAACTAACAAGTCATTTTACAATCATTACAACATATAATTTGAATATAGTCGACATTTACATTTTACACTCGTTTATAAAGATTGGAACATTTCCCCATGCTAGATTGTATAGCCCCTCTTAAAGCAAAAATAATTAAACATAAAAAAAAACTACAGTGGATAACTATTATTTATGCTTAACATTCATTTCATCCAATATTTTCCTCATTTCATTCAGTAATCAATATGTAATAATATGGATATCTCCACTCTTGCTAAGCTATAAGCTATTGGTATATTTGGTTTGCAGGCTATTGGATATACTCTTGTTGTTAGAGTGATATCCAGAAGGTCTAATCTCGGGCCTTGCCCAAATTACTCTAACGAGTTATCGATCCATCATAGCTAATAATAATAATAATAATAAAAATAAATTAATCATTCATAAAATATTTAAATTATGAAAGTAACTATAATAAGCATATCCAAAAATTTAAGATTAATAGTCATTTCTCATTAACATTCATATCATCCAATACCCAATTTGTAATGACACAATTTAATTATTAGACTTTTTTTATTTTATTTCAACATAATTTAAATGAAATTATGATTTTTCATTATTTAAAAAAGTATTTTTAAATGTATAGATAAATTGAATGTTCTTTGTTAGAAATTCAAAATTATAAATGATATCATTCAAATTTATAATTTGAAAAAAATTATATCAAATTTAAGTAAAATTAATTCAAAATATACACCAACAAAAAAAGCTAATTTAAATGGCAAACGAATGAGTCACTCAAAATAATGAATATTTTTTAACTTATAAAGAGGAAAATAATTACTAGTGGGGATGTTTAGATGTATAATGATTTCAAATCACAAGATATTCCTCTCAAGAAAAGTTTTCTTCAAAACTTTAAGATAAGCATAATGTTCACAAGATACGTAAGGATGGACCCCTAAGTGATAGAATTTATTCATTGCCATTCTTGTCACAGAGAAAGGCTGATGTTAACTTATGTGGTATCAATCTCAAAAAGGGGAAGCTACTATCACAAAATTGACTTAGCATGGGACTATTAGACAACTGATTTAATCTTTAGGCATTTAGAGAAATAACACCTATTGTGGTCATCACACTCATATGCAACCACACGCAATATTACAATGACTTTACATGTTATCACAATTAGTCACAATTACATAAAGGCTACAATTACCCATAAGTAGTGCACTCATATTGAAACCCCACACACCTAGAAGTGGCTAATCTACAAGTCAATAAAACCTTGAGACTATCCTCCATCTATGTCATAAATTTCCTCCATCCTAAAAATTCCACAATGAAGTTATTAATTTGAATTTGTATCATCACAACTCCCAAAAATTCCACATTGAAGTTATTAATTTGAATTCGTATCATCACAACTCAATGGTTGAATTTGTATTTTAAAAATGTTTTAAGTCGATTAAAATATATTTGAAAGGTTAGTGAACGATAAAAACCAGAGGATAAGGAAATGATAGGGATGGCATTGAAAAACTTTTCAAATTTAATTTTGTATAAGTATTTTATTAAATTTAATTACTAATTATTTTATAATATAATGTTATATCTATCAAAATTTAAATATAATATTAGGGTAGCTTTGGATTTAAGTTAATTTTGTAATATTTTATTCGGGTTATGTGTGTGTGGAGAATATTATGTGAAGTGAATTGTTTTTTATTTGCAGATAAGGTTTAGCTTAGTTTGTTGTTCTGTGTAGGTTTACTTTCACTGCCATGGATGCATGTAATTGTTGTTATGTTTGCAAGTTTGCCTTTGTTACCATTGATGTTTGTAAGTAGGCATTATTGTCCTATAACAATGACTGGGAGATTAATGCACAAGGTAAAATTGGATTTTAAGTGCATGGGGGTTATCCAATTAGATTATGTTGAGGATATTTATTGCATAGGACTTTATGATGTGCTATTTAATCAAAGGTAGAAGTGTTTATAACATTTGTTAGATCTCTCCCGGATGCGGGTGGTAGTAGTGTTTAATGCAGAGCAGGGGGTCAGGTGGGTTGGCGCGTGGCTTACCACCACCGCCACCCATCCTCGCATGATCGAGCCCTTTAATGCTGCAGTCAGGCAATTCAATGCTCATACATGGGAGCTCTCTCCCCGAAACCGGCGCATTCCTTCTTCAGCGATGGAGAATTCTGGTAATTTCGTGTTGGTTCCTCCCCTCAGCGTTTGTTGCCTCCCTGCGGCGGTTGAGCGCAGCTCCCGCACCAGTACTGGGACTCGCTGTGTGTTAAATTGTTGTATGGAAATTCTGCCCGGCATTCACATATCCAATTGTGCCTCCTGCACTCTTCCGCGTCCGTCTGTCACTGTTTTTGGTTGTCCACAAGCTCACTCTGCCCTCACTGTTCTCTCTGCTCATCACACAATGCCTCGCCTTCGCCCAAGAATGCGCTGCAGGCGAGGGGGAGTCCTTGGGCGTGCTATTAATCGTTCCTCCCCCTCTAACTCTGATTCCTCGTCATATTCTTCTGATTTTGGTCCTGTTCGTCTTCCAGCACCGCGCAGAGGACGTGGGAGGGGTCGGAATCGTTTCAATTCTGCTGTGCATTTCCGTTTGTCGTCCAGGGCGAATTCACATCACACCCGTTTTCACTTCCCCTGCAGCATTGATAACACCTCCCTCCTCGCCACAGTGACCATCGATCTTCGGGCAGCTCCCACTGATCAGGTTTCATCGGCCCAGGCTTGCGCCACCCCTGTAGCTGCTCGAGAGCCCTTCATGGAGATAGAGCACAACGTGCCCCAGGCGGACATTGGGAAGCTGGTTTCTTCGGGCATTGAGGCCAAACTGGGAGCTCAGGCGAGTCCATCGGCTCCCATTGATGGCGGTCGAGAACGCAATAGCGGTCCCCCTTCTGATGATGAGGACCCTTATAAATATGCCTGCCTCATTGTCGAGGAAGACCCTCCCTCTGCTCAGTAAGATGGTTCCAGGTTGGCGCGACGGTGTTTTGGTTTTCATTGGCCTTCAGGTGTTTTTCTACAGTCTTATGTTTCTGCCTAATTCTGCTACTGTTCTCTTGGTCTCAGTCCTGTTTTATGGTCGGTCTCCCCTGCGTGGGAGTTACACTCTGTTTTTTGTCCAGGTTCTTGCTCTAACTACAGGTTCCAGAATTGTCATCTTTGTTTTTGCTATGGCTAGAAATTGTAAACATTTAGCTATTCTGGTCCACTCCACAGGAGATATTTTGTCAAGGTCTGTTCATGCTACAGTTTCAGTTACAGTTGTAAGTCATTTGATAGGAACAGACAGTCTTATAGCTCTTCAAAGCTTTCATGGTCTCTCTCTTAACTGTAATGATGATCAATTACCTGCTGGTAAAGCTAGAATGCCTCAGTACTGGGCTGGAAATCTCGAGGCCACGGCCTCCATGTAACACTATTTTTGTATCAATATAGAAGTAGCCATATTCAGACAAAAAAAAAAAAAAACATTTGTTAGATCTCTAAAGCTAAACAAAAGAAATCATCCTACACAAAGGAGATTTATTAAATGAATGGAATTCATTCCTCTATTGAATCTTCCATCCCCATAACAAATAAGGAAAGCCCTTATTTTGTCAAGTGTGCACTATTTAGTAAGTTTGCAAGCCTTTGGCCTAGCCCAAGAATATTGGGTAGCCATGCACTAGTCATCCAAGGTTCATGGAAAAATTATTTCATTTTCTTATGCTTAAGGATATCTTGCATTTAATTTTCTAAATAGGGAGGAAAGTGACTTGATCTTTCATTATGTAGCATGGGATCTAGGTAATGTTCTTATTTCCTTGGTCTCTCAACTTCAATGCAATAGAAGAGATTACTTCAACTTCCATGTGGGTTAGGTTGTCGCATCTCCTTTTGATGTTCTAAGATGATATTTCTCCTAGAGATACGGGGAACAAGCTAGGCCCATTTATTGATCTAGTAGAGCCAACATAAAAGTATAATCTTATATGTTAATACAAATGAATGGAGTCACAAGCAAACCCTAGATTATGAACATCTTCGTTTTAAAGTGTAATGCATTCCATCTTTATAAGATTTTTTCCAAAAAATGTCCAAAAATAAAGAGAAAAACCCCCTCCAAAGTAATTGTTGAATGAGAGGATGAGCTTAGGCCAAAAAATAGTGGGTGCCTAAATTCTTTTTGCAAGGGACCTCAATGATCAAATTCATCCTAAGTGGGACCTTCCAAAAAAAGTAATAACATATTCAAAGTTCTTAGAGAGCTAGGAGATTTAGAGAGAAAAATTGAAAGGGAAGAAGAATTATTGAAAAACCCCAACTCTATAATCATTCATCTTAGAGGCGGTGCAAATCCATCCAAGTCCGAAGTGGATCTCGATGGTAATGTCCCAATAATAATAAAAGAGAAGGAAGCAAAGGACATAGATGAGGAAGTAGAGGAAACAAATGAGGAGAAAGAGGAAGCAAAGGAGGAAGAGAAGGAACACGTAGAGAGAAAGGAAAGGTAGCCTATTCCATTGTTATAGTTTCACATGCTCATTCATTTAAGACATACAAATCTCTTTCTTTCCTTGGGGTCCTAAATAAACCACTGCACCCCACTCCTCTTCTCAGAAGGGGAAGGAAAATCTAACCTAGATCAAAGAGAATATCAAGCATAATCGAATGTTCTCTTGGGCCAACAATTAACTATGGATTCTCCCCTATATAAAGTGGGGATAATCATTGATAATAAATAACTATACGTTGTTTCCACATCCTATTATGCAAACAATTTACAAGAAGTTATTCTTGTTTTTTTCAAAGAAATCATCCTCTCACAAAGCCCGAGGGCTAGAGTGAGGGTCAATAAAATAATATTCATAGGCATGAAGCCATTACAACAATATTTATCATCATCATCTCGCTTGCAAGAATTTGAACCTAGGTGGGGAAGATAAAAACCATTCTACCCAACCATTCGAGATAACCCCAATTGAATTATAAGAAGTTATCCTTGTGCTGCAACATATGAAAAAAAATCTTTTTAAGAACATGTTTTATCCTCTAGCTCTTCAACTAGGGGATGAAAGATATGCAAGTTATCATATTCCTTCTTAATCTTTGTATTGACAATATATCTAGTTCAGTTGCAATAGTATAAATTTTAACCATTTTAGTTAAAAATAAATAAATAAATAAGGAGTTGTGAAACAAATTGGAATATGCAGAAGTAAGTGGAATATTGTTGTGGGGATAGCAACAATAAAGTTTGTTTAATGGAGATCAAAGATCTATATAATCAACATTTACTTCCTAGTTGAAGATGAAAATCAAATTTGTTTGTATGCATAAAATAAACTAGCAATTGCACCGAGAGGTGCAAAGGAATGTCAATAGGAGGAGTGGGGAATGTGGAAGGGAATAGTTCATACATCATTTTGTGTAATATATTGGGGTTGTGCAAAGGGGTGTAGGTTGAATGATCATGATTATTACACCACAATCTTAATAATTAGCTACCAAAGTGCAGAGGATAGGGAGGAAAAGATTTTGCAGATAAGAAACTGAAAAGTTTGAATAGTTAGTGAAAAAACACCTTATTTAGTGAGATGAAATACCCCACATCAAACTATGGAGCCCCACTTTGAGGGAGACATTTAGGATAATTCTTATAGGCAATATTTTCTACCACTGTGAGGATGAAAATGGACTTTAAAAAAAGCTGTAGTTATGAAAAATCAACACAATTAAAAAACCCATAGCATGTATAACATAGGAAATAGCATGCGCTTATTTATCGCTCGGGACTCTCCATGGCTATTAAGGACTCCTTTTCAACAATCGAATACGAGATTTCCAAACCTTTTGGCCTAATCTTGGTGTCAATAGACATGCAATCAACAATAACAATTTAACCATGTACTCAATCTTCTCAGACCCTCCACTCTGAATCAGAACAAAATGATTATGCTTCGGCTTACATTTCATACTTTTCAACAAGGCATCTGCACATGTTATGAGAGGAATATTACATAAAATGGCATGAACACCCAATATGAAAAGAGATATGTATGGTGAGGCTTATGCCTTCTCTCGACTGTAGAATAATTGGCTCACAATGCACCCAATCATCGTCAATAGTGTCAACATACGTAACACGAGTTTTACACATTTGCGAGAAATGATCTCTTCCCTCTACCTTCGATATAGAATGGGTAGAGTCTCGATTTTCATCTGCTTGAAAAATAGTGGGTCATCAACAACGCATTGGATTTTAACAAAAAGCTTCACGGTTGGATTTCCGAACCACCAGGCATTTGTAGGTGGATATTCCACTTCACTTCAATGAGACAATCAAAACCATCCTGTAGATCCCCTGTTTCATGAAAAACTCTCCACCACGGAGCTCGAAAATACTTTCAAACATCACTGCATCCTATAAGTTGCATTTTACCCACTATTGGACCATAGAGACCCTCAAGAAAATTTTTTGAAAAAATATTTGAAATATCGCCTTTGAGTTTCAGCTGTGCAACAACTTTCAAGGAATTATTCTCCTTTGGTCCTTTTGAATGAGTGATTCCCGAACCTCCTTAGATATGAAATAAGAGTCTAAGGTGATTCCCGAACCTTGTTGGATATGGTCCCAACCAACTCCCACAAATTCCTCGATGTCTATAACATCCAAACTTATGACGTTCTTGACAAAATTCCCTCCGGAAAACTGGTCAATTGCGCTCGGTGAATTCAATAAAAGATCCTGGCTGAGAACATAAAAAATCCATCTTGTCTTGCCCACATCCTTCTGGGATACGTCAAGAACGATATTCCAAAACCAACATTCTCATCTGTCTCCATTTGGGCCAATTTGGTCTTGTTGTATTCGTATGATATATTGTTGAACACATCTTGTGGCACTTACTGAGGATGTATCAACTCAAATGAGAGATAAAATGAGAGAGGGAAGAAGGAATTTGTACTATTCTCAATGCTGAAAATGTTGCCAACAATTAAACTTCTTCTCTTGATTGAAAGTGAAAGGGGAATGTAAATGCAGATTCAAGAATTACAAGTGCTGTGATTCTTTATGGATCCAAGGCATCCCAACATACACAACTGACCAGAAGACAAATTCCATGTAGAAATTATACCAATGGATTCAATCTGATCATGTAATGTACTAAAAAAAGATATTGAATCCTTCTACAATATTTGCTGAAGATAAAACACGATCGTTCAATCACATGCAAGTAAGAGAAAGAAGTAAATCAATTGCACAACACAATATTTTCCAGGGGAAAGCAACTGCTCAAAACCCCTCTATCTCTATTGCATACTAAGCCAAGGAATCATGAAACAATACAATGCATTCTTGCTCACAAGAATCTGCTGCACTCTATTAATTGTCTCACACTGATCTAGGCAAAATTGGACAAACACATAACCAATTTCCTACCCACTTCAGCCTTCCCTGCTCACGCAATTCCTAAGAAAATAAATCCCTATTAAATATGAATTCGAACCTTCCTTGATTGCAAAATCCTTCATGGGCATTCCGTGGCTTTATAACTTCACCTGGGAAACTCGTTAATAATATAACTGATAGTTGTCTTCCCTTTAACCTTTGTCTCAACTGGGTCTTCATCAGAATTGACATGCATGCAACTAATAATAGAGAATAATCATTTATCTCATTGATCACTACTTGTGAATTAAATCTAATTTAACTCACTGGACTTTTCACTAGCTCATCACTCAGTTAGAACCAGTTAAACTGATTTTAACTCAATTAATTTGAGTTAACTGATTACACTCACACTGCACTAGTGCATTAACTGCAACTGGACCCCCAAAGTAATAGAATCACTCTACATGCCTTACCTTTGACCCTTAACTCTAAATTCTTGAGCTAACTTAGTCTTTCTGACTCAGTTAACTAATACAAGTTGTTATGAGATAAGATTACAATTTCTTGTCTAATTTATTTAAGGGAAAAATAAATTAGACACACATTTTCTTGTTGATTTTCAACACTCCCTCTCAACAAGAAAGGGATTATCAACTATCCCAATCTTTCCTTTGTGATATTTGAATTTACTCTTCGCTAGCACCTTCGTCAAGATATCTGCATCCCGATCCTCTGTGGGAATGTACTGCAACAACATAATGCGCCTCTAAACACAATCTTTGAGATGGTGGTACCAGATATCAATATGCTTGGAAAAATCATGGAATACCAGATTAACCAAAAGTTTTATGGAACTTTAGTTATCACAATGTATCACCATTGGATCCATCTGATGACCAAACAAACTAACAAGTATCTTCCTCATCCAGATGGCCTTGCATGTAGCCTGACTAGCTGCCATGTACTCTACCTCAGCTGAACTGAGTGCAATTGATATCTGATTCTTGCTGTACCAAGAAACTGCTGCTGATCATATGCTGAAGATGCCCCCTAATGTGCTCTTCATGTTTTATGGACTGCCTGCCCAATCTGCATTGGTGAGGCCTTGAAGCTCTACTCCCTCTGTCTATCTGTACCATAATCCATACTCTGTAGTGCCCCCTGTTGTGCAGGTAATCCCCTCTGTGGATAGAGGCGATCCCTCTAGCCCTAGGGTGGGTCTAGCAACAAGGGAACATGCTAATCCTTCGGACTCCTAGTTTATGAATGAAACTGAGATGGGATAGATGACCTACCCTTTTTCCAACGCTCTTGTCGTAGCTTGTGGCAATGATCTCCCGATCTTCGTTTTCACATGTCGCGGTCCTTTAGCGATAATATCCGTGTACCTACACAAGGATTAGAGAACGATGACAACATACGAAAACATACTTGCATTCATGACTATTTGATTGATCAAGGAGAATCAAATGTATTGCATAGGATTAAGCATATCAAACGCAAAACGGGAACCAAAAAATCAATCGTGTATTAATAAGTAGAGAGAAGAATTTTACAACCAAAAGAGCCTTGACGTTACAACCCCCTTCGATGGGTCCAGTCAAACGCGTCTCAAGAATTCGTCGGGGATTGGACTTGGCGAAGCAATGAGCCTAAGATCTCTCTCAATAATGGATTCCTCTCTGCTTTACTCTCACACCAGCTATAGTAAGGACTGTTCAGCTAGTTGCAACTATGTGAGAAGGATGTATTTATAGGAGAGGAGGAGGTGGTTTGGGATCCCTAATAAGGTGGAAGGGAGGCCTTATCCTTTGGAGAGTTTCTCAAATGTAGGAAACAAGAAGCCAAAGGAAGGACTTCGACATTATTCAGTCAAACAAACCATGATGAATCCGCTCACAAAGTTGCTGCGAATGGAAACTTCACTTCTATTTTAAAAAACTTTCCAAAAATAGTTCGGCGCGGGGAGTCCACTGAGACAAAGCGCCAATGGGCACGAGGCCCAGTGGTAATTGTTCTATGGGCGTGAGGCCATAACTTCCTACCAGCGCCAACCCAAAATCATGTGTTTTTGAGAGCCTGCTCCAGGAATAGTCAATAGTGGAAATGTTCTAAAAAGTTTATAAAATGCCAAAAATAGTAAAAATAAATTGCTTTTCACTTTGACCTCTTGTGAGCACTTTTTTCCCTTTTTCACTGTGATTTTGCGGAGTTGACTGCGGGCAATCCAGAAGGCCAATCACGAATTCGTCCTTTCCAGGTGAGAGCTCATATCCTTGCCCGCATTTGGGTATAATTTTCATTTCATGGAACCCATTTTTTAGATCTGTGGAGGGGTTTTTGTTCAAATTAGGGTGCGACGGCCGGCACAGGTTTCAGACACGGACTCGCGCCAACCCGCCTTGAAACCAAAGGGGGAGCGCCACTTGATGCAACTATTTTTAAAACAGTCGCGCCAACTGCGATCACAAATTTTAGCTTAGAATTCAACTAATTAGCCTGTTTTAAACACTCAAATAGCAAATAATTTGACTAATGACAACCACATTGATGTTTTGGCAGGTGTGAAAGAGAAAAATGGTGATTGAATGGAAGGAAAGAGAACATAGTGAAGAAGATGAGCAAGCCTTGGGAAATGTAAGATGCATGGATGTTCTCAGGGACTACGAGCTTAAAAAATTCTTCATGGCTCCATGTCTCTGAGCTCAACCAGAGCTATTATAGTCCCTGATAAGTATGGGGCATTGATCAGGAAAGATTCATAATTCACGATCAAGAGCTAGAGATTGAGGACTCGGATGTTTACTTCATAACTGGATTGTCACGGAGGGGGGCAGTACCAATCCTGACAGGTACCTGGCCCATAATGGAAAACATTAGCATGGTCATCGACAGAGTGTGCTGAGGGGCAAGGAAAGGATCCAAAAGCGGGAAGGTGGATATCCAAACCATTCCCAATTTGGCATTAAAAGTAGTGCTGCACACCATCATGAGAGTTGCGGGATCTCAGTCTCCACATGAAGCCATAAAAACACAGTTAATTCTTGTAGTAGATTGCATGGCACCAACTCTCTACAACTGGGAAGAGGTGGTAACGATCAATATGAAACACCAATTGACAAAATGCAAGAGCGGTAAGCTGAAACAGTTCGGCTATGTGTCCATCTTAGTACCATTCATCTTGGAATGATTACCAATTTTCCAACGTTAGGAAGTGATAGTTCCTACACCACTAGCCCAAGATCCACGGATGGTTTGTTGGGCAGTAGTTAACAGATGTCCTAGAGACCGGAGTTCTTTGAGTGGCTCCGTCGACAACTGATTGTCGTTGAGGACTAGCCCTATTCTGGCACAAAATTTACTGGTGATGTGGATCTCCCACCCACAGCAGGAGAGGATTGGGATGAAGCATTGGGTAATACTCATTTTTTGATTTTGATGAGTATTGTGATTTTTTGATTATATATGTTCTGACATTAATCCATGTATTTGCAGATGTCGGCCCAGAAAGACCTACAGGAATGTCTCCAATAGCACGGAGGATTCTTCGTGATTTTGAGGTGGCCCCTCATCATGGATAGGGAAGCGAGGAGGAGGAAATCGTACACAATCTGAAGGGAATCTCCAGTGGAATCCCTGACTATGCAAGATTTGATGATGTTATCACTCGTACCAAAGACACACTGCAGGGGTGTCGAACTGTGTTCACCGCTTATTGAGGCAGCTTGTGCGGGCAGTGACATGCTACCATGAGCATCACGCCGATTAGACACCTAGGATTTTATTTCTGCATATTTTTTGAGAGACATGATGTCTCAGGATGTAACTAAAACATACATATTTTTTGAACTTATGATGCATGTGGATAAAAACACTCGATATATGATGGGTTTAACACTTCTTTTATTGCGCTCATACCAAAATCTGATAACCTGACCAGCTTCCATGAGTACAGGCCCATATCTCTATGTAACTGTATTTAAAAAATCATATCTAAAATTATTGCAAACTGTATCAAGCCTTTCTTATCCACCCATATTGAAAAGGAACAATTTGCATTTTTGCACCACAGACAAATCCATGAGGCTATTGGTACTGCCCAAGAGGCCCTTCATTCCATCAAAACTAAGCGCCTTAAATCCACCATACTCAAAATTGATCTTACAAAGGCATTTGACCAAGTTAATTGGAGTTACCTTCATCTCATACTTATTCATATTGGCTTTCCTCTCTCATTCATCAACTGGATTATGGGATGTATTTTTCATGCTACTTTCAGTATCCTAATCAATGGCACAACATCTGATTTCTTTCATGCGGGGCGGGGTCTACGTCAGGGATGTCTGCTCTCTCCACTGTTATTTGTCTTGGTTATGGAGGGACTCTCTGTCCTTATAAAAAATGCAAATACTCAGGGTTTATTGCATGGACTCCAGATAAATGATTTACTACACCTCACTCACCTTTTATTTGTGGATGATGTAATAATATTTCTCAATGGTTCTAGACAGGATGCCGTACAATTTGACTTGCTACTGATTTTTTTTTGCAGAGCCACTGGTATGGTACCTAATGCTCTCAAATCTTCTATCATCATGACTGGCTGCTTGGGCCTGGAACAAGGCATTGCCATGACTCTATTTGACTATGTCTATATTGATATCAGTGAAGCCCTTAAATATTTGGGATATCATATCAAACCAAATGATTATAAAATCAAGGACTGGAACTGGATGATTGCCAAAATTGAACGCAGGATCAATGTTTGGTACAATCGATGGCTGTCCAGGGCTGGCCGACTGGTCCTTATAAAATCTGTGCTTGAAGCTATCCCGGTATATTGGATGACCCTCGCATGGATACCTATTGGTATTACTAACAGAATTAAAAGCACATGCAGACATTTTTTATGGCGCAAACAGGGAAAGGACTCTACATTTGCATGGATTGCATGGGATCGGATCAACATTCCTAAGCAATGGGGAGGTTGGGGGATAAAAGATCTCCACCTATTCTCTAGGGCGCTTGTGGCCAAAATGTGTTGGCACTTAATCTCTGGACAGAGCCTCTGGAAGGAGGTCATTGTGGCAAAATATATTGCACCGCAGACTACTCTTGATTGGATCAGAGACAGCATCAGGCCGTCGACGGGTGTGTCGATTATCTGGAAGGAAATCATAAAAGAGGCGCTCATTATTCAGAAGGGTTTATCATGGAAAATAGGATCTGGCGTGAATGTTTGGATTGGCTCTGATTCCTGGTCTGGGAGTGGAGATCATTATAAATTACCTGCATACATACTTGAGCACCTTGCTCATAGGGACATATATTACCTTGCTCAGATTGCTGACCCTGTTAACACCACTTGGCAAGGTCAGGCCTGGTTACAGGCTGATTATTTGGGGATCCCACAGGCAGGCACTCGGATATGGCAGAACTACATCTGGGCACTAAAAGCTTCCAATATCCGCATCACAAAACTGGAGGACGAATTGATTTGGGCCTGCTCACCTGATGGGCATTATTCCCCGAAACTGGGATACCTCACCCTCATCCAGCACAAAGAACCCAGGCAAAAAGCATGGCGGTGGAGGAGCATTTGGAAGCTGAAGGCTCCACACAAGCACAAAACTCTATTCTGGTGTATACTTAACCAGTGCATTCCCACCATGGAATACCTTCACAGACGTGCTATTCATGGACCTTCTCAATGTTGCTATTGCCTCTCAAATTGCGAGGACACTACTCACCTTTTTCTACACTGCAATATCACTAGAGATATCTGGGCTCGGGTTACTACTGGTTTAGACTTCCCACATCATTGGCAGGGTGTAACATTACTGGACTCATGGACAAACTAGTGGCAGCTGAATACTGGTAGCTCGAGGATGCGCAATCTCCCCCTGATTATGGCATGGGAAATCTGGATCGGTCGAAATAAGCTGATATTCAATGGTCAGCCTATTAACTGTGACAAAATATGTGCTGCCACTATTGCTACTTTCCACCTCCTACCTGAGGATCGTCAAAACAGTACCCCCACATCTGGGACACAAGAGAAAATGGACCATAGCAGACCTTGGGCCTATTTTGATGGTGCATCCAACACACAGGGCTGTGGGGGGGGGGGGGGGGGGGGTGGTGCCACATTACATTTAAATGAGCATCACCATTACAAAATCCGGATGGGATTAGGACCGGGCACAGACAAATTTGCTGAACTACAATGCCTTAGACTCCTTCTGACATTTGCTTGGGAAAAACATTGCAAATCCATTCAGATTTTTGGGGATTCACTACTTGTGATCAACTGGTTAAATAATCTTACTCACTGTCACTCACACACACTGTCTGCACTACTGCGAGAGGTTCATAGACTCCGAATACTATTTGACTCCATATCTGTGGTTCACATTTACAGGTCTCGGAACAAAGTGGCTGACCAACTGTCCAAAGAAGCTTCGGAGCTGATTTGGGGCACCTGGCACATTACTGAACAGATTGGAGGACATGTTTTCAGATTTTTCCACCGGGCTTTTATGGATGAGGCACCTGCTCATGGGGCTGACTAAATATATAGTTTTGGGGAGGATTTTGTGATTACTCCCATGGACTCCTACCGGCATATTGTACCTATATCTAGTAAGTTATGCACCGAACTTACTTTTGTGAATATTGTAAAATTTTGATCATATTTTGAGACTGATTATTAGACTACTATAGGCCAGAGTGGCAACATAATGTGATATATCTTTGACTGTTTTCAGTAGTGATACACTACCAGCATATGTAACATGTAACTTATCATTATAATGGAAAGTTACGAATTTTTCCTTTGTGAAAAAAAAAATATATATATATATATATATATATACGCCTATTTTGAAGTATGAATCTTATCATATGATGATGATGTTTTAAAAATTACGCAAATGTCTATCTAATACAATATTGGCTACTGTATCAGTTAACACATTCATTCGACTAGGAATATGTGATATATGATGTAATCAAAATTTCTTTCTAGTAAACAAATGCGCAAGTACAACCTTAAGATTTGAGGATTTATAACAAAATAATGCCCATTAAGATGAAGAAAAACAAGCTGAGAATCTAGGTTAACAATCAATGCACGAATGTCGAGAGAAATGGCCTTGCTTAAGAGTTCAATGACAACACTATATTTAGTGACAATGTTTGTAGTTCATCCTAGAAAAATACCTTAAAGGTCTATCAACTCACCATTAGGATTATAAATCACCCAGGTTGTAGAAGACAGATTCCGAGTACTACGGGAGGCACCATCCGTGAAACCGACATAAGGAGTGACAGACATCTTCACAATAAGAAATGATACAATAATCAGGAAAACCACTCGCAAAGCACACCAAGCCAAAAATGTACAAAAATGAAAAAAACACCTATGTACAAAAGAAACATGCACAAGAAACTCATGCATAGTACCTTTTGAGATACAACCCATTTCTGGGCTGATCCAGAGGATAACCTTCATAATCAATTAGCTCATAAGCCCCATTCTGAAAAACACACTTAACAATATAGGGCCCATGCCACATGGGTTGGAATTTGCCTACCCCCAGCTTATCGTGAGCTTGGCCGTACAGGAGGACGAGGTCTCCTTCTATAAAGGAACGAGGGGAAATTGACTAGTCAAAATGAACTTTGAACTGCTTTTTCTGTGCTTCTACGACAAGAGTAGAAAAGCGACGAGTTTCATCAAGCCTCTCTAAATATAGAAGACTCTCTTCTTCTAGCGAAGTATTAGGTAGAAATTCAACAACTATTTTGAGAGAAGGGATTTCACATTCAATCGGAAGGGTAGCTTCCATACCATAGACAAGCTGGAATGGAGTGAATACGGTCGCATCCTTCACTGAGGTTCGGTAAGCCCAGAGAGCTGAAAACAACATGAGATGCCAGTTTGATTTGTGCATCCCGATTGTAAGTTGAAGCATAGTGACTAGAACTTTGTTCACGACTTCAACCTGGCCATTGGCCTGAGGGTAGTACAGCGTTGAGCTGTCCTGACGTAGAACCAACTTAGAAGTCAACTCAGCCATCATGTATTGATGAAAATGAGAACCATGATCGGTAACAATGGATTGAGGGACACCAAACATATTAATGATATGATTGAACAGAAATTGTGTGGTTGTCTTACCATCAGTTGTAAGTGTATGCATTCCTTCGGCCCATTTCGTGAAGTAGTCAACGACTACGATAATATGCCCCCCGACCAAGTGAGGGTTACATGTCATAAAATAAATGCCCCATTTTGCAAAGGGACCAATGGTAATGACAGGATGAAGGTGTGTGGGTGGCGTGTGCATCTTGCGCTGATAAATCTGGCAATCGTGACACTTACGGACAGCAACAATGCAGTCTTTAAAGATGGTGGGCCAGAAATAGCCAGCACAAAGAATATTCTGTGCAGTAGCATATCCAGACATGTGACCACCACAGGCACCATAGTGGTAATCATTAAGGACATAATGTGCCAAGATAGCATATCCTACTCTAAAATTTCTATTATTTTATCAGAGAAATAATGGACATAATGGAAAACATAAGAAAAACAATGACAAAGAAGGAAAACTTCACCATTAACATAGCTCAAGAACCCTGTGAACGTGCTTATATTACTGATGTTCAAAATAGTTACATTACTCCAGTACAATAGATCTCTACAGCTCAGAGCTTTCTCAAATCCAGCCTAACAGTCCTCAGCTAGCTCAGCAATAGAAATCAATCAACTAACCAACCAACCAACACTAAAAATGAAGCTTACATGTAGTATTTATTTGCAAAATGAGGAGGTGATGCTAAGCTAGGGTTTCATATGTCATTTATTACAGAGTTAATGAGTTTTTGATCTTTGAGACCATGCAAGGCCCAAGGCAAAATATCTGAGAGTGTTTCTCTGAAATAATAACTCCTAACTTAACTTCTGAGCTAATTCTAGGAAATATTTGACTTTGAGGCGTTTTTAATAACTTTTACAATAATTGCTGGGTAGATGAAAAATATATTTCACTGTTTGTAATAACTGCTAATTTTTTTATTGAAAGAAAACATGCTATAGGTGGCAAAATGTGTTTATGAAAAATTAAATGCTGTGATTTGGTCATTCAAATATGCCTATGTGCCTGATTTGCCTTTGTTTTAGGCTTTTAAACTTTGGATTTATCCTTTGACTCCCTGTTTCACTGTCTTTTCCTTTGATTTTGTCTTCATTATCTTTAACCTTTGCTTTGTGGATAATCTTCATGATTTTTCCTTTGATATGTGATTAGCCCTTTAATCTTTGAATTAATCTTTAGCCTTTAATCTTTACGGCGATGGCTTTTTGATTGTTTTGTCTTCCTGTTTCTATCTCTGTTAGTGTTTTTTGTGCAGGGGGTATTCTTCTATTGCTGGAGGGTTTTAAAAACCACCGATAACCATGTTTTATCGATGATTATGCTTGATCTTTCACCTCTGGTCCCTTTAAGATAAAATAAACCTCTGGATCATCACCCAGACATTCATTTAAACGTTCTTGGACCATTGGAATGCATTTTTGCGTTTCCACCATTAAACCTACACATAAATAAACGATGAGCTTTAAATCTTGCATTGGGAGGGTTTTTTTGCATGTATTCGGGGTTTGTGGGATTTTGAGCGTTTCAGAGGAGGTGAATAGCGGATCGGGGCTTTGTTTCAAAGCCACGGGGCTTCGAAACTTTTGAAATGAAGGAGGTGGTATCATAATTTGGTGGGAGGAGAAAAGAGGTTTTCAGGAGCAAAGAAGGTGGTTTTCGCATGGTCGAGGAGGTGGTAACGATTTTGGGCGGAGGCATGTGATTCCACTCAGCGAGCGCCATGTGGCAAGGGAAAATCACCCATTTCACGCGTTTTGAAAATGCTAACCTCAATGCATATAAATTTGCAACGAGGGTTGTGGGCCGTTGGATTTCAGGGACGAAAATCAATGGTTGTTGTGGTGGATTTGATGCATGGGTGTACGAAATCGCACCAGTTTAAGGGGTGTGGTCTACCCCTATAAACTATTGGTAACAGGAAGAAAGTGGTGGAGCTCAAAATCATACAATTTAGAAGAAAAAAGTATGCAAATGTATGATAAGATTAAAATAAAACTAAAACACAAATATACAAAAGCTATTGAAGAGAGTCAAAATGATAATAATGCAAACGATGGCTCTAGGCCTCTTCTTATTAAATGTTTGATATGGAGAAGAAATTTTACCCACTTTCCAAAGGTCCCCTAGATAATGGTGCTAGGTCCCGATGCAAGGATTTTGTTTTCCAAGCTCTTCCTCTGGTGCAGTCTGCCTTTCTCTCCACTGTGATGGACTAAGATTGTTGGGTGGCCAACAATCGAGTCCCCTCTATCTCCAGCTCTGTGTCACACACTGCTGGTATTTCTTGGGCAATTCTGGCCAGCATAACAATGTGATCACCCATTCTTCATCTCTTGGTGGATTTATATAGGGGATTTCAAATCCTCCTTCTCTCCCTTGGTACATGGTGGATGGTGACCCAAGGGAGAGGTATGATTCCATTGTGTGCTCCAAATATTCCTTTGTGTGCTTACATAGTGTCTAAGGAGGCGTTGGTGGTTGTCCTTAGGCGGCTTCATGTAAGGAGTAACTGTCCTTTGCTTTGTGTGGTCTCGGAAAGTGAAAATTTGCTACTTTCAGGAATGTGTGTTTATCGAGAAAAAAGGCGTGCAGAAGGCGCTCTTCTCGAAGGATAAAGCATGCAATTAGCATTTCAAGACTAGTTCAAATTTGATTTTCTCAAAACCTTAGAGATTTTAAATACTTTCTTGATTCCATAATGTCTTCCTGCCCCGTAAATCCTTTGGCTTGACATTAATTAATGTCATCTTCTGCTGTACGATTTTCCAGTGTTAACAGTTGCTCCCTAATGTGTGAGGTCTAGGAAGGATTGTATAGCCAAAATACATTATATCGTGCGTGGAGAGAGAGAGAGACCTGCACGAATCTTTGAATTGACAACACCCTGCACCGTTTTCGAGCTGATCATAAGGGATCCCTGCAAGCGAATAATTTACAACATATATACAAAATTTCAACGAGGCGAGCATGTCCCATGCTTGTGATGCTATAGCTAGTTAAACAAAATTGACAGATACATGAGCTGTCTGTGTCACTACTATGGTAGTGACGCTGGTGGTTGTTGTCGACGGGTGCTGACGCCCTCGGGGGCATTTTTCTTTGATGATAGGTGGAACATGGTATCTGCATGCGTAAACTTGGTATGGCATATAGCTGCGCCATATATGCATAGGTGCTGGGACCTTCTCGTGTAAGCATTGTTTGACAGAGACGCTTATGGAGGCACAGGTCTTCGACGGATCTTGATCAAAGTGCAATGGTTGTAAGGTACGATACCATATTGACATGAAAGCTTTTGTCGTAGTAGAATTTTAGGAGGATTGATGACATATGTGGACAATGATGTCTCCCACAGTGCTACCCGAGGATACCCCTTTGCATGGGGAGAGGTGATCCAAGGTACCGCTTCCTTTTTGGAAGAGAGGTGTCAAGGTCGACAAAAGGGAAGCCTTAACCAAACCATGGGTCTCCGACTTGAGGGGTCGGGGAGCTAGATGTGATGGGTTTAACATAGGCATGTTGGTGAGAGGTGATTGAAAATTGATGATGGGGTTTCAGTGGCCCGAGGTCACAGTATACTTTAGCAGCTTGGCAGCAGTGATATTTATTTCTGAAGGGAAAATCCCTGGAGTCGATAGGACCTCTAGGGTGGGTGTAAACCTGGCTATGAATGTCATGACGATGCGTGCGTGGGGGTAAAATAATCCGGTCAAGGGGACTGGGGGACTGCTGCCATGGGAGAAAAGATGGAATATGAGGGTGAAGGGGCGAAGTGCACCATTTGTAGTCTTTGTACACTTACCAAAATAATAAAATAATGAGGTTTGGTTTGTACAAAACACAGAGATGGGTACCCCAAGATATGAAAGTGTTCGCTCACTAGAGGCGTGAGGACGGTGTTTTGCTGGGGTTGGGGGTCCCATTGGTTGGTCTCATGTGTGGGGTTGGTGAAGCGGATGAAGAAGTGTCGCAGATGGGATTATGCTGGTGGAGGTATAGTGGGCCAAATGCGATGCGCGGGGGTGCACTTTCGATATGCTTGTACAACCTAGTCGTCTGGGAATGGGGGTTTTAGTTAGCACGGTAAACTTGACCTTATGCATGATGAATGGATGGGCACGAGCTGCTTCCCGGACTGAAGTGGTATGGATATGGCGTCACTTTTGCTGCGATATATGGTCTACTTTGGGTGACAAGCGCCATGGAGGGGAGGCTCTACTGACCAACATAGATGTTTATCATGTGCAAGGTGAGGTGATGATACACGTGGTCGGATATGAGGACCCTATGGTTTATTTCTGATGGAGAAATAGTGTCAGGATATGAAAAGTTTTCCGAGACTCTATCATGTTGGGGGTAGAATGATACCTGCTCTGGAACTTTCAGTAGATGGTGCTGTGAATGGTTTGCGGGTTTTTTCCTACAAAAACAACTACCTCAAGTGAAAGCATCTTCTTTTCATCAAATATTATTGAAAAGCATGAGTTTTTAAAAAATAAGATGAGAGAGGGCATACTTGCTAGCGCTGAAAAATTATTTTTCCTGGAAAGAGAATGTGTGGCATTGCTTTCGTTCGTCATGGCATACTGATGATGATGCAACTGACGGTTTGCAGAATGGACCTTCTGATCTCCTATTATGGACCTCTAATTTTTTTGAAAAGGGCGATAAATAAGGGATTATGGTCCTAATCCTATTCATTTGTACTTGCTGAGTTTTGAGAGATCAGAGGTGTTTGCAGAGCCTTTCTTTCTGTTACGGTCAGCCCCTGTACCAGGTATTAAAAAATACCATGTCAAGGTAACTCCCATGACGTCCTGCATTTTAATTTTTTCAGTTTGTTGGTGCCGGGGGCCGTACAAATTGGGTTTGTATGACCTCTGAGTGACTTTTGCCCTAGATTGCATGGGCGATCTAGGAAAAAGCATGCCTTTCTTGCGTGAAATTCTGAGGGACAAGAGCGCGGGGGCGCGTTGTTCCCTATTTTTAGCACGCAAAGGTGCACTTGTGAAAAATACAGGTGCGTGAGGGTGTTCCTGTCTGAGGGACAGGCGCGCAAAGGCCAAGGTGACAACAAATTTTGGTTTTTGTCTATTTTTGAGGTATTTTCTCTATACTGATGGGTGCCTGTGTTGATGACAAGTTGGTGTGGAGGGAGTGGGACTGGCCCGAGATCCGAACTGCTCTAGCTGCTGATGCTGGGGTGCAACGTCAGTTGGCCACATGGGGCCTTCTAAAATTTGCTGAAAATGAGTTCTTGTGGTCGCAGGACCGCTTACTATGCTACATTGTACAACACTGGCGCAGGAGGTGCAACATGTTTGTGTTGCGGGGGATGAACTTTGTGATCTGTCCCGAGACAGATATCTATTTTGTGACCAAGTTACTGCCTCAGGGCAAGGCTTTGAGATACCCACTCTCCTTAGGGAGAGTGAACCTGGATAGATTCCGGAGGTGTCATTGCGGAGGGGCACCTCTTATCGAGGGATGCATCAGCATTGCATTAGTGACAGATGTGGTAGAGCCGTGTGTGCTGGCAGTGATCATGCGACTGGCAGGGTCGTTTGCTCCGCATCGGGCGTCTAGCTCGCAGGTTGGATTTTTGTGCCAGTTGAGGTCCGAGCATTTCTTTGACTTCACCCGCTTTTGTTTTGATGGTATGGTGTCGCAATTGAACAAGGTCCAATGTGGATCGAAGTCATTTGCGTACGCCAGTATCTTATGCAGCATCATGTACGAGTGGGTGGTGTTGCTGAGGCCGGTGGTGGCGATACCTATTGGGGGGCCATGGGAGCCCCGTATGAGGAGGTGGGCTCCGGTGATGCCGCAGTGCAGTGGTGGCATGGTGGGGTGTTATTGGAACACCATGATAGAGGCTTGGTTCGAGGCTAACCCACATATGTTCCTGCCATACCTGAATGTGGGGATGGACTTCCAGGGTGACCCAGACATGGGTATTCCTTTTGGCTATGTTTGGGGACTTGCACGTATGGTTTATATGTTTTTTCTGCATTTGTTTGAGTATACATGCACTTATGTGTTTTGTTAGTGACATTGACATTATTTTTGTTACTCGTGCAGATGTTGGTGAGGTGGGTCGCCCCGTGGCCCGATTAGTGGGTCACGATCCTCCGCGATGACCTCGGGGCGGTCCGGGAGGTGGTGATGCAGGTGGGCCGGGCAGTGGTGCTGATGGACCTAGCAGAGATGGTGCTGGACCCTTAGGTGAGGGTAGCGGCTCGGCTACTATAGAGGTTTTGGCTGAGTGAGTTCGTGCTAATGCGACAGAGGCGTGCATTGTAGGACTGACAGCTCAGGTGACTGCTCTTGAGGAATTTCGGGGTTGAGTGGACCATTTGACCCAGGGTATGCCTGCTTGAGGTTTCATGGATGACTTCGAGGAGGTATGGTTAGAGACAGTGATGGCCCGCGAGAGGGATTATCGACCCACTCTACGTCAGGTGGCGATTGCAGTGGCAACAACAACTCCGGTGGTGGTACCGGGAGCAGTGGTGGGTCCAGGTGCCCCTCCTGAGGGGGCACCCCCCTAGAGCAGTTTTGTACACAGGGAAAACGCCTGTTATGAGGATGCTTCCCTTATTTTTGATGACTTTTGTATCTCTGGGCTGCAATTGGGCTAGCGACACTATTTTTTTGTACTCGGATATACACATTTTTGATATATATATGAGGGATATTTTTTGTGGCTCTACATGATGTATCACCTGTTGTGTTTTGTTATGTTGATGGATGCCTCTATTTACATATGATGGTTTATTCGAGATGCATTCCAGTTTAGAATATTGTTAGCTATGCGATCAACTGTTTGGTTTTGACTCCTTGGTACATGTGAAAATGTGATATAGTCAAATTGTCTGCTTAATATTTTGGCACACAAATATTTTCTAAACATATGTGTATCTCTTGTCTCAAATGTTTGGTTTAGCTGTGATACTACTAAATGGGAATCGAGGTAGATCTGCATATGATGAACGCCCTGATGGAGGGCGTCACACATAAGTCTGATGGCGGCGTCATATTATGCCTGATTGTTTGTTGCTAGACCGATACACACACCATTTGCACATAGTGGTGATCGGTCAGGGCGGTAAATGACCCAGGCAGTTGCGGCTAAATTTTGAGAGCATCTTGATGCTCCATTAGCAAATTCGAAATATGGTTCGTTTTTTGATCCATGGTGATACTTTGAGCGCTTTTTAAAATAAATCTTTGGGTCACAAATTTTGAGTGGTTGGGTGTTTGTGTACTCTTACTCTAGGAGAAGGGCCATTGGGGCCCTTATGGGTAGAACTTCCTGAGGTAAAGGCCGTTGACGGGGTTAGGGAGGCAAGTCCCATCCAGTTCCGTCAAGATGTATGCCCCCTATTAGAAGCAGTGTTTAATGATTTAGGGTCCTTTCCACAAGGTTTCGAACTTTCCTGGCCCTAAAGCCTCTTTTGCGACATCATAGAGGAGGAGTAATTCTACCTTGGTGAACGAGCGAGGGGTGACGTGGCGGTCAAATGACACTTTAACCCTTTTCTTTTGGGCCTCGTTGTGCTGCAATGATTGTCATCAATTTTCTTCGACAAGCTCGAGTTTTACTACGTGCTGCTGTAGAGGCTAGGTGTCATTGAGGAGTTCGATGGTGGCATGCAAATTTGGGATCTTACGGAAATCAATGAAAAAGCGCAAGGTACCTTGGTTTTTTGCGACAGGAATATGGTGGAAATCCTGGGATGGGGGGAAGGTAGTAATCATATCACCAATATGAGCTGATACAAATCATATATGGTGAATTGTGTCATTGTTGTTTGGCAGGGGAAGAATCTCTGTAATAGGATTTTGTATGAGCGCAAGGTTGGGTTCCCCATTAGGATGGTTGATTTCCGGTAGGTAGAAATTACGTCTGCCACAGAGGTGCTTGAATGTTTCCATTAGCTGGCATGACTCTGGTGTGTGATTTTGGCCGGTGCAGATGGTGCACGATATCATGGAGCCAACAGAGTAGATAGTGTGGGATTCTATGCTACTCGTTGTCCTTGATGTGGATGCTTGGAAAGGGTTGGTCATATAAGAGGTTGTCTTCTGCTTCCATTTCCGTATTGTTGGCTTAGGTGTGCCTACCTCCTTGGTGGGGTGTCGACTTAATGCAACTCGTGCCGCTCCTAGCTTGGGGAGGTGTACACACTTAAATGTATGATGGAAGTGTGAGAAAATCTGGAAATAAGTGTGCGTGATTTTCTCTTGATTGGAGAGAAGTTTCTGAGGGAGAGAAGAGACTATGTGGACATTGTTTGCAAGGGGCTTAAGTTCTCTGCATTGGTTGACTCGGTGATCGTTCAGATCACATAGGCCGCATGTTATCCTAGGCTTGGTCAAGGTTACACTTTGTTGGTGTGTTGTCTTATCTTTCTTGATACACCATTGCGGGGGTGGGGACATTGACCTGGCGATGAAATTTTTATGCCATTCCCAGAGTTCGTCCTGTCTCTTCTCTATGGCATTAATCATGTTGATGGTGGGATGAATTTGCGAAGCATAAGTACAATGTCGCTCATAATTATTTCCCTGACATAGCAGGCAAAATATCCTTGATATGAAGGTTCCGTCGAGTTTAGTTTAAGTTCTGATGGGGAACCGACACCAGAAGGCTGCTAAATCATGGCAATGGACGACTGCATGGTCTATCTTTTTGCATAACGTACATGCTGGTCGTCCCTGCAAAGAGCGGTTGGGGGTAACTTGGGGTTCCCTGGTGGGCCATTCTTCGGCTGTCAAGAACATGATGGATGTGCTCATCTCATCCGCTTGGGACATGGAGCTACCTGGGGACTCGACATCCATGTCATCTTCTTGGGAAAGGCGGACTATGGCTGCTCAAAGGCTAGCAAGGGCTAGCCGAAAACATGGTATGTAGTGAAAATCTTCCAAAAGGTGATTGTTGGCGCATAATGGACATGTGAATTGTGCTTCCCGCAATCCAACATAGTAGACCCGTTCAATTGGATACCATCTGTGGATGAGCTCCAGGGCCGCGCACTCTTCACGAAAGTGGCCACGTTCATCGCATAGCGTACAACGTATAATGGGCATGACTGGGGGTCTTTCTACAACTCTACGTTCCTCTTGTAAATATAGGATGGTGCGAGGCTTGTCACCGATAGACTGGGTGGAGGGATCCTCCTGATAGGATCGTTCGATCACATGTAAGGCATCCCTATATCGTAGGATCTCTGGACAATGGTGGGTGTAGTGCCCATAGTTGTTATAGAGAGAACATGCGTGATTGGTCTACAACAATTTGCCTTTACCTTTGGTGGTAGGTTCCTTTTTACGGGAATATGGTGTCGGGATGTCTGTTTCAGAGCCAAGGAGTGGTTTTAATTCATCGAGCTCCGGACATATGTGAGTAGGATGTCCTATTACGTCACATATGGCGCAGACTAGTGATTCTCCTTGAATGGCGGGGGTCACCATCTTATTTCCTCTATTTATGGTTTTCTTGGCTATGATCACTGGTTTCGCAATGGGATCTTCCTTCGCGGGGGTGGTCTTGTTCGTTTCTTGGGTAGGTTGGGGCTCCTCGGGACTGAGGGGCTTTAACCCTGTGGCAGTAATATGGGTGGCTCCTGTTTCAGAAGGGGGAACGAGGTATCAAATTGGGAATGCCAAAGATATGTTGGGTAATACCAGTGTTGCCAAAACCTGTTGGGAGACGAAGCCAGCTGGGGGGTAGAGGCAAGGGGTTTGGGAGGTGGCGTAGGCTAGAGACTCTGCCGTGGTCGATGCCTCATTATCGTTACTGCTTGAGTCCATGTCCTGAATAGCCTCGACGCTTGATGTTGACATCATGCACACTGAAGTCCCTGTGACATTGGGTGATGCCTTAGGGACAATGGGAGGATCTCCTAGGAATGACCCTAGAACAGATGGCAGTTTGAATTAGCCAGGGCCATATTCTTGATACCGTGAAAGACCATTCGAGGCTGTATCTACATAGGTTAGAATTACATCTGTGTTGGTTAGGGGACGCTTCTCTCTGTGTGTTAACTGGTGTACAATAATGGTGCGGTCCTTGTGGGGGAACATCATAATGTGGAAGACGAAGGAGGCTATGGTAGACATGACATACATATAACTCCGCCTGAGGAGTATATTGTAATACAAGTGAGCATCCAAGACTTCAATGTCTATGTGGATTGTCTTTCCGGCTGAACAGACCGGGACATTTTGGTAGAGGCCGACGGGGGTCGAGGGACGACCATCGTACACTCGAAGCGTGATGACCGAGGGTTTTAGTTTGGGAGAACCCAACTTATGCCAAACATTTTTTGACATGATGCATGTCGATGCACCCTCGTCTATGACACATCGGTGAATAGTGATATTCAATAGTGATACTGGTATCTGGAAGGCGACCATGGAAGGAAGCCGGGGGGTGGCTTTGTCTAAGTCAAAAACCATTAGGCACGTGTTGGCAGGGTCGATAGCGCTTAATGCAGAAAGTAGGGCTTTCTGTTGTTTCGGGCATGACTACAGAACTTCCAGAGCTGACATAGCAGCGAGAGATCAAACTAAATCGTCAAAGATGCTATAATTATGGGCTGCTTTGCAGTAGTTTTCTTCTCACTTATTGGGTCACTTTTCCATCTTTGGCAATGGTCTAATAGGAATCTTTGAAATGGTCAAAGATGCAGTCGGCGCACTAGTACTAGGACTTGACATCGTGGTGTCTGGTCGGGTGTCGTAGTTGCGATTTCATGTTTGGAAAAACATTTCTTCCCCAGTGATGTAGATTTCATGGCTGCTTTTCTAGGAATTGTCTGGGTTTTGCTGCTGAGTGTTGACCATCCCTTGGTGGGGGAAAGGTTCTTGCATTACAATGGGTTGCTGGGAAGATCCTCCTTGTCCTCGATTACTCTGTAGATTTTGTTAGCTCAGGGAGATCGAGACAGTGGTGAGTATAGTTCCCGTACTCTCTACATATCGAACAAGAATGGTTTGTTTGAAGAGGTGTCCTTTTGCCTTGCCGCTGGGCATTGCTAAGCCCCTTGTTCTGATTCCGGCCAGAGTTGCCTTTGGCCTGGGATCGCAGTGGGTGCTGCTGGTTGCTGCCCCCTTGTCGAGGGTTCCCTTTTGGCTTGTTTTTTGATTTTTTCTTTACCACGTTGGGAGGGTAGTTCTCCTCGTTATTCTGGTGTGGCTGGTTTTGGGATGGCTACATAAATTTGACTTGTGCATTGGTTTGCGTAGGTGGGTCATGTGCTGGGGACTGAGCATAATGCTGTCTTGGATTTGCACCTAGCCATTAGAGGGGAGCTCTTTCGTCAATGTTTATTTTTGCGTACTGGGTCCCCTTAGCCGAAGGATAGGGTCCTCCCTGGTGATACGCTTGCGCCTTATTAGTAAAATTTTGCTGAGGTATATGATGACTTTGAAATATGGGTTAAGACATGTTCTGGGTAGAACTATATGTGTAATCGGGGTTTTGACTACTGTTGCCTAGGTAAAATTGGGTCATTGACCCAATTATCCCGTCTGCAGAGTTCGATGTGCCAGGAAATTCTTGGTAATTTTGCAGGCACGTGGCGTTAGGTAGGATGTTGTAAATGTATCCTGACTGCGTATAAATCAGTTCAAGCTTCTGGGCTTTATTGATTACATCCTCTTCGGATGTGGGGTTTTGCTGCGCCACATCCTTTGAAATCTATGCTGTCAGAGTTTTCAAGAATAAATCTAAGAGGAATCGATCGTCGAGTTTAGATTTACATAAACTGCGATGTCGCCTCCATTCATGGAGATGGTCTGAGATATGGATGGTGGGGGTTTGTCTAAAATGAGTTAGTAACTCCATTCCCGAATCATGGTGACTGGGTAACTGAAAATATGTGAGGAACATGGTAGCGAGGGTGCTAAAGGTTCCATGTGAAGCAGGAGGTTGCTCCATGTACCACTTCGCAACTACTCCCGTAAGAGTGCGTCGAAATAGCCTCAATAAAATAGTTTTGTCGATGATACTATTCGATGAGCACCACAGGTGAAAGGTCATTACATGATTACCTGGGTCTTCCACTTGCTTGCCTTCGAATTTTGGTATATCCGAAGGGAGCTTCGTGGGTATGGGGGCCATGACAGATTATGTACGATGGGGTCATTTGTTAGCTTGGTTAAATCAGGGAGATTCAATGAAGCTAAGAAAGGTGACTGGGAGGTTGACACCATTGCAACGTGTGAAGACACGAAGTTCTGGTTAGAACGAGGGTTAGTATGTGACGTACCCTGATGTGTGTTCAACTGGCTTCTCGAATGGGATGCACTCATGTGCCCCCTAGGGGTCGAGGGGGGAGTGGTGTGCGGTGTGGTGTTGGGAGACCGACTAGGGTTCCCAACTATGGTTTCTCCAATAAAGGATGAACCAATGACAGTGGCCGTGTTCCGTCTTCGACGCCTGAACGAAGAAAGACCTGGAACCCCTCCTTATAATGGGGGGAGGTCCAAAGGACGCCTGGTTCAACGAGGTTCCGTTGGGACTGTTCAGGTGTCGACCAGGTTGGGTTTTGGAAAAATTTGAGAGGCTAGAGTCTATGATCAAAGCAAAATTATGGCCACATGCATAAAACAAAGCGAAAATAAAATAAATTTTCCCTTTAAATTAATCTATGTGATCAATCAAGAAAAAAAATAGTTTTTTTTTGTTTGCGTATGATATTCAAAATCCTAGAAGACCTATTACGTCCTCACACACTCAAAAGTAACTGGGCCTTGAGAATATTTCTTGTGGGTGTTGGCACAACGTCCCGTAAGAGCTGGCGACGCCCCAGTCAGCCGAAGAGAATCCACCATGGTAAGGGTAGAGGGTTTGGCGCTTGTCTACACCATCACCTATAGGGTAAAGGATGCCCTAGTTTTTCGCCACTAAGAACCACCGTCCCACGTGAGTGTTCAAGTCTTGGGCTTCTTGGTAGTCAGCTTACAGTACTGAGTATTAGCTGAGTCTAGTAGCCCCAACTGATACCGCACGCACTGCGCCTAAGCCTAACCCCCTCTGAATCAGGTCTCTGCCGCGCTTGGGTTTTCTTTGCCGTGGGATGATAGGTGGGTTTGAATCTCCCTAATTACACAAATTCTATGTTTCAATATGAAGCATGATCAAAGTGGCTTATTGGATGCCTACCCCCTTGATCCTAACTTAAACTATAAATTCTTTTGTGGCCCCCGTGGGGAGAATTTAGTGATTTTGGTTAAGTTAGTTTTTAGGTGTCTTGCTTTGCTTAGTGGGTGAGTGTGTGTGAGCGTAAGGTGAACAAGCTCATAGTTTAAACATATGGATATCGATGATCATTTACAGAAAATATCCTAGTTAAACTATGTTATATTGTTCCTGGATCAAATGGAAAACATGTGCGGATAATGGGTTGCTTTCAAAGTTTCCTAGTTAATCTATGTGACTAACTAAAGGGAGATGGAAAATTGTGAATATAGAGCGTTCATGTGCTTACCTAGGATCACTGGAGGGTGAAAAAGTAGCAGATATTACTTGCTCTAATCGAAAATTCTATCCTAGTCCTGCAATTCCTAATGCAAAAATTGAACTAAACTAAACAACTTCTACACTAGAAAAAAGAAAACTAGCTATGCATGTGTGCTCTTGGGCCACTTACTTGGACTAGTTATCTAAGTGTGAATACCATAATTTTCAAAATATAAATTGTTCAGAATGCAATGGTTAATTTCCCCCCTACTTAAACTATGTGAAGATTTTTTCAAAAACCAACTTGAAGCGAAACAAACTCTAAGCCTACAGAAGGCAGCTAAAAGTGAGTTCTCACAAGCTGTGGGGTATCAACACAAGTGCTGGTAGATACATTAGGGGCTTCCCAACACCTTACAAGTATAAAAATGCAGAATCTTGGGAGAAAAATCTCATTATGTAAATTGCATGCAAAAAGCCTTGACAGGTGCGCTTTCCTGCGCGCAGGTCAGCCTTGAGTGCGCGCCCTACGCGTCTGTGAGGAAAAGATGCGCTGAAAGTCCTACAAGTAAAAAATATTAGGAGCTGCACTTCTTCAGTCTGTCACTCAAAGTGAATCTAGGGACTGCAAGATAGATCAGAGGACCATCAACTCCACTCTCCAGTGTAGACAAAGGTCTCCTACAAGAGATGGCACAACCACATAAACTTGTAAAACGTTAGTGGAGTCGCCAATCCAGTTGTGGATGATTTGATGCATGGGTGTACGAAATCTCACCAGTTTAAGGCATGTTTTCTACCCCTATAAACTATTGGTAACAGGTAGAAAGTGGTGGAGCTCAAAAGCATACAATCTACAAGAAAAAAGTATGCAAATGTATGCTCAGATTAAAATAAAACTAAAACACAAATATACATAAGCTATTGAAGAGAGTCAAAATGATAATAATGCAAACAATGGCTCTAGGCCTCTTCTTATTAAACGTTTGATATGGAGAAGAAATTTTACCCACTTGCCAAAGGGCCCCTAGACAATGGTGCTAGGTCCCGATCTAAGGATGTTGTTTTCCAAGCTCTGCCTTTGGTGTAGTCTCCCTCTCTCTTCGCTGTGATGGACTAAGATTTTTGGGTGGCCAAAAATCGAGTCCCCTCTATCTCCAGCTCCGGGTCACACACTATTGGTATTGCTTCGGAAATTCTGGCCAGCATAACAATGTGATCACCCATTATTCATCTCTTGGTGGATTTATATAGGGAATTTCAAATCCTCCTTCCCTCCCTTGGTACATGGTGGATGGTGACCTAAGGGATTCCATTGTGTGCTCCAAATTCCTTTGTGTACTCACGTAGTGTCTAAGGAGGCATTGGTGGTTGTCCTCAGGCGGCTTCATGTAAGGAGTAACTGTCCTTTGCTTTGTGTGGTCTTGGAAAGTGACATTTTGCTACTTTTAGGAATGTGCGCTTATCGGGAAAAAAGGCGTGCAGAAGGCGCTCTTCTCAGAGGATAAAGCACGCAATTATAATTTTAAGACTAGTTCAAATTTTATTTTCTCAAAACCTTAGAGATTTTAAATACTTTCTTGATTCCATAATGTCTTCCTACCCTGTAAATCCTTTGGCTTGACATTAATTAATGTCATCTTCTACTGTACGATTTTCCAGTGTTAACAACGGTGGTCGGGCGATTTGGGGGTGACGGGTAGGTACAAAGGTGGAGCCCAGGGATAGGTGGCAGAGTATGAATGGGGCACGAGGTGCAATGGAAAGCGGGGCCCAGGGGTTCAATAAACCAATGAATGCACCTTTTAAAAGGTAAAAGGGAGGGTTTATGAAAGGTTTTATCAAAGGGCGGAGGTTTAATATTTACAAAAGGGTGAGGGAAAAAAAATTAAAGCCAAGGCTTTAAACTTTATAAAGTGTCGGGTTTTATATTTAAAACAAGGTTTTTAATATAAATCAAAGGTCTCGAATAGGTTGAAATTTAAACTTAATACAATGTAAAAACTTCTTTTTACATTGTTTTAGAGTATATAGGGAAGAATAGTGAAAAGAGGGGGTTTTTAGTGGGGAACAAAAGGAAATGGGGTTTTTTGTAGGAAAGAGAGTGAAAATGAAGGAAACAAACCCAAAATAAATTCTTTAAGAGCAACAAATTTATTAGGAGGTAATTTTGAGAAGGCAGAGATGAAATATAGTGAAAAAGGCTTATTGAGGATAATGAAGGCAGTGAGATTTCTAAAGATAGCTGATAGGAAAAAAAAGATATCTTTAGCTGCTTGTGGAACATCCATAGTCACCTAGTGAATTTGTAGAATACAAGAGGATAACAGTGGCTCCAATTGGGGAGGGCAACTCCTTTAGGAGGTGTCAAGAACCTTAGAGATAAAATATCTGGAATTTGTAGATCAATTTCTTGTTTTGCATTTTGGCAGACTTCTCTTCTTCAATTTGCTGATTTGATGCTATACTTTGAAGCTGTGATCTCTGAAATCTAAAAAACATGATTGCTTCATCCTCAATCCTACCTACCCATCATACTTTTCCTAGCATTTTTTCTTCATTTGGGTGCATTTAGATTGGCAAACCCTTGACATCATTTTTATTTTGAAAACAAGAAACTATCTATTTCTACACTTATATCATCCAAAGGCTCTGATTAGGTTGATGAGCTCTTTTAATCTCTACCTAATCTACTTATCTTTCAAGTTTAAACATTTTGATAGATTTTATTCTCTAATCTATCAACACGAAATTGAAAACATGACCGAATCAAGATTAAGTAGTTTGATTTGTCATATACTGTGGCATTTTGGACAAGCTGCACACATATTTTATTTGCAATAAGTAAAACTAAAAACCAAGGGCTATAATATAGAATTTGTCATACATACCTCTCTTTATTTCTTGGTTCAGATTTGAACATTTGGAACCAATATCTTTTCCTAATATAATCTACTGATAAGCCAAGTTTAAACAGTTTGGAAAATCTTCATTCACTAACCTATCAACAAAAATTCAAAACCTTGTTCAATCATGATTAGGCTGTATGATTGAACATGAATTACTCTTCAAAAGTAGTGGCATTTGGGCTTGCACACTTTTAGAAATATTCCTTTTGGTATGAGGCTTTACGTTTTCTTTTTATCTACCCTCTTTTCTTCTTTTCTTTGTTTTTTATGTTGATCAAACAATGTTATATACAATGAATAAAGCTTTAAACTGATTATTTTCAATTGAAATAATGCTTGAGAATCCTGCCATTGACAGGACCTTCAAAAAATTCTGTTCCATCCATCTCTTGTAGGAAGAATGCATTGTTTCCTCTTGTTGAATGGATGATGTATGGACCTTGCCATAGATTTTCAAATTTACCATGCTTGCCCTTGTCTTCTCTTCTTGAGTCCCACTTCAGTACTTTTTCATCAAGGTTGAAGTCATTTTCCTTGGTTCTCTTATCAAACAACTTCTTGATGTTTTCCTGCACTTGCTATGTTTTGTTATATACTTCTTCTCTAGTTTTCTGCAGCTGGACAATCTAGTTTATCCTTCTTTGCATATCACTTTCTTCAGACTGTGCTTCTTGGATGAGATTCATCACTGGCACCCCTAAACTTGTTGGAAAAATTGCATATGCTCCATACACTAGTTGATAGGGAGACATTCCAATTGATTTTTTATTTGTTAATCTATCTGCCCATAGTGCCTGTACTAGTTTGCTGTGCCATGATTTTTTGTTGTCTTCTAGCAACCTTTTGATGATGTTCACCAAAATTTTGTTTGAGGATTCTGCCAAACCATTGCCTTGAGGGTAATAAGCTATAGAATGGCCCAATGTAATATGATATTTGTGGCAAAACTCCACCATTTTCTTGGATCTAAAAGCAATAGCATTGTCAGTGATAATATTTCTAGGACAACCAAATCTAGACAAAATGTGGTTTTCAAGGAATTTGATGATGACTAAGTCTGTGGCAGTTCTAGAAGGGATGACATCTATACATTTTGTAAAGTAGTAAGTTGCAGTGAGGATCTATTTGTGTTGGGCAGAGGAGGCAAGATGGATTTCTCTAATAAAATATAGGCCCCATTGTTGAAAAGGAGCTTCAATAGAGATAGGATGCAAAGATAATGGCAGTAGTTTTCTTTTGCCTTCAAAGGTTTGACACTTATGACAGGTAATTACCATTTTATGTATCTCTTGAAAGAGGGTGGGCCAATAGTAACCAGCTCTAAGGATTTTGTTGACAATAGTTTTCCAATAGAAGTGGCCTCCACTTTCTCCTTCATGAAACTCATGCTTGATCTTATCTGCATCATTCTCAGGCAAACATTTAAGCAATATACCACTAGCATTTTTCCAATATAAAATTTTATCTACAATGCAATAGTTTACCGCCTTCAACTTTAAGAATCTAGACTTTGTCTTGGACAAACCAAGAGGATCATTAAGTTTAAAAAGCACATATAAAATATCAGCATACCAAGATGAATTCAGAAATGATTCTTCAATAAGTGGAGTTGCCAAATCCTCCTGTTCATCTAATGCATCAATCCTATTCATGTCCAATGCTTGAAAGTTTGTTTCAGCCATGAGTTTAGCCAATCCTTGTCCTTTTATTAATTTAGTGGGCTTGATTTCTAGATCATATTCTAATATAACAACAATCCACTTACCCCTTTTTCCATCAGGATCTTGTGTTTATAAGATGTCTTTTACCACTGAGTTAGGCACAAATTCAATGATGTGTGAGTGCAAAATGTAAACTCTGAATCTTTCAATGCCTTAATTAAGGCAAAAGCTTGTTTCTCCATTATGTTGTGTTTCAGAGGTGCATCTCTTAATGCCTTGTTGAAAAATGCAATAGGCTATTCCTGCCCTTTTATGTTTTTCTGTAGTAGGACAACAACAACTGTATGTTCTGATGCAAAGGATAAGATGAAGAAATATTTGGTAAAATCAGGGTTGATTAGAACTGGTGTTTGGGTAAGTGCTTGTTTTACCAGTTCAAAGGATTTCTTTATTCCTATGGTCCATTTGACTCCTATTTCTCTTTTCAGCATGTTTGTAATGTTTCGTAGGAGTTCTGCAAGGTTTGGTATGAACCTTCTTAATAAATTTATCTTTCCAATAAAAGATTGCAACTCTTTGATGTTTCTAGGATGGTTGATTTGCAATATTCCTTCAATCCTTTTGGGGTCAATCTTGATCCCTTCTTCAGATATGATGTGTCCTAGAAGTTTTCCTTCTTGAAGGCCAAACAAAGTTTTCTTGGGATTCAAAGATAAACCATACTTTCTGCATTTTTCGAAGACCTTTATTAACTGAGCTAGGTGTTCTTCATATGTTTTAGAGTAGAATGTGATGACATCAAGGTATATCACAATGAAGTAGCCTATCTCTTCTGAGAAAGCAATGTCCATGGCTCTTTGAAAGGTGGAACTAGCATTCATGAACCCAAAAGTCATTTTAACATACATGAAGGTGCCCCAGGGTGTAGTGAAAGCTGTATTCTGTTGATCATATGGGTGTGCCAGCACCTGATTGTATCCTGAAAAGCCATCTAGCAAATAAATTCTTTTATAACCCATTACCCTTTGTAAGATGTGTTCCATTTTTGGCAAAGTGTAGTTGTCCTTTAAGGAGGCTTTGTTTAAATTACTGAAGCAATGCATAGCCTAATTTCCCCTGTTTTCTTTCCCACTGATACAAGATTTGAAACCCATTCTGAGTATCTCAGACAAACTATTATTCTAGCATCGTACATTTTCTAAATTTATTTCTTAACTAGGGGTAGTTGCACAAGGTTCATTCTGCACAATTTCTGTTTAAAGGGCTTCTAGTTTTCTCTGAGAGGTATCTTATGCTGAATTATCTCTGTATCATATGACTTTAAATCTTCATAACTCCAAGCAAAAACATCAGTAAATGTTCTGAAAAGCTCAATATATTTCTATTTTATATGAGTTGGCAGTGTTTTAGACAGTTTTATCATTTTGGGTTTTTGTTCACTGCCTATATTGCATTCTTCTATTTCAGTTTTAGTGGGTTCCAACTTTGGCTTCCTAGCAACATCATTAAAGTCAAAAATTTCTTCTAGAGGCACTAGTCACTTTGGCAAGTTATCATTATTGGTCTGTAGCACTTCAAAGTCTTCTTTCCCTAAATTAGTGCACAACTCTGTTTTTTGTCTAGTAGATTTATATTATCATCATCAGGAGGTTCTTCTTTTTAAGGTTGTTCCTCAGCAGAGCAGTCTTCTTCATACTCTGAGTCTGAATTTGGAATTTTGAACTCATTTTTGGATTGCAGGAAATCCTCTATATGTTTATCTCCTTCAAAAACTTGCTAGTATTTGATGTTATCAGGAACTGCTGGTCTATAATTGACTTGGACTGTGTATTGCTTGTTTTGATAAGGATTTTGACATGTGCTGGTTGAAAATGCCAGACCATTGGCAAGGATGTTTTGATTTCTAGAGACAAAGGTGACATCATATTCTGTGAATGTTTTCAAGAGGTCAATAACATCATCTCTATATGCTTTTAATCTAGGATGCTTGGCTGTGTATTCTCCATTAATCCGCCTAATGACTAACTTTGAATCTCCATTGACAATTATCCTCTTGGTTCCTAATTTCTTTAGTAACTGTAGTCCTAGGAGGAGTGCCTCATATTCATTTATGTTATTAGTGTATTGAAAATTTAGTATGTATGAGTGACCTCCTGCATGATTGTTCGTTGTGTTATGGACCCATATTCCTTCTCCTGAACCATTTTTGCTACAAGAACCATCAAAACTCATACTCCAAAGAGGTTCAATTTCAAATTCAACATTATGTTGATCATTGTGGTCCCCATTATGTTGTTTATAGTGGCTGCCACTATGCTGTTTACTATGCTATTTTTTGGGGTTTGCACTATGTTTGTCATTGCTTTGTCCCCAATGGTCTCCACTATGTTGGTGGTTTCTTTTTTCCCCATGGCCTCCACTAAGTTTGCTGTAATATTCTATTTGGGAAAAATGTTTTGGCTGTTCCTCCTATTTTCCTCTTCTTGTTCTGCTGTTTGCTCATTTTCTGTCACGTGTTCATTAACATTTTCATCATTGTAAAGGATAAAGGAATCAAGGTTTGCGTGAATAGAATAAATATGGGAATTATCTGGCTTTTCTTGACTGCTAACCATGTATTTCATGTGGGTTTCCCTATATAGTCTTCTTGGTTGACTAAAGGTAGGGATGGTGGCATAGGTCATATCCATTTGGAGGGTACCTTGGAGTTTGGCATCCCATGATCTTGAAAGGAGCATGCCATATTTAGGAGGAATATCAGCCACTACAATATCCATTGCTAGGCTCTTGGATGGTATTTGTGCTAGGTTAACACATAGATCTTTATTAGGCCTAGACATTTAACTCTGCTGGAATCAAAAGAGTATAAATCTTTGTATCGTCTAGTTATTTCAAGGCCTAGTATTTACATTACTAATTTTGGCATAAGGTTGTGTGAAGCTCCAGAGTCTAACATGGCATTATGGAGAATTTTTTCATGGATATTTAAACTGACATAAAATGGAGGAATACCTCCCTCTTGAAATTTACCTTCTACTTCTGGTCCAAAAAGAAGCTTAGGTTTGTCATCATTTAAATTCACAGAATCAACATTTTTTCTATGTTTAAAGCTTTCAAAAATTGAGATCTATACATCTTGAGTGACTAATTCAGTAAGAGGAATAGAGTTTTTAATTTTGCTAATTTCATTCTCTATACTGAAAGGTGTTTGAGTTTTTGAAATGTTCAAATCAGCCTTTTCAGACACTGTTTTCACAACAATTTCAGCTTGCTGGTTTTTATTAGGAACATCAGTTAAAACAGTTTTATTTGGAGCACTAGCTTTGTTGCTAGTGCTACTTTGGTCACCACTGTGTTCGCCACTAGGTTGGATATTTTTTCCTCTATTTTTATCAGAACTTTCACCCACTATGTTTTCATTTTCTGCTGCCTTTTTAGAAATGTTTTCAGGGGTCTTTCTAGCAAAAATTTCAGAGGTATTTCTTTTGGGAATGTCTTTGTTTTTATTGCTTCTGAGGTCATACTGTCTATGTACTTCCATGCTGGTATTTTCAAAGCCTTTTTTATAGTATTCAGATTCTAGGCTTTCTTCCTCATATTGAGTTGGGGAAAACATGCCTTGTTCTTCCTCAGTGAGGAAAAAAGTATCTTCATTATTCACTCCCATTAAATTTATGTGGTTTTCCTCTATTTATTCCATTACCCCTTCATCCTCATCAACATAATTTTCTTGGAAAGGAGGTATAATTTGCTGATCAGGACCTCTTTGTCTTATCTGAGGGGGGTTTCTTCTAAAGTTCTGGTTTTGGTTCTGATTTTGCTTTTTTTTTTTGAGGAGCTGTTTGGTTTTCTCTAGGATAAGCTCTCTCATTCATGTTTATTCTCTCCATCATTCTCTCCATGGTTTTGACTAAGTTATCAATATTTGTATCAGATATTGAAGGTACAAATTCTTCCCTATATGTGACTCTTTTTTCATTCTTCATTCTAGCTCTCTTAGCAATCAAATTGGCTTCTACACTTAGTGCTCCCCTCTGCATGTCTTCTAACGTGAGGGGTTATCTTTCTCTTAATTGATAAGCCATATCTGGGTCAAAACCATCAGGAAATTTCATTAGAGATAGACCTTGTGGAGGTTTCATATGCATAGGGAGGGCATTATATATATTTTTGAATCTAGTGCAGTACTCTTGGACACCCTCTCCAACATTTATCTTAATGTTTTAATTCTTTGATAAGATTTGGAGAGGGTTCTTCTTGACTTCCCATTTGTTTAAGAATAATTGATGAAAAGTAGGGAGGTCATTTATACTATTAGGGGTTGAGCCTTTAAACCATTTTCTTACCTCTCCCCCTAAGCCTTGAGCAAACATTTTCTTGTCTGTCAATGTAGTCATTCATTCTGTCCACATGTTGTTGAGCAGTAGCAGAACTACTAGCAACATATAAAGGAATCTTGGACTAGTAGTCCTGTGGTAGAACAACTAAAGGCTGTGGTAGAACTAGGGGAGCATACCATGTTTCCATGATATGTGTTTGTGGAAACAATGGAGGGTTAACAAGTGGAGGGTTTACAAAAGGAGGTACAAGGTTAAATGGAGGAAGGTGAACAATGGGGGATGAATTTAGTACAACAAAATTCTGTTGTAGGGTGGATGGGTCTAAAACTATCTGGGTTATCCAACTCTGAGATCTAGTCCTATACAAGCTTTGTCTTAGGGGTGAGTCAGATAGGATATTCTGCAAGTCTTTAAGGTTTTTAGGTAGGGAACTTGCTTTGTGGTTTGGTCTGCTAACAACTTGGTTTTTAGATCTAGGAGACTTCCTAAGGATGCTTTCAGGATTGTCAACTTTTGCAGGAGGATTTGGGTCAGGATGGGATTTGGTACAGATTCTTATAGAAGCCAGACTTGGACCCAGGAGTCATAAAGTTTGAGAGTTATGACGGTCTTAAAAGAAAACCAATCTGTGAAAAAAATAATTAATCCATAAAATATTCTTAACTGGGTTCTTGTGAAGTTGTGAGGATAAAATAAGTTTCCTAGTGGAGTCTATGGAAAACCAATGGAGTCAGCAGGCCTACTGAAAACCGGTGGAGTCACTAGGTGAAGGAATTTTTCTTGTTTTATGGCTGGTTGTTGTCCACCATTAGCAACCAAGAACCATTCTTGGCTAACACTTGATTCATCTAAGTTTTAAATGAGGTTTTATGAGTTTATATTTTGCTCTTTATTACTCAGTATCCCCAGTATGGTCGCCACTATGTTGGCAACCCGTGATTTGCAAGATTCGCAAGAAAAAAAACTACAGGGAACCACATCAGAACCACTTTGGAATCCTAGGACCTAGCCTTCCCAAATTCAGAGAGGGATCTCTCTATGTAATTGTTTATAGATGATATGTCTTTGTGCTCTTGTTTATGATATTAGGCTAGTTATGAAGTTCTAAGGACTTGTTTGTTTTGATTGATTGATTGATAGGTTGATAGATCAAAGGTGTGATTAATTGAAGGAATACTTCAGCTGAATAGATAGACCATGAGAAACATTAATCCATTGGGCTATGGAGTCATAAAAGGATTTAATTGGTCATCAACTCTGCAATGGTTTTGATAGGGAAAGCTAACTATATCAAGTGGATCTCTTAGATTAGATGTGATATGAAATAACAATAAGTTGTGAAGGCAGCAAAACTAAAAGTCAATTAAGAATATTTTAACTCTACTTTAATAAGAAAATCCTTTTAGGTAAATTTTTGAGGCAAACCAAAGGACAAAGCATACCATAGACTTCTTTGGCCAGACTTTAATAAGCAAACCTTTAAGACAACAATCCAAAAATCCTAGAATTACTTTCAGACAAAGAAAACATTTAAGATAACAGTGAGTGCAACTAAAGAGCAAGCTAAACCTATCTTCTTTAACTAAACACTCTAAAGACCTTCAAAGCAACAGTTTGAGGTAGACCAGAGGACAGGGCATACCATATACTTCCCTGGTTTAAACTCTACTAAGTATACTCCAAAGAAAGGCCTTAAAGACAATATTTCAAGCTACACCAAAGGATAGGGCTTACCATAGAATTATTTGGCTTGACTCTATTAAGTCATCTCCAAGAAAACAAGCTAGGTGGAACTAGAGAGCAATTAATAATTCTCCAATCAGACCTTACAGAGGAAAACATTAAGATAAAGAACGCGGAAAGAAATAAGGTGCCAAGATAGCATATCCTACTCTAAAATTTATATTCTTTTATTAGATAAATAATGGACATAATGGAAAACAGAAGAAAAACAATGACAAAGAAGGAAAACTTCACCATTAACATAGCTCAAGAATCCTGTGAACGTGCTTGTATTACTGATGTTCAAAATAGTTACATTACTCCAGTACAATAGATCTCTGAAACTAAGAGCTTTCTCAAATCCAGCCTAGCAGTCCTCAACTAGCTTAGCAACATAAATCAATCAACTAACCAACCAACCAACACTAAAAATGAAGCTTACATGCAGTATTTATCTGCAAAATGAGGAGGTGATGCTAAGCTAGGGTTTCAGATGTCATTTATTACAGAGTTAATGAGTTTTTGACCTTTGAGACCATGCAATGCCTAAGGCAAAATATCTGAGAGTGTTTCTTTGAAATAATAACTCCTAACTTAACTTCTGAGCTAATTCTGGGAAATATTTGACTTTGAAGTTTTTTTAATAACTTTTACAGTAACTGTTGGGTAGATGAAAAATATCTTTGACTGTTCGTAATAACTGCTGCTTTTTTTTATTGAAAGAAAACATGTTGTAGGTGGAAAAATATGTTTATGAAAAACTAAATGCTGTGATTTGGTCATTCGAATCTGTCTCTGTGCTTTATCTACCTTTGTTTTAGCCTTAAAAACCTGTTTTAGGCTTTTAAACTTTGGATTTATCCTTTGACTCCCTGTTTCACTGTCTTTTCCTTTAATTCTGTCTTCATTATCTTTAACCTCTGCTTTGTGGCTAATCTTCATGATTTTTCCTTTGATCTGTGATTAGCCCTTTAATCTATCTTTAGCCTTTAATCTTTACTGCCATGGTTTTCTGACTGTTTTGTCTTCCCGTATTTGTCTATGTCTGTGTTTTTTGTGTAGGGGGTACTCTTCTATTGCTGGAGGGTTTTAACAACAACCAATAACCATGTTTTATCGATGATTATGCTTGATCTTTCACCTCTGGTCCCTTTAATATAAAAAAACCTGTGGATCGTCACCCAGATATTCATTTAAACGTTCTTGTACCATTGAAATGCATTTTTGCGTTTCCGCCATTAAACCTGCACATACACAAACGGTGAGATTTAAATCCTATATTGGGAGGGTTTTTTTGCATGTATTCGGGGTTTGTGGGATTTTGAGCATTGTAGAGGAGGTGAATAGTGGATCGGGGCTTTGTTTCAAACCCACAGGGCTTTAGAAATTTTGAATCGGAGGAGGCGGTATCAGAATTTGGCAGGAGGAGAAAAGCGTTTTTGGGAGCAAAGAAGGTGGTTTTCGCATGGTCGAGGAGGTGGTAACGGTTTTTGGTGGAGGCATGCAATTTCACTCAGTGAGCACCACATGGCGAGGGAATACCATCCATTTCGCACGTTTTGAAAATGCTAACCCCGATTCATATAGATTTGTGACGAGGGTTGTAGGCCGTTGGATCTCGGGGACGAAGATCAACGGTGGTCAGGCAATCTAGGGGTGATGGGCATGTACAAAGGTGGAGCTCGGGGATAGGTGGTGGAGTATGAATGTGGCACGAGGTTCAATGGAAAGTAGGGCCCATGGGTTCAATAAACCAACGAATGCGCCTTTTAAAAGGTAAAAGGGAGGGTTTATGAAAGGTTTTATCGAAGAGAGGAGGTTTAATATTTACAAAAGGGCGAGGGAAAAAAAATTAAAGCCAAGGATTTAAACTTTATAAATTGTCGGGTTTTATATTAAAAACGAGGTTTTTAATATAAATCAAAGGTCCCTAATAGGTTGAAATTTAAACTTAAAACAATGTAAAAAACTTCTTTTTACATTGTTTTAGAGTATATAGGGAAGAATAGTGAAATGAGGGGATTTTTAGTGGGGAACAACAGGAAATGTGTTTTTTGGTAGGAAAGAGAGCGAAAATGAAGGAAAGAAACCCAAAATGAATTCTTTAAGAGCAGCAAAGTGATTAGGAGGTAATTTTGAGAAGGAAGAGATGAAATATAGTGAAAAAGGCTTATTGAGGATAATGAAGGCAGTGAGATTTCTAAAGATAGTTGATAGGAAAGGAGTGCTATCTTTAGCTGCTTGTGGAACATCCATATTCACCTAGTGAATTTTTAGAATACAGGAGGATAACATAGTCGAATGATCCGGAAGGTCATCCAGGTAAGGTTGAAAAATGCGCTTGATATCATGGAAAACATATGACATTGCTCGTTGAAATGTAGCCCCGACATTTTTAAGACCAAAAGGGAGCTTCTTATAGGTGAAAGTACCCCAAGGACAGATAAAGGCGGTCTTGCGTTGATTGGTCAGAAGAATATTAATTTGGTTGTACCCTGAAAACACATCCATAAGGGAAAAGATTTCACTCCCAGCACATTCATCAATGATCTGGTCGATAAAAGGAGTGGGATAATTATCCTTAGGGTAAGAACGATTGATATCATGGTAATCTACACAGACCTGAATATCTTATCCACAAGAAAAATAATAGAAACCCATTCTGTCAAGGGAATCAGATAAATAAAACCAGCTCGAAGAAGTTTTTCAACTTCTCCTTTAATAGTGGCTGCCTTTCTAAGGTTCACAGGACGAAGACGCTGGTGAATAGGCTTTGCACCAAGATAGGTAGGAATCTCATGCACCACTATACTCATATCGATGCTGAGCATTTATTTGTAAGACCAAGCGAAAATGTCGCAAAATTCGTAGAAGAGACTAGTATAGACCTCGAGCTCATCGCGATAATAGGCCATCCCAATGTGGATGTTCTCGAAAACCCCTAGTTTAATGGAGATGTTGATAGGCATATTTTGTGTGATGTTTCCCAAGTTATCTTCCGCAAAGACTTCGTGTGTCAGGATGGGCGTTTGAATCGGATGAGAAGGAACTTGAGAAGCGAACTTCTCGAGATAAGTAGACATGGCCCCGAGGCTAGGCATGAAAGAGGAATGATGATGACTATCATCCCAAGGAGGATCCTCAAGAGACATAGTCTCCATGATTTCCTCATCAGTGGGAAATATCTCGTTTAAGGGATCAGGCGAATCCGAATCGCCGAGCCAAGGGGATTGAGAAAAAATGTCAAGACACATACTCAAAGGAGCATTATCAGAGGGAGGAGGAGTTGAAGCCGAAATAAGTTCACAATAATTAATCTCTATTAGGCTTAACGACATCGATTCACCAAATGAATCAATCTGCTCGGGTGAAGGGATGACCCACGGATTAGAAGACCTGGAGATCATGTTAACCTGAGCAGTGTTGGGTGGAGGAAGAGGAAAAAGACCCATGAGGGAAAGACCTTTGAAAATACCCGACCCTATACTCTCATAAGGCGTAGGAATACGATCTACATATGGGACATTTCTCTCAGAAGACAAAGAAGTGAAAAAGGTCCAATGATGGACTATGATGATATTTCCTTCGTGCGGAAATCGAAGAACATGAAAGAGAGTGGATGGAATGCATAGCATGGTGTGAGTCCAACTGTGACCAAGGAGAGGATTGTAATTGATCTTGGCATCAACAACTTCAACCTCGACGTTAACTATTTTCCCTTCTAATGTAATATGTAAGCTAGCGAGAACACTGAGAGGGTGAGATTCCCTTCCGTAAAAATATTCTAAAGCGTTTGGAGATGAATTGAGGGCTGGAGAACTGATGGCTTTCCAATAGGAAGATGACATGATGCACATAGATGCACCCTCATCCACGATCGCTCGATGGATACTATTTCCATTAATCCCAACTTGAATGATCAGTGCAAGCTGGTGAGGGAGACGTGGGACAAAATTTTCCAAATTGAAAGTGATAAGGCTAGAATCGGTGGGATAAAACCCTCCGATAGCAGATAACAAAGCCTTCCACTGAGATGGACAACTCTGAAGTACTTCCAATGCAGACATAGGAGATGGCGCCTAAGCCAAATCCTCAACAATACTGTAATGCTGAGTAGCACAGGAGTTAGGATTGTAGGAAGACTTACGGAGTACACCTTTGGAAGGTGGCCATACAACAGGCTCAGTATTGGGCCTTTCAATTTGAAGAGGGCCAGAAGCAGGCGAGGGAGGGGGACCATCAACGATTTCCTTCACTTCTACATGATGCGGTTCGATATAATCTTTTGATCGGGTAGTAATAGAAACAGATGAAGGACCGTTCATGATGAAAACCTGAGAGCCAAATGGGGCAGAGGAGTAAGGTTTCTCTACCAACTAAGTCTGTTGTGACGAAAACAACTCTTTGAGAACAACCAGAGTGCCTTGGGTGCCTTTGAGCAATCTACTCACCTCAGCCTGTCGGGGACAATCCTTGGTGTAATGCTCTTCGTCACAAATCAAACAAGGGTACTTCGGTTTGCGTTGTGAACCATCGTCAGCATGAGATTTCTAAGAATCCTGTTTTGGGGTATCAACTTTGGCCTTACCTTTACCCTTCTTCTTACCCTTGGAAGTTTTATCCGCCAGATTGGACTGAACGACATTCACTTCTGCGGTTTTACCAAAATTTGGAGGTGGTTGAGAAGCAGTATCTTGGGAAGGAGTCGATTTTTGCTTCGCAGGATTTGGAGAAGACTTCTGAGAAGTCTGAGACACAGAAATGATGATACCATCGACAGATGGCATTGCTGGTGCTTTGGAAGTGCCAAGTCCAGGGGCATCAGGCAAGAGTTCATACAATGTGTCGAACTGAGAGTACACAAGATCAAGGTACTGGGCACAAGCGATGGCTTGTTCATCAGTAACACATGGCCCCATAGAAATGTCCTTAGAAATCAGAGCAACGAAGGAGGTAGTGAACCAATCAGTTAGAAGTTGATCAGGAATCTCAAACTTGATTAGATGATGACGACGCCTCCATTCATGAATATGATCAGAGATATGAGTAGCTCAATCTTGCTTCATGGATGTGAGGAGGTGTGTCCTAGTTTCATACCGAAATGGTAACTGAAAGTGCGTGAGAAATTCCATGGCTAAAGAGTTGAAATCTTGGAAGATGTTGCGGGAAATTTCAATGTACCACTTGGAAACGACACCAGTGAGAGTCCGTTGGAAAAGACAAAGTCGAATGGAATCATCAACCCAAGAGTTAGAGGAGCACCAAAGATGCTATGTCATAACATGCGCTTGGGGGTCTTCTCCGAACATTTACTCAAATTTGGGACAATCGCTAGGAATTTTGGTCGGAACTGGAGGAAAATATGGATTATGAAGGATAGGATCGTTCATCAATTTCGAGACATTGGGCAGTTCCAACGAAGCAAGGAAACATAATTGAGGATTGAAAGGCATTGCAGGTTGTTGATAAAGACCGATATTAAGATTCCACCCAGGTTGAGAGAAATTCAGCCCCCATATGTTTTGTCCTGAAGGATTCTGTCCATAGGGTTATAAGCCTGAAAGTTCTTCCCATACACAGGTTGAGGACCAGGATATTGATTTTGAGCATACCATTGAGGTCATGTCTAAGAAACATATGGATTTTGTTTTTGAATGTAAGCAGTGCCTTGAGGTGCATTATACAACACTTTAGTTTAACCTCGAGGAAGATACGCAGTGCCTTGAGGTGCACCGTATACCATTTGGGATCGACCCTGAGGAATTTAAGTAACACCTTGGGGCACACTATACACCACCTGAGATTGACCTTGGGGAATGTAAGTGGCGCCTTGAGGTTGAATGAGTTTCCCCTGGGATGCAGGTTGACCTTGATACTGAGGCTAAACAGGCTATCCCTGCAGAGTAGGTTGGCCTGGATTCTTAGAGCCACTGGGTTTCTCTTGTGGAAAAGGTTGGCCTGATGGTTGGGATGGGCCAGGTTTCCCCTGAAGACCAGGTTGATCCATCGCAGGACCATAGGGTTGTCCTTATTGCACAAAAGTTTGGCCTTGCTGAACGTAAGGCTGGTGCTGTTGCACAAAAGGTTGTCCCTATCGTGGATAAATTTACCCCCTGGGAATATAAGATGCACCCTGTTGAACATGAGGTTGACTAGTAGGATCATAGGGATGTCCTTGTTGGAATGAAGGTTGTCCCTGTAAGGGTTGTCCTTGCGGACCATAAGGTTGTCCATGTGGACCAGAGGGTTGTCCATGTTGGATCGAAGGTTGTCCCTGTAAGGGTTTTCCTTATGGACCATAGGGTTGTCCCAATTTGTATATGGTCTGATCGGGATCAATCAGAGGCAAATAGACAGGATTAGCGTACACATCAAAATGATGTGGGGGATTACTAGAAGTTTGCGGCTACTGAGAACCCTGAGGAGCAGAATTCTGCTGTTGAATAACCAACAGATGCTCATCGAATGTCAAACCTCCAAGAATGGAAGTAGAAGCCATAAGCGCACTACTAGTAGGTTGGGTTCCTGAAATGTGAGGTTGTGATCCACTCACGGTGGGCCTAACAGGTATCGTGGGATTGATAAAAATGGACCTACAAACAATAGAAGACGTTAAGGATGACTGAGTCATATTGAAATCTGGTGCTGATGAAGCCACATAGACAGTGGGTCAGACAGGAACAAAGGTTACAATCGTCGACGTCATGGGAGTCGAGGGTGATGCCCTCAATTCCGAGAAAGACGAGCTCCCAGAAAGAGTTGATGTATCAGACCGTAACGGGTTCTGATACAACAATTTAATGCCATAAATGATCTGACCCAAAGCATGATAACCGCATGGGAGAGATACCGGTTATGAGGAAGGTTGAAGTGAGACATAAGGAAAATTATAGGGAGGGAGCTGATGATCTCCTGTAAAAACATAAAGCTCTTTACTCACAGGACTCGAAGAATACATGTTAGATGAAGCCATTTGATCATCAAAAAGGCAACAAGCAGTGGTTAGTAAAGATGGTTCTGAAGTAAGAGGATGGAACTCTTTCTCGTTCCCAAAACCAGACCAAGCGTCCTGAGGTTGCCAATTAATATCAAATGGCTCTTCAAGAGGAGATCCGATAGCAAGAGGTAAGATACTTGGAAGGATGGACTGCCAGAAATCCACAAACCTAGTGGACTGAGATGCTCCTGAAGAAACTTCAGGAGAAGGATCACCACTAGGAGGTAACGAAAGGATGACGAAACTGGTGGTTCCACCAACTTGAATTTGGTTCAAAACAAAAGAGAACTGAGATTACCAATTCAAGGCTTCAAGATCAAACACTAAGGAATTACTTAAGAAAAAGACAAGAAAATATCTTTAACGGGCATGTGATCATGGGCAATTGATTTTATGACATTGAAACAAAACTCTGTTGTTTCATGTTTTTAGAGTCGAGAAACAAGAAAAAGGTGACTCTAGTCACTTTCAGGTTGAAGGGGCATGAAAGGAAAAGTGCTCGATGATCTTCTCAATTTTAGAGAGTCATGAAAAGACAAAAATGACTACATAGGGAATCTAAGCAAGAGGGTGTACCAAGTTTCCGTGGACTGTAATATACACCTTGGTGATCAAATGAAAGAGAAATGACCAAGGACTTGACATATGTGCAGGCAATCTCCTCGAATGCTATGTTCGATGTATCACGGTTACAGGGTGGCAGGGTCAAATTCCTATGGATAAAGGATTAAAACATATGAAGGTCTCCCTTATACTCCATGGTACGGGGAGCACAAGTCTGTGCTAGTGCTGTCTAAATCCAGATGGCGAATTACAGCTACTAGGTTTAACGATGCCGGAACACGTCACTAGCCTAGACCTCTAAAATATGTGCGTTAGGTTTCAATGATTCCTTAAGTTGATTGAATTCATTTTAAAGTTGATATTGAATTAATGTTGCGATTTCAAGACCTTATCGAATGTACTCTCGAATCCTTAATGGAAAACTACATGCAAAAGAAAAATCATTCCCATTCAATGAATGCTAGCTAAGAGAAGGATAATAGTCTATAAAAAAGCAGTAATCAATTGAATCACAAGAAGAATTTCACTAATGCATCTAAGACAACCAAGTAGAAAACAAAAAAATATTTCCTTGTTCACTAAAATCTACTAATGCAAAAGAACATTTTTCATTTTCAAACTAAGCGAAAGAATGCAATTTTTTTCTTTTTAGATGAATGAGGAGCAAAATGCACTATTACACTAAAAAGAAAAATGGACACTAGTTTTGAGTAGTTTGAATGAAATGATCTAAAACAAAGAGATCAATCCAAGTCAAACATCAAACACACTAAAAAACATAGATGCACTCCAGGAAAAAAAAGGGCTTTCGAACCGATTCAATGAGCAATGTAATCTATGCTCAAGGTGATAGATGGAGAGCTAAACGAAGTCCAAGACGATCATTCAACAAACCAAAGACACGTAGAACCGAAAGAAAAGCTAAAATAATCAGTCAAAAAACTGAAATGATAGAGACCAAACTGACTTAAACTCAACTTAGAAGGCTTAGTGAGGAGAGAGCCGAACAAGCGGCAGGAGACATCTAGAAACCCTAGGATGAAAAACTCCACTGATAAGATGAGGGAAAAACAGCTGAGAAGAACGAGACAAGAGAGTCAAAGCAATCCTAGTGGACTAATTGAAAGATGAAAATCTAACCCAGAAGCAAGAGAAACTGACAAAACTCAAGAAAAAAGGATAAATTTCAACCTACAGGATTTGACGCGTCTATTTATCTCTAATCAGTGATAAACAGAGTTTGGCGCACATGTGACAAAAGCAATAGGCGCCAACCGGCGCGAATGTTCAAGCAAAAGAAATGTCGAGCTCAAAAACCATGGAAACAATAAAAAAAACACTAAGAAGAGGTTAGATATGACACTCTGGGACTGATCAGGATGGCTAAAAATAGTCAGACAGGCCAAACAAAGCAGAAAAACGATGAAACCACCAAATTCGACTCGACAAGAAAAACACTCGATCAACAACGAGAGACGACAAACACACTAATCCCCAGTATGGTCGCCAACTTGTTGTGTAGGTAAATCCCCTCTGCGGATAGAGGCGATCCCTCTAGCCCTCGGGTGGGTCTAGCAACAAGGGAACATGCTAATCCTTCGGACTCCTAGTTTATGAATGAAACTGAGTTGGGATAGATGACCTACCTCTGTTCCAACACTTTTGTCGTAGCTTGTGGTAGCGATCTCCTAATCTTCGTTTTCACACGTCACAGTCCTTCAGTGGTAATATCCGTGTACCTGCACAAGGATAAGAGAACGATGACAACACACAAAAACATACTTACATTCATAACTATTTTATTGATCAAGGAGAATCAAATGTATTACATAGGATTAAACATATCAAATGCAAAACCAGAACCAAAAAATCAGTCATGTATTAATAAGTAGAGAGAAGAAGTTTACAACCAAAAGAGCCTTGATGCTGTAGCCTCCTTCGACGAGTCCAGTGAAACGTGTCTCAAGCATTCATCGGGGATTGGAATTGGCGAAGCAACGAGCCTAAGATCTCTCTCAACAATGGATTCCTCTCTGCTTTAATCTCACACCGTTTAGCTAGCTGCAACTATGTGAGGAGGATGTATTTGTATAAATTTATTAATACTGATAGTATTACCGGATTCTCCTGATCTAACAAATTATTCTTATGTTAAATACATAATCCTTCCACTTAATTCTTTGCAGAAATTAAATCACCAATTGCAAAACACATATGAAGCAAATCAATCGCACATAAACATAGTTGTTTAACAAGAAAGCTTAAAGCTAAAAACCACAACTATCATATATCATGTATATCAATGGATCATGTAATAATCTCATACAAAGCTTAGTACATCAAGCTTTAGTACAATCAACAATCATTACACACTGTCATGCAGAAATTTTCATATCTATGCACCAATTTCTTGCCTCCTGATAGACTGCCTCCACTGCGCAATCCCTACTGAAGAAGACCCCTGAATGAATTTGAATTGGCCTTGCCTTGAATGCGCAATCCTCATTTAGTTTCTCCATTAATGTATCGGATAGATTGAATGCATCACTATGGTCTGTAGTCGATCCATCACCTTTCACCTATCTCTCCACTGGGTCTCCACTGGAACTGACATGCAAGTAGTTAACTGCTGTATTTGTTCAGTTGCAAGTGAGTCTCTAGTTATGAATTAATTAAATAATTAATTCACTAAATTCTCGCTAGTGTATCTTCAGTTAGAAATAGATACAACTAGCACAACTGAGTTTAACTCACTTAACTGAGTTAAAATGAATAACAAATCCCATAACTACTCTTCCAACTCTGTCACAACTTTGCCACTGTAGTTCTAACTGATTCCTCCATGCATGACTCACCAACCGCCCTAGGAATTGTGTAATTCCTTTAGCCCACTGAGTTTCCAAATCTGTTCACTGAAATAAAGTGCTCCAAGAGAATAAGTTGATATTTATTGTTGGATTATTATTAAGGGCTAATAATAATCAACATGCGTCTATTTCTAGATTGACGATCTATAAATAGACTTTGCCAAATATTCTAAAAATATAATCTCATCTATTTTTCACATTTTACCAACCATCTACAAATAGCATCTTGCAACTTATAGAATATGCTCATCATGTCTAAAAATAAACATACAGCTAAAAATAGCCTGTAGGCCCCACTTACTGAAGGTGCTTAATTTTCACTAAGCTCATCATCTTGTTGAATCTCAACACTCCCTCTCAACAAGATAGGGATTATCCTTCACCCCGATCCTGCCTCTATGGTATTCGAATTTTCTCCTGCTGAGTGCCTTCGTTAGAATGTTTGCATCCCGGTCTTCCGTAGGAATGTACTGAAGCAACTTGATCTTCCACTGCACACAATCTATGATATGATGATACTGGATATCTATATGTTTAGATCTATCATGAAACACATGATTAATTGAGAGTTTAATGAAACTCTGATTATCACAATGTATCACTATAGGATCTAAATGAGAACTGAACAAACCGACCATGATCTTCCTCATCCAGATAGCCTCACGTGCAGCTTGAATTGCTGCCATGTATTCTGCTTCCGCTGAACTGAGTGCCACGGATCTTTGTTTCCTGATGTACCAAGAAAATGCTATAGATCCGATACTGAAAACCCCTCCTGATGTGCTCTTTCTGTCTATTGGGCTGCCTGCCCAATCTACATCTGTGAAGCCATGCAACTTCACCTCATCCGTCTGTCTGTACCATAAGCCATACTCAGATGTGCCCCTGAGATATCTCAGGACATGCTTTCCTTCCTTCCAAAAGAGTTTGGTAGGCTTAACCATCACTTAACTAAGCTGGTTCACCGCATAGCATATGTCTGGCCTTGTATTAACTAAATACATGAGTGAACCCGCCAATTGTCAATAAACAGTGGCATCCACTACCTCTGCTGATGTAGCATCCTATTTCCTCCAATTTCCTGGAAGAGGAGTATCCATGGGCTTGCAATCCTCCATGTGAAACTTACCAAGTATCTCCCAAGCATACTTGCCTTAGGACACCAATAGTTCACCTTCTCGCTGCCATATTTCCAATCCAAGGAAATAATGAAGGAGGCCCAAATCCTTCATCTCAAACTCCTTTGCAAGATCTGCCTTGCATGAGTGTATCAACTACTCATCACCCATTAGTATTAAATCATCAACATAAAGAAAATGATTAAAATCTTACCCTCCACCACAATTTGGTATATGTTTGCATCCACCTCACTCTTGGTGAAGCCAAGTCTAGTGAAATAGTTTTCAATCTGTGTGTACCAAGCACGAGGTGCTTTCTTCAGCCCATACAACGCTCTTTTGAGTTTGCACACATGCGACTCACTATTGAAGATCTCAAATCCTTCAGGCTGCTCAATGTACACTTCTTCCTCAATGATCCCATTAAGGAATGCATTCTTCACATCCATCTAATGAATGTGCCAACCTATCTGTGCTGAGAGAGAAAGGATGGTCCTTATGGAAGAATACCGTGTGATAGGTGTAAAGGTTTCTTCATAATCAATCCCCTCGATCTGTGAGAAGCCTCAGAAAAAAATCTTGCCTTATACTTCTCGACGCTCCCATCAAAAACTTGCTTTACCTTGTAGATCCATCTTGAACCTACCACTGATTTACCAACCGACCTTGGAAAAATCTCCCAAGCATTGTTTCTAACAATGGAGTCATACTCCTCCACCATGGCATCTACCCATGTGGGCTCCTGCACTGCTTCTTCAAAAGAAGATGGCTCTGTCACGATACACTTGCTCATGAGAGCCACGTATCCAGTGAATCAGTCAGGTGACTGTCTCTATTCGTGCTGTGATGTAGGGACTCCTACATTCTGTGCCGCATCAAGCTTTAGTCTCTCAGCTTCTATGGTACGCTTTCTTCCTGTTCTAATGTTTGGTTCTGCATGAGTGGACTTCTGCACTCCATGAATCTCCTCCTGTGGCTGATCCAAATCTAGAGGCTCATCTTTGAGAACAAGAAGTTCCTCCTCTGTATGCAAGTGTAGCTCCCTCTAAAGCGACAGCTTCATCTCTTTCACCTCATTTAATTTTATATCCCGTCGCACTGCAGTCATCCGATTGTTTGGCAAATACACACGATAATTATGGGGTGTTTTTGTGTACCCCCAAAATATCTGAACTTCTGCAATCGGCTCCAGCTTCTTCCTGGCGTACTTTGTCACATGAATGTAAATAGATGAGCCAAAAATCTTCAAGTGATAAATATCAGGCTTCTTACCAGTAAAATATTCTTCAGGTGTACTCATTCCAAGTACTTTATGAGGACAACGGTTTTGCACATAAACCATAGTGTTGCATGCTTCTGCCCACAAGCGCATTGGTAGGCGCTGGTCATGCAACATAGCTTGTACAACACCCACGATCGTTCTGTTCTTCTTCTCTGCGACCCCATTCTGCTATGGGCTATAAGGCGTTATGAGTTCTCTTCGATTTATTTCTTTGCTATAGAAGGCTTTGAATTAGTTTGAGATATATTCACCACCATTATCGCTCCGCAGAGCCTTCACTTGATTCCCCGAATCCTTCTCCACCAATGCTTTAAACTCACATAACTTTGAGAATGTTTCTCTCTTCTTCCGCATGAAGAAGATCAAAAATCTATGAGAATAGTCATCAACATATATAACATAATACCTGTGTTTTTCTTTTGAAGCAACCAATAAATGTCTACACATGTCTGTGTGAATTCTCTCTAGGATCACTGAAGCACGGTTCTCCTTCTCATGAAAGGTGGTCTTCACAAACTTACCCATAGTACATCCCTTGCACTGATTTGACTGTGCAAGAGTACCCTTGGAAAGTCCAGTAGAAATCTGCTGCAAAATCTTCAAGGCACCATGGTGAAGATAGTCCAATCTCTTGTGCCATAATTTGCCCTCATCCCGGCTCACCACTTCTTTTGATTTTCCCATCATTGTAGCGCAGCCATCTACCTCCAGCTTGTAGAGATTCTTAACTTGAATCCCTACCCTCTTTGTTTGACCCATTTTTTTATGTTGCAGGAAAGCTTTTCCCTCGCTGAAAACAACATCATAACCTCTGTCCTCCAACATAGCAACTGAGACCAAGTTATTATTCAGACCTGGAACATGCATAACATATTTCAATAGAAATGGTTTACCTGAATCCCTCTCAAAGGTAATGGTTCCAATGCCGGTAGAACTATATCTACCATCTTCGCCCATCTCTATATGCATTTGGAGATCCTTCTCCTCCAAGTCACTAAGCAACTCCTTGTCTCCCGTCATATGGAAGGAAGCAACATTAAAAAGATACCACACCAATCCCATTGCGCTTGAAACCAAGCATGAGATCAAAGAGAAATCAAGTTCAAATTTCAAGGCTAAGGCCTCACCAGCTGCAGCTCCAGCAACCTTCTTGTTCTTCTTTTTCTGTGGGCAGTTAGTGCTGAGATGCCCATGTTTGTGACAATGAAAACACTTCACTTTGGACAAATCCAACGTCTTGCCTTTAGCCTCAGATTTTAGATGGGATTTCTTCCCCTTCCCTTTCCTTACTTTGGCAGCCAAAGTGCAATTCTCTTCATCATCATTCTTCGATGAAGAGCCATCCCTGGTATTCTGCCTTATCTCCTCCTGCACAAGATCCGACCAAAGTCGCTCCCAATTTGGTAGTTTCTCTTGTCCATTGACAAAGTATTCGTAGCTATGCCAACTCTTCGAAAGCCCAAGGAGAGCCAAGCTCACCAATTCATCATCCGCAACTGTAATTCCCACACTCCCCAGCTTATCCCTACATTGGACAAACTTCGTGAGATATTTTGTAATACTGTCGCCCTTCTCCATTTTGATTTTTCTGAGCTTATCTTTTAGTGCCAACTTCCTATGGTCGCTTTTGCTTTGGAAAAGATCTATCAAAGCCTTCCACATTGAAAATGGAGTGGCTTTCCCATGAAGTATTGACACAATATGGTCTTTCACACCTTCCAACAAAATTCTTCTTGTCTTCGCTACCTTCTTTTTCCATGCGTCAAGTAATGCAACTTTGCTAGAAGTAGGCTTACGAACATCGTTATCGATGAAATCCTTTAGTCCATTATCTTCAAGCGCTACCTCCATCCTGTCCTTCTAGGATATGTAGTTTGAGCTACCCTCAAGGGAATACTCCAACTACAACCCATTGAAAGACATTTCAATGAATACTCAACTGTCGCACCAAGAAATTTCTGCAGCAAATTCGAATTGTCCACTGGCACAAAACTCAACACCGCTTCAAGTTTGCAATCTCCAGTGATTAACACTGCTCTGATATCATGTAGAAATTTATTAATAATGATAGTATTACCGGATTCTCCTGATCTAACAAATTAATATTATGTTAAATATAGAATCCTTCCACTTAATTATTTGCGGAAATTAAATCGCCAATTGCAAAACACATATGAATTAAATCATTCACACAAAAACACAGTTGTTTAATAGGAAAGCTTAAAGCTAAAAACCCCAACTATAATATATCATGTATATCAATGGTTCATGTAATAATATCATACAAAGCTTAGTACATCAAGCTCTTAGTATAATAAAAAATCATTACACACAGTCATGCAGAAATTTTCATATCTATGTACCAATTTCTTGCCTCCTGACAACCTTCCTCCATTGCGCAATCCCTGCTGAAGAAGACTCCTGAATGAATTGAAATTGGCTTTGCCTTGACTGCGCAATCCTCATTGGCATCTCCAATGTGTGTCAGATGAATTGAATGCATCACTATAGTCACAACAGATAGTCCATCTCACCCTCTCACCTATCTCTCCACTGGGTCTCCACTGGAATTGACATGCAAGTAGTTAACTGCTGTATTTGTTCAGTTGCAAGTGAGTCTCTAGTTATGAATTAATTAAATAATTAATTCACTAAAATCTCACTAGAGTATCTTCAGTTAGAACTAGATACAACTAGCACAACTGAGTTTAACTCACTTAACTGAGTTAAACTGAATAACAACTCCCATAACTACTCTTCCAAATCTGTCACAACTTTGCCACTGTAGTTCTAACTGAGTCCTCCATGCATGAGTCACCAACCACCCTACGAATTACGTAATTCCTTTAGCCCACTGATTTTCCAATTCTGTTCACTGAAATAAAGTGCTCCAAGAGAATAAGTTGATATTTATTGTTAGATTATTATTAAGGGCAAATAATAATCGACATGCATCTATTTTTAGATTGACGATCTATAAATAGACTTCGCCAAATATTCTAAAAACAGAATCTCATTTATTTTTCACATTTGACTAACCATCTACAAATAACATCTTGCAACTTATATAATATGTTCACCATGTCTAAAAATGGACATACACAGAAAAATAACCTGTGGGCCCCTCTTAGTGAAGGTGCTTAATTTTCACTAAGCTCATCATATTGTTGAATCTCAACAGTATTTATAGGAGAGGAGGAGGTGGTTTGGGATCCCTCATAAGGTGGAAGGGAAGCCTTATCCTTTGGGGAGTTGCTCAAATGTAGGAAACAAGAAGCCAAAGGAAGGACTTCGACGTTATTCAGTCGAACAAACCATGATGACTCTGCTCACAAAGTGGTTGGGAATCAAAACTTCGCTTCTATTTTAAAAAAAATTCCAAAAACATCTCAGCGCGGGTAGTCCACTGAGACAAAGTGCCAATGGGCACGAGGCCTAGTGCTGATTTCTCTATGGGTGCGAGGCCATAACTGCCTACCAGCGTCGACCCAATATCATGTGTTTTTGAGAGCCTGATCCGGGAATAGTCAACAGAGGAAATGTTCTTCACATGCCAAAGGATGCAATGAAATTTTTTTCAAGGTATTACAATACACAGAAGTCACTAAAATGGTCCTCCAATTTTCAGGATGGGGATTGCAGTGATAGTGACAAAACACTGTGTAACACCCCCGAGATATCTCAAAACATGCTTCCTCGCCTTCCAAAAGAGCTTGGTAGGCTTAACCATAGCTTGAGTAAGCTAGTTAACTACGTATCATATGTCTGGTTGTGTGTTCACCAAAAACATAAGTGAACCCACAAGCTGCTTGTAAACAATAGCATCCAGTACCTCACTTGAAGTAGCATCCTCCTTCCTCCAGTTTCTTGCAAGAGGAGTTTCCATGGGTTTGCTGCCCTCCATGTGGAACTTCCTCATAATCTCCTTGGCATACTTTCCCCAAGATATAAATAGCTCCACATATCTTTGCCATATTTCTATGCCAAGGAAATAGTGAAAGAGCCCCATGTCCTTCATCTCAAACTCTCTTACAATATCCTCTTTGCAATAAGCTATGAGCTTTGCATCACCTGTCAGAATCAGATCATCAACATAAAGTACAATAATAAAAAGCTTACCATCAACCACAATATGATATAGGTTCACATCCATTTCACTCTTTGTGAAGCCCAACACGATGAAATAGCTTTCAATATTGGTGTACCAAGCACGAGGTGCTTGCTTCAGCCCATACAATGCTATCTTGAGTCTACACACATGCGACTCCTTGAAAAAGGTCTCAAAACCTTCTGGCTGCTCAATGTACACTTCTTCCTCAATAAATCCATTGAGAAAGGTTGTATTTACATCCATTTGATGTATCTGCCATCCCATCTATGCTGAGAGTGCAAGGATGGATCTAATTAATGAGTACCTTGAAACCGGTGCAAAAGTCTCCTCATAGTCATTCCCCTCCACCTGTGAGAATCCTCTGGCCACAAATCTAGCCTTGTATTTCTCCACACTCTCAAGTGCTGCTTGCTTCACCTTATATATCCACCTGGATCCAACCATTGACTTCCCCACTGGTCTTGGGACCAATTCCCATGCACTGTTTATGATAATGGAGTCATACTCCTCAACCATGGCATCAACCCATACTAACTACCACACTGATTCCTCGAAAGAGGATGGTTCTGTCACAATACGTTCGCTCATAAGTGCCATGGATCTAGTATACCTTTCTGGGGACCTTCTCTGCCTGCACTGTGATGTAGGTGCACCTACATTCTCTGCCGCATCTAACATCAATATGTTAGCCTCTCTGGTGCACTTCCTACCCTTTCTGGTGGATGGATCTGCATGAGTGGTTTCTGCCACTCTCTATTCCTATGCATGTGGCTGCTCCACATCCTGAGGTTCATCCTTTGGAACTAATATTTCCTCTTCTGCATGAAAGTCAAGATCCCTCTCAAGGGACAATCACATGGCTTTCTCCTCATCAAATTTCACATCTATCCAGAAAACTGTCATCTTGTGTGCCAAAAAATACACCCGATAGTTGTGGGGAGTATCTTTGTACCCCAAAAATATCAAAACCTATGTTGTAGGTTCTATATTCTTCCTGACATCTTTGGTCACATGGCAATAGACAGATGAGCCAAAAATTGTAAAATATGAAACATCCGATTTCTTACCTAAAAAAGCCTCCTCTGGTGTACTCATGCCAAGTATTTGATGAGGACTACGGTTTTGCGCAAATATCATTGTGTTGCATGCCTCTATCCATAGATGCAACGATAGGCCCTGATGATGTAACATAGCTCTTGCTACTCCCACAATTTTTCTGTTCCTACTTTCTGCAACCCCATTGTGTTGTGGGTTATGAGGTGCAATCAATTCTCTTCGAATTCCTTCTTTGGTGCAGAAGTTCTTGAATTCATTAGAGATATACTCACCACCATTGTCGCTCCTCAGAGCCTTTACCTTCTTCCTTGTATTTTTCTCTACCAGTGCTTTGAACTCAAAAAAATTGGAGAACGTCTGATCTTTCTTCTGCATGAAGAAAATCCAACACTTTCTAGAAAAATCATAAAAAAAAATCACATAATTCACGTGCTTTGCTATGGAAGCTGTTGAGAATGGTCCACACACATCTTAGTGAACTCTCTCAAGGATTTCTGCTGATTGGTTTTCCTTCTCATGAAAGGTGGCCTTTGTATACTTCCCCATAGTACATCCCTTGCACATGTCTCTTTGCGCAAGTCTACCCTTTGGAAGCCCTGTAGAAATTTGCTGCATGATCCTCAAAGCACTGTGGCGTAGATGACCCAACCTCCTATGCCATAACTGTAATATTCCATTTTTTGGTGTCACATACGACAGGGTTAGTTTGGACTTCCAGAGTTAGGAGCAGACAAGTCACAGGTACAGATTGGTGCTACCAGCGGCCTCAGAGGATTTTTGGAGGAGTTTTGAGGAGTTTCCATGGTGTCCGATGGCATTCGCTGGATATATTCCATCATCTGAGTATTTTGGCTTTCGTTCCGGTGCATTCCGACAAATTTCGGAAATTTGAGTTATTTGTGGGCTTAACTCAGTTGATTAAGCTCAAGGTGGAATTCCAGGAGGAATACATGATGGAACACATTAGTGTAATAGCTCATTAGAACTAGGACGAGGATACCTACATGATGGGATGGTTGGGAATGAGTTTTAGTGGCTAGAGGGGACATGGTAGCCGATTTACTCTTTTTTTGCATTAAAAAGGAATATTTTAATAAGAGGGAAAAGTGCACCATATCCATAATAATAATAAAATAATGCTCTAGAAGGCTCCAAGAGATCTATAAAAGAAAGGGAGGAGGCCATTAAGGGATATATGTTGGATCATATCATTTTATTGTATAAGAGGTGTGAGACGCGGTTCTCTACTTCAGTCGTAGCCCCAAGACGGAAACCCTCGGGTGATTTGTGAGTGTTGGAAGAAAACCCAACGCTCTTGAGGAGACTTCACTCAGAAGTTTCACAGAGCTTCAAGGATTGGTGTGAGGATCATTCAGATCTTCAACTTGTGCTTCATTATCTTCAGTGGGTTCAGTGACAGTTGTTGCCGTAGGGAGAGTGCAGCGGTTCGGTTTTGAGGCCAGCGCAGTGCAACAGCTCATATCAGCTCTTTCTTTGGGTCAGATGTATTTGTAACCCCAGTTACTATTTATAATAAAATGCTAAGATCTTTCCTATTTGATGTGTTGATATATTGCAGTGCTTATGTGTTTATTTTACATGGCAATCTTTTGTTGAGTGAATAGTGATTTTACGGCATATTGTAGAGTTTAGTTCTTTTTCTGCATTCTTAGTTAAAATATCCATTTTGGGATATTACAGTAGTATCAGAGCCTCGATCTTGGCTCAGCCTGTGTGTTTTCCATTTTCGGTTGTAGCTATTTTGGTTAGAAGGGCCTACGCAGTTATTGGAGGAGGCACATTTGTGGGAGCTTCATTGGTGGGATTTTAGAGCTGGGGTGTTGGGAGATTGATAGGAGAGCCATTTAAGGAGGTTGACTGGGATTTTGGGGAGCAATGATTGAAAGTAGCAGCTGCAGTGCGAGAAAACGAAATTGGAAGAGGGCCGAACTACAAAGGGTCATATTTTGAAGGTTGGAATTAGAGGAAACCCTTTCTGTGTTTCTCTGGGTTTTGGGCAAGGATCACCTTCCCAAATTCCTAGAATTTTTTGAGCAGTTTTCAGTGGGTAAATCAAAGGCCAAAGTCAGGCAACAATGTAGTCTTGGAGTAGCAGTGCATTTTTTGGAGGAGCTTGCCATTAGAGCGGTTAGATTTGCTTGCACTCATCACCTGGTGCTTGTAGCTTGCCTTGTGCAAGTCAGGTTAAACCACTGTTACTTCCATATATGTCGTTGAAACAATGAAGTTTTTAAAACAACTCCTAAATCAACATAGCAGTGCCTTAGTGGGTTGCGATCTAAACCAAAGACCAAAAAGATTAAAAAATTCAGAAGTTAGTTCCATGAAACAAAACAACAGACCCTTCTCCAAGGAGGTACATAATTTGCTCCAACAAAGGCACCCGAGGAATTTACAAAGGGAGGGAGAAGTGGGAAATTGGCTTTATGCACTTGGGATGGAATTAAAGAATGGAAGAATAGAAAATGACTTTCCCATGTTGGAGAGACTAGAATCCTGTCTTTCAAAGATAGAACAATCTGAGTAGAGTTTAAATTGGGCTATGAAGCCATCTATGCTTGCATTGGTGCAAGCTAGATTCTTGGAACATCCAAGTGAGAGAGTCCAACTTATATTTGCCTCTTGTTTCAGTGATATTTTGAGGATAACAACACCCTTCCCTCCCTACAAAGATGATATTATGAAAATAATTTTCCGACTGATAGTAGGAACCTTTCAGGATTTGGACAACTATGCAAGCTCTACATTTGGGAGGAAGGTTTTAGAAGTCATGGCCATGTCCCAGACTCATGAGATCATGTTTGACCTTGAGTATGATGGCTTGATTCTTCAGATGTTCCAATTCTTCTTCAGCATTAGGAGACATCATTCTGACACAGTCATAACACACATGCAACCCATACTATCATCATGTATTGGAATCCGTGAGGCCATTTGCTGGGAGTCGCAGACTAGGTTGCTGAAAATTTGGAGGAGAGAGAAGTTGGTATCACCTGTTGCTTATGAACTAGCCCAAGGGCTGGTTGAGAAGAACATTGAGCTTTTCAGGAGACAATTGACTAGGGAGGATCTGTTCCAGTTTAGTGGATCATACAACAGAAATAAACTGAGGAGGAAGGGACTTTGCTTCATTTGCAAAGGACCATGGGGGACTGATCACTCATGTTTGAGAGATGCAGATGAGGTGGCAGAGGTAGATCAAGTAGATGTTCCTTCTATATGTTAGGATGAGGACTCTTCTCCAGATGAGTCCATGGGATCAGATGATGATGCTTCTGGGGAGCGAGAGCGGTCATGCGGAGTTGATGGCAATAGGTCAGAGCTGCATTCCAGTGTGCAGGGTGAGCAGTCAGGGGACTCTACTGGAGATACTTTGGGTGATGAGTCACTTGTGACGATTCAGCCAGAGCAACATATGATGGAGCCTGAGTCAGCATAGGAGGATACTATACACATCATGCATGATAGTCCTTTGGGGGAGAGCCAGATGGAGGCTCACATTGAGTCTATGATGGATATGTGGCTAACCTGGGGTCAGTCATTGAGGAGGAGCCGTCAGATGCACAGACACTGACTACGGTGACAGCAGTTGCAGATCCATATCCTCTAGAGATGTTGGAGGTTGATGGGATAGTTCTGCAGGGGGCTAGTGGACAACATGAGCATTACATTCCCGATCAGGAGAGGGATGAGATATTGGAGATGGTGGAGCATCCATCGTTGGGCCAACACAATGATGAGGTATAGGTAGATACACATGCAGTCAGCAAAGATGTAGTACTTCCAAGAATTAGCACTCTCCAGGAGTACATAGATGAGGCTTGCAGCATATCTTGCCCGCTTTGGCCCATTATAGAGGGAGGGGCCTTCTTCTACAGGAATATTTCATCGGCAGAAGAGACAGATCAACATGAGTTGATTATGAGCTGGCGATAGCTCTATAGGCATGTTCCGTATGCTGTTGATACTACATTGGATTCTTCTTCCAGGATAGATTTGCAGGAGATCATGAGCTGATACCCTCTTGATGGTACGATTTTCTTCGTAGGGAGCACAAGAGAGCAGGGGGTTTTAGACATAGCAGATGTTACAAATTCCAGCTGGCAGTGGGGCACAGGTCGTTGTTTCTTCAGCACTCCATCCTGATTTCAGGAGAGATGGATCAACATTGGATTTAGTCAAGGGTTGGATTGGAGAGAGGTGATGAGTTGGTACATAGTTGGTGGGGCAGCTTACACCGTCATAGATACATCGTAGTAGGAGACGTGGTATTCACCTCTTAGAGCATCAGTTATAGCCAAAGGCAGTGCGCAGTCCGAGCCGTGGAACTTGGGTGATGGTTGGCCATTGTGGCATGGGGATCTGAGAGGATTGTTTGATGACAGGTATGTTGGTGTCCCGTGTTTTGATAGTTTGGTAAATAAAAAGACAAGGCAACATTAGAACCAATCTTTAGAGTTACAGGATCTAGTCCTCCTGTTCTCAGAGAGGGATCTCTCAAATGTTTGTTTGCAGAGGTTTATCTTGTGTGCTTTGAGTATTGGTTTTAGACTAGCTATTAAGTGCAGGTGTTTATTTATTTGTTTGTTTGGTTGGAATGATACAAAATAACATGAAAGGCCTAGGAAAGATATATAGAATAGAGAAATATTTGGTTCATTGGGCAATGGATTCAAGAAAAGGTCATAACAAACTCATCAATGGATATGGGATATCAAAGGGAAAATCTAACTTGGCCACAGGATCCTTTTGTTTTTGGAATGAGATGAACATTAATGATTTGGAAAGAGAGGTTTAATTCTCAACAAAGGGAATTCGAAAGCATAATTTGAACAATAAAGAGCTCTTTGATAGACAAGGCTAACCATAAACTCTACAAATCACACCTTTAAGCAAATAATGATCTCAAAACAACTTTTAAAATGAAATCTAAGATTCGGGGAACACCCTATTTCCTCAAAGATTTTATTTCAAAGGACTTAGAAACATAAAATATTCATTGATAATTGCAGTCATAGAAGAGGGAACACTTAAAAACATCTATGATAATAATTATAAATGACCTTTAAGCCAACTGTTTAAGCAAGGACAAAGGGAAAGATCAAAACCGACCTCTTTAATTCACTGTAAGCAAAGAAATTCAAAGGGAGACTTCAATAACATTTTTTAAGTGGCAGCAGACAAGTAGGGAAAACCACAAATCATGCTGAAACCAACTGTTCAAACTATTAAGGAAATAAACAAGCATGAAGACTAAAGAGAAAGATTAAAGCCTCTAAAATACTTCAGCAGAAGAAAACATAAAATAGTGAAGGATGAACAGGTCTAAGGTGCTTCCAAGAGTCATTTCTTAGCCTAAAAATTTCAACCTACTGTAGTAAGGAGTTATAGAACATAATGAAAACAGGGGAAAAACATTAAACAGTTCAGAATACTTCACCAACAGCCAAGCTCATGGATCCAATGATAGAGCCTTCTTAGTCACAAGCATGCAACAACATCATCAAGGCTTTCCAAGACTTCAGTTTCTTCTTCAACTTCAACGGACTATGTATTTATTTCAGAGAGTTTCAGTATTACAACTTGTAATCAAACAAAAACCAACCCCTATCTCATCTTCTTCAAAAGTATTTACAGAAGAAATGAGGAGGTGGAATAGGATAAAATATTTTCTAAGTTCAATTAATACAGAGTGATGACTTCTCGGCCTTTGAAGGGCTCGATGATGAAGTTTACAGGTGTTTCACTGTATTAACTATTTTACAATTAATATCAAAGCTCGGTGGGAGCTTTATTGACTTTTAGGCTCTATCCAGGACGAAATAACTCCGCTGATATTTGTCTGCATTAGTTTCCTTAGCGGATTTAATTGCTTGGCTGCGCTGTGAGGCAGATATTTCCTTAAGCAATAACTTCGGCCTCTGTTTGAATGATTTGAGGCAACAGGTGGCTCTGTGGTAGCCGAGAGGAATCAATTCGCATAAAATGTGATAACAGAGGCTTTTCTGTCTTTTAAACACTTATGATTTTCTTTTAATTGTGTTTTAATTCAGGGAATTAGGCTTTTGATAATCATTCTTAGCTGTAATTCCCCAAATCTGTCTTCAATCTTCTTCTCTGCTGCGCTCTGTTCTTCAAACTTATACTCTTTAACTGTGCTTTTAATCAATAGTGCCTTGTCGATGTGCAGGGCCGCACTGGGCTTTAAAGGCATCAAAGCCCATGAATCATTTGATAAAACGTAGAGCAGAACCCTTTTAGTCCCTTTCCCTTTGATAACCAAAAGGCCAGAAGATCGAGAGCTTTGGATTTCTTTTCCTTCATAGTATGGGAAAAAACCTTCGAAACCTGCAAAACAAAACAAAACATTATGAAATCCTATGTTTTTAGGTTAAACTGTGTTGGAGGCATCGGGGAGAAGCGTATCCGTTGGATGAAAGCATCCAACGATGGAGATCTGCGAATAATAGGCAAAAAAGAGAGCGGGAGAAGAATAAAGCGGAGTGATTTTGGATCGTCCGATCCGGACACGTGGACGGTCCAGATCCAATCGGAGGATCGCAATTGGGGGTGGTGAAAAGGGGTGTGATGAAAAAATCCAATGCGATTGCGCGATCGGGAGGGCAGAGGCGATTAGCGATGGCCGTTGATCTGAGGATCAGATCAACGGTGGAGAGCGAATAAGAGGGATGACTTATCGGGGGAAGAAATAAATGGACACGATGTAAAAGTTGTGATGCGATTGGAAAGCTCCGATGCGATGGAGCGCTGGCTGCTTGATTGGATTTCAATCAATGACGGGGATTTGTTTTAGAATGATCTGGCGGAAAAACCCTTATAATTTATGAAAACTCAAACTTTGGAATAAAGCAAATGTTTTTATGGATCGGGGGGCGGAAAATATATATAAGGTGGACAGGCGCCCGACTGCGGGGCCTTTGGAATTTATGAAATGTGATATGTCTGGGGCATATATAAAACAAAGGGCCAATTGCAATCGGCCATCGGGCCTAGTCTTTCAATCAACCCATTAAAACATTTGCGATGCGATTGGCGCCCGGGATCTTTAACACTTGGTCCCGGGTGAAAGTCATATGAAATGAAAAGGCAAGGGTAGAGTTTATATGTATAAGTCCTGATCGCATCGGAAAGTTTGATGCGGCCTTTTTAATCAACCCATTGTATTTTTCTCCGATTGCGATTGCGCGATCGGTCTTTCAATCTACCCATTGTATTTTTCTCCAATTGCGATTGCGCGATTGGTCTTTCAATCTACCCATTTAAATATTCAACACGTGACTTTGGTTTTTTAGTTTAAACTTTGGAAAAATGGGTTTTAAGACTTTATAAAAGAAAAACGGATCGGGAATGGATTATATGGAAATGACAATACGATCGGGGGTTTTTATATACAAAGGCTAATCGCAATCAGAACTTTCGGTCTATGGCAAAAGACTTGCGCACTTTGAAATTTTGCGATGCGATCAGCGCCGTGAGGGGCTTAGCACCTGGTTCCAGGGTGTAGGCATGTGGGGGAAGTGGTTAGGACTTAGCCCAAGGGGGCTTAAGCCTATAGTAATAAAAAACTTGTTTTTTATGAAATTTTCAAAGTTTTCAATGGATTTTGGAGGTTTCGGTAAAGCTAAAGAGTGAGTCTTTAACTTTATAAAAGTGATTTTCATGAAATGAAGAAAAGAAATCATGAAAACAAAAGGGTTTTATGGGGGAAAAGGGGAAGCAAATGTAGGTAAGTTTGGAATAGGGGGAGGGGAAAAATGATGGTTTTACAGCAGTTTCTTGTCATGAAATCAGCAGAATTTCTGAGTATAAAATGGGAATAGCAATGAAGATTTTGGACAAAGGCATGAGGCCTTCAAGAGTCTTCAAGAGTCAACAATTTTTAGTAAAAAAATTTGTTCCTTGGAGGCTCAAAAAGTCTTAGCCACCTTTTTCTATAACAAATATTATAGGTGGCTAACAAGGTACAATGAGAGATCAGTTTGGGATCTCGGCATTAAGTGGTCTATTCCGGGTGGCTTGACACAGGCACATAGTAGCACTAGGAGGTTTGTATGGGATCCAGGCATTAGGTCTCAGTTGCATCGGGCCGAAAGAGTGTCCCACATATTTGTATTGCTTGAGGGCAAGAAATCTTGGGGCGAAAGGTCTGTAATATTCCCTTTTTTGGTGTCACCTACGACAGGGTTAGGTTGGACTTCCAAAGTTAGGAGTAGACAAGTCACAGGTACAAATTGGTGCTATCAGCGGGCTCAGGGGATTTTTGGAAGAGTTTTCAGAAGTTTCCATGGTGTTTGGTGGCATTCGCTTGATATATTCCATCATCCAAGTAGTATGGCTTTCGTTCCAGTGCATTCCGACAACTTTCGAAAATTTGAGTTATTTGTGGGCTTAACTTAGATGATTACGCTCAAGGTGGCATTCCAGGAGGAATACATGATGGAACACCTTAGTGTAATAGCTCATTGGAACCAGGATGAGGATACCTACATGATGGGACAGTTGGGAATGAGTTTTAGTGACCATAGGAGACATGGTAGCCGATTTACTCTTTTTTGCGTTAAAAAGGAATATTTTAATAAGAGGGAAAAGTGCACCATAAATAAAATAATAATAAAATAATGCTCTAGAAGGCTCCAAGAGATATATAAAAGAAAGGGAGGAGGCCATTGAGGGATATATTTTGGATCATATCATTTTATTGTATGAGAGGTGTGAGACACGGTTCTCTACTTCCGCCGTAGCCCCAAGATGGAAACCCTCGGGTGATTTGTGAGTGTTGGACGAAAACCAAAATCTATTGAGGAGACTTCACTCAAAATTTTTGCAGAGCTTCAAGTATTGGTGTGAGGATCATTCAGATCTTCAGCTTGTTCTTCATTATCTTCAGTGGATTCAGTGACAGTTGTTGCCGGAGGGAGAGTGCAACAATTCAATTTTGAGGCTAGCGCAGTGAAATAGCTCATCTTGGTGGCCAGTTCTCCATCTCAGCTCTTTCTTTGGGTTATATGTATTTGTAACCCCAGTTATTATCTATAATAAAATGCTGAGATCTTTCCTATTTGATGTGTTGATAGATTGCAATGCTTATGTGTTTATCTTACATGGAAATCTTCTGTTGGGTAAATAGTGATTTTACGACATATTGTGGAGTTTAGTTAATTTTCTACATTCTTAGTTAAAATATCCCTTTTTAGATATTACAATAACTCACCGGTATCCCAAATCACGACCTGATCTCCTTTATTGCTCAATGCGTCACATCCATCTACATCAAGTTTGTATAGGTTCTTCACATGAACCCAATCTTCTTTACCTATCTTGTGGCTTTGTGACGAAGGAATACCTTTGCTTCAATGAAAACCACATCATATCCAAGATCCTCCAACATAGCAACTGAAACTAAATTATTTTTCTAACCTGGTACATGCATGATGTACTGAAACCAACTCACAAAATAGAAGAAAGAGATATCAATGACTTAAAAATCATCCACTTCGAGGGGGAAACCTCCTTTACATTACATAAATGAATAATTCTTGGATGATACAAATGAAAAAACCTCCTTTCTATATATAAGAGTCCATGGGGTCACAATATAATCCTAGCTGACCTAACAATAATAATGTAAGGGCACAGCAATAACAATAGTGGATTTTTATGGGGCACAATAATAACAATATGGGGGCTACAAGGGTACAACAATAACAATAAGGGGGCTACACGAACAACAATAAGGGACTACACTAGTAATATAGGGACCTAACATGCCCCTCTCCTTGAAAAAAGTGTTGTCCTCAACGCTTGAGTAGCTCTGGATGCTTCTGTATAAAATTCTCAACCTCCCATGTGGAATATTTAGTGGGTAAGTTCTTCCACTTGATGAGATACTCTGAAATTGATTGATTTCGTAGCTGTCGAGTTTTTGCTTCCATGACTACTTCAGGTTCCAATATGAATTTTCCTTCCTCATCAAGTTTTGGCAATATTGTTTGAATTGGAAGTTTGTCACCTATAACATTCTTTAAGCATGAAACATGGAAAACAAGGTGCACTCGAGGCGAAGCAGGAAGCTCCAATTTGTATTCCATAGTACCGATCTTTTGCAACACCTTGTAAGGACCATAGTAATTTGGCGATAATTTATTATCCTTGTTAGGTTGCTTGAGGGAAATTTGTTTGTATGGTTGTAGCGGTAAAAATACCCAGTATCCTACATAAAAAATTCTCTTGCTGCGATGTTGATTTGCCTGTTGTTTCATTTGATTTTGTGCCAAATTTAGGTTATCCTTTAAGAGTTGGAGAACTTGTTTTTGATGCTCTATGTGATCTTCCACTGCTTGAACCTTAGAATTCTCTCTTAAAGATGATGTGATGGATGGTGGATGATATCCATAAAGTGCCATAAATGGGGTCATTTTTGTTGCAGTATGGAAGGAAGTGTTATACCACCATTCAGCCAGAGGTAACCACTAGACACATTATTTTGTTTATCAAATACAAAAAAATGAAGATATCCTTCAAAAAATTTGTTCACTATCTTATTTTCCTTCAATTTTTTTTTTCACTATCTTATTTTTCCCATCAGATTGAGGATGATAAGATGAGCTATGAGCTAGTTGAGTAGCCAAACAAGAAAATAATTCTGTCCAAAAATTTCCTGTAAAAATGGGATGTTTATCACTTACAATAATCTTTGGGTTTCCATGTATATTTTGTAGAAATTATACAAACATATGTATATCAATCGATTCAATCCGATCATGAGATCTACTAAAGCAAGATACTGAATCCTTCTACAAATCAATTGCGGAAAATAAACACGATCGCCAATCACAACTAGTAAAGAAAGAAACTAATCAAACGACAACACAGATAATTTCCTGGGGAATGCTTGCTGCTCAAAACCCCTCTATATTTTACTGTATATTCCACAAGGAATCATGAAACAATTAAAATGCACTCTTCTCACAAGAGTCTCCTGCACTCTGCCTATCGTCTCACACTGTCCAGACAAAATCGGGCTAGTACTTAGCCAATTATCAGCCTATCTTCAGCTTGCCTTGCTCACACAATTCATGAGGAATGCAATCTTTGTTCCTTAGGAATTTTATGCATTCTCAATTGCGCAAGTATCATGGGAGATCCTGTGGTGTTTTAATTGCATCCGGGCAGTTTTCTAATAATACAACTGATAATCAACTTCCCTTTAACCTTTGTCTCAACTATGTCTCCACTAGAACTAACATGCATACATCTATTAATAGTAAATCATGAGTTGCATGGTAGATCACTACATATGAATTAAATCTGAATTTAATTCACTTGATCGCTCACTAGTGCAACAAACAATTACAACTAGTTAAACTGATTTTAACTCACTTAATTGAGTTAATTGATTTCTCATGTATTAAAATAATACACTAACTGCAACTCGGAATCAAAACCAAATAGAATCACTCTGCATGCCTCACCAACCACCCTCAACTCGAAATTCATGAGCTAACTGAGTCTACCACACTCAGTTAACTATTACAAATGATTATGAGATACGATTACATTTTATTGTCCAATTTAATTAAGGGGTAATTAAATTAAACACATTTTCAATTTATTCAATAAATTGAATTACACACTAATGTATCACTAGGACCCATTACTACATGAACTGTGGTCCCACACCAGTGTAGGTGCTGTCATGTTTCTTCTGGATGCCAATTTCACCATTTCTTGTTGCAAACTTCAACAGTCCCTATCAACAAGAAAGGACTGTCCTTGCACGTTCACATGCATCTCTTGCATGCGACATGAAACTCTTGCATGCAACACTTCTATAGTGTTTCTCGCACATGCAAATTTTTCATGCAATACTTCTGAAACTAAATAAAATCCAAACAACTAAATCAGTATAATGCATCTGTCATCAGAGTCTTCTGACTCCTGCTAGCTACTGCACATGTCTACTGAACTCTCTACGTTGTTGACATCTGTATCCATGCACTCTGCAATGTAACCAACTATGATCTGCACTCCAGTATCTGACACCTATCACTTTGATTTCTGTCCTCTTGACATCTGACTGCATCAATCTAACTAATCCTGGTACTGCTGTACTATGGACTCCTCGTAGCCAGGTTCAATCCATGAGACACACCATCTCTTGGACCTTGCCAAATTTTTTTCTTGGGATTAATTTTTCACATCGCACCACCTCACACCTAGAGGTATAGTTGCATGTACTCCCTCTGCCCATTTGGCTTGAAATTTCTCTGCTTGAGTGGTTTCTGCCACTCCACGATCCTCCATATGTGGCTGCTCCACATCTTGAGTTTCATTCTTTGGAGCCAAGAGTTCCTCATATGCATGCAAATCAAGCTCCCTCTCAAGGGACAATCACATGGCTTTCTCACACTTCCCATTGGTACATCCCTTGCATGTGTCTATCTGCGCAAGATTACCCTTTGGAAGTCTCGTAGAAATCTGCTACATGACCTTAAAAGCTCCGTGGTGTATATGGCCCAATATCTTGTGCCATAAACTTACCCTCATCCTGGCTCAACACTTTGTCTGCTTTACCTATCTATGTTGCGTAACCATCTACATCAAGTTTGCAGAGATTCTTCACATGAATCCTAATATTCTTGGTTTGTCTCGTGGCTTTGTGTCGAAGGAAAGCTTTCCCTCCACAGAAAACCACGTCACAACCTCTATCCTCCAACATTGCGACTGAAACTAAGTTTTTCTTCAAGCCTGGTACATGAATTACATATTTTAATAAGAAGGGTTTACCTGACTGTCTATGGAAGGTAACTGTACCAATCCTGGTAGCAGTGTACCGCCCGTCATCACCCATTTCGATATGCATCTGGAGGTCCTTCTCCTCCAATCTATTGAGAAGTTCTTTGTCTCCCCTCATGTGGAAATATGCACCACTATCCAAGTACCACCTTGATCCCATCGAACTTGACACCATGCATGCGATCAGTGAGAATTCCAACTCAAATTGCGAGGCCAAATCCTCACCAACTACAGATCCTGAAGCCTTCTTATTCTTCTTCTTTTGTGGACAGTTAGTGGCATAATGTACATGCTCGTGATAGTGAAAACATTTCACTCTAGACATGTCACGCTCCTTGCCTTCTTCACTGGTCTCAGATTTGGAATATGATTTCTTTCCCTTCCCCTTATTCGCCTTACCAGCCAAGGCGCAATTTTCTTTATCATCTGCCTTAGAGGAAGATCCATCCCTAGTATTTCGCCTGAATTATTCTTGTACCAAATCCGACCAAAGTTGTTCCCAATCTGGCAGCTTCTCCCTCCCATTAACAGAGTCCTGATAACTATGCCAGCTCTTGAGAAGGCCTAGAAGAGCTAGGCTCACTAATTCATCATCCGTGACAGTAATTTCTATGCTCCCAAGATCATCTCGACATTGGAAAAACTTGGTTAATATTTTAGAATAATGTCGTATTTCTCCATTTTGAGTTTCCTGAGCTTTTCCTTCAGTGCCAATTTTCTATGATCACTACTGCTCTGAAACAGATCTGTCAAAGCCTTCCAAATTGCATATGGAGTCACTTTTCCATGAAGACTTGAGACAATGTGGTCTCTTACTCTCTCGAGTAAGATCCTCCTCGCCCTTGCAACCTTCTTTTGCCAAGCATTAAGATTTGCGGCATCTACTGTAGCAGGTTTGGGAATGTCATTATCAATGAATTATTTCAACCCGTTGTCCTCCAGTACTGCCTCCATATTGTATTTCCATGAATTATAATTGGAAATTCCCTCGAGTTCATACTCTAATCTCAAGCCATTTAAAGCCATCACGATCCTGATTCGCTTGTCGCACCAAGAATAATTTTACAAATTCGAATTTTATTCAGTCACAAACTCAAATTCTCCTCCAACATAGTGATTTCCTGTGCTCTTATACCATGTAGAAATTATACAAACATATGCATATCAATGGATTCAATCCGGTCATGCGATCTACTAAAGAAATATACTGAATCCTTCTACAAATCAATTGCAGAAAATAAACACGATCGCCAATCACAACAAGTAAAGAAAGAAACAAATAAAACGAAAACACAGATAATTTCCTGGGGATCCTTGCCATCAAAATTCATGATATTCATCTTTGGAATATGGTGGGTCTTCAGTCCAATATTAGAGTGTATGAAATCCAAATTAACATTTATTTTTTTCTCATCATGAGTTTCCTCTACTATCTTTTCGCCATTAGGAATCATTTCTTGTATCAACTTTGTCAAATATTCCTTCAAACCTTTCATGTCTACTTTTAGATCATTCTTCATGTATTCCATGTTGTCTTTCATTTTTTCTTCCATGTCTTCCATGCTATTATTCAAACCATGCATCTTAGCTTCCACGCCTTTCTTCAAACCATCCATCTTAGCTTCCACGCCTTTCTTCAAAAATTCCATTTCATTTTTTGTTTTTCTTTGCGAGAGCAAAAGCTGTTGCACTTGCTCTTGTAATTTTGATATATCATGTTGCACTTCTTCCTCTTCATGTTTCATAGTAGATCCTTCTAAGGGCATAATCGGTGTTGAATTATTTTTAGGGGGAATTTTAGAACTTAATACTGTTATCTATGCTTCAATATGGCCTTGGAATCACTTCACTGATTTTTCAAGCAAGAATTATGCATTTTGACAAAAAATACATACCTTTTTCTTGCTTTGGAGGAGCTGGATATTGAAACTGATGTATCTCTGTAATTTCAGATCCCTGAGATTTTATCTTCAGTACTTTAGTATCCATCTGAATCTTCTTTCCAATGCCACAGGTTTGACCTGATTTGGATTCTTCAAGACAAAGTTATGTCCAATCTCCCACAATGACCTAATTATGGACTGGTTCAGTAGAGCGAACTTGTATGACATGCCACATGTCACTGTTTCGTCCTTCAACTCTGAAATTGATACACAAGAAACTACAGTCCGTGTAATTTCGACCAATTCTTACAGAATTCCAATCCGATTCTCAGAGAGAGAGTTAGGACGATTTTTCCAAGGTCACCTCTTTGAGACGAAATTCGGGAGCCTGAAAAAATCCTAACTTCCACAGATCATATCTCCGAAACTATTGCAAACCAAGATCTAAAATTTTTACATGAAGTTTCTCAAGATTTATTCGCAAATGGGTTTTTTTATAGCTTCTGAACCTTCGTAGAAAAAAATTATAGCACAAATTCCACGATGAACTATTTGAAGCAGTGAAACCCTAGAATCCAAAGCTCTGATACCAAATGTTATGAAACCAGCTCACAAAATAGAAGAAAAGAGAGATCAACGAGTTAAAAAACATCCACTTCAAGTGTTGAAATTTGCAACAAGAAACATTGAAATTGGCATCCAGAAACAACATGATAGCACCTACACTAGTGTGGGACCACCTGTTGTGTAGTGATGGGTCCTAGTGATACATTAATTTGGAATTCAATTTATTTAATAAATTGGAAATGTGTCAAATTTAATTATCCCTTAATTAAATTGGACAATAAATTGTAATCTTATCTCATAAACACTTGTAATAGTTAACTGAGTGTGATAGACTCAGTTAGCTCATGAATTTCGACTTGAGGGTGGTTGGTAAGGCATGTAGAGTGATTCTATGTGTTTTAGAGTTCAAGTTGCAGTTTAGTGCATGAGTTTAATGCATGAGAAATCAATTAACTCAGTTAAGTGGGTTAAAGTCAATTGAACTAGTTGTAACTGATTGTTACAATAGTGAGAGATCAAGTGAATTAAATCAGATTTAATTCACATGCAGTGATCTATCATGCAACTGATGATTTACTATTAATAGTTGCATGCATGTCAGTTCTAGTGGAGACCCAGTTGAGACAAAGGTTAAAGGGAAGTTGAATATCAATTGTATTATTAGAAAACTGCTCAGATGTAGTTAAAACACCAGAATATGCCCATGATACTCAACGCAGCTGAGGAAGGCTGAAATTCCTCAATAATAGGGATTTCATTCATTAGGAATTGCGTGAGCAAGGCAGGGTGAAGACAGGCTGAGAATCGGCTAAGTGTTGGCCTGATTTTGTCTCGATCAGTGTGAAATGATAGGCAGATTGCAGGAGACTCTTGTGAGAAGAGTGCATTGTAATTGTTTCATGATTATTTGTGGAATATACAATATATGATAGAGGGGTTTTGAGCATAAATATTTCCCGGAGAAATTATTTGTGTTGTGGTTTAATTTGTTTCTTTTTGGACTTGTTGTGATTGGCGATTATGTTTAATTTCCGTAATTGATTTGTAAAAGGATTCAGTATCTAGATTTAGTACATTATTAGATCGGATTGAATCCATTGATATACATATGTTTGTATAATTTATACATGGTATCAGAGCACAAGAAGTCACTATAGTGGAGGAGAAGCTGAGGTTGTGACTGAATAGAATTCGAATTTTCAAAAGTATTCTTGGTGCAATAGGCAGATCAGGATCGAAATGGATTTCAATAGATTGATATTGGAGTATGCACTCGAGGGTAGTTCCAATTATATTGCATGGAAAGACAGGATGGAGGCAGTACTGGAGGAAAATGGGTTGAAATAATTAATTGACAATGATGTTCCCAAACTCGTTGTAGCAGATGCTGCAAATCTTGATGCTTGGCAAAATAAGGTTGCAAGGGTGAGGATGATCTTACTAGAGGGAGTACGAGACCACATTGTCTCAAGTCTCCATGGAAAAGCGAATCCATATGAAATGTGGAAGGATTTGAAATATCTATTTCAGAACAGCAGTGATCATAGAAAATTGGCACTAAAGGACAAGCTCTGGAAAATCAAAATGGAGAAAGGCGACACTATTTCGATATACTTGACCAAGTTTGTCCAATGTCGAGATGAGCTTGGGAGTGTAAGAATTATTGTCGGGAATGATGACTTGGTGAGCCTATCTCTTCTAGGCCTTCCCAAGAGTTGGCATAGTTATTAGGACTCTGTCAATGGGAGGGAGAAGCTACTAGATTGGGAATGAATTTGGTCGGATTTGGTGCAAGAAGAATTCAGGCGGAATACCAGGAATGTATCTTCATCTAAGGAAGATGATGAAGAAAATTGCGCCTTGGCTGATAAGATGAAGAAGGGGAAGGGAAAGAAATCCTATTCCAAATATGAGACCGGAAACGAAGGCAGGGAGCGCGACATGTCCAAAGTGAAGTGTTTTCGTTGTCATGAGCATGGATATTATGCCGCTAATTGTAAAAAAAAGAAGAAGAACAAGAAGCCTTAAATATCTGCAGCTGGTGAGGCTTTGGCCTCACAATTTGAGCTTGAATTCTCACCCATTGCGTGCATGGTGTCAAGTGCAATGGGATCAATGTGGTACTTGTATAGTGGTGCATCTTTCCACATGAAGAGAAACACAGATCTTTTCAGTAGCTTGGAGGAGAAGGCCCTTCAGATGCATATCAAAATGGGTGACGACGGAAGGTATAACGCTACCAGGATTGGTACAGTTACTTTCTAGAGATAGGCAGGTAAACCATTTTTATTAAAATGTGTAATGCATGTACCAGGCTTGAAGAAAAAAATAGTTTCAGTCGCAATGTTGGAGGATAGAGGCTATGATGTTGTTTTTCAGTGAAGGAAAATATTTCCTTCGACACAAAGCAATAGGACAAGACAAGAAGATTGGGATTCGTGTGAAGAATCTATATAAACTTGATGTAGATGGTTGCGCAACATTGATGGGTAAAGTAGACAAAGTGTTGAGCCGGGATGAGGGTGAGTTGCACCATGGAGCTTTGAAGGTTATGCAACATATTTATATAGGGTTACCAAAGGGTACTCTTGCATAGATAGACACATGCAATGGATGTACCATGGGGAAGTGCGAGAAAGCCATGTAATTTTCCCTTGAGAGGGAGCTTGATTTTCATGTAGATGAGGAACTCTTGGTTCGAAAGAATGAACCTCAAGATGTGGAGCAGCCACATGCAGAGGATCATGGAGTGGAAGAAACCACTCAAGCTGAGAAATTTTGAGCTAGATGGGCAGAGGGAGTGCATGCAGCTATATCTCTAGGTGTGAGGTGGGGCGATGTGAAAAATTAATCCCAATAAGAAATTTGGGCAGGGTTCAATGAGATTGTGCGTCTCATGGATCGAACCTGGCTACGAGGATCCCACAGTACAATAGTAACAGGGTCAGTTAGATTGATCCAGTCAGATGTCAGGAGGAAAGAAATCAGAGTGACAGGTGTCAGATACTGAAGTGCAGATCAAATTTGGAAGCATTGCAGTGTGCAAGGATGTAGATGTCAACGATGCAGAGAGTCTAGTAGACATGTGCAGTAGCTAGTAGCAGTCAGAAGGCTCTGATGGCAGATGCATTATACTGATTCAGTTGTTTGGAGGCTATTCAGTTTCAGAAGTGTTGCATGTGTGAGAAACACTAGAGAAGTGTTTCATGGAAGAGTTGCATGTATGAACAACAATAGAGAAGTGTTGCATGTCACATGCAAGAGTTGGATGTCGCATGAAAGAGGTACATGTGCGCATGCAAGGACATTCCAAGGTACTGGATCGAGACATATTGATTCCTTTCTTGTTGAGAGGGAGTGTTGAAGTTTGCAACAAGAAATAATGAAATTGGCATCCAGAAACAACATGACAGCACCTACACTAGTGTGGGACCATAGGTCATGTAGTGATGGGTCCTAGCGATACATTATTTTGCAATTCAATATATTTAATAAATTGGAAATGTGTCAAATTTAATTATCCCTTAATTAAATTAGACAATAAATTGTAATCTTATCTCATAAACACTTGTAATAGTTAAATGAGTGTGATATAATCAATTAGCTCATGAATTTCGAGTTGAGGGTGGTTGGTAAGGCCTGCAGAGTTATTCTATGTGTTTTAGATTTCAAGTTGCAGTTAAGTGCATGAGTTTAATGCATGAAAAATCAGTTAACTCAGTTAAGTGAGTTGAATTCAATTGAACTAGTTGAAACTGATTGTTGCACTAGTGAGAGATCAGGTGAATTAAATCAGATTTCATTCACATGCAGTGATCTGTCATGCAACAAATGATTTACTATTAATAGATGCATGCATGTCAGTTCTAGTGGAGACCCAGTTGAGACAAAGGTTAAAGGGAAGTTGAATATCAGTTGTATTATTAGAAAATTGCCCAGATGCAGTTAAAACACCACAGGATGCCCATGATACTCAGAGAAGTTGAGGAAGGCTAAAATTCCTAAAGAATAGGGATTTCATTTATCAGGAATTGCGTGAGCAAGACAGGCTGAAGACAAGATGAGAATTGGCTAAGTTTTGGCCCGATTTTTTCTGGATCAGTGTGAGACGATAGGAAAATTGCAGGAGACTCTTGTGAGAAGAGTGCATTGTAATTGTTTCATGATTCCTTGTGGAATATAAATATATGATAGAGGGGTTTTGAGCAGTAAGATTTCCATAGGCAATTATCTGTGTTGTGGTTTTATTTGTTTCTTTTTGTACTTGTTCTGATTGACGATTTTGCTTAATTTACACAATTGATTTGTAGAAGGATTCAATAACTAGCTTTAGTACATTGTTAGATCAGATTGAATCCATTGATATACACATGTTTGTATAATTTCTACATCAAGGGGGAAATCTCATTTACATTACATAAATGAACAATTATTGGATGATACACCTGGAAAAAACTCCTTTCTATATATAGGAGTCCATGGGGTCACAATATAATCCTAGGTGACCTAACAATAATAATATAAGGGAACAAAAATAATAATAACAATATGGGGGCTACAGGGGTACAACAATAACAATAAGGGAGCTACACTAACAACAATAAGGGACTACACTAGTAATATAAGGACATAACACATGACATATTTTAATATGAAATGTTTACCTGACTCTCTCTAGAAAGTAACTGTACCATTCCCAATAGAGCTATACCTCCCGTCATCACCCATCTCGATGTGCATATGAAGATCCTTCTCCTCCAAGTTACTAAAGAGTTTTTTGTTGCCAGTCATGTGGAAAAATGCTCCTTTATCCAAGTACCACATAGATACCATTACATTTGATACCATGCATGCGATGAGAGAGAAGTCCAACTCATACTGTAATGCCAAAGATTTTCCTACTGTAGCTTCCAGAGCCTTCTTGTTGTTGTTATTATTTTGTGGAAAATTTTTGGCATAGTGTCCATGATCATGACAGTTGAAACATTTCACCTATGACATGTATGGCTTCTTGCCTTCTTTTCTGGTGTCAAATTTGGAATAGGACTTCTTTCCATTCCGCTTCTTTGCCTTACCAGCCAAGGCACAATTTTCCTCATCATCAGTATTGGATGAGGATCCATCCCTGGTATTCCACCGAAACTATTTTTGTACCAAATCCAACCATAGTCACTCCCACTTTGGTAACTGCTCCCTTCCATTCACAGAGTCCTGGTAACTATGCCAGCTCTTGGGAAGGCATAAAAGTGCTAGAATCACCAAGTCACCATCAAATATAGTAATCCCAACACTTCCAAGCTCATCTCAACATTGAGTGAGCTTGGTCAAGTATTTCTGGATTATGTTGCTCTTCTCCATTTTTATTTTCTTGAGTTGATCCTTGAGTGAAAATTTTCTGTGGTCACTTTTTATTTGAAACAGATATTTCAAGGCCTTCCACATAGCATATGGAGCTGTCTTTCCATGGATACTTGAGACAATATGATCTCGAACTCCCTCTAATAAGATCCTCCTCGCCTTTGCAAAATTCTTCCTTCATGCTTCATGCTGTGCAACATCTGCCTAATTGGGTTAAGGAATATCAATGTTAATGAACTCCTTTAACCCATTATCCTCCAATACTGCCTCCATCCTCTCCTTCCATGCAATATAGTTCAAATTTCCTTCGAGTGCATATTTGAGTCTCAAGCCAGTGAAAGACATCCTGGTCAGTTTCCAGCTCCAAAAAATGTATTTGCAAATTTGAGTACTGTTCAACACAAACTCAATTTATTCTCCACTATTGTGATTCTTGGCGCTCTATTACCATGTATAAATTATGCCAATGGATTCAATCCGATCATGTAATGTACTAAAACAATATACTGAATCCTTTTACAATATTTGCAGAATATAAAACACGATCGCTCAATTACATGCAAGTAAGAGAAAGAAGTAAATCAATCACACAAGAGAAGATTTTCCTGTGGTAAGAAAATGCTCAAAACCCCTTTTTCTCTATTGTATAATAAGGCAAGGAATCATGAAACAATACAATGCATTCTTGCTCACAAGAATCTGCTGCAATCTACCAATCGTCTCACACTGATTTGGGAAAAATTGGACAAACACATAGGCAATTTCCTGGCCACCTTCAGCCTGCCTTTCTCACACAATTCCTAGGGAAATAAATCCCTAAATAGGAATTCCAACCTTCCTTGACTGTGTAATTCTTCATGGGCATCCTATGGCTTTATAATTTCACATGGGCAGTTCACTAATAATACAACTGATAGTTATCTTCCTTTAACCGTTGTCTCAACTGGGTCTTCATCAGAATTGACATGCATGCAACTAATAATAATGAATCATCAATTATTTGATTGATCACTACTTGTGAATTAAATCTAATTTAATTCACTGGACCTCTCACTAGCTCATCACTCAGTTAGAACTAGTTAAACTGATTTTGACTCAATTAATTTGAGTTAATTGATTACACACGCCACTCTAGTGCATTAACTACAACTGAAACCCAAAAATAATAGAATCACTCTACATGCCTCACATTTGACCCTCAAATCGAAATTATTGAGCTAACTCAATCTTTTTGACTTAGTTAACTAATACAAGTTGTTATGAGATAAGATTACAATTTATTGTATAATTTATTTAAGGGAAAAATAAATTAGACACACATTTTCTTGTTGATTTTCAACATTCCATTCACCCTCTGCAGTCAATGTTAAGCCATTAACGCCTGATATTTTACATGAGAAATACTGATCTTGTGAAGGGGGCATGACTCGGAAAATTGCATTAAAATTTTCAACACCTATATTGCACTTCAAATGTTGCATATAAAGTAAAAAAAATATATTGAACTAGAAAATATATACAAAGCATAAGTAAACCCTCGCTTAAAGAAACCATTTTCCCTGCCTGTAAAGACTTAAAATAAAATCCTTTGAGGTAATCAATCACCCAATAACTATATTCAATACAGCTCCATCTGCCTCAAAACCCTCATGAAAACCCTCTAAAACCTTTCCATTTACCATTCACACATATTTCAGACCATATAATCAAGCACGATTTCCAATAGATCTTATTAAAAAGAATCATCTATCATTACATAAACCAACTCCATATTATTACACATTTTTCTTGTCTAGCCAATTTCATCTTATAACATTTTTCCCTAGACAAGATTGGTCCTTCACTATAGTTAAAAGGTTAAAGAAGAAATTTCTGACTACCTTCTGAGATGCTGACATGAATTGATTAAGCCCGATTTTTAAAATCATCATAGCATTTCTAGTATAAGCTGACACTGTAGCTGAAGCTCTGCCAACCCCAAGTTTATTATACATTCATAGAAACAAGGAATAATCAGGACGCCAAATGAGATCAAATGGGTTGGATTTGGAAACAGTTAATGATAGAGAATGAAGATGGCTCAAAGTATTTTCTAGTCAGAATTTGTTTAGTCAAAATCCTATTGACCTGGTTTATTATGGGGATTCCATCCTAGATGGTATAAGAGGCAGCATCTGAGCATGAGCCCATCATCACAGAATTTCCATTCAAGTGCTCGTGATTCCACATTGTGCAGACCAGGTGAAGTTGTATTTTCTTCCTACTCCACATAAAGCTTGAGTGGTGGCCTTGAATCCATAGGTAGAAGGGTTGGCGACGAAATCGTAGATTATGTAATATTGATTGACATAGACAATGTTAGTTCTTGGGAGTTGCTTCCGTAGAAGAGAGAATTTTTTTTGAAGTTGTGTGTTGTAGAAATTCACAGCATCATTGTATGAAATCAAGCATCTGGCATAGTATGCCACCCTTACAGAAAGTGAAGTTAGAGATGGCTTAAAAGGGAAGTGATGAGAAAGCATAAAATTGAAAATGGCATAGTTCTGTAAGTAACATAGGATCTCACCAAATAAATTTGGCTGCTTAAATTATTCATGAAGTGCACATCCCCCTAAAGTAGAGCAATTCAATATCATGTGTCAAGGAAACCATTTTCCTTATATGAATTAGCTCTGCAAGTAAAATATAATACCTGGAAATGGTAGTCGGTTGCCCTAAGATGCTATACTAACTTCAATGGAAGATAAAACATTATGCATGGATCGATCTCTTACCTATAGAAGTACATGGTAGACTAAATCTCCTCTGAATGCTTAAGCAACTTTCAAATCTCGCAAACAATGTGAATTAAATCCCTAGCTGCAAAAACATGGAGAAATAATCAAATGTGTTGTGTCTATATCCCGCGAAAGATGCTAAATATATTTGGTTAGAACATAAATATTTCATTCAATATAAATAACCAACTAGCGAGAATATTTTCACATCAAAGATAAAAAAATTGGAATGTTCTAGAGATATAGTCTAATAAAATATTGCTAAAACTACCCATATAAACTTAATTGACACTTTGAAGGACGTAGGTCCTCATATCGATAGGAATTTTTATCGGAATCCTCGAGTACAAGACTGTAGTACAAGAACAAACCAAATCACCACATGCTTCTACTCTGACCTTACCTCAGTAGAGCTAGGGTGCTTCAATTTCAAATTACCGAAACTTACAACTATAGAAACATTATGCTTGTATCTTGAAATAATAAATATTGAGAATCTGTAAGTGTTGTTATGGTGGCCTAGTGGTACGCACTTGGTTATTATTTCTATTATTTCTTAATCTAGTGAAGTTGTAGAATTTTTTATGTCATGAAGGAAAAATATAGATTTTTTGGATAATTTTTTTCCTGACTTCAGAAAGATAACAAATTTTGTTAAAGTTCTGTTTTCTATATCACTTTACTAGGGTAAACTTGGTTTACCCAGAGAAGCTGGGCGTTGATGAGATCTCTGTGTTATGTGAATTTCTATAGCACAAATAAAATAAAATGGAAAAAAAAAACTCAAATTTAATTTACTCAAATCTAATTTCTTTAATTACCATAAAGTAAAAAAAAATACAGCTCTAAAGTAGGGAATAAATTCATCGTAACTTTGGATCTATCTATGAAGCATTGAGAAGGATAAAAAATGTGGAGAGAAAAATATTTATTTTATTAAATACAACATGATGGTCCAAAAAGAATGATGCTCATAATTCTTTGCCAAACAATGGTCTAATCAGTTGTGATGAGACTCACAAAATCAAGATATTTAGATGCACCATCCTTGTGCAACAAAAATAAGACATACCACACAACCTTAATTGTAAGTCAACAGACATACCAAGATTAAACACAGTTGCAATTTGCTACAAAAGCTTAACAAAAACTACAAACTCTACTTCACAACATAAAATATCCTACTACTTCACTAGAATAAGAAATAATAGAAATAATAACCAAGTACGTACCACTAGGCCATGATAACAACACTTGTATACAAACACAATAAATAGATACTAAAAAAACAACTCCCACCAAGTTGAATTAAATAGATATTGAACCAAGTAGCTGCAATATAATTGCAATAATATACTACTGGAGCTCTAGTGCCATGATAGTAATCCAAATTTCTAAAATCCTGCCAGTCCCATTTGCACACAATTAAGAGACCTCGATAGATAGAGTACAATTCAACATTCGCTCCTATTTCCTACAAAAATCCTACACCCACATTTCCATTGATATCCATAAAATTTCTAAACAATCATACCAACCCCATTCACTTTCAGAGGTTAAAATATATGTCATATTATTAAAAAACAAAAAGCCAAAAAAAACCTTGAGTGAATGTATCCAAAATACAGTTACATAGATGGCACTTGAAAGCCTTACGTAGATATCACCTGTTTAGAAATTATGAAGATCTTAGAAGGGCATTAATTGATACAACTCATTTTCCTTCATCAAATATATAACAACTCTTCCCTTCTATTAATCTATTATTTGTCACATCCTCCCTTTTGAAAGAAAAATATTTATTATCAAAAAAAATCTTTTGAGTCTCATAAAAATGTTATTTTACCAAATAAAGAGCACTTGGAATAAGGAATTTAGCCAACCAAATAAAAATTGTAGGTGCTAATTTCTTTATAGACTAGTTAAACCTCCCATTCTGTGGTGGATGAAAGTTATACATAAATATTTTGATCCGTGCCTTCCGCAAGAGTTCTTGAACTTATTGGAAATAAACGGAAAGCCATCGGACCCCGTCTTCCATTTAATGGAAGGAAAACCAACATTTGGAAAGGCAAAATCATTGATCTGAACACCCTAGAAAGTAGAACCTCCATCCAACAATTCAAATACCGGTGTAATGGAAAGAACATTACAAGGTTACCAGACTAAGTGAAATGTGAGAATTTTTGAAGAAATTCCCTTGAGATCAATAGAACCAAGTGAAAGAGAGCGAGAACTGCAGAACCTTGCTCAAGAATTTTAAAATCGACGTTTTTCCTTGGAAGAAAGGATGGACTTCCTTCCTCAAAACATGCATGTTCACATGACTCATTATATATAAATATTAAAAATCCACTCAGATTAGATAATATTCAAAAGAGAAGGAATCAACAGGTCTTCCTGGTTCATTTTATGTCACGGAAACAAAATTTTTTTACCATCCCTTCCTTTAACACCCAGAAGCCCAAATTATCTGTATCTACTGCTTGAACTTCTTGGAAATAAACAGAAAGCCATAGGACCACATATTCCATTTAATGGAAAGAAAATCAACCTTTGGAAATAAAAAATCATCAATTTGAACACCCTATAAATTAGAACCTCCATCCAACTATTCAAAGACTAGTGCAACGACAAGAACATTACAAGTTTGTTAGACTAAGTTAAATGTGAGAACATTTGAAGCAATTCCCTTAAGATCAATAGGACCAAGTGAAAGAAGAAAAAAACTGCAGAACCTTGCTCAAGAATTTTAAAATCCACGTTTTTCCTTGGAAGAAAGAACGAACTTCCTTCCTCAAAACAAACATGTTCATATGACACATTATATATAAAAATCCACTCACATTAGATAATCTCCAAAAATTAAGGAATCGACAAATTTTCCTGGTGCATTTTCTGTGTAAGGAAACACATTTTGTTTACCATCGCTTCCTTTAACACTAAGAAGCCCAACTTCTCTATATCCACTACTTGATAGTACTATGTCTGATAATAAAGCCCTCAGGAAAACATGAAAGTTTTTTTAGACTGGCCATTTTAGACACAAGATCCTTCTAAAAAGGGTTAAGGTCCTTGTCACTACACTAATTATATCAAGGCTATGGCTGTTTTCTAACAAAATTACTATCACCACTAGGGCCCACTGCAAGAACTAGCAAAGATTATGTCCTGATATCAGAAAATCAAAACTAAAAGTGGGCCTTGAGAATTCAACAAAATTACTCTCCAAGAGCTACAGTGGGTCACCAAATATGATTTGGAATTTATACCAGGTTCACTAAATATCTTTCACTCATCTTTGCTACAGCCTCAATAAAATGTCCATCTTTACCACAAGCAGATCATCTGAGAAAGGACAAATGTTTTGTCATACATTATTCACTACCCTTTCCTCATAATGAACCTACATGCTTCCCAACATTGAATGGACATGTGTTCATGAACTTATTCAGGAACCTACTTCATCACTTTCTCATATCAATAAGGAACTTGGGACTTCAGAGCATACTATCAATTAGTCAAGATGTCATTGAGGATTTTATTGCCCTAAATATTTATGCCTACATAAAGGAATGGGTTTTCAAGGAAAAATTCAGAATTCTACTCTCTTATACAAGAGTGTACAATGTTTCTATACATTTAATATAAATGTGTTTAGTTAAAAAACAACAATTCCAAACTGCTAATAATATGTAGTATCCTTCAAAAGTTCCCTATTTTAGGTTCCACATACACAACATGTTAATATTGTGAGCCATTTCATGTCCCTCTTTGTTGTACACTTTGCAACAGTTTGAGACATAAACACATTTTTCAAAATTGAAATTAGAGGCTCACTTCCCACTTGGAAGTTAACAATTGTATGTCACAAAGATATTTCCCACATAGTCATTCTGCTTAGCAATGCAGAATGTCTTGTACTTAACATAAAAAAAACCCAAAAAAAAATTGTGTCCTTTAGCCATATATTGGTGCAACCTTTTCTTAGTTTATGTCTTAGAAATAATATACTTGATATTAATAAAGTTGGAATTTTGGCATACTAAATATGATGAGAAAATTAAAGGCAACCTCTCAAGAGCATTTTAAAAGGAAACACATTCCAAGTGTCCTAGAATCTATGGCCTCCAATTTTTTTTTGCTTGAAATTCTTTGTCCACAAGAAATAGAGCTTTAATAATCACCCTACAAAATATAATAATAAAATGGAAAAATATAACAAAAACTGAAAAATTGAATATATAATTTTGCATGGAAACGGAATTCTATGATTTAATTCATGATCAGTGGAAACCTTACATTCTTTCACAATAAACTGTTTACCATTTAGCTCTCTCTCTTGCAGCTAGAACGAGACTTGAGAACTGCGTATGAAGCAAATATTTCCAACAATATTAAAATCCAATTCCATTTTAATCCAATCATATTAGATATCTTTGCTTTATGTGGTTTTTTTCTCCAAAATCCAAACCATTTGTGGACAAGATTATATATAATGAAGAAAAAACACAAATAAGCAACTTCTAGTAAAACCCACTGAAATAGTATAGTTATAAATTGCATGAAATTATAATCCTTCCATGAATATGGAACATCATGGTATTTAAATGAACAATCTTTGAAGCATCACATAGATAGAAGGGGCTGAATAACCAACACTATTGGCATCCAAATTTTGGGAACACATGTGACTGTCTACAAAGCTAACTACAACTCAGAATGAAATTAACTTATAGTAACCCTGTCCTCAAGCCTTACTACAAATTAGATTTAAATCAACATATTATACCCATCCTCAACCCTTCACTAAAACTCATATTTTATGTCTCACTTATGATAACCCTGTAACTTACACTTCACTAGAACATATATTGAAGTCTCACTTATGATAAAACCATCCTTTACCCCCCCTATAACTCAGATTGAAGTCCCACTTCTAATATCTTTCCACAAAGAACTGTTTCTTGTCATCCATTAGGACCAAACATGTGTCAGTGCTTACTTTTAAGATTTTTCTAACTGACCTTGGATAAAATGATTAGCACATAATTATGAAATTATGGGAGCAAGAGGATAAAAATAAAGCAGAGGTTCTAACATTTTCATATATCATGCATATGGTTCAAACTACTAGAGCTTAAAACATATAAGATCACGTACATTTAAGAATACTTCCAACAACCATCCATCTAAAATAACTATCCATAATTTTAAATTCCATAAAAGGCCCTCAAATAACAAATCACATGCCATGATTTATTAAATGGCAGGTTACAACCTATTTGAGTATTAAGCCTACTATGATTATACAAATACATAACCATCATTTCAAGTTCCATTCATGACTATCAAATTATAGTTTCTTAGTAATTTTAAATGTAAGGATAATTCGTCCTCTACATCTATATGGACGAAGTATTAACATGGTACCTTAAGCTTTAGAAATCAATTCCTATGGTAATTGTCAATAGAACTTCATCAAAATACTAGGAGAGATTAACTTTGCAAAATTTAATATAACTAAAGAGATAAATATTAGATTCTGCTTCATGTATTAATTGCACTAAATGGCCAGAACTAAAACTCATGTTAAAATTGTATATGAGGAAATTTTTTTATCCAAAATTCACCAATGATTCTTAATGCAACACATAAGGCCCATCAAGCAAATATATATTTCAAACCGTGTCACACAACTGCATATTCAAAACGTTCAACCATCCCAGTCATAAATAAAAGTAGTAAACCTGCAAAAATCCCAATACCCTCCTATTTAATACTTAATTTCAAATCATTTTCCTGATTCAAGGGAAAAATACTACTATATTAACAAAACTCCAACCTAGTTCATTCTATACCATTTAGATTAGATAAATATTTAGTTTAATCATGATTATGCATGTGTGCAAGGTTGGAATTAATGCCAAATTTTAGTCATGCTATTATTAAAGAATGAGATAAGAAAATATTAAACCACAACGATTGCCAAAGTGAATTTGGATTTAAAAATCTTACGCGGGAGTCCATGCTTTTCGCTACATAGGAATTGAGTAAATAATGAGATAACAAGATGTTTGCAATTAACATGAAGTTATTAACATCCTGTACATTTGGAAAAAAAAGTAATACCTAAAAAACAATTAATGGATCGAGTCTTGATTCAACTTACTCTATTAATTTCTATCTTCCACCAGCAAGACTTGTCTAGGGGAGTTAGAATCCCGAGGCATGAAGGAATTTTCTCACTTCAAAGTTCTAGCTTTGTGAATTCTATCCTCAATCTGTGAAGCAATGTGGAGACAATCCCAAATGATGCATGCTGATATGAAACCCATTGCATCAATTTTACAAACAAAATTGAATCAGTCACAAAAAATGGCCGAGAAATGAAGAGGATCTCAATGTAATCCAAACAGATGTAAACCCAATTCAATTTAGGAAAAAAAAATGACACCCCTTTCAATAAAGGGGCATATATCAATGAAATCCACATAGATGTAAACGAATCCCAATTGAGGGAGAACAAACTACATCCACTTCAATAAAAGGAAATCAACACAACTAATATCAATGCATTCAAAATAATTGAGAGCACAACTATAAAATTACTTATGATACTATTTAACACAAAATTCAATAATTTTCTAGGGCACTGGACCTTTTGAGCCCTCTGGTTTGCATCCTCTGGTTGGCTTTGACTCTGCCCCATATCCTGACACCATGAACATGTCATCCTGTGCTTCCAAACCACCCTAAAGAAACCCCATGTACATAGAGAAACCACAACCCCAACCTCCATTACCCTCAAGACCAAGCTCAATCCTACCATAACAACACATAGACTCTTCTCATCCCCTCCTCCCTTTACCTCCAAAGCACCCAAAAAAAAGTAGTGGACTACAAGCATGGCGATAAGCCAAAAAAAACAAAGCCTCACACAATCCCTACAAGCTTCAGAAGCCATATCCTGCTCAATCTGAGGCTCAGCTATATCAAATACATAATCCTAATTCTTTCTAAGGATGTTGAATGAGATCAAATGGGTTGGATTTTAAAAATGTTACTGATAGAGAATGAAGATGGCTCAAATTATTTTCCAGTCAGAATTTTTTTAGTCAAAAGCCTATTGGCCTGGTCTGTTAGGTGGATTCCACCCTAGATGATATAAGAGGCAGGATCTAAGCATGAGCCCACTGTCACAGACTTTCCATTCATAGTTCTCGTGAGTCCACATTGTGAAGAACAGGTGAAGTTGTATTTTCCTCCAAATCCACAACAAGTTTGAGTGGTGGCCTTGAATCCATAGGTAGAAGGGTTGGCAAAGAAATCATATATTACGTCATATTAATTGACATAGACAATGTCAGTTCCCGGGAGCTGCTTGCATAGAAGAGCGAGCTGTTCTTGAAGTTGTGTGTCGTATAAATTCATAGTGTCATTGTATGAAATTGAGCATTCATATTTATCAAAATATTTGGGTGCATGACTGAAGTAACTGAGTCAGAATGGTTCGCAACCTTGTGGCCCAATGTTCTTCACAAGAATTGTCTGCACCCCCTGACCGTGCAACTCTTGGACAAACGCTGTAATAGACTTGGAAGCCTTGGGAAGAATGCTCTGCTTTACCTGAATAGGGGAGAGTTTAAGGATTTTGTATGCGTTGTTGATGGTGTCAAAAACCTGTTGCTTGAATACCTTGAACTATGGGAGCATTAAAATCTATCGAGATCAGTCGAATAGCAGCACCGGAAGCGACAAAGTTTTCTCCATGTTTGAACCATGACCCCACTGACTGCAATCCCAACACATATGCAAAGTAATATGACATGGTTACCTTTGATGATGGCGTGATAGAACACTCTTCAATGTCACATAAACATATATGGATGAGGATGGCGTGAGTACAAAACCATCACAAGTATGGAAGATGGCGTGAGTACACAAGTCATAGGAAGGTATGCGGAGAATGTGTTATACAAATGGTAAATTTACATTAGTTGGAAAGCTAAACACATGGAAACATTTATTTTTTGGAAGGGCGAAAATCAAGCTCTTTTATTGGCTGGAGTGAACAATGTTTGCCTACCCTAAAGGCAACAAAGAAAATGCCTATCGGTGTAATAAAGAATCATATTAATCAACTTTCAAAAACAACAATTACAACAATATTTGTTACACCAAAATTTTCTTATATAACCATTTACAATTATATGGATCGAAGTACACCATGTAATACCAATTTTACCATAGTAAAATTGCTTTCACTATAAGGAATAATTTAATAAACCATATTTTATTAAGTCATTTCTAGTTAAAACATGAAACTCCATGAGGACTAATTAAATAAATCCTTATTTATTTGATTTTCCTCTAGGAATAATTAATTAAACCACTGTTTAAATAATATTCGTGGTCATATTTAACCCAATTATGAGACATAATTAGATAACTAATTATTTATCTTATTTTTCTCTAGGAATAATTAATTAAATCATTATTTAGTTATTATTCCTTGTTAAATTTGACTAAATGACCTAGAAATAATTTAGCAAATCATTATTTGTTAATTATTCATTAACCACATTTTTGAAATGATAAATAAATCGTTTGTTTGTTTATTATTTCTAAATAAAGGTATTTAAGAAATTTAAATACCTTTTCCCTCCAACAAAATATAATAAAATATTCCAAGCGGTTAGATCTAGATTTTGGTTAATAATATTTTATTATGCGCCATTATCGAGGACAACTCAATATTTTTTTATAAAAAGGAGGGTTTTCCATTTGTTTTTCACTTTGATCACTTTCATTGTCATGCTTTGATGATTCTCATTGCTGCTACTATTTTCTTTGTTTCTTGAGCTCCCATAGATTTCAACACATTTTTGGTTTTCTACACCATTAAGAGAGAGAAACATTTGGAGGACAGCCAAGAACCCATCCCATTGAGGGGGAGTGGTAACATTATTATTTTTTCCCTTCCCAGGTGTTATAATATATTCAAAATTATTTATATCTTGTATTTTCCATTGGATGCATGGAGCAATTCTTATTTCTTTTCACCGTTAACTGCTTTTACTGCATAGATTTGCTTTTTTTGCAGCATTTTTTTTAACTATCGATTGCAGATCTAAAGAAGTTAAGCAACCATATTTGTTGTTAAGTTTGTTTGTCACACACAACTAAAGTGAGCTCTTTTCTTACACTTGTGTTAAGAATTCACGCAAACAAATGGTGACTCCGCTGTTGTAATTCAGATTCTTGCGTGACCAACAACTTCAATAACTAGGGTTTTTATTCAAATCTTTTCAGTATCTTGATGTTGCTTTTTAATTTTTATGCCCTAAAACAGTAAAAATTCTAACTTTTGGGTGTTTTCCGCAAGTAACAGGTGTCGATTTACAAAGGTGGCTTATTATAGGCAACCTCTAAGCTCCTCATTCAATTGTCAACTCAAGGTAAGTCTTCTTATTTCAAGAGTGTAAACACATTATATGCAAGTGATATCGAACGATAGTTACTCTATATTGCTTATGAAAAGGATTATCTAATTCTCAAAGTTCAATCAACTTAAGGAGAAATGAAATGGTATAATGTAGCTAACTACTCTGTCTAGCTCAGAAGGAGAGAAACCTATGATTGAACAGCATAACGATGAATTGAAAAAAAACCTGAATGAATTGAACAACAATCTGAATGATTTGAACAACAATTAATTATACAATTTTGTAATGGAATTCTCTTTCCAAAATAACTAATTGACATCTTTCTATAATTAATCAATAATTGGACGCCTTATTGTACTGAGGGAACGATCTAATTCTTAGAGATAGATAGCAATGAACAGTAGTTACTCTAAGATTCATAAAGTGACTATAAAGGCGTTAGGAGAAAATGAAAACATCTAACAGCGATAAAGCATTACTGTAAACCAGAAAGCACGAATGCTAAACTATTCTGATGAAAGAGAAACTGTAACCTCATGCGTTTCTATTTTATCGAGTGGAAAGGTAATTCACAAACTGCATCAGATAACTGGACATCAATTCTGTAACTAACGCAAAACACAAAAATTGGCGAGGAAACTCCCAGGGGTTGGGTCCAAACCAACAGAAGTTCTAACGCAATGAAAAACTCAAAAGATGATCGTTCAACACATAAAAACTCTTTATTAAATTGAAAGATAATATAGGGATACAAATGAACAGTTCTGTCCTGATACGTTGATTATAGAAGAAAATTCCTATTCAACTCCCCTATCTATTTCATCATCAGTCCTTTTAAAGGCGTTTTCACGCAGTGGGATGATATTTTCCAAATGACAGCCAGTTATCTTTCTTTTAACGTTGGTTCAGATGCTCTGCTTTCCTGTACATAGAGATACAATAAGTCAAATTTCTGTTATAAAACGTTCTTTTTGTCGTTAGACCAATTTTCCTGATTTTCATAAATCTTATTTTTCTTTATTGTTAAGATGAGGAATAATTCCTAAAAATGTATCACAATTCGAAGTAATCATAGGGTGAAACATACCTTAATTCCGGCCCAACATACTCCCCCGCTTACCTATTTGCAGGTCCTTGTGCAAACAAATGGTTGAGAAGCAACCGTGTTAAGGAGTAGGCATGGTAGACTTCTTCCTTGTATGCTCTGAAACCTTGTTTCTGTCTAATTCTTTCAAAGGCAGTGTTTGTGTGTCCTTATGGCACTTCGTAGTCATGATCGTAACCCTTAAGGGGGTACCAGATAAGAGGGCATCTATACCTGCACCCTAACCATGCAGGACCCATGCTAAAGACCAGGTTACTATATGAAAGGAATCTGGAGGCAGCTGCTTTGAAGTTTCTGTAGCCAAATGGCTCCCTATTCTTTACATTATTTGTGGAGGCCATCCATATTTGTTTGGCTACTACCAGGGCTGCTTCCTGAATGTCTTCAAAATATTCTCGCCCATTCTCTATAATGTCTTTATGGATGGGTACCAACTTTGTCCTTACACCCTTTCTCACATGAAATTCTCGTGTTGGATGAACAACTGAAGGGGTTTAGTAGGTTCTCCTCTAACCCACAAGTCTAGGCCATGTTCTCTCTTTTGGAAGATGTTATAGGCTTTGGCCAACCTAATCTGGTTCTTAGCGAACGAGAGGAAGGCTTGGAACTGGACATATCCTATAAAGGGACTAGGATTGCTGTCCCTGTCCTCTTCTAGAAAGAAGTTGTGCATGTAAAGTTCACATAAAAGGCATTGGACTTGTTCATCTTGATCATTGCAGCAGTGGAAGAAATCTTCTATGGTTTTGAAGGTTGTGGGCTTCCCTACCCTAACGACCTTCCTTTTTAGCAGTAAATATCGCTCCACTAGGAATAGGGCATAGTTGGTGGCCGGTGCCCTGCAGGTTAGTGCATCAAAATACATAGAACAAATCGTAGTGATTTGTTTCTTGGATTGATCCACTTGGGATTGTGCCCTTTTTACCTTTGCCTGCTCCTCTCTTAGCTGGGAAAATGTTTCATCTTCTTTGGTGGAAAGGTTTGTGAATTTATTGAGTAGTGCTTGATATTATTGTGCTAGTACTACTTCCTTTTTTCAATGTGCCAACTCATTATGTGTTCAAATTAATTCATTATACCATTTTTAATTGACATCTCCTTCAATTAGAGGGGCATAGGTAGGGGTTTCCTCCGTTTGGGTTCCCTTTTCGTTAGTGAATTCTTTCCTAGTTTGGACAGAGGCATCAAAAGTGTCCACCATGTCTGTTTGTATCTCGATATAAATGGTTCTTTCCAAGTCAGTCTACATCTCAGCCTCAGCAGTATCTGCTAGATTAGTCTGCATTTCAACCTTAGTAGTCTCTGTTAGGTTAGTCTACATTCTAGCCTCAGCAGTCTCTGTTAGATCAGTTTGCATTCCAGCCTCAGTAGTAGCTAACAAATTGCTGATCAATTCAGTTTGGGTTTTTGCCGTGGTCAATTATTTCTTAGGCTTTCGGGTCTTTCTTACCTCCTTTAACTTCTTTCCCAAATTTTTTACCAATTTCCTTAGCCTTTTGCAGGTTCTGCTTAATTTCTTGAACTTATTTTCGGTTAAATTTTCTTTTGGTCTGGATTCAGCAGGGGGTGGAGGAACAACAACCTCTTTTTCAGGTATGGTGGTGTCAATTTCAGGTTTTCTTGTGGTGGTGTCTTCTACCTGTATTTCAAAGTTTACTTCTATATAAGGGTCCTGGCTGGGGGAGGCAATGTTACCCTTAGGTGTCAAAGGAACTATTTCCATGCTTGTGTTCTACTCCTAGGGGATGATGTCTCCTAATTTATTTTCAGATTCAGATTCCTCCTCTGCATGTTCCCCCTCATTCATGCCATCATTATCTAGAGGGGACAAGGCCCTAAAAGCCTGTGATTCCGCTTGATAGGGTAATACCTCGATGTGGCCGGAGCTATTGGCAGTGGTAGACTGGTCTAATGGCTCTTCTTGCTCTCCATCTTGCTCAAATAGGCTTTTAGTTTCATGGGATGTCCTCATTTTCTCCAAGACTCGAGCCATATCCTCCTCATAATCTTGTAAGTGTGTATTTTGAGGGCTTGAGGGAATTCAGTGGGATGGCCCTGCCTCTTCTATGAAGTCTGAGATTCCTTGAAGTCTTTTGGACCTATTTTGCCTGCTTGGTTCTGAAGTTGAGGCATGAGTCCTTTTCCTTCTGGGTATGTTCATCCTGGGAAGCTCAATTTCTGTTATGCCAGGGTTTTCCTCAGGTATCTGTGCGACAGGGTTAGCAAAGTTGTCCCAGGCTATCTGCTGCTTGTCCAACTCATGTATTATGATTAGTTTTATTAGCCTGTGGTGATTGACAACTGCTTGAGGGTTTTTAGCTTTTATTATTCGAACATCAGTGTCATGTAATATAGAATTTAAGAAAGCAGGTAGGTTAACTGAAATATTTTGTTTAAGCACAACAAATAGTTTAAGTTGATGGGGGTTTACCACATCTTGACGTCCTTCGCATGTAATGAATCTCTAGATGAATTCTGTTAGTTCCTGCCATGGTTGATGTAGAGAGTTAGGGTTAATCCCTTTTCCTTTTCGCTCCAATGTCTCTTCCAGATCCTGATATGCTGCAACTGCCTCTCGTAAGAGAAGATGTTTCTATGTCCATCGCTCTCCTTCCGCTGGTATTCCAGAGACTTCAGCAATAATTTCTTTTGTGACCGATATAACTCTTCCCCTGAGCCTGGTTTTTCCCTCCTATAGGTTTTTCAGGAACTCAATTGCTACTTCTATATCAAGTCCTTGTAGTCGGTGTAAATATGCCAGCCAGCCAACTTGCTGGAGGATAGCTCTAGCTGCATCTGAAATCGAGAAGTTCGAAGGTTCATTCCAGAGAGAGTTTCCTTCCATGGATGGTGTGCTTTCTTGAGCTAATTTCTCCTTATGATTGTATTCTCTTTTGGCTCGTTTGTTTAGAATGAATACTGTATGCAAGAGAAAGGGAGATTGCAGCCTTCTGCAAGTAAATTTATACCTTAATTGCGATGCTCCTTTGGTCTTATCATCATATCCAATAGGATTTGTGTAGGAAATTCACATGCTTGCTTATTTATGACTAATTACACCCCCTCTGTCGAAGTAAGGGTGTCCACGTCCTCAAGTATAAGAGGGATTTGGCCAATCATGAATGCAAACGGGGGGAATGTCAAGATTCGATAATCATAGCCTGTACGTGAGAGAGGAGTCCATCGATTTCAAGTTTCAAGGGATGAGGAGTAATTGGGTAATTATAAGCGTATGCAGTGTAAAGGTTAGATTTGGAAGTTGTCATAAGATTATCTCATGTGGAAGTGATTGGAGAGGGAGAGAAAACAATATAGTTATTATTATGATCAGATTTCCTTCTTTAATGATAAGGTATGGCAGAAGCAAGACTGAGATAGGTAATGATTGGTGCCATCATAGAAGTTCAAACATGTAAGCATAACTCACATATAGTTAATTATGTGGTAGATTAGAATTATCATTAATTTGAGTAGTGTGCTTATGTTAAGAATGGAAGAAAAATGGGAGGTAAGGTATATGTAAGAGTAATTGGCTATCGTTGAAACATATTCTCATACCATAAGCAGAGCCACTGCTGCCAACAGGAATTCATAGCCTCGACAAGGTTGCTATTTTAACTCGAAAAATGAGCTAGGATCCTTATGTAAATATAGTTATTCTTTCAATTTTGTGGAGAGGACACCGTGCTGGTATGATAGCCAGATAGTCATAGTGCCGTTCACGAGGGTTGTAGCAGAGTGATCAGGCTGGCTCGTGATGAGACCTCCTGTCCTTCAAGTAATTAAGAAGGTCATTACCCTGGTGTGGTGGCCATTGTGGGCATGTCACTTGCTAAACTCTTATGAACATGGTAGGCTGGATTGTGATGAGACCCCCTATCCTCTCCTGAAAATTTTCATATGAGCATAGCACTTGTTTTTGAAACATAAGCATTTTGTTTTATGAGGAGGTCATTGTGCTAGTGTGATGGCTAGATAGTCACAGTGCCATTCAATAGGATTGTAACAAAGTGATTAGGCCAGCTCGTGATGAGACATCATGTCCTTCAAGTAATTGAGAAGGTCATTACCTTGGTGTGGTGGCCATTGTGGGCATGTCACTTGCTAAACCCTTATAATCATGGTAGGTTGGCTCGTGATGAGACCCCCTATCCTCTTTTTAAAAATTTAAATAAGAACATAATAGTTATTCTTTATACATGAAGGGAGGCTCATTAACTCCTTAAGAGTTAGGGATGGTGAGATAAGTAAAAGGAATGCCAATAAAATTAATACCCCTTATCCCTATTTTTTCATATTGGAGGGACACACTACTCGAAAGAGCAGAAAGATATACCATCATAGGATCATGTATTGTATGATAACATAATTGAGCTGGGAATGAATTAGCCTTTCATTTCATATATATACAATGTCGGCTTCCATTTTAGATATTATAGTGTCAAAGGATCATCTTATTTGTAATTTTTACTGCTTCCCTCCTCTCTTCAACTACCACTTCTTCCTCAGAGATGCCTTTTATAACTAGGGTGTGGATTGAGGGGAGGATATCGACAAAGGAAAGAATAAAATGAAAAAACAAGGCTAGTCAATCTGATTGAACATCAAGGAAAAATAAAAAAACACGGCTGTTCAATCCGTTTGAACAACAGCTGTTCAATTGAATTGAACAAAAACCATTCAAAGAATTTGAACAAAAAGGGATAAAAACACAAAAAAATACGGCTATTCAATCCGATTGAACATCAACTATTCAATTGGATTGAACATCAGCCGTTCAAAGAATTTGAACATCTAGGAAAAATAAAAACACAAAAAGAACATGGTTGTTCAATCAAATTGAACATCAACTATTCGATTGACTTGAAGAACAACTGTTCAAAGCATTTGGACAAAAAATAAAAAAAAATAAAAACACAAAAATTGGCTGTTCTATCCGATTGAACAACAACTATTCAATTGAATTGAACAATAGCTGTTCAAATAATTTGAAAAACAAGGAAAAATAAAAAACAAAAAAAACATGGCTGTTCAATTCGATTAAACAACAACTGTTCAATTGGATTGAGCAACAACTGTTCAAAGAATTTAAAGAACAAAAAACAAAAAAAAGTACGGCTGTTCAATTCGATTGAACAACAACTATTCAATTGGATTGAACAACAACCATTTAAAGAATTTGAACAACAATAAAAATACAAAAAGCACGACTGTTTAATTGGATTGAACAACAACCGTTCAAATAATTTGAGCAACAAAAGATAAGAGGATGAAAGAAAAAATGCAATTGCGAGTATGAAGAATGTACAAAAAAATAAGAGCTAGGAATTGTAAGGAAATTATATACACTATTTACAAATGATAGTAGCAAACTCTCATGTACTTGAGGTTGTGGGGTTATCACCTCCTTCAGCCACAACTTGGATGGTAGGATCGTTTTATACCTGTTGGAAAAAATATTCCTTTGTGAAAGGTTTGCGATAGAGGCGTGCTCTGTGCCCATTTACTCAAAATGTAGAACTAGATCCATCTATGGTGGTCAAGGCGAGTGTGCCATTGTTGTGTACTTGTTGAATTTCATATGGACCGAGCCACCTTATTTATAATTTTCCCAAAAAATCTTGAAATCTGGAGTCATAGAGAAGTTCCTAATCTCCTTTCTGGAACGTCTTCTTTTTGATGAGGTTATCATGACACTTAGCTCGTTGCTGTTGTATGATTGCTGTGCGCTGTAGAGCCAGTAGCCATGTTTCATCCAATTCATTTATTTGTTGGAGTCTTTTGGTTTGGGCCTCAGTCAAGTCCAATCCTACTTCCTGGGCTGTCCTTAGATTTTTGACTTCGAATTCAATGGGAAAAATGGGCTCTCTTCCAAACACTAAATGATATGGAGAATTTCTAGTGGTGTTTCGCTAGGTTGTGCAATAATCCCATAAGGCTTCTAGTAATCTAGTGGCCCAGTCCCGAAGATGTGTTGACACTGTTTTGGTAAGAACTTTGTTGGTGCTTTTGACCTATCCATTTGCCTGTGGGTGGTAAGGAGACGTGACTCTGTGGGTGATGTGATGATTCCGTAGAGTGGCCGTGATATTATTACTTACGAACTGTGCCTCTCTATCGGTTATCACTTCCCGTGGTAGACCATATCGCACAAATAGCTCAAACAGAAAGTTAATCACAGATTCCTCCGTGGCTCTTGGTAAGGCTACTGTTTCCACCCATTTTGTTACATAGTTCGTGGAAACCAGTATGTAGGTTTTCTGATTCGATGGTGGGTTGAACAACCCAACGAATTCTAATGCCCACTGTTCCAATGGTCCTATTACCAATTGTGGTTGCAGTGGAATTTCGTCTGCTTGGCCTGGGCGGCCCATTCTTTGGCAGCTATTGCAGACTTGGACATATTTTTTCACATATTTGAAGATCGTGGGCCAATAATAACCTAATTGTAATACTTTGTGTCCCGTTCTGTGATCTGCGAAATGGCTGCCACATGGTTCATCATGACAGGCCCATAGGATGTCATAGATTTCATCCTCTCTGATGCATCTGCGTATGTGCATGTTGGCCCCCGCATGGAAGAGGTATCCATCAATACAGGAGAACCTTGGGCTACATTGTACAATCAATTTTCATTCTCTTGATGTTAAATGTCTGGGCAACTTTCCCACTACCAAGTAATTTTCCACGTCTACATACCATGGCGTTTTTACTGCTACCACAAAGAGATGTTCGTCAGGAAACTGATCATCGACTGCTAGCATGTCATCCGTCTTTGGAACCCTAGACAGGAAGTCTGCGGCCACGTTTTCCTTTCCTGGACGGTCCTTGATAGTTATATTGAATTTCTACAATAGCAGCAACCAACGAGTTATTCTTCCATTCGTGATTGGTTTATTTGCTAAATATCTAATGGCAGAGTGATCAGTATACATGAGTACTTGATAGCTAGTTATATAATGTCTAAATTATTTAATAGCATAAATGATAGCCAGGAACTCCTTTTCAGTCACTACATAATTTAATTTGGCAGGAGTGAGGTTTTTGCTGATATAATAAATAACATAGGTCTTTTTGTCTTCTTCTTGGCCAAGGACTGCCCCTATTACTGTGTCAGATGCATTTGAAGAGATGTGAAAAGGTAACTTCCAGTTAGGCCCTCGTAGAAATGGTGCTATCGAGACCAGTTTCTTTAAATATGCAAAAGTGATGTGTCACATTTATCAGTCCAGTGGAATTCAACATTTCCAGTTAATGCATACAAAGGTGCAGCTATTTGTGAGAAATTCTTTATAAATCTGCAATAATATCCTGCATATCCCAAAAAAATGCGTACCTTCTTCTACGTACAAGGTGTGGCTAATAGAAGGATTACCTCTATTTTTGTTGGATCTACCTGTATTCCGGCTGTAGAGATATAGTGTCATAGGATCACTCCTTCAGTCCTCATCATGTGGCATTTTTCATTGCTTAAGCATAAACTGGTGGCAATACATCGTTCCAACACCTTTTTTAGCGTTTTTAATGCTTGATCAAAGTCCTCACCATATGGGGTGAAGTCATACATATAGATTTCAAGTCCCTCATTTATTAAGTCAGAAAAAATGTTGATTATGGCTCTTTGAAATGTTATTGGGGCATTACATAGCCCAAATGGTAAAACCCTATAAGCAAAAGTACCCCATGGGTAGGTAAAGGTCGTCTTATCCTGGTCTTCAGGGGCTATCTAGATTTTATTGTAACCACTGAACCCGTCAAGAAATGAAAAGAAATGTTTCCCTACCAATGTATCAAAAACCTGGTCAATAAAAGGGAGGGTGAAGTGGTCTTTCTATGTTGCTTTATTCAGTTCTCTATAATCCACACAGGTTCTCCATTTCCCATTCTTTTTAGGGACGACCACCAGAGGGGAGACCCATTTTCTGTCTGAAATAGGATAAATGAAATTTACATCCAATAGTTTTTGCAGCTCCTCTTTTACAATATATTTTAAGTGTGGGTTTAGCCTTCACTGAGGTTGTCTAATGGGTTGAAATTCCTTATCAATATAGATGTGATGGGTGCATAGCTGAGGATATAAGCCCTTCATGTCTGGGTAGTCCCAAGAAAATTCCCCTTGATACTTCTGTAGAACTTTTATGAGCCTTTGCTTTTGGTTACCATCCAAATTTCCATTGATATTCATAATCTTCCCTGGCTCAATATCAATGGGTATGCTGTAACACACAACGATTGTGGGAATATATTGATCCTCAAGGTCTGTCAAGGGGTCCTCTTGAAATTCATCTTCAAGGACTGTTTTCAACATTTGGCATTCTAAATTTTCAGACGTGGGTGGCTAACTCATAAAATTATTGATTGCATCATCTTCAGTTTGATCCTTAGATTCAAGAGCTTCCTCTAATGTCAGAGGTGGACGAATGTTTTTCTCCCAATATGTATATGGATGCTTGTGAATTTTTACCATGGGTAAGCTTGGTTTGGCAGGCACATAAATAATGATATTTTTTATGGAATCTCCTCTAGTGATGGTCATGCTGCCTATTCGACAGCCTATGTAAGCATCGACTATCGCCAACCAAGGTCTCCCAAGAATCAATGGGTTCCTGTCCATCCCGTTCTTTGGATTAATAAATAAAAAATCAGCTGGATATTCCCATAAGTCTACGGAGACCAGGATGTCCTGCACTATTCCTTCTGGTCTGATAATAGACCTGTAACCGAGTTCCAATAGCGTAGCCGTGGGTTATAAAGTTGATTTTCCTAGTTTTTCATAGGTTCCCATAGTTAGGATATTAATGGCTTCCCCTAAGTCGGCCAATGTCTTTAGAAAGGAGTGGCCAGAGATTTGCATAGTTATTATGGGATTTCCTGGGTCTTCATATTTCATGGGCAATTCCTTACCTAGTAATAAGTCAGATAGCGCCCCTACTACATGAATGGTGGGTACAACCTTTGCCTTTTTTATTTGCTTCTTCCCACATAGATGTTTAATTGTTCTGGTGTAGATGGGAATGCCTTGTATGGCCTGAAGAAGAGGGATTTTGACACAAAGGTTTCTTGACTCCCCTAGGATGTCAAAATATGGAGAGACTATTGGTCTAGGTAGAGTTAACCTTTCAGGGAATGGAGGTGGAGGCACCCCAATATCTTTAGGCCTCCCTTGCTCAACCGTTTCCTTCTCGTCCTACCTTCATTTATGTTATATTTGCTTGGCTAGGTTCAGTTGAAGTTCCAGGTTCGGATTGAGGTGAAGTCATGAATTTTGCTGGTGAGATAGTACATCCTGATCTTAGCCTTAGTTCATTTCATTGCCTATGTTTAGTGTTTGTGTTTGGATCTTTTATAATCTGAATTAGCCGAACGGACCTGTTATTAGGATTTGGATTGGGTTGGGCTGGTAATTGAGGACGTATGATATGCTGAGGGTTGTGCTGGACTGGGTATGGAGCTGGAAGTGTAGGTTGATTTTGGACCCCTGCTCCCATTGGTAAGTTAGTCATTCCCAGGGGTCATTTCCAATTTTTGGGCCAATTGGTTTGAGAAGGGGATTTTGGCCACTGGGCTTGATATGGAACGTTTTGCCAATAAGGGGGAGAACAAGGAAAGATTGGCCAATTATTCCTTGATGAGGGTTGTGTTGGCCAGGGTGGTATAGGAAATGACTGGGTCGGCCAAGTGGAAAAAGGGTTTTGATTATGCCAAGCTGCTGCAGGGTTTTTCTAGTTAAACTGTGGAGAAGAAAAGAACTGAGGCAGGTCTTGAGTCATACCTGGTCGTGCTTGCCATTGTCGACACTGATTCATTAGGTAGACTAGTTCTGTCTCTTCCTCTGCTTCCTTGTAAACTACTTTCAGTCCTGAGAGTGAAGGGAAATGGTCCGTGGTATGGTCCTTAGTGCAGATAGCACAGGTCTGAACTGTGTCTAAGGGGCATTCCCTTTGGCTGTGCTTCTTCTGAAAGCATGGGAAAAATACGACCAAGTTCTGCTCTGCTATAGCTTGCTTTTGCTTGGCTTGTAAGACATCAAGCTGCGTTGTCAAAGTACCCAAAATTCTAGTTTTGAAGTCTTCCAAAATATTACCAAACTATGCTCTGGTTACGTTGCCACTAGACTGCTTGAGATATTTATTTGTTGAGTCTTGCCCAAGCGGCCTATTTCATGTACTGCCTTGAGAGCACCTAATATAGAGCGAAATAATGTCATCATATTCTTCTTGATAGATGTCCCATCTTCCCATTATATTGAGTGTTTCAACCCATTCTTCTTTCATTCCCTTAATTATTGTTGCTTTCAAGATATCTTTGGATAATGCAGTATATGGGGACCTTTGCAGATTATACTGAAATCTTTCAATATACTCTTCTAATGTCTCGTTGTATTTTGCAGACATATTGAAGATTTCATCTTTTAATTCCCGAGTCCAGAAATAATCTTGATATTTAGTTAGAAAAATGTTCTTCATTTAGTCCTAGTTATTGATGGTTCCCCCACCGAGTCCCATGAACTAGCGTAATGTTTCCCCCTTCAAAGTAGAGGGGAATAATTTTAGTTTCTGAGGATTAGTGGTATAGTCGTATCCCCTACATAAGATGTTGAACTCAAATAAAAATGCATCAGTATCTTCCAAGGTAAACCCATGGAAGGTGGGGATGTTTTGCAGGGGAATGGATCTCATAGGGGCGTTAGTAGCATGGTCAACAATGGGATATTCCAATGTCGACGTCTGCCTTTGATTTTGGTTTTTATTATTTTCCATTTGTTCAAAGATATGCCAGTATTCTTTGGGGATTTCTTGTTCAGGAGGAGTGATCTTAGCGAGATTGGGCGACGAGTGGGAGGAGGCTTTAGAGCACTCCCTTGATTTGAAATACCAAGCGTCTTGATTTAGACCACCTTTTCAAGGGATTCAGGCTCTAGAGCCCCTAATTGTATTGCCCCGCTAGTTTCTCCTTCTCCTTCTTGTAGATTGGAAGAACCTCCCTCTCTCGAAGGGTTAGTACCTATGTGTTCAATAGTCTGGAGGCTTTGTTCATACCCTTCAGTTTCACTATGAATCTCGGCATGGGCTGCAGGTGGCGAGGCTGCTGCCTGAGGGAGAGTAGTAGGAATTTGAGTGGGAACGATTCCGGGTCCTACAGATGCCTGGGATTCAACTTTCTTAATGATTTCGTCTATATATGTTGTTCTTCCAAGGATCACCGGTCCCTTGGATTTTGGGGATTTTTGCGAATGATTTTGATTTGTTTCTATATTTTTCTTCCTAGTCATAAAACAAAAGCACCTATTCTACTAGTCTTTCCAAAAATTGCTGAGAAGCGGGCTAGGGCGCAAGCATTTTTCTTGCCGGTACGCAGGTTCTTACCTCTCATTTTTAATACCCAATTCTTCACAGCAATAGAGAAAGATAAATAAAGGACATCACTCTTAACGCTCTCCCCAGCAACAATGCCAAAAATTTCGGTTCACAAAGGTGGCTTATTATAGGAAACCTCTAAGATCCTCATTCAATTGTCAACCCAGGTTAAGTCTTCTTATTTCAAGAGTGTAAGCGCAGTGTATGCAAGTGAGATCGAACGGTAGTTACTCTATATTTCTTATGAAAAATATTATCTAATTCTTGAAGTTCAATCAACTTAAGGAGAAATGAAATGGTATAATGTAGCTAACTACTCTGTCTAGCTCAAAAGGCGAGAAACCTATGATTGAATAACATAACGATGAATTGAACAACAACCTGAATGAATTGAACAACATAACGATGAATTGAACAACAACCTGAATGAATTGAACAACAATCTGAATGAATTGAACAACAATTAGTTATATAATTTTGCAATGGAATTCTCTTTGCAAACTAACTAATTGAATCCAACTAACTAATGAAATTGTACTGAGGGATATTCCAATGTCAACTAAATAATGGAATTCTTGCAGTTTTTTGCATCTTTTCCAGCAAATCCGATTCATTAGATCCCTGTCCCTTAGACCTTAGATATTTTTGACGTCTTCTTTGTTTTGAGTCAATTTCGCTCGCCTTTTAGACTAGTTGTTTGGGAAGCTTTATTTTGGGTTGGATCTATGCATGTGTAGCTGTTTATTTTACTGTCATTTCAGTTTTATTTGCAATATTTCAACATTTTCTATTTTTTCTTATACAACCATACGTGCTTAATTAAAATTAATACATGACTTGCACATACGCACACCTGGAGCAAAGAGTGCTTGGTTTACAATGCCAAGCCAAGACATAAACATCAGAATTAATTAATCTGCCTCACTGAGCCTTTGTTTATCACTCTTCAACCTTTTTGTGTCATTTGTGACTTGCCATCATTGCGCCCCCAATGCGTTTATCTCAGAGACTCCAATGCCTTCAACCTTAGTTTCTGTTAGAAGAATTACTCCACCGCGTAGGGTCCGAGTTCGTCCTCTGCCAAGTCCCCATACTGACTCTGATTCTGGTTCATTGGGTTCTTCCTCTGATTCCAAGCCCGGTTCCCCTCACCCTCATACTATCATCATGTCAGGTGCCAATGCAGGTGCACGTCCTCAAGATGGTGGTGGCCATAGCCCTATCGCTGGGGCCACTACTAGCGGATCCATTACTGGAGCCATTCTGGCTACTCCATTGCTACCTTTTATGGCAGGTTTAAGCCTTCCTAATTTCAGCTAGTTAATCAACGACCCTATAATCCACAATCTAGGTTGGCTCGCTATGCCAAATAAGCTTCCTTCTGACATTCCTAAGTTTGAAGGAAACACTGGAGAGGACCCTACTAATCACGTCCGCTCCTTCCACATGTGGTGTTCGTCCAATTCCATTACCGATGAATCCATTCGCCTTCGTTTGTCGAGCGTAAGCTCGCTGGAGAAGCTCCAAAGTGGTATGTTGACCAGAATTCTGCATCTCATTTCACTTTTGCGACTCTTGCTAAAGCATTTTTGTCCTAATTGTAGTTACCTCTCTGATATGATACCAGTACTGAGTTGTTGATTGCATTTCGTCAAACTTCTCCCACCTACCTTTCTAACCATATCCAAGAATGGAATAGAAGGAGGAGCTTGAATCGAGCTCCTCCATTCGACGACCGTGTCTATATGGATTGGTTTCTTAGAATGTTTTTTTCCTTCCATTGGTAAATATTACACGTCTCATTTTCCTCAGATAGAAGAATAAGCTCTCCAGGTCACGTTGAAATATGACTTGATCTACGCCCAGTCCGGTTATGTTTATACCATTTTGTCAGATCTCCCTAGACTTGGAGGTACCAACGCAATGGGGGCATCTCATGTCACTGACGATGTCATTGGATATATTTCACATGCGTATACTCATCCTTCCATGGTTTATGGTTTTTCTCGGGGGGGGGGGAGGACTAGCTCCTCCAACACTTATCCTCCTCCCGAAAACATGTATCCGGGTCAAAGCACACCTTATGCATTTTCCCAACTGGATGAACCAATGCCAGGGCCAGATATTTCTCAACCTATTTACCCCAATTTTTCCCAACCTCTTTTCTATCCTTATCCATAGCTTGGTACTCCATGCCCTCCGGTATCAACACCCTGCCTCCCGTGCCTTCTCAATCTCTGCCATAACAGCCACCGCCTTGTCAAGGTCAAGTGTATGTGCAGTAGAGCACAACTAATCCTCATAATTTGAAGAAAAAGAATAAGGGGAAAGGCAACCATAACCAACCAATACAGGGTAACCAAGGGTGCCAAGGTAATCAACCAAACACACCCCAAGGGAACCAACCTAACACTACAAACCAGCAACAGGGCGATCAACCCAAGCATAAAAAGCCTCTTCATATGAACAAGCCTTGTTCGTGTTGTGGTCTCCATGGAAATTATACTCATGATTGTCCACTTTTACCCCATATGAGCTAGTTGTGGGAAGCACGAGCAACATCTAGGGGAAAATAAGGATATGTTGTTGCCCAACCACCTCAAGTTCACACCTCTCCTCTGTTGAAGTCCAACAAGAAATTTCAGCACACACACTAGTGTGGTACCAATAGGTCCTAACAACACCTACACTAGTGTGGGCTAAATTTGGTCTAGTGTCTAGTTTAATTTTCCCTTAAATTAAATTGGATAATAAAATGAAATCTTATATCATAATTACTTGTAAAAGTTAACTGAGTGTGATAAACTCACTTAGCTCATGTATTTTGAGTTGAGGGTGGTTGGTGAGGCATGTGAGTAATTCTATTAGTTATGGAGTTTGAATTGCAGTTGGCGCATTAGTTTAATGCATGAGTAATCAGTTCACTAAGTTAGGTGAGTTAGAGTCAGTTGAACTAGTTGTAACTGTTTGTTGAACTAGTGAGAGATCAAGTGAATTAAATATTTAATTCAAAATCAGTGATCTTCTATGAAACTGATGATTTACTATTAATAGCTGCATGCATGTCAGTTCCAGTGGAGACCTAATTGAGACAAAGGTTAAAGGGAAGTTAACTATCAGTTGCGTGATTAGTAAGTTGCTTGCATGCAACCAGACATCCATTGGAGTGCCCATCATCCTTGCGTAGTTTAGGAAGGCCAAAAATTCCTAAAGAATAGGGATTGCATTCATTAGGAATTGCGCAAGCAAGGCAGACTATTTAGAGGCCGAGAATTAGCTAAGTGTTGGTTAGTTTTGTCCAAGACAATGTGAGACAGCTAGCAGAGTGCATGAGACTCTTGTGAGAAGAGTGCATTGTAATTGTTTCATGATTCCATGGTTAATATAAAATAGAATATAGAGGGGTTTTGAGCAGCAAGCTTTCCCCAGGAAATTAAATGCGTTGTGGTTTGACTTGATTCTTTCTCTGCTTCATGTGATTAGCGATTGTGTTTAATTTCCACAATTGATTTCTAGAAGGATTCAATATCTAGCTTTAGTACATTGTTAGATCAGATTGACTCCATTGATATATACACATGTTTGTATAATTTATAAATGGTATCAGAGCACATAAATCACTATAGTGGAGGAGAAGTTGAGTTTGTGACTGAATATAATTTGAATTTACAGAAGACATTCTTGGTGCTAAGGCGGTTCAGGATTGAAATGGATTTCAATGGCTGGAGATTGGAGTATGCACTCGAGGGAAGCTCTAAGTATATTTCTTGGAAAGACAGGATGGAGGCAGTACTAGAGGACAACGGGTTGAAATAATTCATTGAAATGATGTTGTTAAACCTGTTGTAGCAGATGCTGCAAATCTTGATGCCTGGCAAAAGAAAGTTGCAAAGGCGAGGAGGATCTTAGGGTAGGCAAACATTGTTCACTCTAGCCAATAAAAGAGCTTCATTTTGTAATATTCATACGTTAGCATGAAACTAATAGGAATATTAATTTTGATTTTAAAATCTAGATAGATGAATAAATGGGCAAGGAGGCTCATAAGTTGCTTAAGTATGAATAGAAATCCCTCATAATGTGAAAAGGGATCATGTAATAACTAGATCAAGCATCCACATGTGTGAACAAGGTCTAAAGTGTGTGGAAAAAGTCAAGTTTGACCAAGTCAACAACATTTTATATGAGGAGTGGATCCTAAATGAAGACAACCTAATGCGAATGAAAATCGATCTAGCTAGTCAAAATGAAGATACCTTGAGTGTAAAAAGAGACAAGGCATGAAGATACAGAAAAGGTTGACTAAATCAAACAGCGCTGTAAAAGGATGAGCAAGGCACATAGAGACAACGTAATTGTGGTGGAGAAGCCTTTGAATGGAAGCAACCTCATAGTGGTGTGGGACCCTTGGTGAGGAAGCTCATCAAATATAAAATGGAGGAGATGGCAACCATATGGGCATGTTGGAGATTTTATGTGGTCTTTTTAGACTTCCTGCATACTTTGGCTGTTTAGCTAAGTTTGCTGCACTTCTTAGTGCAAGGGTTTTCGCAGGCAGGGATTCCCTACTCTTTCTTGGAGATCTTGTTTGAGAGATCTAAGACGAGATTTCTGAGCTACATTTCCCACTACTTGGTGTTGGGCCAAGCATTTACCTTTAGAAAAAATGTAGTCCCTTGAAGAAACTACATTATTTCTTAAGGTGTGTAGTGGGAGGGGTCAAAACCCCACTTTTGTGAGCTAGTTTCCCAAGGGAAGGATCAACATTTTCTCTGGAGAACAAGAGGAAGATTCTACAACCATTTCTTTGCATGTTCAACCATTTTTATGCAGAGCTTCAACTATACAGCGTGATTCAGCCATAGATCTGCAACAGTTCTTTCTTGTATATCATTTATGTCAAGAAACCCTTGCCGGGTCATCTTGGATCTATGTAAAAAGAGACTAGATCTCTGTTTGTATGCCTCATTGAGTAATCTAATAGAAGATCTGATTTGTTTCTCCATTTTCTGAGAGAGACTAGATCTCTGTTTTTATGCCTCATTGAGTAACCTAATAGAATATCTGATTTTTCTCTCCATTTTCTGAGCATAACCCTCTAATAAACTACGCAGTCTCTTATGCATTAAATTCTGTGTGTTGCAGTCTTGGGGTTTCATCAAATTTTAAGCTATTTGAGCATGGGAGGCCTGTTTAACTAGGCAAAAGACATTTTTTTCTGAAACTCTTTTGCATGTAAGGCCCTTATTACATAATCTAAGGGACAACCATTATTTTTCACTGTCATAGCTCAATCTTCAGAAAATAACGTTTTTGGGGCCAATATTGCTGCTTTTTCCCACTTGGTGATATTGTATGAAGGCATAGTTTGCTGCTGTGGTTGGAATACGATGGATGTGTGTTCCATACACTCTTATGATTTGATTTATTACTGTAGCTCCAACTTTAGAATATCTTAGGATATTCTTATTGTTGTAGATTTTCCCAATTTTGGGATATTACAGTGGTATCAAAGCTCTAATCTTGGCTCAGAATGTGTTCTTCGTCAATTACAGAGTATTATCATGGGGAGGAGAAGATCTGAAAGAGAGATCAAGACAAATCCTTATTTTCTGGAGAAAATAGGTTCTCAAAACTTCCCTTTCCAAATCTGCAGGGCAAAAGCAAGGGCATCAAAGAAATGAGGAGGGAAAAACATGAAGATCCCTCAACAAGATCTATAAATGAGGAAGGTTCTAAGTCCTCATCTTATGGATATGAGAACTCAGCCATATCATTAGATATACCATGTTCTATAGAAAATTATTCATGAAGTGGAAGAAAGGGGATGTGCCAAAGAGAGATACTCTTGGTGATTATTTGCAGGAGTATGAAGCTCAATGTAAGGAGTTCAAAGATCACTTGAACTTCGAAGGGTTTTGCCAAATTAAGGAGGAAAGGAGAACAAGGAGCAAGAAGCAAGGTGAGGGTAGATTCTTTCTATCTACTTTTGATGGATCACCTCTATGTCTAGCTAAGGTTTGGGTGAAGGAGATAGACACCTATGTACAACAACATCAAGTTTCAGAAAATGAGGCCATCAAAGTAGCAGCGCTGCATTTTGAGGGTAAGGCTTATGCTTGGTGGTTGTTTGAATATTTTTCCTTAAAAAATGCAAATACATCTACTTATGCGACGTTGATCAAGATAATAGTAGAAAGGTTTGATGGAGAATCATGTAAAACACTTTCTCTAGAGGCTGTCAAACCATATCAAACAAAACTTTTGAATGGGTTAGGAGGATCTATAAATCCAACTCCATTTCTAGAAACTATTGAAGAGGATTGTAAACCTTTCTGATACCTTGCCAAGGGCAAGATATCCATTAAATGAAGAGATTTATTCTCAATAATAAGAAATAAAGACTCCTCCTGCCAAAGGAGACCGAGATCTAAGGTCTCTTGTTGATGGTGAGGTATTTTCAACTGTTGAGGAGAAGGAAGAAAAGGCTGGTGATAATAGTGCAGTCATGACAAGAGCACATCTAGAACCTCATGGAGAGGAGGAAGGAGCAATTTCTCCAAGAAGAGAAACTCTTTCAGTCTTGCAAGGAGTTCCAAAGGATCTCACATATGGAGGTTGTGGCAAAATCCATGTGCAACATGTGCCACCATTATCAAATGGTGAGAATATGAATATTGCAGAGAATAAGAGGGAGGGCAAGCATCATATGATGAGGAGGATACACCCCTCTTTATCTACAAATATTGATGCACAAAGAAGGCAGTAGGGTCTATTCAATGAAGGAAAAGACCAATCAGTCCATACATCTATACATCTTGCTCTATGCCTTGATGTCTATTTGCAGGGAGGCATTCCACCAGGGAGACCCTCTGATTGGAAGAAATCTAAAGTGTTCTCTCAACTATATACAAAAGAAACATATTTGTATAAAGAGGGAACCTTGGAAGGGGCCACTACAACACTGAGAATTAATGATGGGAGGCTAAGCAATTTTCTGAAATTGACTTTGCTATCTTCCATTCATCTATTTGCGTTGGAAAGGATAAATTCAGAAATCTGTGTTGATATGAGCATAGTATGAAAAGGCCACTCCATAGCCTTGGAACAACAAAGGATACTCCAATATATAATGAAAATTTCTGAATATAACAAGAAGGTATTTCCATTCATGTATGTAGGAGAAAAACTGTGGAAGTTTTGGAGAAGGAGAACCTTTCAAAAGGAGGACGACTCTCCTAAACTTCAATCTTGTCTTGAGCAAGATCAGCTACAAGAGAGGCAACAAAAGAAAGTTGGGAATACACCAACATGTGACTTTGACATCAAGCATGTCAAGGAGGAGAGCCATCATATGACAAATGCCTCATTTCAGACTTCTACAGCACTGTCAATGTTGGGAAGCCTAGACCCTTATTTGGAGTCCCAACTCTTGATGAAATATTCCAAGGACCTATTCACATGTAAGGTTATTGATGGGCAAACAATGGATGGGAAGTATAAGGTAGTTGATGGAATAATTTATGTTCATGATCAGATCTACTTAACTAAAGATTCCAAACTCAAGAACAAACTACTTAACACAACCTATGAGGTCTTGCTTTCAAAACCCACTGGTTTCATTAGAGCTTATCATACTATCTTAGATGGATTCATGTGGGAAAATTTCAAGGAGGAGATGCACTCTCATATGAGTAAGTGCATGGATCATTTTCTGGTTAAGGAGGAACATAGCTCTTGGAAAGAGTTATCATTACCACCTCCTTATTCATTGAGTGTGATAAGGAGCTCATTCATAAGCTATAATTTTGATTTAAACCAAGTATATGATAAACATTGTATTGCTGAGCATCATATATATTTATTATGTAAATGCATCTTCTTAACACTCATGTGTAGGACTTGGCTCCAAGAGGGGGCACTCTTTCTTATGGGTCCAAGAAGGATGGGGCAGCAAACAAATGTTGGGAAGAACACTTTTCATACTATATTCTATGGAAGTTGGGGGTAAAACTGTGCTGGTTGCACATGAGAAACCATCATCATTCTCCTTTATTTCATATGGTAGCTAGCATGATTTAAATTATGATTCCATATGATGAAGATGTTCTTTTCTTTATTGAGGACATGATTCGAGGAGAGGCTCATTTGTTGAATGTGTCCTTGGGGAAAGAAATTTCCCACACCTTTTGCACTACATGCTTCAAGGGGAGCATGGGGAAAGATATGGCTACCATGGTAAATCACTTGTGTCTCCATTAGGTAGGCCATATGATTGTTTAGAGCACTTGGGACATACCTCTCATGAGTATTTGGGAGGAGATTTTCTATGAATTACCAAGTTGGGAGGTAATTCATTTCATTTTGATGATAGCATGGAGGTGGGAGACCTTCATTGATGATGAAATTCCCCATGATTGTCATCACTTCTATCTTGAGGAGGCCATTGATCAGCAAAGAGGTTTCCACATAGACCTTCCTTCCTTTCATAATGAGAGCCATTTGGTTTATCTACCAAAGGCCAACTTGCACACTTGGGAAGAACCATTGGGAGACATAATTATTGCAGAAATTCTAAAGCAATGGTGGAGACTGTTGAATGAGAAGGTCGCAAGGAGAAGAGGGGATATTTTGCAGCACCTTGCAGTTACTTGAGGACAAGCAACATTTGGGAGGGGAAAACTATAATATTCCTAAATTAGCATGCAACTAATAGGAAAATTAATTTTGCTTTTAAAATTTAGATAGATGAATAAATGGGCAAGGAGGCTCATAAGTTGCTTAAGTATGAATAAAAATCCCTCATAATGTGAAAAGGGACCATGTAATAACTAGATCAAGCATCCACATGTGTGAAAAAGGTCTAAAATGTGTGGAAAAATTCAAGTTTGACCAAGTCAACAACATTTTATATGAGGAGTGGATCCTAAATGAAGACAACCTAATGTGAATGAAAATCGATCTAGCTAGTCAAAATGAAGACACCTTGTGTGTGAAAAGAGACAAGGCATGAAGATCCAGTCAAGGTTGACTAAATCAAACAACACTTTAAAAGGATGATCAAGGCACATAGAGACAACATAATTGTGGTGGAGAAGCCTTTGCATGGAAGCAACCTCATAGTGGGATGGGACCCTTGGTGAGGAAGCTCATCAACTATATAATGGAAAAGATGGAAACCATATGGGCATGTTGGAGATTATATTGTATGTGGTATGTTTATACTTCCTGCATACTTTGGCTATTTAGCTAAGTTTTCTGCACTGCTTAGTGCAAGGGTTTTCCTAGGCGGGGATTCCCTACTCTTTTTTGGAGTTCTTGTCTAAGAGATCTAAGAGGAGATTTCTAGGCTGAATTTTCCACTACCTGGTGTTGGGCCAAGCATTTACCTTCAGAAAAAATGCAGTCCCTTCAAGAAAATTCGTTATTTCTTAAGTTGTGCAGTGGGAGGGGTCAAAACCCCACTTTTGTGAGCTAGTTTCCCAAGGGAAGGATCAGCCTTTTCTCCGGAGAACTAGAGGAAGAGTCTACAGCCATTTATTTGCATGTTCAGCCATTTTTATGTAGATATTCAACTATACAGCGTGATTCAGCCATAGATCTGCAACATTTCTTTCTTGTATATCATTTCTGTCAAGAAACCCTTGCCGGGTCCTCTTGGATCTATGTAAAAAAAGACTAGATTTCTGTTTTTATGCCTCATTGAGTAATATAATAGAATATATAATTTGTCTCTCCATTTTATGAGCATAACCCTCTAATAAACTGCGCAGTCTCTTATGCAGTAAATTCTGTGTGTTGCAGTCTTGGGGTTTCATCAATTTTTAAGCTGTTTGAGCATGGGAGGCCTGTTTAACTAGGAAAAAGACATTTGTTTCTGAAAATATTTTGCATGTAAGGCCCTTATTACATATTCTAAGGGACACAACTGTTATTTTTCACTGTCATCCCTCAATCTTCAGAAAATAACGTTTTTGGGGCCAATATTACTGCTTTTCCCCGCTTGGTGATTTTGTATGAAGGCATACTTTGCTGCTGTGGTTGGAATATGATGGATGTGTGTTCCATACACTCTTATGAGTTTATTTCTTGTTGTATCTCCAACTTTATAATATCTTAGGATATTTTATTGTTGTAGAATTTCCCAATTTTGGGATATTATAGATTTTCACCCTTCCAAAAAATTAAATGTTTCCATGTGGTCGTCTTGCCAACTAATTTTCTCCATGGGGTCATGGTTCAAACATGGAGAAAACTTTTTCGCTTCCGGTGTTGCTATTCAACTGACCTCGATATACTTTAATGCTCCCATATCTCTTACGGTTCTTGAGTTCAAGGTATTCAAGTAACAGGTTCTTGACACCATCGAAAATGCATACATAGGCCTTAAACTCTCCCCTATTCAGGTCAAGTAGAGCATTCTTCCCAAGATTTCGAAGTCTATTACATTGGTTTTTTAGGAGTTGCACAGTCAAGGAACGCATAAAATTCTTGTGAAGAACATTGGGCCTCAAGGCTGCAAACCATTCTGACTCAGTTACTTTAGTCATGCACCCAAATATTTTGATAAATATGAATGCTAAATTTCATACAATTACACTATGAAATTATATAACGGTGAGACTTGTTGAGCAACAATGATCAATGTTGTTTCTCTTAGAGACAACCTTGAGTTGCAAAATACCAGTGCCTAGAACATCTTGAAATCAGAGGTTAGATGTAGACAATTTTAAGGGTGCCTATGACAGAATATGGATTAAGAGGATAATGATTGTGGTGGCTCATGAATGATGAAGGCTTTGGAGTTTGATTCATGTGAATTACCCTATACTGCGAGAGGGCTCCGGAGGCCATATGGCTTAGTGGATTTTCAAATGGGCCAAGCATGAAATAATGAGCAGAGACTTTCAAAATATGCAGAGGTGTTGAGACGGAACGAAGGAGGAACCCGTGAGAGACATGCTTAAAAGTCTTAAGAATATGTCTCTCGTGAACTCAGAGGAAGCAGATGTAAGTGGAATGTGACCAACAATAGAGATTCGTGGAGCGCGAATTAAGGGGGCACATCAAGTTTAACACATGAACGTTATTCATACATGAATTCATGAATAAAAATGCATACCACTAGTAGCTACCTTACACGAATCATCAACGCAATAGAACATTGAAATATGATTATACATAAATGGGAGATGGCCAATAAACAAGAGAATATAGATACATATTACTCACTGCTCCATTTAGAATCAAAATAAACAACATTTTATATTATATTATGTTCAAAACAAATCTCCGAAATATGTGTCTCATAACATAAAGAGCACAGTCATACAGAACTACAACAAAAATTCTCCAAAATTCAGAACCTTTCTTTCATCACTGAACTCTCTACATATAGAGTTCTCCCTGAGGGGTTATGATCGAATCAACTTTCATGATCGGCCCACACATTTGAAAATCAAAATATCATAACCAAATCCCAGAGAATTCATCGAGAAATCACTCCCATAATTAGAAAATCAAAACAGAATCAATTGAAATCGAGATTTCAACAACAAAACATCATAATCAAACAGTAAAAGAAAAAACATAGTTGGCCATGGAGGACAAATCCTAGAATATTCAAAATGGGGCGGCGAGGAGTAGCCGTGAATAGGTGGGAAGTCTGGCTTCTATCACATGATTCCTTTGCCATCGAAAGCCTCCACTCCCTTATTCGCATGATTTCCACTGACCGTTATGAAACGACTAGTCATGCTACATGTGCCTAGCTCTTTAGCGGGGAGTTCTTGGACAAAATGAATATACCATAGCTATGCTTGTCCCACCAAAAACCCATGTTGTGTTTGACTTGAAAAACCAGAGACCGGGTTTCAGAGGGGGGCCGAACTAAATCATGAGCCATCAGATGTGTGATAGGGAGTGGAGATGAGGGGAAGATGGCAGAGATGAAAGTGAGGCCTGTGACATTAACACCCAGTAGGATGGTTAACAGTGAAAAGAGTGGGACAAGCCCGTGGAAGGGATTTGATGACATGGAAAGGAGGTGGGGCCCAAACTCATATCGTAAATCGTAATCGGGATTCAGGGAGTTTTTTTATTATGAGAATCGGGGGGTAAAGGTTAAGCAATGTGAAGTGCGATGTGCGATAAGAGGAGAGGTGATGTGGCATGACAGAGTGGTGCCCAAAATCATATCGCAAATTGCAATCGGGAGTCCAGGAGTTTGTTATTATGAGAAACAGGGGGTAAAGGTTAAGCAATGCGAAGTGCGATGTGCGATGAGAGGAGAGGTGACGTGGCATGACAGAGGTGGGGCCCAAACTCATATCGCAAATCACAATTGGGAGACCGGGAGTTTGTTAATATGAGAAACAAGGGGTAAAGCTTAAGCAATGCGAAGTGCGATGTGCAATGAGAGGAGAGGTGACTTGGAATTAGGGGAATTTTAAGGTCTAAAATGGGCCTCCTAAGGAAAATGTACAATCAAAATTCACTTTATGAGAACCAATCACATTTAGGGGATGACATCATCTCTAATGGTTGAGGTGGCATTGCTTGAGTTAAATGTACTTATTTGTCACATTCTCAATGGTGGATAAGAACTTATGGTTAACCATGGTAGTGCTCTAAGTATTTTTAAAGTCAAAGTAAAGTACTCATAATAAATGTTATTTCACACTTTTTGAATAAAAATATATTATTGTCACTTCATATTTCTTGAAAGAAACAATGCACATCCATATACATTTATTATATTATATTATATTATATTGTTTTTATATAGTATATTAATTACATGTTATTATAGAATTTAAATAATATAAATTTTAATTAATAGCATATAATATAATTAATAATTTATAAATTTATATTTATATTTTATTTTAAGTTATTTAAGTACAAAGGACAAATGCATTAGTTGTTCAATGATAATGATTTTTTATTGTAAAGTTCATTCTTATTTATAGTCACATTAATACAATTTTTTTATTAATTTTATTTTGGTGCAAGTTTTGAATTGAATTTAACTATTGTTACATGGATTATGGCACAAAAAGTGAATTGAAAATTCATAAATATTATTTTATTGGTTTAGCTATTATTTTATTATTCCCTTAGGAGGCCCATTTTAGACATCAAAATTCCCCTAATGCATGACAGAGGTGGGGCCGCCCGCAAATCGCAATCAGGAGTTTTTTTGTTATGAGAAACGAGGGGTAAAGGTTAAGCAATGCGAAGTGCGATGTGTGGTGGGAGGAGAGGTGACATGGCATGATGGAGGTGGAGCCACCCACAAATCACAATCAAGAGTTTTGTGAAGGACTGAAATGGTAACAAGAATGAAACAATGCGAAGTGCAATGAGTGGAGAGGTGACGTGGAGGAAAGGGTAGGTCCCATCTATATTGCAATCAGGGAAATGGTGCTGGTGAAGTTAACAAAAGTGTAAGTGTAATGTAGTTGGTGATGCAAAAAGGTACATGGTAAGTGCTCTTTCCTATTTTGACTGCTCTAATAACTTTGTTCTTTCATTGTTTTTCACCAAACTCAGGAACAAACCTGTTAATGGTATTTGATAGAAATTCCTAGCCTGATCTTCATTTCAAGGAGCTTGGTAAACCTGAACAACAACATAAATGCTGAAAGGTATGGTGGCTTTGTGATGAATAATTTCTCAATATAGATAGCCACTGGATCAAGATACATTTGACCTATTTATGAATATGCTGACCCAATCGATCCAACTTGATAACTTGGTACTACACATGTGTTATCCATGTTTTCAAACAACTCAGAACATATTTGCATTTTATCTGATGAATTTTGTGTCGATACTTCTACTGAACCAAAAAATAGGGCGGAATTTTCGATCATATCCATATCATAGCAACGTCTGAAATTATTACATGTACATGAAAACTAAATTTGAAAACTCCAACCATCCAATGTATCAGCTATTGGGTCATGAAGTGCTTTAGATGACTGTAGCGTTGGTTCCACTGAAATCTCATGATTTCTCCTGAAATTATCAACCAAAATGTGACCAAGATTCCCTTTCAAAATCTAAGATGAATTAAAGCATAAAGGTATAGAATCAAACCAGATCAATTCTTCCTCTGTTTTAAACTTTTCCTCTCTGTTCAACAGGTTCACTTCCACATCAACTGCAATATTTTTCATTTATTCAAGGGTTGCAATGTCCCTTTCTCTTACTTGAAATTCCATCTCTGGATTAAAGGCATCTGGGTAGTGCAAGAGAGCTACTCCTGGGGGTGGCCTTATATCAGTAGGCATTAAATGATACAACTTATTGAACATGGATGAAAAATACTGTACTTTCTCCCTTGGATGTATTTTTAAATGTTCATACTCTTCTATGATAAGAAAGACATTTCCCATGATTACCCATTGACATAGAAAAAATTGCATGAATTGATGAAAATTGCTCATGCTAGCAGCTAGAAGAATCTCAAACAAATTTTTAACTTTACCTTGCCATGGTAGTACAAACATCTAGATACATACATCATATTCTTCCTTTGCTGATGACTGCAATACCCTGCCTAAAGGATCATGGTAAACATGCAACATAAGATCTTCTAGAAGATTTGTAATAGGAAAACAAACCTCATTCCAAACTGCTGCTTTGCTTGTGTGTTGAAACTGATTCTCTTCAAACAACAAGGGAACCAATTGTTTTTCCTCATTATCCATGGTAGTCAAGTGATATAAGTTTTCTTTATCATTCTCTTTGTCACATAGAAGCTTGTAAGGGAGTTTCAAACTCTCGTTAATTTTGGGTGAAGGAACATGATTTGTAACAATCTGTTGTACTACTTCATTAACATCCAAGAAAGAATTTAATGATTGAGAACTCTTATGATTTTCTTCAAGGGTTGTAAATTGAGATAAGGTGCAACCTGAAAGAGAATTTGAGAGATGGTACTCATCATGTAAATTTGATTGGTCTTTAATCTCTGAAGGAAACACTGCTTGCTGAAGATGTTCTTATGGATCTAGAAAATTAAGCTCTACTACCTCTATTTTCGAATCACCAGACTACTGTTGATTTTTAGTGGTCTCCTCTGGGAAACACTCCAACTCTTCCCCTTCTTCATGGAGGGTAATCTCACCTCCCTCTTCTTCAAAATAGGCTATGAACTGGTTTTCTACATGCGGTCCAAAAACCACCATGGGTCATTCTTCTTGGAGATTTAGGCTGTCAGGCAGAGGGCTTACACCATGGGGCTGCATAAATTGGGACACTTGAGCTTTGTATGAAGGCTGTTTCAGGAGCTCAATCGGGGGAACCGAGATCTTGAATTTCTCTAATTCTTTTTGGAAGTTAAAGGCTATGGGTGCTTTTTCTATAATATCTTCTTTGGTATTTTCTTTAGGATGATCGGGCAAGTTCAAAGTTATAAATGGGGACTTCTCATTTTTGGGAGGATCAAATCCTTGCTTTGTGGAAGTGGATGCTATGGCCTTATGAGGGGTTGACTCTTCTAATGGCTTATTCCCTTTACTAGCAGAACTAGGAGGGGTTTCTTCTCTTGATATTGACTCTTCATTTTGTTCTTACACTCGAGTTCTCTTCCTAGAGGACCTAGGGTCATATTTCTTGTGGAGTTGAGCTTACATGAAATCCACGAACTGTCTGCAGTAATTGTCAAAATCTTGATCCTCTGGAGGGACTTACTTCTCCTCTTGCTCCTCTTGCAGGATGAGTTCACCCTCCTCATCATCAAAGTAAGTGAGGAATTGATTTTATTGGTTGTCTGTGACTTTCTTGGCCTGTCCCTCCACTTCTCCCTCCAAGTATAGAGGGGGTTGAATGTGGTCTTGCTATTCCTTCCACTCCCGTTGCAACAACTACAGAAGGGGCTTCCGATATTGAGGATTAAACCCCCGGTTAGGAATCATTTGGTTGGGGTGAGGAGGGGAAATTTTGGCCTCCAATTCAAGATTAATCAAATTATTTGGAAGTTTCTTGATTAGCTTATTCATTTATTCAATTCTAAACTCTTGTGATTCCCTTTCTTGATTTGAAGTAGAAGCCTTCTCCCTATTATTTCTTCTGGATTCATGTTCTGCTTCCCCTTGAATTTACCAGTAGAAGCAAGGTTTGCTTCTACCTCCAATGCATAAGTATGGATCTGATCCAGAGATGTGGATTTTCTTTCTCTTAGGGTGAACCCAAACTCTGGTTTGAAAGCTCCTGCGAAGACCACCTTAGTAGCTTCTTGGGGAGGCTTTATTTCAGCAGGAAGATTATTATAGAGCTTATTGAACTTCTTTATGAATTATTTTACATACTCATTATGTCTCTTCTTTAGAGCATTGAACTCGGTGAGAATGTATCCATGGTCCATATTGTTTCCCCATTTCAATGTGGAGAAATTCTCCATTTCTTCCCAAGTGTGGACTGTCTTATCGGCTAGAGACTTGAACCACTTCCGAGCTTCTCCATCCAAGGGTTGGATGAAAAGCCTTAACACCACATCTAAGTGTAGTACATTCACATTCTCAACAAAAGCGTAGAAGTTTTCAATATGTCTCTGTGCTGGAGTATTATCTTCCCCGGTGAAACGAGGCAGGAGCTTGAGATAATCTTGTGGCATATCATTTAGAGGCCGAGGGAGGGCCAAGGGTACATACTTGTTCAAAAGGAAACCAGGTGCAACCATCCGAGTTAGAGGTGGGGGTAGATGGTGGATCTGAATATGGTGTGAGGCCTGGCGAAAGCCAAGATTACTTCTAATTAGGACTATTTTATAGTGGAGTCACCAAGGTGAGGAATACACAACTCCCAACCCTTCCTGATCACCTATCTGAAGGGTGGATTTTATTTCATCTCCCAGGGAAAATATTTCTTCATTCGTATCCCTGAAAATGATGCCAAAAATATGTTATTGCTCCTATAGAAAACCTTGAGTTGCAAAATACCAGTGCCTAGGACATCTTGAAATTAGAGGTTATATGTAGACAATTTTAAGGGTGCCTCTAACAGAATATGGATTAAGAGGATAATGATTTTGGTGGTTCAAGAATGATGAAGACTTTGGAGTTTGATTCATGTGAATTACCCCATACTGAGAGAGGGTTCAGGAGGCTATATGGCTCGGTGGCTTTTCAAATGGGCCAAGTATGAAACAATGAGCAGAGGATTTCAAAATATGTAGAGGTGTTGAGAAGGAATGGAGGAGGAACCTGCGAGAGACATGCTTAAAAGTCTTAAGAATCTATCTCCCATGAAATCAGAGGAAGCGGATGTAAATGGAATGTGACCAACAATAGAGATTCATGGAGCGCGAATTAAGGGGGAACAATAGTTTTAACACATGAGCGTTATTCATACATGAATTCATGAATAAAAATGCATACCACCAGTAGCTACATTACTCGAATCATCAAAGTAGCAGAACATTGAAAGATGATTATACATAAAAATGAGATGAATGATAAACAAGAGAATACAGATACATACTACTCATTGCTCCATCTGGAATCCAAATAAAAAATGTTGTATATCATATTATGTTCAAAAAAACTCTCCCAAATATGTGTCTCAGAGCATAAAGAGCATAGTCATACAGAACAACAAAAAAAATTCTCCAAAATTTAGAACCTTTCTTTCATCTCTGAAATCTATACATATAGAGTTCTCCCTAAGGGTTTACGATCGAATCAACTTTAATGATCGACCCACACATGTGAAAATCAAATTATCATAACCAAATCGCAGAGCGTGCATCGAGAAATCACTCCCATAATTAGAAAATCAAAACAAAATTAGGTGAAATCGAGATTTCAACAACAAAACATCATAATCGAACCTTAAAAGAAACAACATAGTTGGCCATGGAGGCCAAATCCTGGAATCTTCAAAATGGGGTGGCAAGGAGTGGCCGTGAACAAGTGGTTAGTCTGGCTTCCATCACATGATTCCACCTGCTATCGAAAGCCTCCACTCCCTTATTCTCATGATTTTCACTAACCGTTACGAAACGACCAGTCATGCTGCATGTGCCTAGCTCTTTAACGGGGAGTTCTTGGACAAACTAAATATACCATAGTTGTGCTTGTCCTGCCAAAAACCCATGCTGTGTTTGACTTGCACAACCAGAGACCGGGTTTCGGAAGGGGGGATGAACTAGATCATGAGATGTTGGATGTGTGATAGGGAGCGGAGATGAGGGGAAGATGGTAGAGTTGAAAGTGAGGCCTCCGGAATTAACACACAGTGGGATGGTTAACACTGAAAAGAGTAGAAAAAAGGCTGTGGAAGGGCTTTGATGACGTGGCAAGGAGGTGGGGCCCAAAATCATATTGTAAATCATAATTGGGAGTCAGGGATTTTGTTATTATGAGAAATGGGGGTTAAAGGTTAAGCGATGAAAAGTAAGATCTGTGATGAGAGGAGAGGTGAAATGGAATGATGGAGGTGGGGCCAAAACTCATATCGCAAATCACAATATGGAGTCGGGGAGTTTTTTATTATGAGAAACGAGGGGTAAAGGTTAAGCAATGCGAAGTGTGATGTGCGATGAGAGGAGAGGTGACGTGGCACGACGGAGGTGGGGCCCAAAGTCATATTGCAAATGGCAATCGGGAGTTGGGGATTTTGTTATTATGAGAAACAAGGGGTAAAGATTAAGCAATGTGAAGTGTGATGTGTGACGAGAGGAGAGGTGACGTGGCATGACGGAGGTGGGGCCACCCGCAAATTGCAATTAGGAGTTTTTTGTTATGAGAAACATGGGGGTAAAGGTTAAGCAATGAGAAGTGCGATGTGCGATGGGAGGAGAGGTGATGTGGTAGAAAGGGTAGGTCCCATTTATATCACAATCGAGGAAATGGTGACGGTGAAGTTAACAAAATTTTAAGTGTAATGCAGTTGGCGATGCAAAAAGGTAAGTGGTAAGTGCTCTTTCCTCTTTTGACTGCGGGGTGTCTGCTCGACCTGTGCTTGAATTTTTTGGTCTTCACTTTAGCCATTTCCGCTCTTCCCTGTGATTTTCTTATATGGGCCACTTCTCCACCTTGTGTGCGGTCATAGGCCGAAAAACAAATCTATTTAAGATCAACATTGATCATATAAAATTGGCACTGAAGGATAAACTCAGGAAGATCAAAATGGAGAAAGGAAACTCCATGACGAAATATTTAACAAAGTTTGTCCAATGTTGGGATGATCTTGGGAGCGCCAACATTACTGTTGCTGATGATGGCTTGGTGAGCCTAGCTCTTCTAGGACTTCCCAAGAGTTGGCATAGTTATCAAGACTATGTCAATGGAAGGGAAAAGCTGCCAGATTGGGAACGACTTTGGTTGGATTTGGTGCAAGAATAATTCAGGCGGAATACCAGGGATGGATCTTCATCTAAGAATGAAGATGAAGAAGATTGTGCTTTTGATTCTTAAGTGAAGAAGGGGAAAGGAAATAATTTCCATTCCAAATCTGAGTTTGGTAAAGATGGCAAGAAGCAAGACATGTCCAGAGTGAAGTGTTTTCACTTTCACGAGCATGGACATTATGCCACTAATTGTCCAAAAAAGAAGAAGAAAAATAAGGCTTCAGTATCTGTAGCTGGTGAGGCTTTGGCCTCTCAATTTGAGCTTGAATTCTCACTCATTTCATGCATGGTTTCAAGTGAAATGGGATCGGTGTGGTACTTGGATAGTGGTGCATCCTTTCACATGATAGGAAGCATAGAAATTTTCAGTAGCTTGGAGGAGAAGGACCTCCACATGCATATCGACATGGGTGATGACGGGAGGTACAGTGCTATCGGGATTGGTACCATTACATTCTAGAGACAGTCGAGTAAACCCTTTCAATTAAAATATATAATGCATGTACCAAGTTTGAAGAAAAATTTGGTCTCAGTTTCCACATGTTGGAGGATAGAGGCTATGATGTTGTTTTCAGTGAGGGAAAAAAATTTCTGTGACACAAAACAACGGGACAAGCCAAGAAGATTGGGATTCGAGTTAAGAATCTCTATAAACTTGATGTAGATAGTTGCACATAATTGATGGGTAAGGAAAACAAAGTGGTGAGCCAAGATGAGGGTGAGTTATGTCACAGGATATTGGGCCATATTCACCATGGAGCCTCGAAGGTCATGCAATATATTTCTACGAGTCTTCCCAAGGGTACTCTTGCGCAGTCAGACACATGCAAGGGATGTACTATGGGAAAATATTAAAAGTCCACTTTTCACGAGAAGGAGAAATGAGCCTCAGAGATCCTTGAGAGAGTTCACTCAGACATGTGTGGACCATTCTCTACTGCTTCGACATCAAAAAATAAGTACTATGTGATATTTTTTGATGAATTTTATCGAAAGTGCTGGATCTACTTCATGCAGAAGAAAGATCAGACGTTCTCAAAATTTCTTGAGTTCAAAGCACTGGTGGAGAAAGACACGAGGAAGCATGTGAAGGCTATTAGGAGTGAAAATGGTGGTGAGTAAATCTCCATTGAATTCAAGAACTTCTGCAGCAAAGAAGGAATTCAGAGATAACTGATTGTGCCTCATAACCCATAGCCAAATGGGGTCGTAGAAATAAATAACATAACAATTGTGGGTGCAGCATGAGCGATGTTGCATGATCAAGGCATACCATTGCATTTGTGGGAGGATGCATGCAACATATCGGTATTTGTGCAAAACTGTTGTCCTCATCAGATACTTGGCATGAGTACACTAGAAGAAGCTTTTATTGGTAAGAAACTTTATGTTTCACATTTTAAGATTTTTGGCTCATATGTTTATGTGCATGTGACCAAAGATGCCAGGAAGAAGATGGAACCAAAAACTGAGATTGGGATGTTTGTGGGGTACACTGAAACTCCCCACAACTATGAGGTGTGTTTTCCAAACAAGAGAAACTCATGATGAGAAAAAAATAAATGTTAATCGTGATTTCATAAACTCTAATGTTGGATGGAAGAACCACCATATTTCAAATATGGATATGAGGAAGTTTGATGGCAAGGATCCCGTAACATGAATACTACAGATGAAGCAATATTTTGATCTCAATAATGTGCAAAACACAAAAAAGGTACGCATTGCAACTTTACATTTAGAATAAAATATATTTGTATGGTATCAATGGCTTTTCTCTCGTAAAAAAATTGTCACTTGGTCAATTTTTACGGAGGAAATGATAGCACATTATGAGGATACAAAGAGAAACACCTTCTTTAGCCAATTGATTAATCTCAAACAAAAGGTTTAAGTGGGGAAGCATATTGAGGACTTCCAAAAATTGAATATAAGGGTAACTGATATTCCAAAGGAACATAGGATTGATGTTTTCATAGGGACTTTAAAGGATAACATCCAACATGAAGTTCATGTTTGGGAACCTAATTCATTGGAGAAGGCATTTAGGTTGGCAAGAAAAATTGAATGCAAAATTATGGTGACAAGGAAGCCTACCACTCACATCTATAAAGATGGAAGTGTTGCTACTCCTAGATTTCCACAACCTACAAGGTTGACACCAAAAAAATTGGAAGAAAAAAGAGCAAAAGGGCTTTGCTACAGTTGTGATAGAAAATACACTAAAGGTCATAAGTGTGTTGAGAAGAAATTATTTTACATAGATTGTGAAGAGGAGGAAGAAAATGAGTAAGAAACTTCAAAATAAGAGGATATACACCAGGAACCAACCCTAGAAGAAGAAGGAATGAGTTTGACCATATCGTATAATGCATTGGCAGGAATTACCACTCCTCAAACTCTCAAGATAGAAGGACATATCAAGCAGAAAAAGGTAATAGTGTTGATTGATTCGGGTAGTACACATAATTTTATCCATTGTAAGGTAGCCAAGGAATTGAATTGTTTCCTATACCCAACACCAACACGTCAAGTGATGGTTGTAAATGGAGGAACTATAAATTGCTCTGGAAAAAGCCATAATATCAAGCTAACCATAGGGGAATATTTATTGAATAGTCCAATTCTTTCCATTCCAATGGGAGTTGCTGATGTTGTACTAGGAGTACAATGGTTACAATATTTGGGGACGGTAGCTTTTAATTTTCAAGAACTTTTCCTGAATTTTTTTTTTTTCTGAAGGAAAGGAAATCAAATTACGGGGTATCGCAGGGAAGTCGAGAAAGATAATAAGCTCTAATGTCATGAAAAAGCTTCTGAAGAAAGAACAACGAGGCATAATTGCACAATTATGCTCAGTAGATGTTCCAACATCAAAATAATCTATTTCTCCAGATCTCCAAAAAGCATTGGACAATCATTCCAAGGTGTTTGAAACTCCCAAAGGACTTCCACCTATTCATGATTATGATCATGCTATGCATTTGATTCCAGGAAGTGTTCCTCCAAACATCAGGCCTTACAGATATCCTTATGTCCAAAAGAGCGAAATTGAACATATGATTGCAGATATGTTAGAAGTTGGTATAATTCAACCTAGTCAAATCTCTTTCTATGCTCCAGTAGTATTGGTGCACAAGAAGGATGGATCATGGCACATGTGTCCGGATCATAGGGAGCTCATTAAGCTTAATATTAAAGATAAATTTCCCATTCCTGTGATAGATGAATTATTGGAGGAATTACATGGAGAAATTTATTTTACGACGTTGGATCTTTTTTCAGGATATCATCAAATTATAATAAAGGCTGAAGATATTCTGAAAATAGAATTTTGAACTCATGAGGGTCATTATGAATTTTTGGTCATGCCTTTTGGCCTTACCAATTCACCTTCTACATTTAAAGGGTTGATGAATTCCATTTTCAAACCCTTCCTTAGAAATTTGTGCCAGTATTTTTTGATGACATACTAATCTACGACAGTTCTTGGAAGGACCATGTTCAACATGTTGACAGGGTGCTCAAACTATTGGGGGAGAAACAATTATATGAAAAAACATCCAAATGTTTCTTTGAAGTATAAGAGGTGGAATATCTGGGTCATATTGTATCTCATGAGGGTGTTAAGGTAGACCCTAAAAAAATTAAATCCATTAAGGAATGGAAAGTCCCCACAACCATAAAGCAGTTGCGAGGATTTCTCAGGTTAACAGGGTATTATCGCAAGTTTGTTACGAATTATGGGAGAATAGTAGCACCTGTAATGGAATTATTGAAGAAATATGCATTTCCATGGACTCCTGAAGCAACTAAGGCCTTTGAAAATATTAAAGAGGCAATGTGCCTAGCAGCGGTCTTAGGTACGCCAGACTTCAAAAAAACTTTTATTGTGGAATGTGATGCCTCAAGAAATGGAATTGGTGCTATTTTAATGCAAGAAGGAAGACCCATTGATTTTTAAAGTTGTCCAATCAAAGGAAAGTATTTACAGAAAGCTATTTATGAGAAGGAAATGTTGGCAATACTACATGCACTAAAGAAATGGTGACCTTACCTAATGGGAAGACACTTCAAGGTAAAAACTGATCATGATAGTCTTCAAACACTTTTTTGGAACAAAGACTATCTTCGAAGAGCAGCAGAGCAACAAAATGGGTCACAAAGATGTTGGGTTATGACTTTGAAATCATCTACAAAAAAGGGAAGCTAAATGTTGTTGCAAATGCACTCTCAAGAAGAATGAAGAGGTGGAGACATTGCTTTGTGCCATTTCTATTATCCAACCAGATTGGATAACCGAAGCAAGGGATGAATGGAAGAAAGATGAAGAAGTGTGGACACTCATTCAAAAGTTGCAGCAAGATCCTAGTACATCTGATACATTTAGTTGGAAAAATGATTATTTATGGTACAAAGATTGCTTATATCTTTGTAAGAATTCCCAACTAAAACAAAACATTCTTTTGGAATTGCACACTTCTCCTTTAGGAGGACACTCAAGATTTTTAAAAACTTACCACAGGGTGAAGAAATAATTTTTTTGGGATGGCCTTAAATCTGATATTCAAAAATTTGTGGTGGAATTTTTGGTTTGTTAGCAAAATAAAGTTGAGACAATTAAGCTGTCGGGTCTTCTATAACCTTTATCCATTCCAAGTCAACGCTGGGAGGATATTTCAATGTATTTTATCACAGGTTTACCTAAGTCCGAAGGAAAGAGTGTCATCATGGTGGTAGTTGATAGAATTACCAAGTAGGCACACTTTTGTGCATTATCTCATCCATTTAAAGTAATTACAGTTGCTACTGCATTTATGGAAACAATACAAAAGCTACATGGAAACCAAAATATTATTGTAAGTGACAGAGATTCCATTTTTACTGGAAATTTTTGGATGGAATTATTTTCTTGTTTGGGTACTCAACTAGCTTATAGCTCATCTTATCATCCTCAATCCGATGGTCAAACAGAGATAGTGAATAAATGTTTGGAAGGATATATTCATTGCTTTGTATCTGATAAGAAAACACAATGGGTCAAGTGGTTACCTCTCGCGGAATGGTGGTATAACACTTCTTTCCATACTACAACAAAAATGACACCATTTATGGCACTTTATGGATATCATCCACTGTCCATCACATCTTCTTTAAGAGAAAATTATAAGGTTCAAGCAGTGGAAGATCACTTCAAGCATCAACGACAAGTTCTCCAACTCTTAAAGGATGACCTAAATTTGGCACAAAATCGAATGAAACAACGCAGCAAGAGAATTTTTGATGTAGGAGATTGAGTAGTTTTACAGCTACAACCATACAAACAAATGTCCCTCAAGAAAGTTGATAAGGATAATAAATTATCACCAAAGTACTATGGTGCTTACAAGGTATTGCAAAAGATTGGTACTATGGCATAAAAATTGGAGCTTCCTGCTTCTTCGTGAGTGCATCCAGTTTTCCATGTTTCATGCTTAAAGAAGGTTATAGGGGACAAAATTCTAGTTCAAACAATATTTCCAGAACTTGATGAGGAAGGAAAAATCATATTGGGACATGAAGTAGTCACGTAAACAAGAACTTGATAGCTACGAAATCGATCAATTTCAGAGTATCTCATAAAGTGGAAGAACTTATCCACTGAAGATTCTACATGTGAGGATGAGAATTTTATACGGAAGCATCCAGAGCTACTCAAGAGTTGAGGACAACACTTTTTTTAAGGAGAGGGGCATGTTAGGTCCCTATATTACTAGTATAGTCCCTTATTGTTGCTAGTGTAACCCCCTTATTGTTATTGTTGTACCCTTGTAACCCCAATATTGTTATTATTGTGCCCTTACATTATTATTCTTAGGCCGGCTAGGATTATATTGTGATCCCATGGACTCCTATATATAGAAGGAGGTTTTGGTCATTTTTATCATCCAAGAAATTTTCATTTATGTAATGTAAAGGAGGTTTCCCCCTCGAAGTGGCTTATTTCTAAGGCGTTGGTCTGTCTTTTCTTCTATTTTTGGGGCTTGGTTCATAACATATGCTATGGTAGAGGAGTATGACTACATTTTCAAGAACAATGCATGGGAGATTGTCCCAAGACCGGTCGAAAAATCAGTGGTTGGATCTAGATGGATCTATAAGGTGAAGCAAGCTATTGATGGGACTGTGGAGAAGTATAAGGCCAGATTTGTGGCTCGGGGATTATCACAAGTTGAGGGGATCGACTATGATGAGACTTTCACGCCAGTCACAAGGTACTCTTCCATTAGATTTATCTTTTCACTCTCAGCGCAGATGGGGTGGCACATTCATTAGATGGATGTGAAAACTGCGTTTCTCAATGGAGTTATTGAGGAGGAAGTGTACATAGAGAAACCAAAAGGTTTCGAGATATTTGACAGTGAGTCACATGTGTGTAGAATCAAGAGAGAAATTTATGGGCTGAAGCAAGCACCACGTGCTTGGTACATTCATATTGAAAGCTATTTCACCGGGTTGGGCTTCACCAAAAATGAAGCAGATGCAAACGTGTACGAGATTGTGGTTGATGGTAAGCTCTTGATTATCGTACTTTATGTTGATGATCTAATTTTGACAGGTGATGAGAAGCTGATAAACTCATGCAAGGAGGATCATGCAAGGAGTTTGAAATGAAGGACATAGGACTCCTTTACTATTTCCTTGGTTTTGAAATATGGCAGTGGGATGGTGACCCTTTTGTTTCTCAAGGCAAGTATGCCAAAGAGATACTGGGTAAGTTTCACATGGAGAGCTATAAACCCATGGACACTCCTCTTCCAAGAAATTAGAGGAAAGAGGATGCTACTTCAGGAGAAGTAGTGGATGCTACTGTCTATAGGAAACTAGTAGGTTCATTGATGTACTTGGTGAACACCAGACTAGACATTTTCTATGTAGTTAACGAGCTGAGTCAAGCTATGGTTAAGCTGAACAAGATATTTTGGAAGGCGGGGAAGCATGTCTAGAGATATATCAGAGTCACTACAGAGTATGGATTATGGTACATACAGACAGAGGGAGTGAAGCTTCAAGCGGATGCAGATTGGTCAGGGAGTCCATTAGATAAAAAGAGCACATCAAGAGGAATCTTCAGCATAGTATCAACAACAGTTTCTTGGTACAACAGGAAGCATCAATTTGTGGCACTCAGTTTAGCCAAGGCAGAGTACATGGTAGAAAGTCAAGCTGCATGTGAGGCCATCTGGATGAGAAAGATCGTGGTTGGTTTGTTTGGTTCTCAGATGGATCTGACATTGATACATTGTGATAACCAGAGTTTCATTAAACTCTTGGTTAATTTGGTGTTTCATGATAGGTCCAAGCACATAGACATTCGGTACCACCATTTCAAATATTTTGTTCAGAGGCACATTATTTTACTTCAGTACATTCCCAAGGAAGATTAGGATGCAGATATTCTAACGAAGGCACTCACAAGGAGAAAATTCGAATACCATAGAGGCATGATCGAGGTGGCAGATAATCCCTTTCTTGTTGAGAGTGAGCGTTGAAGTCCAACAAGAAATTGTAGCACACACACTAGAGTGGGACCATTAAGTCCTAGCATCACCTACACTAGTGTGGGCTAAATTTGGTGCAATGTCTAATTTATTTTTCCCTTAATTAAATTGGAGAATAAAATGTAATCTTATCTCATAATCCCTTATAAAAGTTAATTGAGCGTGATAAACTTAGTTATCTCATGTATTTCGAGTTGAGGGTGGTTGGTGAGGCATGCAGAGTAATTCTATTAGTTATGGAGTTCGAATTACAGTTGGTGCATTAATTTAATGCACGAGTAATCAGTTAACTCAGTTAGGTGAGTTAGAGTCAGTTGAACTAGTTGTAGCTATTTGTTTCACTAATGAGAGAGCAAGTGAACTAAATATTATTTAATTCAAAATCAGTGATCTGCCATGCAACTGATGATTTACTATTAATAGCTGCATGCATGTCAGTTCCAGTGGAGACCCAGTTGAGACAAAGGTTAAAGGGAGGTTAACTATCAGTTGTGTGATTAGTAGGTTGCTTGCATGCAACCAGACATCCATTGGAGTTCCCACGATCCTTCACAGTTTAGGAAGGCCAAAAATTACTAAAGAATAGGGATTTCATTCATCAGGAATTGCGTAAGGTAGGCAGGCTGTTTAGAGGCTGAGAATTGGCTAAGTGTTGGTTAGTTTTATCTAGGACAGTGTGAGACAGTTAGAAGTGTAGAAATTATACAACATGCATGTATATCTTGGATTCATATGATCTAACAATGTATTAAATTTAAATACTGAATCACTTCTACAAATATTTTGTGGAATTAAAAATACAATCGCCAATCACATGAAGTAAAGAAGAATGAAATCACACACAACACAAATAATTTCCTAAGGAAATATTACAGCTAAAAACCCCACTATATTTTGCTGTATATTCGACATGGATCATGAAACAATTACATACAAAAATCTTCTCACAAGAGCCCTCCAGTACTCAACTAATTGTCTCACACTATCATGAACAAAACTGACCAACATAGCCAATTCTCAGCCTCTAGATAACCCACCTTTCTTGTGCAATCCCCAATGAATGAAATCCATAAATGATAGGAATTCTTGCCTTCCTTGACTGTGCAAGGATCATGGACACTCCAATAATGGGTGTTTGGTTGCATGTGTGCAACCCAATAATCCTACAAATGATAGTCAACTTCCCTTTCACGTAGAACTCAACTGGGTCTCCACTGGATCTGACATCCATGCAGCTAATAATAGTAAATCCTCAGTTGCATGTGAGATAATTGATTTTGAATTAATTAATATTTAATTCACTTGATCTCTCACTAGTGTATCTTCAGTTACAACTAGCACAATTGATTTTAACTCACTTAACTGAGTTAAACTGATTACAACCTGCATTAACTAATGCACCATTTCACTTCAAACTCTGTTACAACTATAATTACTCTGCATGCCTCACCAACTACCTCTAACTTGAAATCCACTAGCTAATTGAGTTTATCACTCTCAGTTAACTATTTCAAGTTTACATTGATAATAGATTACAATTTATTTTCCATCTTAATTAAGGGATAACTAAAATAGTCAGGCACCCAAAAATAGGACTGTGGGCCCCACCCTAGTTTGGGTGCTTAATGCAACTAGGCGTGGGTGCTGAAATTTTCTTGTTGAATCTCAAAAATCCCTCTCAATAAGAAAGGGATTATCCTTCACCCCAATCCTGTCTCTATGGTATTCAAATTTTCTCTTTGTGGGCGCCTTCGTCAGAATATCTGCATCCTGATCTTCTGTGGGAATGTACTAAAGCAACATTATCCTTCTCTGCACACAATCTCTGAGATGATGGTACCAGATATATATATGCTTGGACCTATCATGAAACACATGATTACTAGAGAGTTTAATGCAACTTTGATTATCCCAATGAATCACTGTCGGATCCATCTAAGAACCAAACAAACCAACCAAGATTTTTCTCATTGAGATAGCCACACATGCAGCTTGACTTGTTGCCATGTATTTTGCTTCTGCTGAACTAAGTGCCATAGATCGTTGTTTCTTGCTGTACCAGGAAACTGTAGTCGATCCATTGCTAAATATCCCTCTTGATGTTGTCTCTGATGTTGTCTTTCTGTTCGATGGACTACCCACTGATTCGCATCCGTGAAGCCCTGAAGCCTACTCCCTCTGTCCGTTTGTACCAGACCATACTCGATGTGCCTCGGTGTATCGTTGTGAGGTAACCTCCGCGACGCAGGCGATCTTCATAGCTTCCGTGTTTTATTCATCCTTACTCTTCACACTATAGTGCAGGTCCCTAATTGCAAATAAACCAACTAGTGATGAAGGCTTCCTACTCCGGAATCCAACGCCGTGTTTGTAGAAGACATGTAGCGCTTCTCCTGCCTCCTTAGCCTCGGTATCAGCGATTCTACGATTCAGTATACCGCACATGCAAGAAACAAAACAAATGCAAGCGTAAAATCCAGTATATGCAACTATATGTCAGTGATAAAGGACATAACTCATCATCATAAACAACAACAAGAGTGGAACCATAACCAATAGTCGTTTATTATTAATCAATCAAAGGAAAATTACAACCAAGTTCTGACGCTGAATTCTCCTTCGGAGGGTTGCCAGCAGAACACGTCTCGAAAAGCTTGTCAAGGATGGGACAAACCTCTCTCTTCGGATCTTGACAATAGTCTCCTTGCTTGAGTTTGGCCTTAGGGGAATAATCAAGGCTCTTACAACATAAGGCTCTTGGAAATTTAGGGAACTTGAAGACTAGCTTGCAATGGAGATGAGCAAGCTTTTATAGATGGAGGAAGGGGAGTTTGGATCCCTATAATCATGGGATTGGCCCTATCATCAAGGAAGCTTCCATGAGAGGTGGAAAAACACTTCCCCTCTATGGAAATCCATAGCCAAACCTCCCAACTCAAGATAGATTGTAGTCCAGGAATTTGTTAGGGTGAAACTTCCACCATTTATTTTTAAAAAAACACTGCTTAAATTTGCTGGCACGAGTGCGACTCTGGGACATAGCACCAATTGGCGTGCCCTCTTTGAAGGATTTCCCCCACTAGCGTGGGTACTGAACTGGCTGCCCGCGCCAATGCAAAAAGAGGTGTTTTTAGGGTTTTTTGCAAAGAGATGTCTTCAGGGCAATGAAAGCTCATGTTCAGAGGGATGTCATGAAAGTATTTTCAAGTCTTGTCTCTGCTCATAGGTCATGGAATGAGCCCTCCAATATGCGGGATGGGGAATGGCAGGGACGGTGACAAATTACTGTGTAACAGATGCCCCCTAAAGCATGAGGCCCGAACGAGAGAGAGGGGTGAAATGCTTTACGAGAACGTGTCCAACTGAAAATTCTGTCGTCGGAAAACCTGCGTGAAGAAGTACAACTGATGTCTCAAATACATGATATATATGTGGTATGGGCACAGCCATCCATAACAGAGTATACAATTATTCGGATCCAAGGCATGGACGCAGCCATCTAGTGAGGATCGATAAAATAGACTCAGGTATGGTCGCAACCATCCAGTAAATGAGTCATGTAAATAATCATAATAATCCACAAACTCGCAGCCTGGATTACAACAGACACAATCCAGGGTCTTGCGCTCCATTTCAACCTGAACAAAGTACAAGTTCAAGCATGCGAATAAATGAGCTGAAGTCGAACATGCAAGAACATCATCTGATTACCAGCCAATGATGAAAGCTGTTAACAGACGCGAGAGGTACCACCAATAATGACAATGGCCCTCGAGGTACTACAGGTACAATCTACGGCATGTGAATCAATGAGCTGGTGTCGAAAACCCGTAGAATCACTTGATCGGAGGCCAATGATGAAAACCTCGCGTCGAATGAGAAGAACCTGCCATTGAGGCATGCAAGCTCCAAGGTACCAGAAGGGAGTCTCTAGATCAGCTTCCTGGATAATGAGCTGAAGTCGACAGGAAGTGACCTTGATCGAAGGTGGGCCATAGCGTTTCCCACATCATCGACGCGAGACAGAGGAACATAGTGTTTTTGTGAATCATGATCAGATGAGAATCAGAGGAAGGTTGGTACTCGCAGAGGTCAACTTCTCTTGAACATACGAACGACACGACAGTGGACTTGGCAGTATTTGACATCAAAATATCAGAGGTCATAGTGACGAGGCAAAGAGTAGATGAGAGGTCAAAAGGGATTACCCAAACCCATGGAGGCAAGTGAAAAATGAGATGAGATGTCCCCAACCCGACACAAATGCAGACAAGTGCCATGTTCAAGAGCGACATATTGCCGACACGACAATGATGCTGGTTCCATTTTTTCCCCACCATTTCTGGCGAGTACCCCAATTATTTTTGATAAAAAGCTTGAAGGGGTTAGCATATGCTTGTAATATAATTCCGTCCTTCGGACGGATCCATCCTAGTACATTAAACGAGCCCTAGGAAGGAAAGACTCGAGCAACATCATTATGAATGAATCCGATGTCATCAGGGTTTAACGAGTCTGACAAAGGAAGAACTCGACATCTTTTCATATTTAGAGAGTTTGAAAAGACAGCAGAAAAGTAAAATCCAATGGTCCCTTTTCGAAAATAGTTCCTCAGATCCGAGAAGGCAGAAAAATATGTCTGATAAAACCTTCTAGTCGCAATAGGCTAGGGTATTCCTTTTTCGTAAATAATCTATCCCAGCTTGAAAAAGGGGTAAACGTATACTGGGTAGATATCGTTTCGTATCCACTTTAACGAGATCGAAACGACAAGGGCCTCGACAATATTTTCATGTTTAGAGAGTCAGAAAAGAGCTAAAAGATGACTCTAAAATGAATTTTTCGTGCATTTACCGAGTCCGAAAAAGTATAAAATACAACTCGTTTCACCGTTGAAGTCGCGTAGAAACCTGTTGCTGCATACAGAGGCAAGTGTAAAATCCATTTTTGACAAAATATATCAAAATATTGATGAAAATGCCTTTTAAAACCTATTTTAGATTTCAAAAAGTTATAAATAGTCTCAAATGGTAAAAACAAATTACTTTTACTATTTACCTCGTTGGAGAGAAACAGTGGTCCATTTCAGTGTGCAAAATTCTAACGACGATTGCGACTGATCCAGGCTACCATTCAGATTCTCGTTCATTCCAGGTAAGAAGCGCTTCCCTGTACTCCATTTTAATCCATTTTTTTATAGTTTTCCATTGCTTATTAGATTTCCGTGGAAGATTTTTTTAAATTTTAGGGCTCCGCCCATTGGCATGGGTATCGGGCACAGACCCGCGCCAATGGCCTTTTTGATACAAAGGGCCCGCGAACTGGCGCGAATGTTAAGGAAACAGCCATGCCAATGGCACAACGCGGTTTTCCGTTTCAAAATTCCAAATAACTAGTGATTTGAATGGATTTCCAAGTATACCAGAGATCTAATCAAGGGTTTTTGACCATGTTGAGGCAGGCAACCGAGTACAATGGTGATTGAATGGAAAGAGAGGGAGCATGGGGAAGAGGACGAACTAGCCATGGAGAACGAAACTTGTATGAATGCTCTCAAGAATTGTGGGCTTAAAAAGTTCTTCCTGACACCTTGCTTACGAGCTCAACCCGAGCTCCTACAATACCTGATCAGTATTTGGGATGAAAATGAACAAGTGTTCAAGCTGCGAGATCAAGTATTAGAACTGGAGGTTTCTGACGTATACTTCATAACCAGACTGTTGCGTAGAGGTCCAGTGCCCATATTGATAGGGAGCAGACCATCTAGTGAAAATATGGAGCAGGTAATGGTGAGGGTGTGCCCAAGGGCACGAACCGGATCAGGAAGCGGAAAGGTAGACATTCACACTGTCGAGGATCTAGCACTCAGAGTAGTGCTACACACCATTACACGAGCTGCAGGATCGCAAGCTCCACATGAGGCGACCAAGGCCCAACTGATACTAGCCTCTGAGTGTATGAGTCCTACACTGTTTGACTGAGCTACAACGGTGACAGTCAACATGAAGAGGCAGCTCACAAAGTGAAAGAAAGCCAAACTGAAGCAGTTTGGCTACGGTTCTATCCTGGTATTGTTCATTATGGAACGAATAGCAATCTTCCAGGGCCAAGGGGCCATAGTAGCTGAGCCGGTACCACGAGAGCCGAGAATGGCTCGCTGGGCAGCACTGATGCCCAGAGCAGGAGGGGGCCAACAGATGTCCTGGAGGCCGGATTTTTTTGGGTGGCTACGGCATCAGTTGATCGTAGTTGAAGACTGGCCATATGTAGGGACCGATTTCACTGGTGATCCAGATCTTCCACTCCTAGAGGGAGATGACTGGGACGAGGAGTTGGGTAAGATCGTCTTTTTGATTTTTGTGTTTTATGATTTTTTTTTTTGTTAATACATGTCCGTTCTGACAGCAGTTTTATGCATATGCAGATGTCGGCCTAGAGAGACCTGCCGGTATGTCTCCTATTTCACGAAGAACTCATCCCGCAGCTGACCCTCAGGCAAAGGGTGCTGAGGGAGGAGATTTGGTCCAGAATCTCGAGGGGATCGCCAGGGGGAATCCAGACTACGCCTGGCTGGCAGATGTCTCACTAGCATACCAGAGACATACGGTGGGAGTGCCTAGTCGCCTCCACCGTCTTCTGAGACGCTTAGTGCGTGCTGTGGATTGTTATCATGAGCACCATGTAGATTAGACACCTAGGGCTTTATTTCATGCATATTTTTTGAGAGACATGTCGTCTCCGGATGAACATGTATATTTTTTGATTTTATGTGACACACGCTATGTAAACATTTAGATATCTATATATACATACCTGTTTCTGGATGGATCTCTCTTTTTACATGTGATGTTGTTTTACAAATTGCGCAAATGTCTATCTAGAACCAAATTAGCTACTGCATCTGTTAATGTATTCATATGTCTGGGTATATGTTGATATGTAATATAGTCAAAATTTCTTTCCAGTAAGCGAATACGCAGATACAGATGTAAAATGGATGGGTTTCTGACTGAATAATGCCCGTTGAGCTGTAATACTACAAGTTGTGAGTCTAGATACATAAGTAATTCACGGATACCAAGGTTTACAACCTCAGTTAATAATTCTAACACAACACTATATTCCGCGATGTTATTTGTAGCATGTCCCAGACACACACCTTGCAGGTTGACTAACTCACCAGCAGGATCGTAGATTACCCAGGCTGCCGAAGACAGATTCCTGGTACTGCGGGAGGCACCATCCACGAAACCAACAAACAGATTGATGGAAATTTGCACAATCAGGAAGACCCGATCAGCAGAAAGATGTTTACATCGTACACCACATCGCACATGTACACAAATGAAATAACACACCTATGTACACACACCGCACCAAAAATCACTTCAAGCATAGTATTTTTTCAGGTACAACCCATTTCTGGGCTGTGCGAGCGAAACTCCTTCATAATCTATAAGCTCATAAGCCCCATTCTTCAATACTCGTTTAACTATATAGGGCCCATGCCACATGGGTTGGAACTTACCAGCCCCAAGCTTGTCGTGTGCTTGATCGTACAGGAGGACGAGGTCCCCTTTGACAAAGGAACGTGGAGAAACAGATTGATCAAAGTGAGCCCTGAACCGCTTCTTTTGTGCTTCAATGACTAAAGCAACCAAATGGCGGGTTTCATCTAACCATTCCAGATACAAAAGATGCTCTTCCTCAGCAGAAGTGTCGGGTAGAAGTTCCACCGCTAATTTCAAAGAAGGAATCTCGCATTCAATCGGAAGAGTTGCTTCCAGACCATACACCAATTGAAATGGTGTGAATCCAGTTGCACTCTTTGCAGACGTCCGGTAGGCCCATAGAGCTGAGAACAGTTGGAGGTGCCAACTGGATTTATGAATACCAAATGTTCATTGAAGCATCATGACCAGAACCTTGTTCACAGCCTCAACCTGGCCATTTGCCTGAGGGTAAATACAGACATTTTCACGGGCGTAAGCCCACCCGAAGCCGGCCACCACTACACCCTAAATGAGTACCATGATCAGTAACGATGGCTTGAGGGACCTTGAAACGTGCAATGATATGGTTGAATATGAACTGAGCAGCCATCTTACCGTCGGCAGCAAGTGTAGGCATCGTTTCGGCCCACTTGGTGAAGTAGTCAACAACGACGATTATATACGCATGCCCCCGTCCGAATGAGGGTTACACGTCATGTTCCACGCCCATTTCGGTGGGTAATAACGGTGGTCAAACAGGATGCAAGGGAGAGACAAGGCAGCCAGATCTAGAGAGCGGAAAGAGGATGAACATGTGATGATGCAACGCGACGATACCGTCCTTGAATATTGATGGCCAGAAGTAACCTGCTCGCAGAATTTTCTGGGCAGTGGCATATCTAGACATATGACCGCCACAGGCGCCACTGTGGCAGTAATTTAGGATCCTTTCAGCCTCTCCCAAGGTTAGGCACCGACGGAGCACCGAATCTACTCCAACGCGGTATAAGGTATCTCCTACGATGCGGTAGGGTTGAGACTGATGCCGAATCCAACGTCGGGCATCTTTAGTCAACTCAGACTGAAATGTGGAGGTCTGAAGATACAAAATTATGTCACCGTACCAAGGGTCGCGAGTACTGATAAGGAAAAGAGTTTCGTCTGGGATATGATCCTCAGAGTGTGAAGGAGTGGAGTTTGTTGGGAGTGAGCATATAAGATCTGCGAAAACCAGTGATTTGGTTGACTTAGCAGTAGTGAAATCTAAGTCAAACTCCTGCAGGATAACAATCCATTTGGAGTATTTTCCCCCCAGTAATTGTCGAGAGAGGATATATGTCATGGGGTTGCAATCCGAAACCACTGTTATCGTACGCAACAGGATGTAGTGGCGAAAATGCTGTACAACATGTACTGCGGCTAATGCTAGCTTCTCGACGTGAGCATAACATGTTTCTGTGTCGAGGAGGTTCCGTGATAGATAATAAACAACATGTTCATTACCATCATCGTCGTCCTGTACTAGAACCATAACAATGGTGCTAAACGCGGCGGCTAGATACAAAGTGAAATCACGATGGTAGTCTGGAGGACGAAGCAAAGGAGCATTAACAAGTAACGTCTTAAGCTTCTCAAAGGATTGTTGAGCAATGTCATCCCAATGGAAGGGAACATTCTGCTTTAGAAGACGCGTGAATCCTTTGGCCACCTCCGCGTAGTTCGGGATAAAGCGTCGAAGGAAGTTAGCTTTTCCCTACAGAATCTGCAACTGATATAACGAGGAGGGTGATGGGAGATTGATGATAGCCTCGAATTTCAAAGGGTCAAGGAAAATTCCGTCTTTGGAGACTATGAATCCCAAAAGACGGCCAGAATCCACGCAAAAGACACATTTATGAGGATTAAGCCTAATATTGTAGCATCTACAGCGGAGGAAAATCTGGCGGAGGTGTTCAGGGTGGTCCTCTCGCCTAGCTGAGTGAGCTGGAAAATCTTCCAGATAAGGCTGAACGATATGGTGTATGTCGTGGAAAGCGTAAGACATCGCACACTGGAAAGTGGCTCCAACGTTCTTCAAGCTCAATGGGAGCTTTTTATTAGCGAAAGTACCCCACGGATAGATGAATGCAGTCTTATGTTGATCCTCAGGTAAAATATTGATCTGATTATACTCGGAGAAGTCGTCCATCAAGGAATAAATCTCACTCCCAGCACATTCGTCGATGATTTGGTCTATGAACGGAGTGGGATAGTTATCCTTTGGACAGGCGCGATTAATATTGCGATAATCAACACATACCCTAATAGTACCCTGCTTTTTATCGATAGGGACAATGTTGGAAACCCATTCTGTGAGGGGGATGGGATAAATAAAGCCCGCGTTCAGAAGTTTTTCAACTTCTGCCTTAATTGCAGCGGCTTTGTGAGGATGCACCGTGCGTAAGAGTTAGCGCACGGGCTTCGCACCAGGGTAGGTTGGAATCTCATGCACTACGATACTGGGATCAATCCCAGGCATTTCCTCATAGGACCAGGCAAACACATCTTTAAATTCTTTAAAAAGATCAGTATAGACTTGTATCTCATTAGGAGAACAAGTCACTCCCACATGTATGTTCTCAACGATCCTCGGTTTAATGGAGATGTTGATCGGGATGGTTTGAGTGATATTACTCAGGTTTCCTTCCAAAAGAACCTCGTGCATCAAAATGGGTGTTTGGAGAGGTGGAGTGGGAACCTGAGATGAAAAACGCTCCAGACAATCTGACATTGCCCCCAGGCAGGGCATAAAGGAGGAACGATGATGTCCATTGTTCCAAGGCAACTCCTTAAGAGACATTGTTTCAACAATGGCCTCATCAGAAGGAAAAATATCTTTGAGAGGATCAGGCGAGTTGGCCTCGCCAAGCCAGGGGGACTGAGAATAGATGTCTAAAGCCATGCTCGAAGGAGCATGCTGAGGCGGTGGAGGATCAGATGCGCCAACAATTTCACAGTAGCTAATCTCTACTAGAGTTAAGGGCATCGATTCTCCAAACTCAATCACCTGCTCAGGTGTAGGGATGAGCCATGGGTTGTCAGACCTAGAGATAATATTAACTTGAGTGGTGTGCAGTGGTGGTGCGGGAAAAATACCCATGAGGACGGGGTCTTTGAAGAGACCGGGTCCTACACTGTCAGGGGTATTTGGAATTTGATCCACGTACGGAACGTTGTTCTCGGAGGTGGAGGTGAAGAAAGACAACTGATCCACCGTAACGATTTTGCCCTCGTGAGAGAACTTAATAAGTCAAAAGAGGGTGGACGGCACGCATAACATGGTATGAGTCCAGCTGCGACCGAGAAGTATATTGTAGTTAATCTTGGCATCAACCACTTCTACTTCTACGTTGACAATCTTTCCCTGTAAAGTGATCGCTAGACTCTCGAGAACACCTAGGGGTTTGGATTCCCAACCATCGAATGCCTCTAGGGCATTGGGAGGAGATTAAAGGGCCGGAGAGCCAATGGCCTTCCAGCAAGTGGACGACATGATGCAGGTAGAGGCACCTTCATCCACAACGGCCCTATGGATGTTAAGACCGTTGATCACGACTTGAATAACAAGAGTGATCTGATGTGGAAGTCGGGGGGGAAATTTTCTAAGTCGAAGGTGAGAAGACTAGAATCGGCAGAATCGATTCCACCGATTGCAGATAATAAAGATTTCCGTTGCGAAGGACAACTTTGAAGAACTTCCAAAGTAGACATGGCAGAAGGTGCCTGTGCCAGATCCTCAACAATACTGTAGTGCTGAGCGGCACGGGAATTTGGATTGTAGGAAGATTTTCGTAGAACACCCTTAGAGGGTGGCTTCACAACGGGTTCAACAGTAGGCTTCTCAATTTCCAACGAACCGGAGACAGGTGGGGGAGGTGGACCATCCGCAACTGCCTTCCCCAGTGCCTGACGTGATCCGTTGTAATCCTTCGAACGCGTGGCGATAGAAATAGGTGCAGCGCCATTCATCATAAAGACTTGGGACCCAAATGGTGCCAATGGCGAGGGCTGTTCAACCATCTGGGTCTGCTGAGACGGGAACGGTTCTTTAAGAACTACCGGAGTCCCTTTGGAGCCTTTTAGAAGTTGACTAACTTCAGATCGTCGAGGAAAATCTTTAGTATAATGATCTCCTTCACAAATGAGGCAGGGGTACTTCGGTTTGCGTTGGGAACCATCCTCGGTCCGAGGTTTGGAATCTGGCTTTGGGGCATCGGATTTGGATTTAACTTTGCCCTTCTTCTTTCCTTTGAAGGTCTTTTCCGTGGGATTGGCCTGAACGGCGTTGACCTCCGCAGTTTTTCCAGAATCGGTAGGGGCGGGAGGAGCAGAATTATTGGATGAGTTAGACTTTTGCTTCCCATTCGAAGATTTCTTCGAATTCTGAGACACGGAACCAATAACACCATCCACCGCTGGGGTAGGTGGAGCTTTAGAGGTTCCAGACCGTGGAGCATCAGGAAAAATATCATACAGCGTGCCAATTTGTGAGTATACCAGATCCAGATATTGAGCACGCGCTATGGCTTGTTCTTCAATCACACACGCTCCCATAGCAATATCTTGGGCGATTTTGTTAACAAAGGAGGTGGTGAACCAATGAGTTAGTATCTGATCAGGTATATGAAACTTGATCAGTCTACGACGATGTCGCCACTCATGAATGTGATCAAAAATGTGGGTGGCTTTGTCCTTCTTCAAAGAAGTCAGGAGGTGCGTCCCGGCTTCGTAGCGAACCAGTAACTGAAAATGAGTCAGAAAAGCCATGGCTAACGTATTGAAATCTTGAAATATGCCACGGGATAATTCGATATACCACTTAGCAGCAGTGCCAGTCAAAGTGCACTGGAAGAGGCGCAGACGGATTGAATCATCCACCCAAGAGTTGGACGAACACCAAAGATGGTAAGTCATCACATGAGCTTGGGGGTCCTCCCCAGATTTTCCCTCAAGCTTGGGGCAATCACCGGGCACCTTGGTAGGAACCGGAGGCCAATAAGGATTATGCAAAATTGGATCATTCGTTAATTTCGAAACATCCGGTAACTCCAAGGTAGCCAGAAATGGAAATGGCGGGTTGGACGACATACCTAGCCCTGGGTAAGGACCAGTACCTGTACTCCACGCTGGTTGGGAATATCCTTGCCCCCCCCATGGGTTCTGTCCAGCAGGATTCTGACCATAGGGGGTATAGGTGGTATAACCAACCTGATTCGGTTGCTAGTAACCAACGTACGGGGGTTGATAACCAGAGTATGGACCCTGATTATGAGTCGGCCCTGTGTAAGCAACATTTGGATTTGGCTGTTGAGCATAGGTATAGCCGGGTTGTTGAGGACGATAGTTAGAAACTTGGGGCTGGATATAATTCGGTCGGTATTGACCATGAGAATAGTAGGCGCCTTGAGGTTGAGTGGGCTGCTGATAGGTGGAACCCTGCGGAGCCTGATAATTTGGGTGCAGTGGTTGATTTGGCTGTGGCATCGAATAAGTCGGCTGTTGTGCAAGGTTAATAGGATGTGCAGGCTGGCCTGGTTGAGCAGGCTGGCTTGGCTGAACAGGCTGCCCTGGGTTAACAAGTTGACCCAGGTGAACAGATTGTGCCGGTTGCACAGGTTGACCAGGCTGTTGAGAAGCACCAGGTTGTGCCGGGTAGACCGGTTGGCCTGGAGGCGGAACACCAAGTTGTGCTGGATAGGCCTGTTGCCCTGGTGGAGGAATGGAGCCAGGTGGTAGCTGGTAACCGGTTTGACCTGCAGCAGGACCATAAGATGGTCCTGGCTAGTGTGCAACGTTTGGATTAACAGGATACTGAGGTTGCACGGGTTGGGAAGGTTGTACTTGCCCCCCAGGACCATATACCGGCCCTGGTTGGTACCCCGGCTGAGGCTGCACAGGTTGACTAGAAGGGTTGTAGTACTGTCCTTGCGGACCGTACGATGGCCCTTGTGGGTCATAAGGATAGCCAGGTTGGCCCAAATGTTGGCCTTGGAAAGGTTGCCCTTGCGGGTTATAAGCTTGGTTATAAGGTAAACCTTGAGCATGAAGGTGAGCCTCTGGAGCGGGTAAACGTAAAATGTTCTCGTGCTTATCATATTGATCTGGAAAAGCATACACGGGTGTACCATCCTGTGCATAATGCGAAAAATAAGAGCGGTTGGGATCTTGGGAGGATGGTCCGACCTCGGGGTTCGGTTGTTGCAAGGATAACCGATACTCCTCCGGAGAGATGTTCTCCGGCATAGCAGTCACTATATAAATGTCTTTAGGAGGTGACACAACCCTCGCGGAGGGTGCCGTGATAGCGGGTGCAGACGCGGCCACACAGACAATGGGCCGAATGGGTACAGAGGTGAGGGGAGTCTGAGGAGACATCCCCAATGAAGGAACCACTGGCCTCGTAGAAGGATTTGATACCCCCATAGAGGCTGTGGCGGCAATAATCTGATCCAAGGATCTATACCCTGCCGGTAATGAAGGACCGGGTGATGACATAACAGCTGGTTCAGGGTTGTCTCCTGGAAATAATCTCCGAGGAAATAACTGGTAATCCTCACCGGATGTGGGGATTTCCTCGCTGGATTCACTCATGATTGAGCCTGCCGCTAGATCTCATAATAGACGACGAGGACTAGGAGGAAAAACAATAGCTATAAAAGGCGAACCCAATGTAAGAGAAAGGAAATATGCCCCTACTCTTAACTCAGACCAAGGGTCGGAAAAGGGCCAATTGAACTCAACTGGTCCCCCAAAGGGTTACTCAGCAAGAACCGGTCCCCCGTCAGGAAACTCGGAAACAAAGGGCTGCTGAGGTGCAACAGAGGGTTGAGAAGCCTCTGATGAATCATCTGTATAAGGACTACCAGTTGATGAAACCGAGGGTTCTGCCACTGTGGTAGTAATGACAAGAGAAAAAGATCAAACACACACACGGGCTGAAAAAGAGTTAAGACACACAATCAAACGGCCAACAAGCAAAATCTAACAGGGCGTGTGATCGCGGGTGATTAATTTTACCACATTGAAAAATAGGAAACTTCACCATTTCATGTTTTAAGAGTCGAGAAACGGTTAAAAGGTGACTTTTTCTCTTTCGGTTTTGAAGCAAGCATGAAAGGACAAGTGCTTGGTGATCCTTTCAAATTTAAAGAGTCAGAAAAGATCAAATGACTACTCAGGAATACTAGGCAAAAGGGTGTACCAAATAACCGTGAATTCCAATATACACCTTGGTTTCAAAATGAAAGAGAAATCAACCAAGGACTTTCCGTACGTGCAGGCAATCTCCCCGAATGCTGTGTCTGGTGTATCTTGGGTATAGGGCGGCAGACTCGGCTTCCTATGGATAAAGGATTGAAACCTAGTGGGGTCTCCCTTTATATACTCGATGGTACGGGGAGCACAAGTCCGTACTAGCGCTGTCTAAAGCCAAGAGGCGAACGACAACTACTAGGTTTTAAGACATCGGAACACGTCTCTAGCCTAGACCACTAAATGTGTTTTGTTAGATTTCAATGCTGCCTTAGTGTAAATTGAGTAAATTTTAAAGTTTATCTTCAATTACGTTTCAGTTTTCAGGCCCTAGTGAATGTAATGTCTCAAAACCTCCTAAATGCACTCTATATGCCACAGTATATCATTTCATTCGATGAAAGCTATTTATGAGAGAGTCGAGAGCTTTTCACACAATAACGAAATGAACAGAAAACAACTGATGATGTCTCTAATGCAGCCAATGAAAACTAAAAAGCTATTCGTTCAAGGTTACCAATCACTAATAACACCGAAAGGATCTAATTCACATTAACTAATGAAAAGCAAAAGAGATTTTTTTTATATTTTCAATATTTCAGAGAAAAGTGCACTAAAAATGAAAAATAATGGAAAGAAATTTGAGAAATGGTGATAAGAGAGAAAAACAAGCACGTTTCACTCAATAACAAGCACAATCAGACCTCAAATCGACCAAAAGTCCCTCAAAACGAAAAGAATCCCAAAGACTCCAAATGAGCCGTGTAATCTAGGCCCTAACGAGACAAGGAAGAATTTGAATGGAAAAGGGAACAATCACTCAAACAACGTGATGAGACAATATAAGAGCACCAAACGAATGCAAATAAGCAATCACAAGGTTGACTGAACCAATAGAAACCAAAAACTCCCAAGGAGGGCTCGACACACAATAGCACCTAGATGACCTAGGGCTAGAATGCAAAATCGATGGAAATGGGCAAACAACCAAAGGACGAAGGTAACATTCAGTCAATCAAGGCTCCAAAACACTCAAGTAGTTGAAAAAATGAAACCAAAATCAGAGATCAGGCTCAGAAAGCTCAAAATCAAGCAAACCCTAGCAGTCCCCAGCATTGGCGCGACTGTCAGGCTGAAACTAGCGCCATATCAGAATTGGCGTGGGTAATACATTGACAACTAGCGCCAATTGGCGCGACTGTCACGCTAAAAAACGCGCCAGTCAAGTTTGCTATGCTAAAATAAAAAATAAGCAATCCAAGATCAGACCAGTGATGTTTGGAGTTTTCAAAAACCCAAATTCACAGAAAGAACCAGCTCAAAAGAGCTGATCAAGCAAGCAGAATCAAGAAACAACCGAAGAGACAAGACAATGCTCCAAATGTTCAGTTTACAAACTAAAATAGAGATTGACTGAAGCAACTTTGTTCTACTTCACAATTGCAGAGCAAAAGCGTTTCGAAGGCTATCTGGCCAACTTCAGGCTCCGTCTGTAGCTCATAAAACGAATGACAACAAGCTAACGGTCCCCAACGGAGTCGCCAATTTGTTGTGGAGGTAAATCCCCTCTGTGGATAGAGGCGATCCCTACTAGCCCAGACCGGGTCTAGCAACAGTTTTTCACGCTATAGTGCAGGTCCTAATTGCAAAAAAACCAACTAGCGATGAAGGCCTACTTGGAATCCAACGCTGTTGCTTGTAGAAGAGGTAGCGCTCCCATTCCTTAGCCCTGGCAGATCACGATCCCCACGATCTCCGTGATGGACACCTGCACATGCAAGAAACAAAACAAACACAAGCGTAAAATCCAGTAGATGCAACTTTATGTCAGTCAGAAAGGACATAACTCATCATTATAAACAACAACAAGAGTGGAACCATAACCAATAGTCGTTTATTATTAATCAATCAAAGGAAAATTACAACCAAGTTTTGACGCTAAATTCTCCTTCGGAGGGTCGCCAATAGAACACGTCTTGATAAGCCTGTCAAGGATGGGACAAACCTCTCTCTTCGGATCTTGACAATAGTCTCCTTGCTTGAGTTTGGCTTTAGGGGAATAATCAAGGCTCTTGCAGCATAAGGCTCTTTGGAATTTAGGGAACTTGAAGACTAGCTTGCAATGGAGATGAGCAATCTTTTATAGATGGAGGAAGGGGAGTTGGGATCCCTATAATCATGGGATTGGCCCTATCATCAAGGAATCTTCCATGAGTGGTGGCAAACCACTTCCCCTCTATGGAAATCCGTAGCCAAACCTCCCAACTCAGGATAGATAGCAGTCTAGGAATTTTTTTAGACGAAACTTCCGCCATTTATTTTTAAAAAACACTGCTTAAATTGGCTGGCGCGAGTGTGACTTTGGGACAGAGTGCCAATTGGCGCGCCCTCTTTGAAGGATTTCCCCCATTGGCGCGGGTACTGAACTGGCTGCCCGCGCCAATGCAAAAAGAGGCGTTTTTAGGGTTTTTTGCAAAGAGATGTCTTCAGGGCAATGAAAGCTCATGTTCAGAGGGATGTCATGAAAGTATTTTCAAGTCTTGTCTTTTCTCACAGGTCACAGAATGAGCCCTCCAATATGCGGGATGGGGAATGGCAGGGATGGTGACAAATTACTGTGTAACAGGTATCTCAAGATATGCTTCCCCGCCTTCCAAAAGAGCTTGGTAGGCTTAACCATAGCTTGACTGAGCTCGTTAACTACGTAGCAAATGTTCAGTCCCGTGTTCACCAAATACATTAGTGAAATCACTATCTGTATGTAGGCAGTAGCATCCACTACCTCTCTAGAAGTAGCATCCTATTTCCTCCAATTTACTGGAAGAGGAGTATCCATGGGTTTGCAACTCTTCATGTTAAACTTACCCAGTATATCCTTTGTGTACTTTCCTTGAGACACAAAAATTTCACTATCCCATTGCCATATTTCCAATCCAAGGAAATAATGAAGGAGTCCCATGTCCTTCATTTCGAACTCCCTTGCAAGATCCTCCTTGCATGAGTGTATCATCTGCTCATCACCAGTCAAATTTAGATCATCAAAATAAAGAAAAATGATCAATAACTTACCCTCAACCACAATCTAGTACAAGTTCACATCTGCTTCACTTTTGGTGAAGCCCAGTCTGGTGAAATAACTGTCTATCCGAGTGTACCAATCATGGTGTGCTTGCTTCAACCCATATAGTGCTCTTTTGAGTTGGCACACATGCGACTCACTGTTGAAGATATCTAAACCTTCAGGATGCTCTATGTACACCTCTTCCTCAATGATCCCATTGAGAAACACAATTTTCACATCCATATGATGAATGCGCCAGCCCATCTGCGGTGAGAGTGAAAGGATGGATATTATGGAAGAATACCTTGCAACATGTGTAAAAGTCTCATCATAATTTATCCCCTTGATCTGTGAGAATCCTTGGGCCACAAATATGGCCTTTTATTTCTCCACACACCCATCAACAACTTTATTTACCTTGTAGATCCATCTTGATCCAACCACTGATTTGTCGACCGGTCTTGGGACTATCTCCCATGCATTTTTATTGAACATGGAGTCATACTCCTCCACCATTGCATAAAACTAAGTTGGTTGCTGCACTGCTTCTTGAAAGGAAGATGTTTTAGTCACAATAAATTTTCTCATAAGAGCCATGTATCCAGTAAATCGGTCAAGAGACTGTCTCTGTCTGCAATGTGGAGTAGGGGCTCCTACATTATCTGCAGCATCAAGTATCAATATATCAGCTTCCATGGTTCACCTTCTGCCATTTATAATGGATGGATTTGCATGAGTGTTTTCCTCCAATCCATGAACCTGATCCTCATGTGGCTAATCCACATATTGAGACTCATCCTTGGGAACCAACAATTCCTCCTCTGCATGCAAGCCCATCTCCCTCTCTAGGGACAACCTTATGGCTTTCTCCTCGTCATATTTTATATCTTGTCACACAACAGTCATTCTGCTATTTGGCAAGTACACACGATAATTATGGGGTGTTTCAGTCTACCCCACAAAAATCCCAAACTCAGCTGTCAGTTACAGCTTCTTCCTGGCATGCTTGGTCACATGCACATAAACAGATGAGCCAAAAATCTTAAAGTGTGAAACATCAGGTTTCTTACCAGTGAAATCCTCTTCAGGTGTACTCATGCCAAGTATCCTATGAGGACAACGGATTTGCGCATGTATCGCTGTGTTGCATGCTTCTGCCCACAGATGCATCGGTAGGCCTTGATCATGCAACATCGCTCGTGTTGCACCCACAATAGTTCAGTTCTTTCTCTTCGTGACCCCATTCTGCTGTGGGTTATGAGGTGCTATGATGTCTCTTCAAATTCCTTCTTTGCTGCAGAAGTTCTTGAATTCGTTAGAGATGTATTCTCCACCATTATCGCTCCTAAGAGCCTTCACTTGCTTCCCCGACTCTTTCTCCAATAGTGATTTAAACTCACAGAACTTAGATAATGTATGATATTTCTTCTGCATGAAGAAGATCCAAAACTTACGAGAAAAGTCATCAACAAAAATTACATAGTACTTATGTTTTGCTGTCGAAGCAACAAAGAATGGTCCACACACGTCTGTGTGAAATCTCTCAAGGATCCACGAAGCTCAGTTATCCTTCTCATGAAAGGTGGCCTTTACATATTTTCCCATAGTACATCCCTTGTGTGTGTCTGAATATGCAAGTGTACCCCTGGGTAGACCAGTAGAAATCTGCTGCATGACTTTCAAGGCTCCATGGTGAAGATGGCCCAATCTCCTGTGCCATAATTTTCCCTCAACTCAGCTCACCACTTGATCTGCCTTGCCCATCATTGCTGTGCAGCCATCTACCTCTAGCTTGTAGAGATTCTTAACTCGAATTCCTATCCTCTTTGCTTTTCCTATTGTTTTGTGTCTCAGGAAAGCTTTTCCTTCACTAAAAACAACATCATATCCTCTATCCTCCAACATTGCAACTGAGACTAAATTTTTCTTCAAACTTGGTACATGCATTACATATTTCAATTGAAAGGGTTTACCTGAATGCCTCTGGAAGGTATTGGAAACAATACCGGTAGCACTATACCGCCCGTCATCACCCATTTCAATATGCATCTGGAGATCCTTCTCCTCCAATTCACTAAAAAGTTCCATGTCTCCCGTCATGTGAAAGGAAGTTCCACTATCAAAATACCATACAAATCCCAATGCACTAGACACCATATATGTGATCAATGAGAAATAAAGATCAAATTGCAAGGTAAGGGCCTCACCAGCTGCAAATCCTCCAACCTTCTTATTCTTTTTCTTTTGTGGACAGTTAGTAGCAAAATTCCCATGCTTGTGACAGTGAAAACACTTCACCTTGGACATGTCTTGCTTATTTTCATTCTTGGACTTGGATTTAGAATGGAATTTCTTCCCCTTCCCTTTCCTCGGCTTGGCAGCCAAAGCACAATTCTCTTCATCTTCATTCTTAGATGAATATCCATCTCTGGTGTTCCATCTGAACTCCTCCTGCACCAAATCCGACCACAGTCGTTCCCAATCTAGAAACTTTTCCCTTCCATTGATAGAGTCTTCATAACTGTGCCAACTCTTGGGAAGTCCTAAGAGAGCCAAGCTCACCAAATCATCACCAGCTACTATTATTCCAACTCTCCCCAATTCATTCTGACATTGGACAAACTTTTTTAGATATTTTGGAATGGTGTTGCGCTTTTCCATCTTGATCTTCCTAAGTTTATCTTTGAGCACCAATTTCCTATGGTCGTTTTTGCTTTAGAATAGATTCGTCAAAGCCTTCCACATTGCATATGGTGTGGCTTTCCCATGGAGGCTTGAGACAATGTGGTCTCGTACTCCATCCAGCAGGATCCTCCTCGCCTTTGCCACTTTATTTTTCCATGCATCAAGATTTGCAGCATCTACCATAGCGGGTTTAGGAACATCATTGTGAATGAATTCCTTCAAGCCATTGTCTTTGAGTACTGCATCCATCCTTTCCTTTAGAGAAATATAGTTTGATCTGATCTCAAATGCATACTCCAACCTTAATCCATTGAAAGCCATTTCGATCTTGAATCAGCTGTAGCACCAAGAAAGTCTTTCTGCAAATTCGAATTCTATCTAGTCACAAACTCAGCTTCTGCTTCACTTCTGCAATTTCCTGTGCTCTAATACCATGTAGAAATCATAAAATATGCATGTATATCTTGGATTCACCCGATTTAAAAATGTACTAAAGTTAAATACTGAATCACTTCTAAAAATATTTTGCAGAATTAAAAACACAATCGCCAATCACATGAAGTAAAGAAGAATCAAATCACACATAACACAGATAATTTCCTGGGGAAAGATTACAGCTAAAAACCCCACTATCTTCTATTTTATATTCAACGTGGATTACAAAAAAATTACATAGAAAAATCTTCTCATAAGAGCCTTCCAGTACTTAGCTAATTGTCTCACACTTTCATGAACAAAATTAACCAACACATAGCCAATTCTCAGCCTCTAGACAACTTGCCTTGCTTGTGCAATCCCTAAAAGATAGAAATTATTTCCTTCCTTGACCATGCAAGTATCATGGGCACTCCAATAATGGGTGTTTGGTTGCATCTGTGCAACACAATAATACTAAAAATGATAGTCAACTTCCCTTTCACCTAGAACTCAACTGGTTCTCCACTGGATATGACATGCATGCAACTAATAATAGTAAATTCTCAGTTGCATGTGAGATCACTGGTTGTGAATTAATTAATATTTAATTCACTTGATCTCTCACTAGTGTATCTTCAGTTAAAACTAGCACAACTAATTTTAACTCACTTAAATAAGTTAAACTTATTACAACCTGAATTAACTAATGCACCACTACATTTTGAACTCTGTTACAACTAGAATTACTCTGCATGCCTCACCAACTACCTCTAACTCAAAATCCACTAGTTAACTGGGTTTATCACTCTCAGTTAACTATTTCAAGTTTACATTGAGAATATATTACAGTTTATTTTCCATCTTAATTAAGGGATAACTAAAATATACATGCACCCAAAAATAGCACCGTGGGCCCCACCCTAGTTTGGGTGCTAAAATTTTCTTGTTGATTCTCAACAAGAAGAGTGCAGGAGATTCTTGTGTGAAGAGTGCATTTTAATTGTTTCATGATTCCATGGTTAATATACAATAGAAGATATAGGGGTTTTGAGCAGCAAGCTTTCCCTAGGAAATTATCTACGTTGTGGTTTGATTTGATTATTTCTCCGCTTCATGTGATTGGCGATTGTGTTTAATTTCCGTAATTGAATTGTAGAAGGATTTAATATATAGCTTTAGTACATTGTTAGATCGGATTGAATCCATTGATATACACATGTTTTATAATTTCTACATCCTCAACCTCCATAGTATGGTACCTTTGATTACCAGATTCTCATGATGAATTCTGAAGAGTTCAATACCACTGATGTTAACCTTCAGACTTGATCACACCAATATGAAAAGCAACTCGCTACGTCTACAACCGAATCCCGAACCAAAGTTTCTATGGAGTTCATTTTGACACCCAATGTTCCCTTACAAATCCCTCATCCTAGGGTAGAGGTCATTCACAAGATCCCTAAAAGGCCATTACACCAAAATGTTGCTTCCACCAAATCCACCCACACCTACAACATAGTAGATGACTTGACACAGTCGCCTGCTTCCATGTTAATGTTGGAAGTCCTCAAGTCGTGCCCATCTCAACGAAAAGCTATACTATCTTCTTTTTGGTGCTCTGGATCCTTCAGATGATCATTTGATCATCTTTGATGTGGACAAATCATAACAACCGCCTTTACCTTCATCCGTTTCCTACCAAATACCAGTCAATATCTGTAATTCCCATGTTCAAAGATGTATCATTGATAAGGGCACATCCACATGTGTGATATTTTCCTCTGTTTGGAATAAGCACGGATCACCCGACTTAGCCCCATCCACCATCACTTTGCATGCATGGGATAGTCACCCTTCTCAACCCATTGGCATGTTCCAAAATTGTCCTATCACACTTGCAGGCAAGACTGTTTGTATTGACATAGAAGTCATTGATGCCCCCTTGGATTACAATATCCTCTTGGGTCGTAGCTATACCTATGTGATGTTAGCAGTCACATCTGCAGTTCACCGTAAGATGTGATTTCCTCACAATGGAAATATCATCACCATCGATCAGTTGACATATTACCAACTGAAGTCTCAGACCTCCCTTGAGCCTATCATGTCTTTGGTGGCTAATAAAAAATCAGTTGCACTTCTCACCAGTGTTTCACAAGGAGTCTATAAATATTCCACCTTACTTGGTACATTCCCTGGTCTTGCCCCTCTTATCATAGAGCCCAACTTGTCGAGTGTTTGCATGTTGAAAGCATCTTGGGCTAGCTAAAAACAGTCCAGTTCGACTAGCCAGCAGCCAGTGCCTCCACAACATGATTTTGTTCACTCAACACAACCTTCAAGACTTTCTCCTCAAGGACCTTCTTCTTCTGTTGGTGTCTCTCCCAAAATTTTTCAACCAGGAACGGTTCCCCCTAGCCTTAACCATTTGGGAGCCATTCCTCCAGGCCATTACCCTTCCAGTCAGATGCTGTTTTTAGTTCCCCCCTCTAGTGTCTTTTCGGTGCCTGTTATGGCTACTTTGAGTCTTCCCAATTTGACCCTGGGGATCCCAGTGTAGTACATTTATCCCTCAGTAAATGCTATGCTTGGTCAGCTCAAATCATATACTGCTTTGACCCCAGTTCAACCGGTCACCATGAACCCTCCCTTTGCTTTATTGCCACAACCACCTCAACAAGAACCCACTCTTATTGTGAAAGCATATGATGAGGGGGGCAAAGCCAAAAAGAAGGAACCTAAGGAAAATTTCCCCCAGACAACTCCTGCTTCTCCTAAGCCTCCAAAGCAGTCACCTCTATGTGATTTGTGTGACATTTTTGGGCATACCATCCATAACCGTCCTAAGCTTCCTTGTCTCAAAACTGTGGTCAACAAAAAATTTCTTGAATCTGACATCCCGGAGGTCCATGTTGCCTTACCTGATTCAGCCAAGAAACTCAAATAGTTGCACACAAAACACCCCTATGCTTTGTGTGATCTTTATGGCCACTATTCTCATATTCTTCCCCATCTCAATGACTTTTGTGATACCCTTGAGGCAGTTCAAAAAATAGAGGCCGCTCGTAGTGGGATTGGTACCCCTCTACTTGTGAGTTTTGCTTTAGTAGAATTGGAGAAAATTCTGCACCCATTGTGATACCTCCCCTCAATGTCGAGATGACAGAATATTTGATTGAAATCCTCTATCTGTCATAATCCATGAGATCCATGGTGGAAGACCCCTCTGGGGTATCCCCTTCTGTTTTGATCACACCTTCTTCGGTGAACACCTTGGTCTCAACATCAATAGATTTTTCATCTACTAGCTCTTCGTCTACCCTCCGTAGTGATGTGTATGTGAACCATATCTCTCATGATGATGTGGCAGGTAGCCCCACCGCCTCATGTGGTATCCCTTCCGCCAGTCCTCCCATATTTCATTATGATGAAGACATTATGGAAGTGATGACCACCCCTGATTTTACCTAGCATGATATGCACCATCGTGTGTACTTACTTCCAAAACAGTCCCATGAATAGTATGCTATGGAGTCTAAAGAATTCATCCACAATGAATTTGATTGGTTTATAAATCCCATTCCTGCACCAGATGCTTTCGAAGAATTAAATATGTCCAATAACTCTCCTACCATTAAAATTAACATTTCCGATAAACCAAGGGTAGAAGAAAACATTACCTTGGGGGAACATTGCACCCCAGAAGAAATTGAGGCTTACACTAAGCTATTCAATGAATTCCATGATATTTTCTCCTGATCCTATTTAGAGATGCCCAGACTTGATCTCGCCATTGTCAAACACCATATCGATACATGGCCCGATGCCAATCGTGTCCATCAAAAGTTGAGACCCATTAATCCTTCCATATGAGAGGCTATAAAAGCTAAAATCGATAAGCTCAAGTAGGATAGTTTTATCTATCCCATTGAATATGCCACATGGGCTTCCAACCTTGTTCCTGTTCTCAAGAAATAAGGCACCATCCGTGTCTGCACTGAATTTCACGACCTAAGCAAAGCTTGTCCCAAAGAAAACTCCCCCACATTGTTTATTGACCAAATCATTGATGAGTGTGTGGGGAATGAGGTTCTATCCTTTATGGATGGTTTGTCCAAGTATAACCAGATTGTTATCCGCCGTGATGATCAGTTAAAAACTGCGTTCATTAGTCCATGGGGAAAATTTTCTTATAGGGTCATGCCTTTTGACCTAAAGAATGCTAGAGCTACCTTCCAGCAGGCCATGTCATAATGTTTCCATGATTTGGCTCATACTATCCTTGCCTACCTAGACGACCTCCTTGCTCGTTCTAGGCATTGGGCGCAACACATTCATGATTTGCGGACTATCTTTCTCTGATGTCACAAGTATAATATCCGTCTCAATCCGCTGAAGTGTGTCTTTTGTGTTCGTCCTGGCCATCTCTTGGGCTTCATTTTGTCGAAATATGGTATAACACTTAATCCCCTCAAATTTCAAGCCATTCTTGAGCTTCCCATTCCTCGTACCTTGCGCTAATTACAAAGCCTTCAAGGCAAAGCCAAATTTTTTCGTCGGTTCATCCTTGACTGTGCCACCATTGTGCATGGGTTTCTTAGACTCCTTCGATCTAAAATTCCATTCGTTTGGGATGACTATTCTCAACAGTATTTTGATGCCTTGAAACATGCTCTCACTTCCGCTCCCTTGATTCATCCTCCTAAATTTGAGAGAAATTTCATCTTGTACATCTCAACTTCCACCCATTCGGTTGCTGGGGTCCTTATTCAGGAAGATTACATTGTAAATGAACATGTTATTTATTATTTCAGTAAGAACCTTGTGGGACCCCCTATGTCCTACTCGTATGAAGATAAGTTGGCGCTGGCCATTGTGTTCTCGGTCCAAAAAATTCTTCATTACATCCTTACGCGTTCCACCAAGTTCGTGACCAATTCCAACCCCAAGAATTTCCTATTGAGTCAATAGATCATCAATAGGAAGTACACCCATTGGATCGTTATCCTTAAGGATTTCGATCTTGAATTTGTCACACCCAAGAGTAAGAAAGGCTTGGCCCTTGCTGAACACATTTCTGAATTTCCTAATAATATGCATGATCCGCCAGTTAATGATGATTTACCCAGTGAACACTTGTTTTCCATTACTTCCTATGATCCTTGCTATGGAAACATCCTTACCTATCTGTGAACCCATAAGTTCGCTTCCCATCTTGATCGTGATGCCCGATGACGTATATGACTCGAAGCCCCCCACTACCTTCTCATTGGTGATGACTGTTATCGTCATGGTGTTGATTCTATCCTTCGTTGTTGTCTCACACATGCTGAAGCTTAGAAATTCCTTAATCCCTGCCATAGCAGCACTTGTGGTGGCCACCTCTCCCTTTTTGCTATTGCCCAGATTGTCATGCATGTTGGGTATTTTTGGCCTTCTCTCTTTGGTGATTGCATTGAAGCAGTCAAACACTGTTCCAATTGCCAACTATTCTCCCCAAAGGCGCGAGCTCCACCCGCTCCCCTCCATCCTATCATATCAACCGGTCCCTTCTGTAAGTGGGCCATTGAATTCATGGAGTGTCTAATTCCATCTACTGGTAACCACAAGCATATCATTGTGGCGGTTGAATATTTCACCAAATCGGCTAAGGCCATGCCAAAATTCAATAACATGGTGGCTACCACAACTCTCTTTTTCTTTAACCATGTTAACGCTCAATTCGGGGTTCTGAAACAGTTGGTATCTGACCAGGGCAAACATTTCGAAGATGATATATGGCATGAGTTATCCTCTCTGTTGGGATTTGAGCACCAATATTCATCGTCTTATTATCCCGAAGGTAATGGACAAGTTGAAGCAGTCAATAAAATCCCTAAAACTATGCTTCAAAACCAACTAGCATGTTATGCTCTTCCCTGCTTTGTGGGTATATATAAATTCTTTTAAAACTTCCACTGGGTTTACTCCTTTCCACCTCGTTTTTGGTGAGGAGGCAGTCTTACCAATCGAATGTGAAATCCCCTCCCTTCACCTAGCCATTGAAATTCTCCCTAACACCCAACCTTTAGAACAAAGACTTATCATGCTTTAGCATGCTTCCGAAGACCATCGTGTTGCATTGAAAACCATCGAAGCAACCAAGAAGTGCACCAAAGCTCAATATGACCAAAAATTCCACCCTTGTACCTTTCACAAAGGTGATATTGTTCTAGTGTATGACTAGGCTCATGATGTCCTTAGTCATGGGAAGTTTGACTCTTTATGGCTATGACCTTACATCATTAGTAAGGATTTGGGCAAGGGGGCATACCTTCTAGAGGATTTCGAAGGCCAACTCATTCCTAACCCTCACAATGAAATCTACCTCAAGAAATTTTACCCATAACATCTCCCATTGATATGCATGTTTTGTTTCTGTCATGAATTTAGGTAGCTTTTATTATCATCTCATTTTTTGTCTTGTGGTGCCTTTCAGATGGATCCATCTTCCACACTGTATATCGGCTATGCTGACGGTGCAAGTCGCTTCTCCCGGAATCTAGCCTCAGCAGCTTGGGCCATTTTTACACCCTTTCATTCGTTAGTCCTCTCCAATGGTGTATGCATTGGATCTACCACCAATAAACATGCCAAATATAATGAAATGATAGGTTTGTTAGTTAATTCCCTTACTCATCACATCCTTCATATTCCTGTTCATTTAGATTTTTTACTGCTTGTCATGTAATTAAATGGCATGTATCGTGTGAATAACCATGTCCTTTTTAGAATGTATTTACGGTTGAAGATTTTAGTGCGTGAATTTGAAACCATTACATTTAGTCATGTACCTAGAGCCCAAAATCACTATGTAGATAAAATTGCAAACAATATTCTAGATTGGCAGTTATCACATGAATTTAACACAAGACAATCATAAAACAACTAGCGAACCATATATTGGTCATATATAAAAAGATGCATATTCATGTTATGTATCGAAATAATCATAATGTTTGGAGTCCACTACTCTAAATACATCTGAAATTCCCATAGCATGTTACAAAATCAAAATTGGGGGCAGCACATGCCCCTACATCTAATCATTATCTGGAGGGTCCCAAGCCAATGGTTCGACTCCACTAGCCCATTGTTCCGAATTTCTTGCCCAACCATTGCCATGCGCCGCATGACCCCTTGTGACTTAGAGGGTATCCCTATACATCCCTCGATGTAAAGGTCCTCAATATCATGGCATTCGTGCTTTGATACACTAGTCAACATCAACTCGCACCTGTGTCGAACATCCTCCAACAGAGCCTTATAGTCAAGTCTCTGGTCTCCTCTCGCTCCACTAGACCCCATAGCCCCTGGCACTAAGGGTCGTCCCATATACCCGGTCGACTTCACCGGTGCTATATATGCATACCTAATCTAACATATATTTGAAATAATGCTGAAGTAGAATTGAATATTTTATAACAATGAATTGATTGTTAACTTGATCATTTAGTGTGGAAGGCTCAAGGAATGCAAATGATTTAACGACTTAATCTAGAACTTAATAAGCATAATTAAAAATGAAATTGCAGCAAAGAAAATATATATAAGACATCAAACATTGATTACAGATTTCTTCCTTGGTGGAATACGTCTCCAGGTTCGTTTTTAAGATGGGCGTCCGTTTTATTAAGGATTGATCCAAAGAAGTATTTACACAGAAATACACCAGACTGATCTTGCTCATAGGCACCTCTGGTCTTTTTCAAAATAACGCTCTCTCTCCTAGCTTTCCAATGCCTATCTCGGTTCCCAATTCCACCTCCGGACGACCAAGATACATTGAAAACAAAACAACCTCTCTCTTTAGAAATCTGAACACAAGCCTTCAAAATCACTCCTTTTCTCTCCATCACAAGCAATAGTGGGTTTATAATACAATGCAGGTTCATTCTTGACCTCTTGGGCCTATTCATGGAAAATGGTTGAATGAATTAGGTCTTGGTGCAATAAGAGTGGAGAACCTTAGGCATTAGGTTCATGGTGGATAATTTTACAACTGCGCACAACAACTTAAAACCGAAAATAAAATTTGGATAGAAAAACAAACCCTGATAGTTTGCAGATGGTGGAGTAGTTTAATAGTTTCCATGTGACTGGCGAGCGATCTAACCACTAACTGACACCTTGTGGTTAAGTCCAATGACTTTGGGCTGACTGGTGGCTGACCTCATCGCACGTGAACGATATTCTTTCTGTTGCGGTCTTCTAGCAGCCAGCTCCAGAAAAACTACACAATAAACTGCTGTTTATCCTCCACTGACTGGGTTCACATGTTGAGTGCTGTGGCAGTTAAGAATGCCCCTCCACTGTGGTTAACTTCGATGGTTAAATATGTTTATAATATAGTTTTAACATATATATTCCCAAAACTTATATCATAGGTTATTACATAGGTTTTAACTATAGGTTTTAACCCTATACAGAAATTATCTGCAAATGAATCTTAAAAATAGAAAATAAAAAATAGCGAGAGCATAAAAAATAAAACATATATACACAGAGATTTTCCCTTAGATCCCAAATCGGGACAACTAGCTTGATTTTTCATTATATTCCTTTTAGTGTTACAACACATATATATACATGCTGAATCATACATAAACCCCAATCCATTAACCTTGGATTAGAACATAATCGTAGTTCCCTTGACCGGATCTACAAAATACCAGGGGCTAAAAACCATCATGTCCAAAAACCATGTGAAAATCCATGCACAAAACCATGGACGGGTCCGCCCACCGAAAAATATGGTCCAATTTTTTTTCCCAAGGCGCTGCCCCAAACCCCAAACGGGGGGGCTGCCCCCCCCTGTGACCCCCATGCTGCGCCCTGTGCAACGTATAGGGGGATCTATCGCCCCCCTTGTGACCCCCCTGCACGTGACTAGTTGTGGAAAGAATATAACACATACCCAACATTAACTTTGTTATATGTCATGCGTTAAGTCTTTAGTCTTCACCACTTAGGCTTAGGACTATTACATAGGTTTAGGACTTAGGACCATAGGATTATCACTTAGGCTTAGGACCCACTTTCACCATAAATATGTTTAATCACCATGAAATTTCTAACACCACATAATGAGATTTCACCATGAAGAAGTAAATTGCATTGGAAAAACTGGAGATGAACTAGAATTCACTGTTGATTTGAACTAATGTAAGATCCTCATGGATCAATACCAAAAATAACGAATCAATACCACATACATATTCGAAAAAATTTAAATGCAACATAATATATAGCAACTTTCACTTACCATCTGGTACCCATGCTTGACCCGATAGAAGTGGCAAGTCAAGGTCCTCCTGAAATTTCATACCACTATATGGATAATCGTCTATGTATAACGACATCTGATCCCAATGTGTGAAGAACTCGGTTCGGAACACCCGTTCGACTCCCTCGCCTCCTCCTCTTCAAGGAAACTTCCCCCAATGGTGCATCTTGGGCTCCCATCCTAGATCTGCACATGAGGGCGAAGTGTGGGGATCTTCTCAAAGAAGAATGAGCATAACACCGTACCAAAAACACATTCATGGTTCAATTGTTGCTTGCACAACGACAACTGTCATTTCATCGACGACATCATCATCTGGGCCCACCCATAGTAGGTCCCACTCAAAACACTTTCAACCAATATCATCTACCCCCAGTGATGTGATGGAATGCTTGGTTGCCCAAGATCCACAGTACTGCTACGGTGAAAAATCGTGTCTCTAGCCTCTCTATAGCACCAATCGGAATGGTCGCGACCTTAGCAAGAACATCTGGTCTGTAATGGTGCTCCATGAACTCTGATATATTTAGCCCATGCGGTAATACTGGATGTATATTTCCCACCAACCCTAATGGCGGGAGTCCAATAAAGAAGTAGATGTTTTGAATGGTCAACTCGATCCTATGCACGTGCACCATCAAGGCCTCTTGGTCTAGATCCCAATAGTTGTCTATCCTCGATAGTAAGGTCTCACCTGCCCTCATTAGTGGGTTCTCAAACAACTTGAGAACCCCATTTCTCGGAAGTGCTCCTTGTACCACTTGATTCCCCTAGATCTCGGCACGAAGCGCATCCAAATCCCTCTCTCGCTAGTTGATCCTCAACTCTTCCATACCTGCACAAAATCATCATGTTTGTCTGCTCAGAGAAGGTAAACTGTATGATAAACCATCAAGTCTCAGTCCCCTGCTAAAAAAAAACAAAAATCCCACCTTTAGGCCAAATCGCACTTTCAAGCCTCTGCAACTGCGAGCTCGCGGTTTTACCCTCTAGAAATTGTGAGCCAGGTCGTAGTACAGGCTCAAGAAGGTGTGAGCCAGCGGTAAGGAGGGGTAGGGGTTTGTTCTTGAGCCTTAGGCACCTATTCCAAAAAATTGAACTGCTAAAAATGATGAGTAAGGTTAGGCCACCTACCTGCAACTGATGGATCCTAATTCCAATGGTCAGTTTGTCTGCTATGATTTCCGCAAGATTTAGGGCCTTCTCCTCCTCTCCAAATTCACCACAACCCCACAAGAAAATGAATCAAATTGGAGGGAAATTTCCCTATTAAAAGAAAAACCCTAAATTTTCTTTCGCCAATTTCGACCAAACCATAGCTTGGTTTGATGAACCGTTAGCACTATTGGAAAGTTCTCACCGAATACTGTAATGGGTATCCTTTTGTTTTAGTTCATCTGACACTTCACCAGGAAGCCATTTTTCCAAGAATGGCCACTTTTCCACCTCTTAAAATTGGATTTCTTCACTTGCACTTCTTGTACTTGGGGCACCACTTTGCCTTCATATTTGGGGCCTATTCTGTGTGGCAGTATCATCGAGTCACCCTTGTTCAAAGCATTCAAGTTGATTCACCATCGCATTCATGGAGTCCATCCCGAGTCACTTTTCCTCGTGTTGTAGTATTCCATCCCTTTTTTCCTTGTCCCTCTCTCGTGTCGCCCATTTTGGCCTCTCATCATACTATTCCCATCCCCTCTGTAGTCGAGTTCGTCACTGCCATGTCATCCATGATTTTTATGCTTTGACAAGGAAATTCGTCTATCCGCTACTTAGTATCCCCTTTTCCATCATCATCCCTGGTGTTAGTCCATCAATCACTTTACTATGATCCCTCATGCCTTAGTTGAGGGTTCCTCATTGCCTCACTTATGGTGGACCTCATTCTGTCGACATCATCACATTCATTCCAGAAGACAGGTCTATAGGGCGGTGTACCTTGGTTCCAACTTCCATTATTTTTTGGTGCCTCGGATCAGGAAAAGGGACTCATAATTGCCCTTTGTCTTGGTTGTTTCTCATCCGCTCAGCTTCAACTCATTATTGCATGATCGAGATTCGTATACTTGATGTTTTGGTGTTTCAACATATTGTAGCAATGATTCCTAGGTGTGTGTGAGATGTTTCAGAACTCATGAGGGGGTGGCCTTTCAGGTAGCCCCCCACATCCCTAGATGACCTCAGATTATGCTACAATGTCAGATGCAACTCTGCAGTTTTGATGGGTTCGGTTTCAACCGATTGCAGTGCCCATCACATGCATGTATCATTCAAATGATCCACTCATAATTTTAGAGCTCTTTCCTATTTAGCATGGCTTATTTGGTTGTTATTATGTCTCATGTACTCATATATTATTGTATTCAGTCCTGACTCATGTTTTTCCAGGCGCAGAATGTACGTGGGATCCATTATATTTTTGTGTAGCCCATTTTTATGCCAGCATGTCATGTACCATTTATCATGTAATTTATTGCTTAGTTTCTTTTTGCTGGGCGCACCATTATTATTTGTACTTTTTCATCTTGACAGGCATAGGTATGCCTCCCCTACCTCAATGAGAACATGTACCCAAACATTAAAGGAGACTTATATCATTTGTAGCTCTCGCCCCCTCGGCTATGGTACTCTCTCACTTCACTGGGTCTATGTATCTCTCTCTTTGACTCCCCTTCGATGTCTAGTGATTGTGCTCTTACAACGTAATTTAGTCATACGATTAGCTCCTAACGCTCACACGTTGGGGGGCAATCTGTTAAACCAAAATTTGGTCATCTAACCATTTAAAATTAGATGGATCGAAGTACACCATGTAAGACCAATTTTACCATAGTAAAATTTCTTTCACTATAAGGAATAATTTAATAAACCATATTTTATTACGTTATTTCTCGTTAAAACAAGAAACCCCATGAGGAATAATTACATAAATCCTTATTTATTTGATTTTCCTCTAGGAATAATTAATTAAACCGCAATTTAAATAATATTCCTGGTCATATTTAACCAAATTATGAGAAATAATTAGATAAATCATTATTTATCTTATTTTTCTCTAGGAATAATTAATTAAATCATTATTTAGTTATTATTCCTTGTGAAATTTAACTAAATCACCTAGAAATAACTAAACAAATCACTATTTGTTAATTATTCCTTAACCACATTCTTGAAATGATAAATAAATCACTCATTTGTTTATTATTTCTAAATAAAGGTATTTAACCAATTTAAATACCTTTTCCCTCCAACAAAATATAATAAAATATTCCAAGCGGTTAGATCTAGATTTTGGTTAATAAAATTTATTATGCACCATTATCGAGGATACCTCAATATTTTGTTATAAATAGGGGGGTTTTCCATTCATTCTTCCCTTCGATCACTTTCATTGTTGCGCTTTGATCATTCTCATTTATTTTCTTCTTGAGCTCCCATAGAGTTCAACACATTTTGGGTTTTCTACACCATTGAGAGAGAGAAGCTTCTGGATCTGAAGCATTGAGGACAACCAAGAACACATCCCATTGAGGGAGACTGGTAACATTATTATTTGTTCCCTTCCTAGGTGTTATAATATATTCAAAATTATTTATATATTGTCTTGTCTGTTGGATGCATGGAGAAATTCTTTTTTCTTTTCACTGTTTAAATGATTTTACTGCATAGATCTGGTTTTTTGCAACATTTGTTTTAACTATCGATTGCGGATCTAAAGTTGTTAAGAAACCATCTTTGTTGTTAGGGTTGTTTGTCACATACAACTAAAGTGAGCTCTTTTTGTACACTTGCGTTAAGAATTTATGCTAACAATATTGTCAAACACAAAATCAATGGGGCTACAATGACAATATTGATTATCTTAAAAAGGTCCATAAAAAGTTGAAATATAAAGGTATATGATCTTTGTAGGAAAATATAGATAAACAAGGTAGAATTGAGAAACAATTTAATTTGAAATATTGATATTCATGTAGTAAATAAACAAGTGCTACAGAGTAGATAGTCCCTGTCGCTTAGTTTAAATATAGCTAAATTAAAGTAAATGATAATAAATGAGTGGAGTTTGTTCAAGGTCAGGGAACGATCTATTCTAGACAATTTTATTTATTTATTTTTTAATTATAAATTTATATATAATTTAAAGTAAATATATATTTAGTAAATTAATTTGATTGAATAAGCATTATGATTTACAAGGAGATTATAATATTATTTTAATTGTTTTATAAATTTCACAAATTTTCTGCATTCCATCAAATGTAATATTGTATACTTCAATAAGAAACACATTTTCTTTCCCTCCATAAATAATACTCTTGTAAAAAATGATGTTGTAGATCATTGGTCTTGCATTAAATTGATGTTGGAAATAATTTATGAGTAGTATGGATGGTGAAGATATAAAAGCAATTAAACTCCGACATCGAAGTTCATAAAGTATAAGATTGATTATATATTTTTTGTGGAATTCTAATCTACATGAGTCTTGCTCTATTAATTTCAAACCAGTAGAATATCTAGGAAATTTAATCCTTGGGATATTGTTATTTTTTTGATCCACCTGATGTGTTATACAAACTCATTAATGATATTTAAAAACATTTAGAATCAGATCCAATGTCTATAAAAATAGTGTAACAAGCAATATTATGTTAATTACAAAAATCTATGACCTATATGTTTATAAGCTTGAGTAAATGTACATGAAAATAGAGAATGACAAGTCTAATCGAGGATAAATGCGTTATATTTTCTTCAAAGTAATATGCATAAACGATGGTAGAAATAGAAGTGAATGGGTAAATCCAAATGTGTCAGCATGCGCAAATCGACGAAAATCATATCACATATGGATTCAGGAAATTAAAATACTCGAGATTATTTATCCTCAAAGTATGTCCATATGACTCTTTCCCTAAAAACCCTATTCACAGAGGTTATTATAAACTATAACCTACTTAGTATAAAAATTAAACCACCTGTTGGAAATACTGAGTGGGGAGGGGGGGGGGGGGAATCAATATTTCTTATCAATTAGAACTTTTAAAAAATTTCAGAGAATTAGTTAATCTTAAATTATTCTTGATGTTTATCCAGTAACAACAGTAAAAAATAGAACACAATAGGCACACAAATTTTAGGTGGAAAAACCCCTCCGGGACCAAAACCACCGAATTATTTTCAAATAAATTCTTTAATCTTTAGCCCCAATTGAAATGAAAGATATAACTTCCTAGAATTCTAGAAAAGCATTATTCCCCATCTCCCACTGGAAGGACACCCCAATTCCCTGGTTTCTTCAGTAGTCAACTGAATGGATACCCCAACATCCTAGACCGCCCTATGAACCTGAAGTGTTCACAGGCTCCAACCTATATGTGAGTTCATGCACCAACCTAGCACCTCCCTGCCACCCTATACTGATCAGAAATAAGACAAGAGTGTGGACTCCTGTACAAGGGAAAAATGATCCACGATACACTATGATTCACAATGATTTTCTTGAACTAGACCAATCACCCAATCACATTATGACCCGCAACCCAACCATAACATTATCCAAAAACGACACTTATACCTCCCAACAATGCCTTTCCAACTCTAGGCAGATTGACTCTTTTACAATTTTACTATGATTCTTTTTACAATACTAAATATTGACACTGCTTCTTTGAACACAAGCAACTGCTGAGGTATTGTTGTGCTTGCTTCAACTAATGGTACGTTGGTGTTGCATTTTCCTTCTAGTATGTGTTTGAGTTGTCCTATTGTGTCCTCCTTCCTACACATGCATTAATGAACAAGACCCAAACCAATATACAAACAAAATACTTACATTGTTCTGCAAACCATATGTCAGAGAAATATTCAAAATTCGAATGTATATACGTTCAACATTTATGACCAAAACCCAATTAAACGTACATACAAAATTCTTACACTGTCCTGCAAAAGCATATGTGAGAGATGATATTAAAATTAAAATTCAAACACTAATAATACATACCCTGTTGTAGCAGGCTTACCTTTGACTGTTGATGTGTTGTCCTTACTGCAATGATCCTTGAATGCATATTTTTCTTGCCTTATAGAATCTATATATTTAATTTTCTGTATCTATGTAATTACAAATCTCCAAGGTTTGCAATTGCGGCCTTTGGTAGCCCTCTGAGTCCTGTTTCCAACCCCGCAGGTCTGATCAATATTGGATTCTTCAAGAAATAGTTATGCCCAATCTCCTATGATGGCTTGATTATAGACTGGAGCGAACTTGTATGAAGTTACACGTGTCACTGTTTCAACCTTCGGTCCTGAAAACGATTTCCAAAAAAATACAATCCATCCTCTTTCTGTCACTTTTTATGAAATTTGAATCCAATTCTTAGAGAGAAGGTTATGAAGATTTTCCCAAGGTCACCTGTTTGACATGAAATTCGGGAGCTTGCAAAAACCATCATACTTCCTTAGATCATATATCCGAAAATATAGCGAACCAATATCTAAAATTAGGTCACGAGCTTTCATCAGGATTTCGGCTCAAATGGGTTTTTGTTTTAGTATTTGAAGCTTTGCATAAAAAATGTTAGATAAGAGAAAGAGTCTAATGAGAACTTGGGAGAATCCCAAGCTTTACGTGACGATACTCAAATGCTTCACAAGGTAATAGTTTCGTAAAAATGTCAATAATTTGTTCCTTTGTGCCAACATATTCAAGCTTGATATTATTTTCAGTGACCTTCTCTCTCATGAAATGATATTTGATTATAATGCACTTTGTTTTGGTACACATCACAAGATTCTTGGAGATACTGATGGCACTCGTGTTATCGCAAAATATGAGAATAGGCTCATCAAACTTGACTTGAAGATCTTGAAAAGTTCTCTTCATCCAGAGAAATTGAGTACAACAAGATGCTGCCACGATATATTTTGCTTCTGCTGTGGATAACAAGATTGAAGACTACTTTTTACTTAACCATGAAACAAGGCAATCGCCTAGATAGAATGTTGCTCCACTGGTACTCTTTCGATGATCAAAACTTCCAGCCCAATCTGCATCTGTATAAGCTTAGATAACTAGAATATTTTCTTTGGGATACCATAAACCATATTATGTTGTGCCCTTAAGATATCGGGGAATTATTTTGACGGAAATAATATGAGATTCTTTTGGTGTTACTTGGAATCTTTCTACTTGTCCAACTGCATGCATTACGTTTGGCAGAGAAGCTATCACATATAGAAGACTTCCAATCATAGATCTATACAAGCTCTGGTCCACATCCTTTGATGAATATTCTAAACTTAACTTGCAACCTGTTACCATTGGGGTAAGGACATGCTTGCAATCTTCCATCTTGAGTTTCTTGAGCATTTCCTTGACGTATTTGGTTTGATATATAAATATTCCTTTATCGTGCTAAGATATATGAAGCCCTAAAAAGTATGTCAGCTTTCCAAGTAGAGACATTTCAAACTCACTTTGCATCTTTGTGGAAAAGTTTTCACTTAATCTGTCATCATTGCTTCCAAAAATTATATCATCCACATATACTTTGATAAATGTTAGATTATATTGATCCAATTTCACATAGATATTGTTGTTAGCGCTTCTTTTCTTGAATCCTTGTTGATGTAGATATCCATCAAGATGAGCATACCAAGCTCTAGGATCTTACTTGAGACCATATAGTGCCTTCTTTAATATGAAAACATAGTCTTCCTTTTGAAAGAGCATAAAACCTTTGGGTTGTTCAATGTAAAATTCTTCTTCCAATTCACCATTTAGAAAGGCTGACTTAACATCCATTTGGTAGACCTTAATTTTTCTCGAGCATCCAGAAGCGAGAAAAATTCTGATAGCTTCCATTCTATAAATGGGAGCAAATGTTTCTTCAAAATTAATTCCTTCAACTTGTGCATAGCCTTTTTAGCTAATCTTGCCTTATTCCTGGTAATCTGTCTCGCCTCATTCAATTTTTTTATGAAGACCCATTTAGTTCCAATAAAATTTTTATCCTTTGGTCGTGGAACCAATTTCCAAGTGTCATTCTTCTCAATTTGATCTAGTTCTTCATTCATATGCTACCCAGTGTTCATCTTGACTAGCTTCCTCAAAATTGTTTGGCTCAAAAGTTGCTAAAAAATCAAGGTGGGCTTGTTGTGAGGAACAAAGCTGTCGAATTCTTCTAGTTTCAATTCCTTCATTTATGTTGCCGATGATTTGATTTGATGGATGATTCTTTTGACACCATTCTTTTAAAGCTTTTGGAGAATTTTCTTGTACATCCTGCTAATCATTTATTATTTCCTCTTGGTTGACTGTTGTTTCCTTATTTTATTGGTCTTGTTCTAGAGCTTCTTCTTCATCCTTCAAAAATTCTCCCTCAGATCCCTCATATTTTCTTGAAGGGACAATCTCATCATTATCCTTTGTAACACAATATTCATTAAAAGTAAAATTTATGCTTTCCACTATTTTTTTTGCCTCATATTTTAGCATATATAAGCCTTTCGTTTGCGTTAATTACCAACGAAAATACCTTCATCAACACGGGAATCGAACTTGCCTAATTTTTTATCTTCTCTTTTGATGTAGCATTTGCTTCAAAAATATTTTGAAGTATTTGACGTTAGCCGATCTTCCTTTCCATAATTCGTATGGAGTCATGTTACAATTGTTCCTTAGCAAACCTCTGTTTATAATGAATAAAACTATATCAATTGCTTGAAACCAAAATTTATCATCTAATTGAGTCATTCAACATTTTTTTGGCCATTTCCTGTACGGTTCTGTTTTTTCTTTCAACAACTCCATTTTTCGGAGGTGTTCTGGCTGTTGAGAATTGCATTTTTATATCATTTTGATCATAATACTGCTGAAATAACTTGGAAGTGAATTCTTCACCATTATCTGATATCAAAAATTTGATCTTCAAATCAATTTCATTTTCAACCAATTCCTTGTAGATTCTAAAACACTCGAATGCCTCAGTCTTTTTCTTTAAGAAGATGACGACTGTTATTCTAGTGTAATCATCTATCATTAGCATAAAATATAATTCTCCATCTAAACCTTTTGTTTTCATAGGCCCACATAGATCAATATGTACTAATTCCAATGGACATGATGCAAAGTGTTATTTTGTGTTGAACTCAATTTTTTTCTGCTTGCCATGCTGACAAGAGTCACATATCGTATTGGTAGGTTTTAAAATTTTAGGCATTTCTCTTACTGCTTCCTTCTTGCTCATCCTGACCAAATTGTCAAAATTTATATGTCCCATTCGTTTGTGCCATAACACACTTTCATCTTCTTTCGCCAAAAAGCACCCTTAGGTGTCTCATCCAATGTTTATATGTCATTTGGAGCTCTGCTTATTGTAGCCACAATTTTACCGAACTTGCTTTTCTCGATTTCACATTTCTTAGAGTTAAATAGCATCATGTGTCCTTGATTTCACATTTGTCCAACACTGAGCAGATTGTGATTCATATTTTAAACCAACAACACATCTTTTGCTAATGCATTCTTGCTTCCAAGTGTGATTGTACCTACTCCTATGACATTTGAAGACCCATCATTTCCAAAAGACACTGTTCCATTCTTCTTTTCTTTCAAGGATATGAACTTATTCCTATCTCCAATCATATGAGTTGAGCAAACACTATCAACATACCAAACATTTCTGTTGCTTTGATCCTTGAGAGTGATAGCACTTTTTTTATTCTTGTTTTTCCATATTTTTTCATTCTGATTTTGCAAGAATTCCTTTGAAGAACTTCCAAGTTTTCAATCTTTAACTAGGTGTCCAAAATTTTTACATTTGTAACATTCAGCATCATCTCTCAAATGATCAAATATGTTAATACTCTACTAAGTTCCAGAATATCCATTTCTGAAATATCTACCGAAACTGTATTTATTCCAAAAATACGTGCGACATTCTATAGCTCTATGTCCAAACCTTCCACATGAATAACAATGAACATACAAGATAGGTTGATACCTAGGAGGAATTATTCTTCCAGGAATTGTCTTCCATGGTTCTTCCTGTGAGTCCCGATCTCTTGAGTTGGCTGGGAGGTCTACATACAAAATACTTAAACTGTCCTGCAAAAACACATTTCAGAGATGATATTCAAATTAAAATTCAAACACTAATTATACATAAATTTTTGTAGAAGACTTACCCTTGATTGTTGATATGTTTTCCTTACTACAATGATCCTTGAATACTTATTTTTATTGCCTTCTAGAAGCTCGATATTGAATCTGTTGTAGATATGTAATTTCAGATCTCCAAGGTTTGAAATTGCACCCTGTGGTATCCCTATGAGTCCTGTTTCCAACTCCACATGTCTGATAAATATTGTACTCTTCAAGAAATAGTTATACCCAATCTCCTACGATGACTTGATTATAGACTAGTTCAGTAGAGCGAACTTGTACGAAGTGCCACATGTCACTGTTTTAACCTTCGGTCCTGAAAAAATATCCAATAAACTATAGTCCGTCCTATTTCTATCACTTCTTATGAAATTTGAATCCAATGCTCAAAGAGAAATTTATGACGATTTTCCCAAGGTCGCCTGTTTGACTTGAAATTCAGGAGCTTGCAAAAACCCTAAATTCCTCAGATCATATCTCTGAAATATAGTGAACCAATATCTGAAATTTGGTCGAGCACTTCATTAGGAGTTCGACTCAAATGGGTTTTTTTTAGCATCTGAAGCTTCGTAGAAAAAAAATTATAGTGATAATTCCATGATGACCTGTTTTAAGTAGTGAAATCCTTGCATCAAGAGGATATGAGGGTCAAAATTTATATAAACGCTTAGGTTCAGAGGGTCTTCAAATGGTGAACATTGGAGGAATTTTAGTTAATTTTTTTTATTAATTATTGACTATTCAATGACCACAACTAATGATTAGTGTCACGCCACAACCCCATGGGGTTTTAGCCCACTAACTGCGGTTACTAACTTCAAACACGAAAATCTCTCAAATCGTGAAGAATTACATGGCATGCCATATATCAACGGAAACATCTCGACAAGTAGAAACCATCCAAAATATCCTTGACTCGAAATAGAGTAATCATTAGGGGAATTTTGAGGTCTAAAATGGGCCTCCTAAGGAAATAATAAAATAATAGCTTAACCAATAAATTAATATTTATGAATTTTCAATTCACATTTTGCACCACAATCCATGTAACCATAGTTAAATTCAATTCAAAAGTTGTGCCAAAATAAATTAATAAAAAAATTGTATTGATGTGACTATAAATAAGAATGAGCTTTTCAAGAAAAAGTCATCATCATTGAACAACTAATGCATTTGTCATTTGTACTAAATAACTTAAAATAAAATATAAATACAAATTTATAAATTCTTAATTATATTATATGCTATTAATTAAAATTTATATTATTTAAATTGTATAATAACATGTAATTGATATACTATATAAATATAATATAATATAATATAATAAATGTATAGGAATATGCATTGTCTCTTTCAAGAAATATGAAATGACAATAATATATTTTTATTCAAAAAGTATGAAATGAAATTTATTATGAGTACTTTACTTTGACTTTAAAAGTACTTAGAGAACTACTATGGTTAACCATGAGTTTTTATCCACCATTGAGAATGTGACAAATAAGTACATTTAACTCAAGCAATGCCATTTCAACCATTAGGGATGATGTCATCCCCTAAAATATAATTGGTTCTCATAAAGTGAATTTTTATTGTACATTTTCCTTAGGAGGCCCATTTCAGATCTCAAAATTCCCGTAATGTTGTCAAGTCAAAATTCCCATGCATGATCGGGGTAGCCCCTATTGTTGCTTGGGTTGAAATCAATGACAACCATTGATAAAAAATCTCCCCCTTTTTCATTTATGGAAACACAAGTACTGCCCTTGCGATCATGAAACCTCTTCCTACAACATTATCTCCCCTTTTGTCATTAATGGAAAAGGGTAACTCACCTTGAAAAACGTCATCTTGTGGACCTGTACACATCTCAACTCCCCTTTTTTTACTTTGTTAGATAATAGAAAGAGTCTAATGATAACTTGGGAGAATCCCAAGCTTTAGGCGAAGATACTCAAATGCTTCACAAGGTATGGTTTGGTAAATATTTCAGCAATTTGTTCCTTTGTGCCAACATATTCAAGCTTGATATTCTTTTAGGTGACCTTCTCCCTAACAAAATGATATTTGATCAGAATGTGCTTTGTTTTCGAATGTGTCACAAGATTCTTGGAGATACTGATGACATCGTTGTTATCACAAAATATGAGAATAGGCTCATCAAACTTGACTTGAAGATCTTGCAAAGTTTTCTTCAACCAGAGAACTTGAGTACAACAAGTTGCTGCCACGATATATTATGCTTCTGCTGTGGATAACGAGATTGACGACTGCTTTTTGCTTAACCATGAAACAAGGTAACCACCTAGATAGAATGTTGCTCCACTCGTAATATTTCGATCATCAACACTTACTGCCCAATCTGCATTTGTATAAGCTTGGATAACTAGATTATTTACTTTGGGATACCATAAACCATATTCTGTTTTCCCCTTAAGAAATTAGAGAATTCTTTTGACGTCAATAATATGAGATTATTTTGGTGCCACTTGGAATCTTGCTACTTGTCCAACTGTCTACATTACGCATGGAAGAGAAGCTATCACATATAGAAGACTGCCAATTATAGATATATACAACCTTTGGTCCACATCGTTTGACAGATCTTCTAAACTTAACTTGCAACCTGTTATCATCGGGGTAAAGACATGATTGCAATCTTCCATCTTGAATTTCTTGAGAATTTCCTTGATGTACTTGGTTTGATATATAAATATTTCTTTATCCTGGTGAGATATTTGAAGCCCTAAAAATTATGTCAGCTTTCCAAGTAGAGACATTTGAAACTCACTTTGCATCTTTGTGGCAAAGTTTTCACTTAATCTGTCATCATTTCTTCCAAAAATTATATCGTCCACATATACCTCAATAATTTTTAGGTTATCTTGATCCAATTTCACATAGAGATTGTTGTCAAAGCTTCCTTTCTTGAATCCTTGTTGATGTACATATCCATCAAGATGAGCATACCAAGCTCTAGGAGCTTTCTTGAGACCATATAGTTCCTTCTTTAATCTACATACACAGTCTTCCTTTTTATAGAGCAGAAAACCTTCTGGTTGTTTAATGTAAAAGTATTCTTCCAATTCACCATTTAGAAAGGATGACTTAACATCCATTTGGTAGACCTTGATTTTTATAGAGCATGCATAAGTGAGAAACATTCTGATAGCTTCCATTCTGGCAACAGAAGAAAATGTTTCTTCAAAATCAATTCCTTCAACTTGTGCATATCCTTTGCAGACTCATCTTACCTTATTCCTGGTAACTTGTCTGTCCTCATTAATTTTTTTTCTGAAGGCCCATTTAGTTCCAATAACAATTTTATCCTTTGGTCGTGGAACCAATTCCCAAGTGTCGTTATTCTCAATTTGATCCAGTTCTTCATTCATAGTTGCTACCCAGTGTTAATCTTGATTAGCTTCCTCAAAATTTCTAGGTTCAAAAGTTGCTAAAAAAGCAAGGTGGGCTTGTTGTGATGAACAAAGATGTCGACTTCTTCTGGTTCTAATTACTTCATTTATGTTGCCGATGATTTGATTTGACGGATGATTATTTTGACATCATTATTTTAAATATTTTGGAGAATTTTCTTGTACATCCTGCTGATCATTTCTTATTTCCTCTTGGTTGACTGTTGTTTCCTTATTTGATTGGTCTTGTTTTATAGCTTCTTCTTCATCCTTCATAGATTCTCCCTCAGATCCCTCAGGTTTTCTTGAAGGGACAATCTCATCGTCATCCTTTGTAACACAATCTTCATCAAAATTAACATTTATGCTTTCCACTATTTGTTTTCACCTCATATTGTAGCATCTATAAGCCTTCATTTTGCATGAATAACCAACAAAAATACCTTCATCAACACGATAATCAAACTTGCCCAATTTTTTATCTTCTCTTTTGATGTAGCATTTGCTTCCAAATATTTTGAAGTATTTGACATTAGCCGGTCTTCCTTTCCATAATTCGTATGCAGTCATGTTACAATTGTTCCTTAGTAAACCTCTGTTTATAATGAATACAACTGTATTGATTGCTTGAAGCCAAAATTTATCATATAATTTTGAGTCATTTAACATTTTTTTGGCCATTTCCTGTACGGTCGTATTTTTCTTTCAGCAACTCCATTTTTCTGCGGTGTTCCGGCTGTTTAGAATTTCCTTTTTATTCCATTTTCATCACAGTACTGCTGAAATACCTTCGAAGTGAATTCTTCGCCATTATCTAATCTCAAACATTTGATCTCCAAATCAGTTTCATTTTTGACCAATTCCTTGTAGATTCTAAAACACTCGAATGCCTCAATATTTTTATTTAAGAAGTTGATGACTGTCATTCTGGTGTAATCATCTATAGTTAGTATAAAATATAATTCTCCATCTAAAAATTTTGTTCTCGTAGGACCACATAGATCATTATGTATTGATTCCAATGGATGTGATGCAAAGTTTTCTTTTGTCTTGAATTCAAATTTTGTCTACTTTCCGTGCCGACAGGATTCATATATCGTATTGGTAGGTTTTGAAATTTTAAGCATTTCTCTTACTACTTTCTTCTTGCTGATCTTGACGAGATTGTCGAAATTTATATGTCCCATTTGTTTGTGCCATAACCAAATTTCGTCTTCTTTCACCAAAAATCACCCTTTAGGTGTCTCATCCAAACTATATATGTCATTTGGAGCTCTTCTTGTTGTAGACACAATTTTATTGAACTTGGCTTTCCTGATTTCACATTTCTTAGAGTTAAATAGCATCCCGTGTCCTTGATCGCACATTTTTCCAACACTGAGAAGATTGTGATTCATATTTTCAACCAACAACACATCTTTTGCAAATGCATTCTTACTTCGAAGTGTCCTATGACGTTTGAAGACCCGTCATTTCCAAAAGACACTGTTCCATCATTGTTTTCCTTCAAGGATATGAACTTATTCCTATCTCTAGTCATATGAGTTGAGCAACCATTATCAACATACCAAACATTTTTGTTGCTTTGAGCCTTGAGAGAGATAACAAATTTTTCAGTCTTCTTATCCATATTTTTTCATTATGATTTTGTGAGAATTCCTTTGAAGAACTTCCAAGTTTGAAATCTTTAACCAGGTGTCCAAAATTGTTACATTTGTAATATTCGACATCATCTCTAAAATGATCAAATATGTTAATATTTCACTGAGTTCCAGAATATCCATTTCTGAAAGATCTCCCAAAACTGTATTTATTCCAAACATATGTGCAACATTCTATAGCTTTATGTCCAAACCTTCCACATGAATAACAATGGCCATAGAAGATAGGTTGATATCTGGGAGGAAATCTTCTTTGAGGAATTGTCTTCCATGGTTCTTCCCACGAGTCCTGATCTCTTGAGTTGGCTGCAAGGTCTACCTGCTTGTTATATTTTGCATATCAATCTTCTTTGGTTGTCATATAAGGACTTGGCTCCTTTTCATATTTTTATTTTTAACCAAGACGAGTCTTGTCACTGTTTGATCACTAATTGTTGATGATTTCTTCCAATGCCTTGGAGTTGTTGGTGTAGTTTTGAAGAGTTTTTCCATTTTTTACTTGCTTTCGTAGAGAAACTATTTCAGCTTCTAATGCTTCTCTTTCCTTATTCCTTTCCTTTAATTCTTCCATGAGATATTATTCAACTCGTTTGTATTCTTCAACCTTGATTTTAAGATTTAGGACCTGTTCCATTTCTATCTTTAATTCGTCTTCAAGAGTGTTGACATGCTTCTTCTCGACCTTGAGCTCTTTGATAACCCTGATCACTTCATTTTGAAATTCAACCTCAATCATCTCTTCTTCTTTGTCTCCTTCTTCGTGAGATGCTTCTTGCTTATTATGCTTGGCCATAAACAATACTCTTCCATTGATTTCTTCTTCATTATCATTGTCTTCATCAGATGAGGAGATATCTTCTTTGGAGAAGAAACTCTTCTTAAACCATTTCTTCTTGCCTTCCTTGTTGAACTTCCTCGAACCTTTCTTTCCTTTTGTAACAACCTCATTTTTGTGAGAACACTTGGCTACAAAATTCCCAACCTCGTCACAATTGAAACATATTAATGGAAGTTTACCTTTGAATTTCCCCGTTCTTGTTCTCATTTTTTGTGTGAAGTAGGAAAATTCCTTATCTGAAAATTCTTCTTCAACTTCTTCCTTACAACTACAAGTTTTCACTTTCGAAGTATGCTTGTCCTTACTAGTCTTCTTGGATGCAGCGAATGCTATTTCTAGGTGAGATGTGTCGTCATCTTCTTCAATCCCCATTTCATATGCCATAAGCACTCCATGCAATTCATATTTATTGAGATTGGTTAGATTCGAACTATATTCCAAGACATATACCTTTAGGTTGAATCTTGCCATCAAGGTTCTAAGGATCTTTCAGACAATAATTTTCGTGTCGATAGGTTCATCAACAAGTTCACCCAAGCCTTCCAATCAATTTTTTATTTCATCAACACACTGTGAGCATTCATCAATATTTTAATCTTCCTTCATTTGAGTTGCTCAAATTTTTCCCTGTAAATTTTAAGTTTTTCTTCTTTCACGTTTGAGTCACCTGTATATATATTCTCAAGCTTGCCCCTTACTTCTTTAGAAGTTTTGCAACTCAGTACCTTAAGATAAACAGATTCAATAAGCCCACTGATAATGAGATATTTAGCCTTTGCATCATATACCATATTTTTTTTACCTTGCTCATCCCAGGTTGCTATAAAGCCTTTTTCAACGATTTCCCATACTTTGTATCCTTGTGCCAGCAAATGAACCTACGTTCTTCCACTCCAAAGTGCGTAGTTATTTCCATTGAACATAGGAACTCTATTCTTATTATACTCCATGATCTGCTTCCAGTTGTTAGACTACTATTGAAGGAGCCAAGCTCTGATACCAAATGTTGGAAATACTGAGCCGAGGGGGGGGTGGGGGGGAATCAATATTTCTTATCAATTAGCACTTTTAATTTTTTTAGAGTATTAGTTATTCTTCAATTATTCTTAATGTTTATCCAGTAACAATAGTAAACAATAGAACACAATAGGTGTTACACCAATTTTTTTTTCATCTAACCTATTACTATTAGACGGACCAAAGTACACCTTGTAAGACCAATTTTACCCTAGTAAAATTGCTTTCACTATGAAAAATAACTTAGTAATCCATACTTTATTAAGTTGTTTATGGTCTAAATAGGAGACCCCATAAGGAATAATTGAATAAATACTTATTTGTTTGAATTTCCTCAAGGGATAATTAATTAAACAAAAAAATAATTAATAATCCTGGTCACATTTAACCCAAAATAGGAAGATTAATTATATAATTCATTATTTATATTAATATTTTCTAGCAATAATGATTTAAAACATTATTTAAAATAATATTCCTTGTTAAATTTGACTAAATTATTTATAAATAATTGAATAAATCACTATTTATTTAATTATTACTCAACCATATAATTAGAATAATAAATAAATCATTTATTTATTTATTATTTCTAAATAAATGGATTTTACCAAATTCAAATTCTTTTTCCCTCCAACAAAAATAATAAAATATTCCATAAAAGTTGGATCTAGATTTGGTTAATAATATTTTAATTATGCACCAATATCTAGACTAACTCAATATTTTGTTATAAATACAAGGGTTTTTCCATTCATTCACTATCTTTTGTTGCCTAAAGATCGCTCTGGATCTATACTTTTGGTTTGACTTTGATCCTCCATCATTGTTATATTTTTCTACCTTTTTGCTTGTGAGCTCCCCTTGAGTTCCATTTTTTTCTGGGTTTTCTACACCATCAAGACAGAGAAAGATATTAGACCTGAAGCGCGGAGGACATACAAGAACCCATCTTATTGAGGGGGACTGGTAACATCTTTCTATGTTCTCTTCCTAGGTGTCATAAATACAAAAATTCTTTAAAAAACATTCTTGTCTTGTTAATTGGATGCATGGAGAAACTCTTGCTTTTATTTGCTGTTTAATGTCTTTAACTGCATAGATTTGGATTTCTGTAGCATTTATTCTGATCACTAACTGTAGATCTATAGAAATTGAAATTTTTTTTTGATGTTATGGCTGTTTATTATGCACAACTAAAGTGTGTTTTTTTCGTACGCTTGCGATTACAAGTCACACCAACAGCTGGTGACTCCACAAGGGTTTATAATTACGACCGCTGCCGTTTTTCAGATCCCTGCATGACCAGCTGCTTCAACCCTTGTGGTTTTTCTTTAGCTTCTTATTTTGCATTTCTTGATGTTGTTTTTAACCTTTAAAACCCCAAAACAGTAAAAATTCTTACTTTCGTGTATTTCTGGGCCTATTGCGTAGGTGACATGTATTATTCGCAGTTGAGACACCACTTTTTTCTGAAACCTTCTCCTGAGACGGATGTAAGTGCAGGTCCCACTTTTTGGGCCAAAAGCTGTGACCTCAACCTTCAGGACATAGAAAACAACCTGAAACCTATGACCTCTGTTGAAAACAGGTCAGAACCTGCAACCTGTACTTTTTGCGGGATTTTTTCTGTCATTTTTCTGGGTTTGTCTGGGATACTGTTTAGGGTTTTCTGGCCTCCCTCTCCACCCGTATTGGACCTGTACTTGCTTTTTTTTACTTGTCAAAGTAGGAACCAATCCCCTTAGGGCTTCAATACGATTCCACATTTTTAGGAGGAGTTTAGCTGAAGCAGGTCGTCTGAGATTTCAGTGTGTTCAACCATTTTTTAGATCTGAACCTGTACTTTCAGATCCATTTCATATTGATTATTCATCCATCCAAAGCACCTCTTTTCAGTTTTTTTTTGGTCTTCATTTAGGGTCCCCTCCGTTTCCCTTCAGGTTGTAGCCTTTCGCCACCTTTTTTGCAAAACCTTTTCCCTCTGTTTTTTTTTCTATTTTCTGCACCTATTTTCAGCAGATATGACCTTTAGATCCTTGTCCCTCCCGACTTTAGATCCATTGGCCATTTTTTGTGTTTTGACTAGATTTCGCACACCCATAAACTAGTTGTTGGGAAGCCCTCCTCCTTGGGTTTAAATTGGTGCATATTTAGCTGTTTATTTTCTGTCATATTCAGTTTACTTTACTATCATTTTAGATTTATTTACAGTTATACAACATCCTCTTTCTTTTTTCTCTACACACGTCTGAGCTTAATTAAAATTAACACACTTATCACATACGCACACACCCTAAGTGAAGGGCGCCTGGTTTACACCGCCAGGCCAAGACTATAAAATTGTAATCAATTGATCCTGCACCTCCCTGCCCTTGTTTCAACATTGTAATCATTTGATCTTGCACCTCCTTGCCCTTGTTGGCCTCTCTTCCTTCTATGATCTGTGTCTGTTTTCCATCATTATGCACCAACGCATTTATCCTGGAGACTCCTAGGCCTTCATCCTCAGTTTCCTGTAGGAAGACTTACTCCTCCGCGTAGGGTTCGAGTTCGTCCCCCACCAAGTCCCCAATCTGACTCCGTTTCTGGTTCATCGGGTTCCCCTCCTAGTTCTATCCCCGACTCTCCTCCTGTCACCTTCACCATGTATGGTTCAAGACCTAATGCTAGTAGTAGCCCCAAACCTAATGCTAGGAATGCTACTAGTGTGGCCGCAACAGGAACTATCCCAGCTGCTCCCTTGAACCCTTATATGGCAGGCCTTAGTCTCCTCGTTTTGAGCCAGTTGATTAATGAACCCATACACCATGATCCTGGTTGGCCTACTATGCCAACCAGGCTCCCTTCAGACATCCTCAAGTTTGAAGGTCTTGCTGGAGAGAATCATACCAACCATGTCGTTCTTTCCACATGTGGTGTTCGTCTAAATCCATCACCGATGACTCCGTCCATCTTCGGTTGTTCCAGCGTACGCTTACAGGAGAAGCTTCTAAGTGGTATTTCGACTAGGCCTCCACCTATCATACTACTTTTGTGACTCTTGTAAGGGATTTCTGTCTTACTTCTAGCTTCCCCTTTGCTATGACACCGGTACCGAACTCTTGACCTCTTTCTGTCAATTGTCTGTGACCTGCCTATCTTATCATGTCCAAGAATGGCAGAGAAGAAAGAGCCTATATCGAGCCCCTACCTTCGAAGACCGTGTCTACATGGACTGGTTTCTCAGATCCCTTTTTCTTGCTATTGGAAAAGATGTTGCATCTCACTTCCTTCAGACCGATGAAGCTTCCCTCCATATTGTGTTGAAATATGACCTGATCTACGCATAGTCTGGTTATGTTTATACCATCTTACCTGACCCCCCTAGACCTTGTGGTGCTAATGCACTGGGGGCATCCCATGCTGCTGATGGTATTTTTGGAGCCCTTTCTCATCCATACACTCATCCTCCCATGAGTTATGGTTTCCCTCGGGGAGGGGCCAACCCCTACAACACTTTTCCCCCTCCCAGTAGCATGTATCTAGGATAGGACATACCTCCTCCTTTTGCCCAACCTTTTTACCCCAATGTTGCCCAACCTCCTTATTATCTGTATCCATAGCTTGGTGCTCCAGCTCCTCCAACATTAACACCACAGCCTCCCTTGCCTTCTCAACCCCCGCAACAACAACCACCACCCCCAGGGTCAGGTGTATGCACAACAGGGTGCGAATAATCCTCCTACTTCAAAAAAGAAGAGGAAAGGAAACCAAAACCAATCTGCCCTAGGTAATCTAGGAAACAATCCCCAAGGGAATGCACCTAACACTACAACCTAGCAACAAGGCACTCAACCCAAGCAGGACATGAATGTTCACACAAACAGACCTTGTTCTTGTTGCGGTGTCTATGGTCACTACACCCATGATTGTTCTCTTTTACCTCAGATGCGTCAGAGGTGGGAAGCTCAAGCAGCATCCTAAGGATAGCAAGCCTCCCCTTCGGTTCCTCCCAATGCTGCCCCTATATAGCCCACTATGTTTACCAATCCTTTCCCCCAACAAGGATTAGTGGCTACCCAACCCCCTGAAAGTCAGACGACCACTCTACCTCTTCCATCTGGTACCTTTGATTACCAGATCCTCATGATGAACACTAACCAACCCATTACCATTTACCTCAACCTTCACACTCGGTCCCGTCAGTACAACAAGTCCCCTGCTACGTTTGCCCCTGAGCCCCCTTCTTCATGTCCCATAGAGCCTCTTTTGACACCCAATGGTCCTTTATTGATCCCTAAACCTAAAGTAGAGTTTTATACCAAGATCCCCAAGGGACTATTACGCTGAAACGCTACTTCTGGTAAAGCCGCCCATTCATATAGTATAGTAGATGACTTGGCGCAATCCCCTGCTGCCATGTCAATGCTGGAAGTCCTTTAGTCGTTCCCTTCACAATGAAAAGCTCTACTAAATGCCATGGGCGCTATGGATCCTTTAGATGATCATTTGATTGTCTTCGATGTTGACCAGTCAGAACATCCCCCCCTTCCTATTTCTGTCGCCTTCCAAATCCCTATCAAGATCCAGAATGCCAATGTTTCCCATTGTATCATTGACGAGGGGGAATCCACCTGTGTGATGTACACTTTGGTTTGGAAGCAAATCGGATCTCCTGAGTTAGTCCCTTCCACTATCACCCTTCGAGCATGGGATGGCCACTCTTCCCAGCCCCTTGGCATGTTCCACAATTGTCCTATTACTCTTGCAGGTAAGACTGTTTGTGTTGACGTAGAAGTCATTGATGCACCCTTAGACTACAACATTCTATTGGGTCGTAGCTACACTTATGTGATGTCTACTGTCATGTTTGCGGTTCACCATAAGATGATCTTTCCTCACAACGAAAAGATCGTCACCATCGACCAGTTGAAATATTACGAACCAAAGTCTCAGACCTCCCCTGAGTCCATCATCTCTTCGGTGGACAATAAACAAATAGTCGAACTTCCGACTAGTGTTTCACCCAGAGCATATAAATATTCCTCTTTGCTTGGTTCATTCATTGGTATCACTTCTCCTATCTCTGACCCCAGCTCATCAAATTTTTTCATGATGCAATCATCTTGGTACGACCTCAAATAGACTGGTTCAACTCGTCAGCAACCCCGCCCTCCGCAACTTGCTCCTAGCACCTCAATTCAGCCTTCAAGACCCTCTCCTTAAGGCCCCTCATCTACAGCTAGTGTCTATGAGCCCCTCTACCCTCCTGGAATGGTTCTCCCTGGCCTTAACCATCTCAGAGTCATTCCGCCTGGCCATTACCCCTCCGGTCAGATACCATTCCTTGCTCCTCCTCCCAGAGTATTTTTGGTGCTTGTTATGGCTACCTTGTCTCTTCCTAACATGACCTTGGGGATCCTAGTCTGGTACATTGATCCCCTAGCCGCTATCCTACCTGGTCAACCCAAACCCTATACTACTTTGACCCCGGTCCAACCGGTCACCATGACCCCTCCTTTTGATTTTGTGCCTCATCCACCTCAACAGGAACCCACTCCTATTGCAAAAGACTCAGATGAGGGGGGAAAAGCCCGCAAGAAGGCACCTAAGGACAAGGTTTCCCAGAAAACACCTGCTCCTCCTCAGCCTCCAAAGCATACCCCTCCGTGTGCTTTGTGTGATTTTATCGGTCATGCCACCCATAATTGTCCTGAATTTCCTCGTATCAAGCCCATGGTTAATTTCACATTTCTCGAGTCTAAGGTCCCTGAAACCTCTGTTTATTCCATGACTGTAGCCAAGAACCCCAAGACTGTTCACACCAACCAACCCTGTGATTTGTGTGTTCTCCATGGGCATTATACCCACCTCTGTCCCCGCCTCCAGCATTACCGTGCCTCTTTGGAAGTAGTTTGGGAATACGAGACTGAACAGGACGAGACTGCCTCTCCCATACTTGCATAGTATGCTTTGACCCAACTTGAGGATACATGTGATCCCATTGACATTCCCCCTCATGATGTCGAGATGACGGAGCCTTCGGTCACCATCATCTACCTATCATCATCTATGAGATCCAAGGTGGAAGACCCCTCTGGGACTTGCCCTTCTATTTCGCTTGGCCTCCCTTCAACGATCACCCTAGGCTCAACATCGGTGGATCCCTCATCTACTTGTTTTTTGGTCACCCTCCGTGAAGATGCGCATATGAACCTCTCTTCTTATGATGATGAGTGAGGTAGCTTCGCTACGTCAGGTGGTATTTATTCACCAGTCACCCCATATTCTATTGCAATGACGAAATTATGGAAAAATTTACCACCCCTGATTGTATCTATCCCCCCTTACATCGAACCTATGCTTTCGGTCCACATACACTTTGTGGTCATTACATTGACACCCAATGTTTTGGTAAGGGGGCACCCATATTTAAGAGTCCAAGAGAAGCAATTCTCCACAACCCTCCTAGTACATATGGTAGTGTCGAATCTAGTACCATTATTATTCCCCATTTAGAAGAACCTCTAGAGTTCCATATCACTTCAGATCACTCTAGGGATGATCCACTTCATCATTACTTCATCTTACATCAACAACCTAGTCTCTTAGACATTGTTGTTGACCAACCTGTGTGTTTTCTAGGTGAGCACCAGTTCATTATATCCAAATCTACTCTTTGGGATAGTGACACCATGTATGCGAACCCAGAAATTTAGTCCATTTGCTTCATATATGCAGTACCAAAAGATATTGGTAATCCTTCATTCCCTTTCTCAAACTGCATCTATCCATTCTTCCCTCCGAAGATAACCATAACGTAAACAAATGGCGAACCATATCATAAAAATGTGTTTATATTCCACTTTTCTAAATACATTTGGAATGAACATAACATGCTTGAGGGCACCTATGCCCCTCAACCACAAAAATCCCAGCTCTCAGCAAAAAATAACACTGAAACCCCCTTTCTTTGACAGGTTGCAATTTTCAAGTAATTTCCTGGGACAGGTCACATTTTTCTACCTAGTACCTACTACCCAGGTTGTAGAGCCGACCTAGAAAGTGTGACTTGTCCTGTTCTTGAGCTCTGGGTGCCTAAACTAAACTTTTAATCCACTGCATTGAAAAAGTAGGGTTAGGCCTCTTACTTGCAACTGACAGATCTCGATTCCAAAGGTCGGTTTGTCTGCTATGATTGTCGCAAGATTTAGGGCCCTTTCTCCTCTCTACATTCACAATAACTACACTTGCAAATGAATCAAATTGGAGGGAAAATGCCTTATTAAAAGAAACACCTGAGTTTTTTTTTTTTGCTAGCTGCAACCAAACTGTTACTCGGTTTGAAAAATCATCAGCACCATTGGAAAGCTCTCACCAAGCTCTCAAATGTATATCCTTTTGTTTTTGATGATTTGATACTTCATCTGGACACATTTTTTCCAAGAAAGGTCACTTCACCACTCCTAAAAATCGAATTTCTTCACTTGCAACACTTGTACTTGGGGCACCACTTTGCCTTCATACTTGTCCATGCTCATGTTGATTTTCATCGTGAGTAACCATTTTGTACTAATGTTTTTATGGTCCCCACCGAGCTTGTTCTGTGTGGCAGCATCATTGAGTCACCCTTGTTTAGAGCATCCAAGTTAAGTCATCATCGCATCCATGGAGTCTATCCCGAGTCCCTTTGTATCCTGCCACAGTCCTCCATCCTTCATTGCTTTGTTCCTCTCTCATGTCACACATTTTTTCCTTCAGTCATACTGTCCCCTATCCCCTCCAGTGTTGAGTCAGTAGCTTCCAGGTCATCCATGCCCTTTATGGTCTAACAAGTGAAGTCGTCAGCCCACTACTCAGTACCCCACATTCCACCATCATCCCTGGTGTCAGTCTATCAATCACTCTACTATTACCCTCATGCCTTAGTTGAGGATCCCTTATTGCCTCACCTATGGTGGACCTCCTTCCGTCGACATTAGCTTATTCATTCCAGAAGACAGGTCTAGAGGGTGGTGAACCTTAGTTCTAGCTTCCACTCTTGTTCGGTGCCTCAGATCAAGAAAATGGACTCTTTATTTCCTTTTGACTTGATTTTTCTCAGATCCAGCTCCTTACAAGATGATCGAGATCCGTATACTTGATGGTTCAGTGATCTAGTAGATTGTGCTGGTGATTCCCGGGTGTGTGTGAGATGTTTCATACTTCATGAGGGGGTGGCTCTTCAGGTAGCCCCCCACATGCTTGTATGACCTCTCTACTACAGACTTTGATGCATCTCCATAGATTTTATGGTTCTGGCCTTAGCCGCTTGCAACACCTTTTAGTTTGCATGTATCATTCGTATTTTCAGAGCCCTTTTCCTGTTTTACAGGGCCTCTGTGGTTGTACTTATATCTCATGTACTCAGATATTATTTTATAAGCCTTGGCTGTTGTCCCAGGCACAATATGTATGTGGGATCCATTATCATGTTTTTATCTAGCCCATGTTTATGCCAGTATGTACTATACAGTTCAATCCCTTGTTTGCTGGACGCATCATTCTTTGCACATTTTTATCTCGGCGAGCATAGGTATGCCTCCCCCGCCTCATGTAGAACAAGTACTCACTCATAAAAGAGACTTGTCACACTTGTAAGTCTCGCCTCCTCCGGGTCTTGTCCTCTCTTTAGTCTACCTTATATTTCTCTCTCTCTTACTCCCCCTTCGGTGTCTAGTGATTGAGTTCTTACAATGTACTTTGGTCATACGATTAGCTCCTAACGCTCGCACGCTGGGGGGAAATCTGTTACACCAATTTTTGGTCATCTAACTTGTGACTATTAGATGGACCAAAGAACACCATGTAAGACCAAATTTACCCTAGTAAAATTGCTTTCAATATGAAAAATAATTTAGTAATCCATACTTTATTAAGTTGTTTATGGTATAAAAAGGAAACCCCATGAGGAATAATTGAATAAATCCTTAATTGTTTGATTTTCCTCAAGGGATAATTAATTAAACAACAGTTTAATTAATATTCCTGGTCATATTTAACCCAAAACAGGAAAATTAATTAGATAAATCATTATTTATCTTATTATTTTCTAGGAATAATGATTTAAAACATTATTTAAAATAATATTCCTTGTTAAATTTGACTAAATCACTATTTATTTAATTATTACTCAACCATATTCTTAAAATAATAAATAATTTATTTATTTATTTATTATTTACAAATAAAGGGATTTGACCAAATTCAAATTCTTTTTCCATCCAACAAAAATAATAAAATATTCTATAAAATTTGGATATATATTTGGTTAATAATATTTTAATTATGCACCAATATCTAGACTAACCCAATATTTTGTTATTAATAGAAGGGTTTTTTCCATTCATTCACTACCTTTTTGTTGCCTAAAGATCGCTCTGGATCTATACTTTTGGTATGACTTTGATCCTCCATCATTGTCATATTTTTCTACCTTTTTGCTTGAGATCTCCCCTTGAGTTCCATCTTTGTCTGGGTTTTCTACACCATCAAGAGAGAGATATCTTAGACTTGAAGCGCTGAGGACATACAAGAACCCATCCCATTGAGGGGGGCTGGTAACATCTTTCTATGTTCCCTTTGCAAGTGTCATAAATATAAAAATTCTTTAAAAAAAATTCTTGTCTTGTTCATTGGATGCATAGAAAAACTCTTGCTTTTATTTGCTGTTTAATGTCTTTAAGCACATAGATCTAGATTTCTGTAGCATTTATTCTGATCACTAATTGCAGATTTAAGGAAATTGATAACCATTTTTGATGTTAGGGCTATTTTTTATGTGCATCTAAAGTGAGTTTTTTTCGTACACTTGCGATTAGCATTCACACTAATAATAGGCACACAAATTTTAGGTGGAAAACCCCCTCTGGGTAAAAAACCACCGAACGCTTTTCTAATAAATTCTTAAATCTTTAGCCCCAAATTAAATGAAAGGTACAACTTCCTAGAATACTAGAAAATCATTCTTATCTAGCTCCCAATAGAAGGATGCCCCAACACCTTGGTTTCTTCAGTAGTCAACTGAATGGATGCCTCGATATCCTAGACCGACCTACCACCTTGAAGTGTTCATAGGCTCCAACCTGTAGGTGACTTCATGCACCAACCTAGAACCTCCTTGCCAACTTATAATGATAAAAAATAAGACAAGAGTGTGGAATTACGTACCAGGGACAAATGATCAACGACACAATATGATTCACAATGATTTTTTTGATATAGACCAATCATCCAATCACACTATGACCTGCAACCGAATGATAACATTATCCAACAATGACACTTATACCTCCCAACAATGCTTCTCCAACTTTAGGTAGATTGAATCTTTTACAATAATGACTCTTTTACAATTTTACAATGATTATTTTTACAATACTCACTTTTGACACAACCTAATACTTGACTTGACACTGCTTCTTTGAACACAAGTAGCTGCTGATGTATTTTTGTTCTTGTTTCAAGTAATGGTAATTGAGTGTTGCATTGTCCTTCTGTTATGTGTCTGAGTTGACCTATTGTGTCCTCCTTCCTGCACATACATTAATGAATAATACCCAAACCAATATACAAACAAAATATTTACACTGTCTTGAAAACCATATGTCAGAGAAATATTCAAAATTCAAATGTAAATATGTTCAACATTTATGAACAAAACCCAATCAAACATACATACAAAATACTTACACTGTCTTGCAAAAACACATGTTAGAGATGATATTCAAATTAAAATTCAAACACTAATCATACATACCTTGTTTTAGCAGACTTACCCTTGACTATTGTTGTGTTGTCCTTACTGCATTGATCCTTGAATACATATTTTTCTTGAATTCTACAAGCTCGATATTGAATCTTCTGTATCTATGTAATTTCGGATCTCCAAGGTCTGAAATTGCGCCCTGTGGTAGCCCCTTGAGTCCTATTTCCAACCTCGCATGTTTGATCAATATTGGATTCTTCAAGAAATAGTTATGCCCAATCTCTCACGATGACCTGATTATAGACTTGTTAAGTAGAGCAAACTTCTACGAAGTGCCACATGTCACTATTTCAACCTTTGGTCCTGAAAAAAATATCCAACAAACTACAGTCTGTCCTCTTTCTATCACTTTTTATGAAATCTGAATCCAATCTCAGTGAGAAATTTATGATGAGTTTCCCAAGGTCACTTGTTTGACATGAAATTTGGGAGCCTGCAAAAACCCTAAATTCCTTAGATCATATCTCCGAAAATATAGTGAACCAATATCTAAAATTTTTGTCACAAGCTTCATTAGGATTTTGGGTCAAATGGATTTTGTTTTCAACATATGAAGCTTCACATAAAAAATTTATAGCGATAATTCCATGATGACTTGTTTTAAGTAGCGAAATACTTGCATCGGGAGGATATGAGGGTCACAATTTATATAAATTCTTAAGTTGAGAGGGTCTTCAACGAGTGAACGTTGGAGGGATTTTAAGAGTTTAAAAAATGATTAATTATTGACTATTAAATGACCACAACCAATGATTAGTGTCATGCCACAACCCCATAAGATTTTAGCTCACTAACTGGGGTTACTAAATTCAAACACGAATATCTCTCAAACTGTGAAGAATTACGTGGCGTGCCATATATCAATGAAATCATATAGACAAGTAGAAACCATCCAAAATATCCTTGACTTGGAATAGAGTAATTTTTCAAGTCAAAATTCCCATGAAATATCGAGGTAACCCCTGGTTCTGCTTAGGTTGACATCAATGACAACCACTGATCAACAATATCCCCCTTTGGCATTGATGGCAACATAAGTACTCCCCTTGCAATCATGAAAACTCTTCCTACAACATTCTCTCCCCCTTTGTCATCAATGGAAAAGGGTAACTTACCCTAAAAAACGTCATCCTGTGGACCTATACACACCTCAAATCCGCTTTTTTTACTTAGTTAGATAAGAGAAAGAGTCTAATGAGAAATTGGGAAAATCCAAGGATTTAGGCGAAGATACTCAAATGCTTCACGAGGTAATGGTTTGGTAAAGATGTCAGCAATGTGTTCCTTTGTGCCAACATATTCAAGCTTGATCTTATTTTCGGTGACCTGCTCTCTAATGAAATGATATTTGATCAAAATGTTCTTTGTTTTGGAATGCATCACAAGATTCTTGGAGATACTGATGGCACTATTGTTATCGCAAAATATGAGAATAGGCTCATCAAACTTGACTTGAAGATCTTGTAAAGTTAGCTTCATCCAGAGAACTTGAGTACAAAAAGCTGCTACCACGATATAGTTTTATTCTGCTGTGGATAACGACATTGAAGCCTACTTTTTACTTAACCATGAAACACGACAACCACCTAGATAGAATGTTGCTCCACTAGTACTCTTTCAGTCATCAACACTTCCTACCCAAACTGCATCTGTATAAGCTTGGATAACTAGATTATTTCCTTTGGGATACCATAAACCATATTCTATTGTGCCCTTAAGATATCGAAGAATTATTTTGATGACAATAATATGAGATTATTTTGGTGTGTCTTGTAATCTTGCTCCTTGTCCAACTTCTTGCATTGAGTTTGGGGGAGAAGTTGTCACATATAGAAGACTACCAATCATAGATATATACAACCTCTGGTGCACATCCTTTGATGAATCTTCTAAAATTAACTTGCAACCTGTTACCATTGGGGTAAGGAAAAAATTGCAATATTCCATCTTGAATTTCATGAGCCTTTTCTTGATGTAATTGGTTTGATATATAAATATTCCTTTATCCTCCTGAGATATCTGAAGCCTGAAAAAGTATGCCAGCTTGCCAAGTAGAGACATTTCAAACTCACTTTGCATCTTTGTGGCAAAGATTTTACTTAATCTGTCATCATTGCTTCCAAAAATTGTATCTTCCACATATACCGTGATAATTGTTAACTAATCTTGATCCACTTTCACATAGAGATTAATGTCGGCGCTTCCTTTCTTGAATCCTTGTTGATGTAGATATTTATCAAGACGAGCATACCAAGCCATAGGAGCTTGCTTGAGACCATATATTTCCTTCTTTAATCTACAGACATGGTATTCCTTTTCAGAGAGCAGAAAACCTTCAGGTTGTTCAATGTAAACTTCTTCTTCCAATTCACCATTTGGAAAGGTTGACTTAACATCCATTTGGTAGACCTTGATTTTTTTTGAGCATGCATAAGCAAGAAACATTTTGATAGCTTCCATTTTGGTAGCAGGAGAAATTTTTTCTTCAGAATCAATTCCTTGAACTTGTGCATATCCTTTACAGACTAAGCTGCCTTATTCCTGGAAACTTGTTCCTTGTCATACAATTTGTTTATGAATACCCATTTAGTTCCAATAAATTTTTTATCCTTTGGTCGTGGAACCAATTCCCAAGTGTTGTTCTTCTCAATTTGATCCAGTTATTCATTCATAGCTGCTACCCAATGTTAATCTTGACCAGCTTCCTCAAAATTGCTAGGCTCAAAGGTTGCTAAAAAGAAAGGTGGGCTTGTTTTGATGAACGAAGCTGTCAACTTCTTCTGATTTCAATTCCTTCATTTATGTTGCAGATGATTTTATTTGACGGATGATTCTTTGACATTATTATTTTAAATATTTTGGAGATTTTTCTTGTACATCCTGCTGATCATTTCTTATTTCCTCTTGGTTGACTATTGTTTCCTTATTTGATTGGTCTTGTTCTGGAGCTTCTTCTTGATCCTTCACAGATTCTCCCTCAGATCCCTAATATTTTCTTTAAGGGAAAATGTCATTGTCATCCTTTGTAACAAAATTTTCATCAAAAGTAACATTTATGCTTTCCACTATTTATTATCTCCTCAGATTGTAGCATCTATAAGCCTTCCTTCTGCGTGAATAACCAACGAAAATACCCTCATCGACATGGGAATCGAACTTGCCCAAATTTTTATCTTCTCTTTTGATGTAGCATTTTCTTCCAAATATTTTTAAGTACTTGACGTTAGCCGGCCTTCCTTTCCATAATTTGTATAGAGTCATGTTACAATTGTTCCTTAGAAAACCTATGTTTATAATGAATACAACTGTATTGATTCCTTGAACCTAGAATTTATAATCTAATTTTGATTTATTTAACATTGTTCTGGCCATTTCCTATACGGTTATGTTTTTTCTTTCAAGAGCTCCATTTTTCTATGGTGTTCTAGATGTTGAGCATTTCCTTTTTATTCCATTTCATCATAGTAATGTTGAAATACCTTCGAATTGAATTATTTACCTTTATCTGATGTCATACATTTGATCTTCGAATCAGTTTCATTTTCGACCAATTCCTTGTAGATTCTAAAACACTCGAATGCCTTAGTCTTTTTCTTTGAGAAGCTAATGGCTGTCATTCTGGTGTAATCATATATCATTAGCATAAAATATAATTCTCCATCAAAACCTTTTGTTATCATAGGACCACATAAATCAATATGTACTAATTCCAATGGATGTGATGCAAAGTGTTCTTTTGTCTTGAACTCAACTTTTGTCTACTTGTTGTGTCGACAAGATTCACATATTGTATTGGTAGGTTTTGAAATTTTAGGTATCTCTCTTACTGCTTCCTTCTTGATGATCCTGACAAAAATGTTGAAATTTATATGTCTCATTCGTTTGTGCCATAACCAAAATTTGTCTTCTTTCTCCAAAAAGTACCATTTAGGTGTCTCATCCAAAGTATATATGTCATTTGGATCTTTGATTGCTATAACCACAATTTTACCAAACTTGCCTTTCCTGATTTCACATTTCTTAGAGTTAAATAACATCGTGTGTACTTGATCGCTGATTTGTCCAACACTGAGAAGATTGTGATTCATAATTTAAACTAACAACACATATTTTTCTAATGCATTCTTGTTTCCAAGTATGATTGTACCTACTCCTATGACGTTTGAAGACCCATCATTTCCAGAAGACATTGTTCCATCCTTATTTTCCTTCAAGGATATGAACTTATTCCTATCTCCAGTCATATGAGTTGAGAAACCACTATCAACATACCAAAATTTTCTGTTGCTTTGAGCCTTGAGAGTTATAACACATTTTTCAGTCTTCTTTTTCCATATTTGTTCATTCTGATTTTGTGAGAATTCCTTTGAAGAACTTCCAATTTGCAATCTTTAACTAGGTGTCCAAAATTGTTACATTTGTAACATTCGACATCGTTTCTAAAATGATAAAATACGTTAATATTATTCTGAGTTCCAAAATATCTATTTCTAAAATATCTAATGAAACTGTATTTATTCCAAACATACATGCGACATTCTATAGCTCTATTTCCAAACCTTCCACATGAATAACAATGACCATAGAAGATAGGATGATACCTGGGAGGAAATATTCTTCGAGGAATTGTCTTCCATGGTTCTTCCTGCGAGTCCTGATCCCTTGAGTTGGCTAGGAGGTCTACCTGCTTGTTATATTTTTCATATCCATCTTCTTTTGTTGTCATAGAAGGAATTGGCTCCTTTTCAGATATTTTTTTTGTAACCAAGACTAGTCTTGTCACTATTTGATCGTTGATTGTTGATGATTTCTTCCAATGCCTTGGAGCTATTGGTGTATTTTTGAAGATTTTTTCCATTTTTTACTTTGTTTCATAGAGATACTATTTCAGCTTCCAATGCTTCTCTTTCCTTTAATTCTTCCCTGAGCGATTCTTCAACTCATTTTTATTCTTCAACCTTGATTTTAATGTTTAGGACCTGTTCCCTTTCTATCTTTAAATCCTCTTCAAGAGTGTTGACATGGTTCTTCTCGACCTTGAGCTCTTTCATAATCCTGATCACTTCGTTTTGAAATTCAACCTCAATCATCTTTTCTTCTTCATCTCATCCTTCGTCAGATGTTTCTTTCTTATTATGCTTGGCCATAAAAAATACTCTTCCATTGATTTCTTCTTTGTTATCACTGTCTTCATTAGATGAGGAGCTATCTTATTTGTAGAAGAAACTCTTCTTAAACCATTTCTTCTTGCCTTGCTCGTTGAACTTCCTCAGAAATTTGTTTCCTTTTGTAACAACCTCATTTTTGTGTGGGCACTTGGATGAAAAATGCCCAACCTCACCACAATAAAAACATATCAATGGAAGTTTACCTTTGAATTTCTTTGTACCTGTTCTCATTTTTCGCATGAAGTAGGAAAATTATTTATCTGAAAATTCTTCTTCATCTTCTTCCTTTTCTTCTTCCTTACAACTATAAGTTTTCGCTTTCGGACTATGCTTTTCCTTACTAGTCTTATTGGATGCAATGAATGCTGTTTCTAGGTGAGATGTGTTGTCCTCTTCTTCAATCCTCATTTAATACGCCGTAAGCACTCCATGCTATTCATCTTTTCTGAGATTGGTTAGATTCGAACTATATTCCAAGAAAAATATCTTTGAGTTGAATCTTGCCGACAAGGTTCTAAGGATCTTTCAGACAATAATTTTCATGTCGACAGGTTCTCCCAAACCTTCCAATGAATTTTTTATTTCATCAACACACTGTAAGTATGCATCAATATTTTCATCTTCCTTCATTTTGAGTTGCTCAAAAATTTCCTTGTAAATTTGAAGCTTTTCGTCTTTCACATTTAAGTCACCTACATATATATTATCAAGCTTGCCCCACACTTATTTAGCATTTTTGCAACTCTGTACCTTAAGATAGAAAGATTCAATAGGCCCACTGATGATGAGATCTTTATCCTTTGCATCATATACCATAATTTTCTTACCTTTTTCATCCTAGGTTGTTGTAAAGCCTTTTTTAACGATTTCCCATACTCCATATCCTTGCGCCAACAAATGAACCTGCATTCTTCCACTCCAAAGTGTGTAGTTATTTCCATTCAACAAAGGAACTCTATTCTTAGTATACTCCATGATCTCCTTCCAGTTGTTAGACTTATATTGCAGGAATCAAGCTTTGATACCAATTGTTGGAGACACTGAGTGGGGGGAGGGGGGGAATCTGTGTTTCTTTTCAATTAACACTTTTAAATTTTTTTAGAGCATTAGTTAATATTCAATTATTCTTGATTTTTATCAAGTGATAATATTAAACAATAGAACACAATAGGCACATGAATTTTATGTGAATAACCCCCTCTGGGTAAAAAACCATCGAACGATTTTCTAATAAATTCTATAATTTTCAGCCCCAACTGAAATGAAAGGTGCAAATTCCTAGGATTATAGAAAAACATTCTTCTCCAGCTCCCACTGGAAGGATGCCCCAACGCCTTGGTTTCTTCCGTAGTCAACTGAATGGATGCCTTGACATCCTAGACCGACCTACCACCCTAAAGTGTTCACAGGCTCCAACCTATAGGTGACTTCATGCACCGACCTAACACCTCCCTGCCACCCTATAATGATCATAAATAAGACAAGAGTGTGGAATCCCGTACCAGGGACAAATGATCCACAATACAATATGATTCACAATGATTTTCTTGAACTAGGCCAATCACCCAATCACACTATGACCTGCAACCCAACCATAACATTATCCAACAATGACACTCATACCTCCCAACAATGCCTGACCAATTCTAGGCATATTGAATATTTTACAATAATGAATCTTTTACTATAATGACTCTTTTACAATTTTTCATGCGACAACCCCATGGGGTTTTAGCCCACTAACTGGGGTTACTAAATTCAAACACGAATATCTCTCAAACCATGAAGAATTACGTGGCATGCCATATATCAATGGAAACATCTCGATAAGTAGAAACCATCCAAAATATCCTTGACTTGGAGTAGAGTAAGCTGTCAAGTCAAAATTCCCATGCAAGTTTGAGGTAGCCCCTGTTGCTAGTTGGGTTGACATCAATGACAACCATTGATCAACACCACCAACCTGTGATGTGATACCTGTATTCATAGCTCGTTAATCGAGACATTGAACAATAACATGTGCAAATTAATAGCCAATCCCATGAGATATAAGTACCAATAACATAATTTGGAGAACAGATATATATATATATATATTTTAAGTTACACTTTATTAAATTGAAAAGTATTTCAAATGTTTGATTGAATTAATACAAAGTATACATAATACTTTCATGGTGACAAGGATAATAAGTTGTACATTTTAAAAATAAAGACATTATCGTTGCAACTTGCCTTTCCCATTGCTATTATCTACAAGGGAAAAGTGTCACCAATTCAATGAGTATTTAAACCCCATGTTGTTGTTGACAAATCCATTATCAATAACCTACTAAAAAATAATACTGTTAGTGTTGTTTTCCACACCTAACCAAAATATTATCGCAATAATACTCTTAAATAAAAAAAATAAAACTACTAAGAAAACCAACTTAAAAACAAGTAAGAAATACCAAAAAATCATAAAATTGCTAGATCATTTTTTAAAAAGTATTACAACCATTTACTAATAGCATGGAATCTACCCTTTATTTTTGTTTTTAGAATTGGTATATGTATACAATTTTTTAGTCCTACCACCTTGGATAGGGACTATTAATAACTAATTCCATTGATATATGGTTTTTTGTTTGTAACTAGGTTGAGCCTAGGCAAGGGCCAGACTATCTATTAGATGGAAGAACAATCTACCAACAATGGGATGCTATCGCTAGGATTGAGTGAAGATTGGCTGAGCTTGGATGAACCTTGGGATAATTTAATTCCTCCAAAGTGGCTTCCATCCTCACCTCCTCCCCATGAAGTTTGAACCCGAGATCTAGTGAGGACTAAAGCCTACTCATTTCAAATGGTCTTCTCCTCATGGGTGTATGGGATTTTCATATTAGTCCTTTAATACTAACTATATGGACTTGATTCTATTTTCATTCATATGAAAATGTCCAACCTTTAACCTAGCGATAAATTTAATGTTTGAAACATGGACCAATAGTGAACTCTTCGATGATATTGACGAGTTGCAAGGATTTTCCTCGCTCTTTTATTATTGATCAACTACAAGAATTTATTACAGTTTCAATTCAAATGTATTATGTTAAACTTTAGGAAATGTATGAATTTAAAACATTATTAATTATTGCATAAATTAAATGTTAATAACATTGGTAAATGAAACCAAATATAACATTACAAGCTATTAATTATAGATAACCAAGCATGATTATAAATGGCCACTCACCTAAAGGTGTGTAGCTTCTTCTGGAAGTAACACATTAGGAACTAGATTGATCAATGAGCTAACTTGATATCCTTGGCACTTCCCACAAACCTTTTGTAGTGATATTTTCCTCCATCACTTCCATGTCTTTACAACTTGAAATCAGGTAGTCACTACCTTATATCAATATCATTTCCAACCCCAAGAGCTTTCACATGATGTTGGACAATATGGAAACTTGAATTGGAACTACAAACTTTGCTAGTGAGCTTAATTAGCTTTGGGACAAGTTATCTTTAACCATGCTCATATGCTTCTTATGAATTCATTCACTTGTAATGTACCTAACCATTACAAGTGTAGTATGTAGCGTTACTACTTAGACTTGCCTCTTACGCAAAAAATATTTGATAGCTAAATTAAATTAAAAACAATAAAGAACTAAAATTTCATATAGACAAACGCTTTCAACAATGAAATATACATATATATAAAAAGTATAGTTATTTTATTTATATAGTTATTTGTTGTTTGAATTGATAACCATTTTAATTTATTATTAATATTTTTTTATTCATTTCTTATTGATATTAAGTAAAATTATATAATTAAGTCTCCACATTTACATTTTTACTCCTACTTATTAAGTGTTGAAGAAAACATAAATAATGGTGGACAATAACAACTCCTAGTAAGTGTATTTATTTACATCTTGTTCCTATCCATTTTTTATGCAAACACTTGCTTAAATTATGATGGGTAGTAATTGATTGTAAATATGTTATTTACACGAGGATGAACTATTTTCAAGGATTTTAATTTTTGGTGGTTTCCTATGAAGCTTAACAATGAAAAATCTAAAAGTATCTAAAAATCATGGCATAAATATTACAATTGCATCCAAAAGTTATGGCAGAAAAATTTGATCAAGTTATCCACTTAGCATTCTGTTATGCAAAGACTGCAATAACAATCATTATTGTGATACTTGGTGAATATATATATATATATATATATATATATATATATATATATATATATATATATATATATATATATATTGTTTTTATTTTTTATTTTTTAATTTTATTTTTTAATACAATTCAATTTGAAACCACATAAAAATATTTATTAACAAAAAAAAAACAATTTACATTTTAAAAAATTAAAAAAATATTTTTTAATTTTCAAAATATTCAGTTTAATATTTATTTTATTCAAAACTTTAGAGTTTGTTTTTAAAATTTCCAAACTAATTGAAAGTTAAAGTTTTTTTGGACCAAATCACAAACAATATAACCTTTGACAAGTATAAATATCCTATATAAAAAGACAAACTATAAAAATGCAAGCAATATTCAAGTGGGTGGAAGCACTTAATGTAGGATCAATCAATCAAATCATGCATCTCTAGCGAGAAAATAGACTCATCAGAAGAGCAACTTCCTTACCAAGCCGCATCTTCTATGTCGCTAGAAACATCAATTTTTTTCTTGATATATTGACTAAGTAGAAACAAAAAGTGATTTTCTAGCCCTAAAACTAGCTTTATTAGCTGTGTTATTGGCGATGACAAAAAATCTTCTTAGTAGTGGTTAAATTTGACATTGATTTACCCATATTTCACTTATTTAACCATTACGATATTTTTAAAATCCACATGTCATTAATAATCATCAATTAATTTTTTAAAACATCAATTTGACAAGTATACACACACACACACACCCACTCCACTTTAAATTCAATATAAATAGTAGTTCTAAGTCTAATTTTGCTAGGTCCCTATAATACTAGTGTATCCCCACATTGTTATTGTTAGTATAACCCCGGTATTGTTATTGTTGTGCCCATGTAGTCCCCATATTGTTATTATTGTGCCTGATAGAAGCCAACTATTGTTATTTTTGTGCCCTTACATTGTTATTGTTATGTCGGCTAGGATTATATTGTGACCCATTAGACTCATATATATACAAAGGAGGTTTTTTCATTTGTATCATCCAAGAATTATTCATTTATGTAATGTAAATGAGGTTTCCCCTCATAGAGGTTGATTTCTAAGTCATTGATCTATCTTTTATTTTATTTTATGAGATGTTTGCTTAACATTTGGTATCAGAGCTTTGGATTCTAGGGTTTCGATGTTGCAAACAGGTCATCTTGGAATTTTCGCTAGAACTTTTTTTCTACAAAATTTCAGAAGTTGAAAAAGAAACAATTTGATTCAAAATCCTGAAGAACTTCGTGTAAAATTTTTTGATCTTGGTTCGCTATATTTTTGGAGATACAATTTGAGGAAGTTAGGGGTTTTGTAGGCTCCATAATTTCATCTCAAACATGTGGCCAAGGGAAAATTTTCATAACTTTCGTTTCAAACATTAGATTGGAATTCTATATAAAGTGGCCAAAATTGCATGGATTATGGTTTCTTGTATATTCATTTTAGAGCTGAAGGTCAAAACAATGACACATTACATGTCCTACAAGTTCGCTCTGCTGAACTAGCCTATAATTAGGTCATTGTGGGATATTGGGCGTAACTTTATCTTGAAGAATCCAAATTAGGTTTGATCTGTGGCATTAGAAAGAAGAATCAAAGGGATACCAAAATTCTGAAGTTCAAATCTTGGAGATCCAAAATTACAGAGTTACAACTGTTTCAATATTGAGCTCCTAAAAGCAAGAAAAAGGTGTGTATTTTTTTTTTAAATATTGCATAATTTTTTTTTGAAAAATGAGTTTGAAGTTATTTCAAGGGCATATTTGTAGGTTTTAACACTGTACAAAAATGATCTCCAAACGAATTGTTAATAACAGAAAATAAACAGTAGCAAGAGCATAAAACATAAAACAGATACACATATTTTTCCCCTGGATCGCAAAACCGGGACTACTAGCTTGATTTTTCATTATATTCCTTTTAGTGTTACAACACATATATATACATGCCGAAGCATTCATAAACCCTAATACATTAACCATGGATTAGAAGGTAACCATAGTTCCCTTGACCGGATCTACAAAATACTAGGGGCCAAAAACAATCATGCCCCAAAACCATGTGTAAACCCATGCACAAAACCATAGGTGAGTCTGCCCACCGAAAAACAAAGATTTTTTTTTTTTTACTGGGACGCTGCTCTAGACCCCGCGCAAGGGGCTACCCGCCCCTTGTGAACCCTTGGACAGGGGGGGATACCACCCATGACCCCAGGTACACTGCTTTACTTATATAAATGGAGATATAAACTGTCATGATTACTTTACCCAACTGTGCTTATCAGGTGGGCTCATGCTTTTCTGAGCCCCTACGTGTGACTAATTGTGGAGGAATATAATAAATACCCAACATTCCCCCACTTGTTGTTTTCTTTCTGCAGGGGGCCAAAAGAGAGCTTAATCAATGGTCTAGCCCTGCAACACCCATTGTTTCTCTACACCAAGAGAACTTTTGAGTGCTCATAGACTTCATCAATGCATCTGCAACATTCTTCAAAGTGTCCACCTTCACCAACAACACCTTTTTATTCTCAATCATATCTCTCACAAAGTGATATTGAACATCAATGTGCTTTGTCTTTGAATGATAAGTAGGATTATTAGCCAAGAAAATTGAACTTTGCCTATCATAGTCTATCCTTATATCTCGCTGCACCAACCCCATTCTTCAACACAATATTTTCAACCAAACTACTTCCTTGCTTGCATGAGTGGCTACCATATATTTTGCCTCTATAATAGAAAGAGCCACTATAGACTATCTTTTAATCATCCAACTGTCTGCATCTCCAAATAGGCTAAACACATACCCACTTGTAGATATTCTTGGTCCAAATATCCAACCTAGTCTGCATCAAAAAAACCATGGATGTCCAAAAATATAATCAATCCCGGTCTTCCCTGGTAGCACAAACCATAATCAATAGTGCCACGCAAATATCTAAAAACCAGCTTCACTGATGTCCAATGCTCCTTCCCTGGTTTTGACATAAACCTTCTGATTACTCCCACTATATGTGCAATGTCTGGTCTAGTATAGACCATTGCATACATCAGGCTACCCACTGCACTAGCATATGGAACACGAGACATATCCTCCTCTTCTTCTTGTGGCTTGGGGCACTGTTCAGCAGATAGATTTACACCTACAGGAGTAGGAACCTTCACCGGTTTACTATCCTGCATATTGAGCCTTTGCAATAATGTCTCAACATACTTCCTATGGTTTAACAAAATATTCCTCTTTTCCCGATCTCTCTTGATTTCCATGCCCAAAATATAGTTTGCAGCACCAAGATCCTTCATGTTGAATTTGGAGAACAATTTGGTCTTCAAATCCTGGATAATTTCTTTGTCATTTAAAATTAGCAATATATCATACACATACAAGACCAAATAAATAACATGGTCACCAATTAATTTAAAATACACACAATGATCCCATTTGGTTCTGGTGAAGCCAAGTCCCCTTATATAGGTATCAAATTTATGATACCACATTCTTGGTGACTATTTTAACCCATACAAAGACTTTTTTTTTAACTTGGATACCAATTCTTTATTACCCTTCACAGTAAAGCCTTCAGGTTGCTTCATGTAGATATCCTCTTCCAAATCCCCATGAAGAAATGCTATCTTCACATCCATATGTTCTACCTCAAAAATCAAATGCAGAAACAACATATAAAAGTAATCTAATAGAAGTAACCTTGGAAACAGGAGTTCAAATATCACCAAAATCAATTCTCGGCACTTGGGAATAACCTTTTGCTCCCAACCGAGCTTTGTATTTATCCACCTTGCCTTCTACATCCATCTTCTTCTTAAACAACCATTTTCTCCCGATGGGCTTCCTTCTAGCCGACAACTCCACTAGATCCCATGCCTCATTTTTGTGCAAGGATGCCATTTCATCAACCATGGCCTTCTAGAGTTTGCCATCCTATGAATTCAATGCCTTCCTGAAATTTTTGGAATCATCATCAATGATAGTTAAAGAAAAATTTGAACAGAAAGCAAATGGAATATAACTTTCTGGCTACCTTCTTTCCTGAACTGATCTTCTCACAACTGGAGTTTATGGCTCTTCCTCCTTTGAAACTTGTTATGTTGTAGACTCATCTGATTCATCCTCCTTTAGCTCTAAATCCATCTTCTCAGGTTCCTGTGGTATGATTTCATGTTTAACAACATCTTTCACCACTTTAAACACCACATCTCGATTGCACACAACCTTACTTGTTTTTGGTTTCCAAAGCTTATAACATTTTAAACCATCCTTATACCCAGTAAAGATGCACCTTTCAGATTTATTATCCAAATTGGTCCTTTTCTCCTTTGGAACATGTACATATACATCACATCCCAATACCCTTAGATGTAAAAGAGATGGTTTCTTACCAGTCCATACCTCATGTGGAGTCTTATCCTCCAACACTAATGAAAGTGATCTGTTAAATAGGTAACATGTAGTCTTCACTTCCTCTGCCCAGAATTCCTGTCCTAACCCAGTACCACTGAGCATGCTTCTTGCCTTTTACATCAAAGTTATGTTCATTATTTCTACAACTCCGTTTTTCTGAGGTGTTTATGGAGTAGTCTTCTGCCGTGCTATACCATACTTCTTATATAACTCTTCAAATTAATTCTTTCAAAAATCTCCACCATTATCTGTCCTCAACACCTTTATCTTCTTCTCTCTCTGGTTTTCCACCAGAGCGTTAAATTCTTTAAATCTATCAAAGACTTTAGATTTCTTCCTTAAAAAATATATCCATGTATTCCTTGAGAAGTCATCTATGAATGAAACATAGTACACATAATTTCCCAGTGATGGAACAGACACAGGTCCAAACACATCACTGTGTACAAGCTCTAATATCTTGTTCGCCCTCTTAGAACTAGAAGGAAAACCCACTTGATTTTGCTTCCCATATACACAATTTTCACAGAAATCAAAATCCAGAGATAAATCAGACATACCTTCTACCATACCATTACCATGCAGTATCTAAAGTCCCTTCTCTCCAATATTTACAAGCCTTTGATGCCATAGCATGGTATTGTCTCCAGAGACCGTTAGGATTTCCGCTCCACTTTTAGGAACCACAGAACTATTGCACCCATTAATAAAAATTCTACCCTAAAGCTTGTACAAAGCTCCAATATGCACTCGCATTAATACCAATTCTCCCCAAACCAACTTGCAGGTATCTTTCTTGAACACTGTTTTCACACCTACATCATCCATCTTACTTACATAAATCATATTTCTGGCCAATGCAGGAATATGCAGAACACCAAGAAGTGTTCTAATACTTCCACCTTGCAGCTTCAGCTTGAATTTTCCACGTCCGATGATTCTGGCCTTCCTATCATCTCCTAAGAAGACATTACCACCATTATACTTCTCATACTCGTTGAACCAATACTTATGGGGAGTGAAATGAAAGGATGCACCTGAGTCAAGAAACCATGCCTCATGATCTACATGCATATTTTAAGAAGAATCCAAATACACATTCCCACCTTCATCTAAGGTGGGTTTTGCCTCTACAGAAGGAGCATCATCAGATCTTTTTCCTTTCTCAAGAGCTTTAGATTTGCAATCCTTTTTGTAGTGCCCTTCCTTTCTGCATTTCCAGCACACCTTTACATTATTTCTTGGAGATTTAGATCTCCCACTCGAAAAATTATTTTTATTTATGTTATGGGACCTTCCTCGTACAAATAAGGCATCTCCATTCTGTCCCTCCATATTTCTCCGTCTCATTTCCTTCGACAACAAGGCTGAGACAATTTCATCAAAATTCAAGGTAATTTTATTGATAACTATTGCAATAACTAGAATGTCCCACAACTCTGGTAGAGAACACAACAAATTGATGCACTTATATTCATCTAAGATTTTAATATCAACAGATGAAAACTGACTTACCACAATATTGAAGGCATTTAGATGCTCTATCACTGAGTCTCCATCTTTTATCCTCAGGTTATGAAAATTTTTCTGTAGGAACAACTTATTCACCACAGACTTAGATTGGTACAAAGTCCCTAACTTGACCGACAAAGTCTTCGCCATAACTTCCCCAGATACATTCGAAAAATACAGAATCTAAGATACACAATCGTATTGTACTCTTTTCCTTCTGATCCAAATTCGCCTAGTCTTCATCTGACATTGCCGTTGGTTTAGTACCGGGATCTACCGTGATCCACTGATATTTATCCACTAGCATATCCTCCATCTTGAGCTTACACAACTCAAAACTATGACCATTAAATTTATCAATCTCTATATTTCCATTGATCACCATATTATTTCACCACAAGAATCGATCCCACAGATCTCCCACTAAACAGGGTCTACCACAGGCCCAAACAAGAAACCCCTCAGCAGCAAAGGCATCCCTTTGAAGTTGAAACAACTGTGATACGAAATGTAGGTTTTAACCCTGTACATAAATTATCTGCAAACAAATTCTTAAATATAGAAAATAAAAAATAGCGAGAGCATAAAACATAAAATAGATACATAGATATTTTTCCCCTGGATCCCAAAACCAACACTACCAGCTTGATTTTTCATTATATTCCTTTTAGTGTTATAACACATACATATACATGATAAAGCATTCATAAACCCAAATCCATTAACCCTGGATTAGAAAGTAACCATAGTTCCCTTTACCGGATCTACAAAATACCACGGGTCAAAAACCATCATGCCCCAAAACCATGTGCAAACCCACGCACAAAACCATAGGCGGGTTCACCCACTGAAAAATGAAGATTTTTTTTTTTTCTCAGGGTGCTGCCCCGAACCCTGCGCAAGGGGCTACCTGCCCCCTGTGAACCCCTGGACAGGGGGGGATTTTTCCCCCCCTGTGACCCCCCGCTGTGCCTGACGCAACATACAGAGGGGGCCTTCACCCCCCCGATGACCCCCTCATGCATGCAGCTAATTGTGGAAATACTATAACACATACCCAACAATATTGAAGCTTATATATCAATATTGAGTTTGAAAATGCCTCCCAAAATAATTCCACACCCTTTAAGCCCTCGGGGAGCTCTAATATGATGCATGAAGAGGAAGAAGTGAAACATGATATATCAAAATTATGAGACCAAGTGCAACAAATTTTTCTCTCAGAAAAAGTAACCAAAAATGAAATGGAAGCTAATATGGATGGTTTGAAGAAAGGCATGGAAGCTAAGATGGATGGTTTGAAGAATTGCATGAAAGCTACTATGGATGGAATGGAAGCTAAGATGGATGGAATGGAAGCGAAGATCAATGGTATAGAAGGCAACATGGAAGATTTGAAGAAATACATGGAAGGTTTGGAAAAGTTGCTACAAGAAAAGATTCCTAATGGAGAAAAGGTAGTAGAGGAAACTCATGATGAGAAAAAAATAAATGTTAATTGTGATTTCATAGACTCTAATGTTGGATTGAAGACCCACCATATTCCAAAGATCGATATGATGAAATTTGTTGGCAAGGATCCCATAACATGGATACTACAGATGGAGCAATACTTTGATCTCCATAATGTGCAAAACACGTAAAAGGTACACATTGAAACTTTATATTTAGAACCCAATAAATTTTTATGGTATCGATGGCTTTGCTCTCGTAAATTTTTTTTCACTTGGTCAATTTTTACGGACGAAATGATAGCATATTGTGATGATACAAAGAGAAACACCTTCTTTACCCAATTGATAAATATCAAATAAAAGGGTTCAATGGCGGAGCACATTAAGGACTTCCAAAAATTGAATATAAGGGTAAAGGATATTCCAAAGGAGCACATGATTGATGTCTTCATAGGGAATTTCAAGGATAACATCCAGCATGAGGTTCGCCTTTGGGAACCTGATTCATTGGATAAGGCATTCAGGTTGGCAATAAAAATAGAAAGCGAAATTATGGTGACAAGGCAACTTACTACTCACAACTATAAAAATGGAAGTGTTGCTATTCCTAGAATTCCACAACCTACAAGGTTGACACCACAAAAATTGGAATAAAAAAGAGCAAAAGCGCTTTGCTATAGTTGTGATAGAAAATACGATAAAGGTAATAAGTGTGTCGAGAAGAAATTATTTTACATAGATTGTGAATATGAGGAAGAAAAATAATAATAAACTTCAAAAGAAGAGGATATACACCAGGAACCAACCCTAGAGGAAGAAGAAATGTATCTGACCATATAATGTAATGCATTGGCAGGAATTACCATCTTCTCAAAATCTCAAGCTAGAAATACATATCAAGAAGAAAAATGTAATAGTGCTGATTGATTCGGGTAGTACCCATAATTTTATTTATTGTAAGGTAGCCAAGGAATTGAATTGATTCCTATACCCAGCATCAGAGTGCCAAGTGATGGTTGCAAATGGAGGAACTATAAATTACTATGGAAAGTGCCATAATAGCAAGCTAACCATGGGAGAATATATATTTAATATTCCAATTCTCTCCATTCCAATGGGTGGTGTTGATGTTGTACTAGGAGTACAATGGTTACAATCTTTGGGGACGATAGCTTTCAATTTTCAAGAAATTTTCTTGAATTGTTTTTGGAAGGAAATGGAGGTTAATTATGGGGTATCACAGAGAAGCTAGGAAATATTATCAGCTCTAATGTCATGACAAAGCTTTTGAAGAAAGAACAACAATCCGTAATTGCAAAATTATGCTCACTAGAGGTTCAAACATCAAAATCATCTATTTCTCCATATATCCAAAAAGTATTGGACAATCAATCCAAGGTTTTTGAGACTCCAAAAAGACTCCCACCTATTCTTGATCATGATCATGATATTCATTTGATTCTAGGAAGTGTTCCTCAAAACATCAGGCCTTACATATATCCTTATTCTCAAAAGAGTGAGATTGAACGTATGGTTGCAGAAATGCTAGAGGCTGGTATAATTCAACCTAGTCAAAGTTCTTTCTCTGCTCCAGTAGTATTGTAGCACAAGAAGTATGGATCACGACATATGTGTCCAGATTATAGGGAGCTCAACATCATCACTATTAAAGATAAATTTTCCATCCCCATCATTGATGAATTACATGGAGAAATTTATTTCACCAAGATGGATCTTCGTTTTGGATATCATCAAATTAGAATGAAGGCTGAAGACATTTCAAAAACAACATTCAGAATGTTATCACCCTAGTAATTCTTAGGTCGTGGGATTTTGGTTTATAGTTAAATAAAACCAGGGGTAACCAAGAACCTCTTTTAGAATTCAGGATCTAGCCTTCCTGAGTTCTGGAGAGGGATCTCTCCTTAAGATTTTGGTTTGTTTTGTAATGGATTTTAGGCTAGCTATGAGTGGAAAATTTGGTTTTATTTTTTGAATGTTGGTAGGAATAAAGGACTACAAGGGAAACCATAGAAATATCTACCTAACCATTGGGCAATGGAGTCAAATTTATAGCAAACAAGACTAGAAAACTAAGGTCAAAAGAACAAATATACTAAGGGCAAGATAGATGATCTTTAGAGGGTTTAAAAAGGCTATTTTGATGAAGTGGTATGATTTGGACTAAGGGCAGTTAAGAATCCTTAGATCAAAGAAAAGGAAGAGGGAAATTTGAGGTCAAATGAGACTAAAGAGCAATTAAGAATTCTAAAGTCTGCAAATCGGAAGAAAACATAAACATGAAAACTAGTAAAAACAGAGAGCTTTTTACACTAATTCTGTAATACCTTTCCTAGTTATTCATTTAATATGGAAAATAACACAAGATGTATGAATGAAACTTAAAGAAATAAACAATGAAAACTGGAAGACACAATACTCATCTGATCAGCACGAGGATCATTAGTTATGATGTCTATTTGCTTCAGTTTCCAGCCTGCTGCTTCAACTTAACTCACATAAAATCCCAATGTTTTCAACAAAAAATTCTATAGTAGTCTTGATAATTTTATTCCACCCTGAATACTTCGAAAGATGAAGTATTTATACAATTGAATTACTTACAAAATATCTAAAGTTTGAGATAATATTTCAAGCAAAAACAGAAAATATTACATAAGAAGAGGGACAACATCAAAAAAGTTTGCAAGCTGTCCTCTTTTACAAGAAAAAATAGAACTGTTTATCTTATTCAAACTGATTTTTTGATTAGCTGGAAGCGTTGCTGGAAATTGAGACATTATCTCATGGAAGATGACTTGTAGAATACTCCTCCTTTTCACGTTCTGTTCTGATATTCTTTATCTCTGCTTTTCACTGTTTCACTGCTGTAATTGAAAAATAACCAGCAGTAACAATTTGCTTTTACTGATACTCTTTGACATCTAATACACTTTGACCGTGATTCTTCACCCTAAGGTAACAATAAAATATGATTTCTTCATGTGATTTTTCTACTCTTTACCTGTCAAATTCACATCAGATCTGTGAATTCTTGCCACTGTTCATCAGTGGGGATCTTCATATTCTTCAATTTTCTATAGCTTTCATCAGCTTCTGTGTACTTAGAAAATTTTGGCTTTACTATGAACATGTGCTTAATTTCATTCTCCAGCAAGAACAAATTCTCAAAATATTGAAGTACTACTTTGGCACTTGGGGACCTTTGTGGCAAAGGCTTGTTAGCCTACTCCTTAGCATGGGCTCTAATCTTCTGGTCATAGTCCTTCTATGCCATTAATTTCTCATGAAATCCATGAATATCTGGAAGTCCTGCTTCTAGCAGCAAGTCATATTTTGTCTTGAATTTAGTAATTGATAAGTTCATTGTATCACATTTCTCTTCCAGGTTATTCATAATATTTCTTTTTGTCAGGACTTTTCTGATTTGAAGGATGGCCTCTGTCTTGTCAGGAATTTTCAATTCTTCTAATTCCTCACTGTTTTTACTATTAAAAAATGATATGAGTTGAATTTATTGTGGTGGTTTGTTGCCAAGTTCCTTCCTTGTTTTGTCAATTTCTGCTAAGGCAGCTTGTAGCAGATCTTTTTGCTCATATATTATCTGAATAGAAGGCCATTGTGAGTGAATGCCTTCAGTGATTTTTGTCCACAAATGATTTTTGATGTAGGCAACCTAATCTGTGAGATTTTCTTCCAGGATCCTTTCTTCTAATGTCTTTACTCTTTTTTCATGGCCCTTGGAAGTAATTACGACATCTTTGTAGGCAGATTCCAAGTTTGCATTAGCTTTTCTCAAATTTTTGATCTCATCATTCTTTAAAGTCATCTCTTCCAAAGATTTCACCAAGCCTATAGCTCCTGTTTCTGTCCCTGTTTGTACCTGTGTATTTGAAGATGCATCAGCAGAATCATCCTTTGATGAAATTGACACTGCAGTTGCCAATTTCCCTTGAGTTGCAAGATGTTCAGCTATAGTAGAAGGTACAACAGTGCTTACTAATGGAATAACTGTAGGAATGACTTCTTTGTCCTTTTTCAATGCTTCATTTTCATTCATCAAGGCTTCAGTTTGTTTTTCCATTTCTTTGAGTTGTGCAGTCATTTTTAAAACCAATTGACTCAATTCATCATTTTCAGTTTTTTGTTGAAGGATTTCCCTTGCCTGGGGATGTTCACTTTGAGGCAATTTTAGTTGCCTCCTTAGAGCAGCTATGTCTTCATTTTTCTATTTGATTAAAGCCTTTGCAACTTCAATGTTAGCTAGATCAGCTCCTGCTTCAATCACCAAGTCTTCCAATGCTTTGATATTCAATCCATGAGAATGCAATGATTCTTTGTCCAATTTCATTTGATTTTGCAGATTTGTCACTGTCTTCTGAAGTTTAACAAAGCTCATTGTTTTGTTGACTATCTTTGAATACAACATCTCTATATTTCTCCTGTGGAATTCTATTTGATCTAATTCATGAATAGCATCTACATCAACTTCCAAATCAGTCTTTGAATAATTTACTACTGACTTTGGATCAGCCACTGTAGGCTTCAAAAATGACATTACCTATTTGTTAGAAGAATAATCAAAAGTAGAGAGAAGTCTATCTTTATTTCCAGGTTTCTCTTTAAGAAACTTGGAATATACTTCATTCTTTATTTCTTCATTCTTCTCTCTGATTTGTCTGAATTTGATCTGGATTTCTGACTCTCTGTTATCAATTGCCTTTGAGGAAGAAGGAATTTCTACATCAATTTGTTTCTCAACCATCACTGTATCTTTATCCTATGTTTCAAATTGATTCTTTTGAAGTTCTCTGAGTGTTTCAGTTACTATATTTGTTGCCTCATCATCAGTTTCATGACCATTATTATCATAAATTTCCATTTCTTTATCCTTATCTTCAGTAGTTAATTTGGTTCTCTTGCTATAGGAGGTTTTAAATTTCTTGCATGTGATGATTTCTGTAATATAATTGAGCTGTTCTCTGCTTCTTTTATGAGAAACTTCAGCCTCTTTATCAACTTTAAGAACCCGTGCTTGATCAACCTATTTTTCTTGTACATTACCTGCCTGCATACCCTGTGTGTCTTCCTCAAGCAAAGTATTTGCTTCCCACCCAATTTGATTGGAAAATTTTTCAATTTGTGGCTTGGAATCATGCAAGAAAGGAGATAACTTGCATTTTAATCTGATTGTGCTCAAGACACCCTAAGGGTCATAATTCCACATAAAGCTATATGGGAACTTGTATTCTTTCAACTTGATATTAATCTCATTTACAACTTCTCTATTGTTGACAATGAATGGCCCAATCTGATTTTTGAGTTTAAATTGGGTCTTTTTCCTAGAGGCCATAAAATTTACTTCATCTGCATTCAGTATTTGCCTTAAATATTCTAAAGAAAAAATTCTTGTAGTTACAAACCTTGGAATTTTGTATGGGGCCAAGAGCGCACCATACACTCTAATATCTGTGTGATTCCTGTATAAGTACCAATCCCTAGTCTTACAGTTCTCGGACAACTGTAAGATTCTCTTAGTCTCTTCATTAATTTTGGGAGTTTCTTCCTTAGTCAACAAATTCATAGCTAGAATTATGAATAAGTCATTGAAATCTGCATATGTATATTCCCTGTTATCTTTTCTCAAAATAGATGTCCAAAACACAACTGGCAAGAGGTTCCCTTCTACATCCAATTTATGCAACTCAATGGGAAACTTTTCTGTTTGATAATACAATAAAAGATCTAGTAGATATGATGTGTATCTAAAAACTCCCTCCTTTGGTAATTTGGTCAATTGGTAGTGCATGCTCTCAACAATAAACTTGGCAAAATTGAAGATAATGGATGGAGGCTGGCTAGGAGTCAAGGTTGACAAAAAACCCAAGATGGAAGCATCAGTGAATTCATCATTGTTATATCCCAGTATAAATGATAGCATGGAGACAATCTACCTTGTTTCCTCTAGAAAGTCAACTTTATCAAAGGGAGGATTTACTTTAGGGACATTAACATGTGTAGGCGAAAAATTTTGAAATATGTTGAACCTAGCAGAAAAATCTAAGTCCAAGTACAGCTAGGTCAGATCTTCTATTGATAATGAAACTGAATTGGGGTCATGTTTCATTTGCAACATGGAATTTATGGACTCAGCATTGATATAGAACATTACTTACCTATCTTTATTGATAATACACCTTTGATCAGGAAGATAATACAAATGACAAAGTCTGACAAAATCTGGAGCTGAATGAGTAAGAGGAACGACATATTTTGGCAGATTGGAATCCCAAATAGGCACATCATTTTTACTTTTCTCTACAGACTTTCTAAAACACCAATTATGGACTTCTAATAGGTTGAATTCAATATAAGGGTCAAAGATTCTATAATCAATATCAATTAGTGAACTACTTTCTTGAGAAGTTATAGGAACTTGAATAGGTCTGACTACTTTTGTTGTCTCAGCAGTAAGTGCAGAAGTGGGCTTATTGAGTTTGGATGGCTCAGCTTGTGGTAACTCGCTTGAAACATTTTTCTGGGATTTTGGGCCTCTAGACTTGGGAGTTACTTGTTTCTTAGTCATTTTGGATGAACAAAGCAAGATTAAACAATTTGCTAAGTTATTTTTAGGAAACAAGGGGCAATTGAAAGGATTCACTTGCAAATTCAGACTTTGAGTATGGTTCTGGATGATAAAAGATTTTTTTATGCATAGAGGATATTTTAGATCAAGTTTAGCAGTGAAAATGATCTTGGAATGGCTCAAAACCTGCTAAAATGGAAAATGTGGATTCTGGAGAAATTTTGACAAAGTTTCCCCTGTATTTTGGAGGTTTTTAGACTTCCTAGATGGATATTTTAACTATATTTAGAAGATGGCAGTTCAATTAGTTTATTTTCCTTTGGAATTGAAGGATTTTTACAGGTTAGAATGGCGAAAAATACCTGTGTAAGGTATGATTTGCGGTCGATGAAGATTGCAGTTTCGTCACGGTCTTCAATTCTGTTGAATTGGGCCAGCAGAGGTCATGGAGGTTCTCAGGAATGATTTTCAGAGTAAATGGATTTTTTATCAGTTAAATTGGTTTGAAAACAGCTCGAAAATGGAGTAAGGAGACTCTGCAAAGGGTTCTCAGTGGTTTTTATGCGCAAATAGGTGAAATGCTATGAAAATAGTTAAGTTTTAAGGCATTAATCCTTAAGTCTAATCATATTCAATCACATTTATTGCAGGAATGGCTGGAGTGGTTTCGATTTGGGATTGGGCGGTTTTTGCGCAGTTTTAAGGTGGTAAGCGGAATTTCACTTTTTGCACGTGATCGAATGAAACATTGACACGTAGGCAGCAGGTGGTATTGGGAAACAACTTATATCGCGTAATTTTTTGGAAACATTGGTCGATCACTTCAATTGGCGATATGGGATATACACCGTCATATTTGATTCTGATAAGAGAATGGTCAAGATCGTGTGGAAAGCTACGAGGTAATGGTAGTGGGGCTGGGGCTTTGAATTTTGGCCATAGATCAGATGAATGATAGATCTACGGTGGTCGTTAAGCGTGATAAGGAGTGGTGGGGACGAGAAATGAAGTTATCGGGTGTAATTAGGATCATCAGATCTAAAAAGTTAATGAAGATCCAATGGTTGTCATACAACGTGATGGGGGAAGGATAAGGTTATTGCGCTGGATGAGGATCATTGGATTGCAAGGGCTGATCGAACAGTTGTAATGTAATGCGATCAGGAAGGATGTATAAGGGAATTTAAACCAAGGTTAATATTGGTAGTAAAGGGATATGTATCGGGGAATATATATAAGGTTATAGTTTTAACCTTGGGTTAAGGGAGTCGGGAAAGGGAAATATAAACAAGGGAATAGGTTTATTATGAAGTTTAGTTTAAATTAAACTTCGAGTATTTTTTTTTTGTTTTTTGTTTTAAACACATATAATAACATGTTCAATCATTTTTCATATTTTTTTATTATATAGTTAATTAAATCAAATTGATTTAACAACCATAGAGGGCGGGATATTTACATAATGATATATTTAGCCAAAGAGGGTATAATGTGGGTCTTTATTTAAACATTTGGGGATAATTAACTTTGGCTAAAGTTATATTAATGGGTTTAGGGGATATTTTATAAAAGGGAGTTATATAAAATAGGAAAATGTTATTTTCTAGGGAGTTATTAAATAAGTTAAAGTTAAAATGACAAGGGAACAATGGATACTCAAAATACATTAACATAACTAAAAAAAGTGAAGTTTAAAGGCAAATTTGCATTATAATAACTTCATCACTTCAACTTAGGATAAAATGTGTTTTTGAGGGTTTTATGCCTTTATGATATGTGGGAAATTAATCAAATGGGGATTAGAGTATATTTAAGTAAAAAATGAAGTTTTTACTTATGTTTTTTCATGGAAATGAATGCATGAATGGAAAACGATGTGATTTTTTGGGATTACGATAACAACTTAATATTTTCAACTAGTCAGCCATAGAGCCTTGGGTCCGGTCCCAATAAAAGTCAAGGAAATGCCTTGAGCCTTTCTGACTGATAGTTTAGAATGATAAATGGCTATAGGGAAGGGAAGTCATTTATTTGCAGCTTTGGTGAATAATATTTACAATGATTCTTCTCACCTTCTTCTACCTACCCAAATTTAACTGCTAACATTTTTTCTTCCATTTTGATTAGGTGCATTTGTGCTAGCAACCTTTACAACATTTATTCTTTCTGAAAGCAATAAAACTATCTAATTCTACACTTATTTCATCCAAGAATCCAGATTAAACTGTTGGATTCACTTATTTTCTACCTAACTACTGAACTGTCATAATTAAACTGTATGACAATTCTTTATTCTCTATTTACAACATTTGAAATTGAAAAATGACGAGTCAAGATTAAATTGTTCAACTCATCACAGATTATGGCATTTATTGACACTCTGCTATAATCAACTGCAAAAGGTAAAAGTAGTGGCATTTAGAATTGCACACTTTCATGTTTTATTCATCTTTTTCTTTTGGGGTCTGCTATTTTTTCTAAGTCCTTTGATTGTTCTTTAGACTCACTTTCTTTACTTCATTGATTTTTTTTTTTTTTACAAAATATGGGAATACAACTTGCAGAAGGAAAAGTATGTACATATTTACAAGATTACCATCAGTCAATTCAAAATTATGAATCCTATATTTATAGGTTACTAACACAGAACTCATGAGGGTCATTATGATTTTTTGATCATGCATTTTGGCCTTACTAATGCACCTTACACATTTCAAGGTTTGAATAATTCATTTTTCAAACCATTCCTTAGAAAATTTGTGTTATTATTTTTTGATGATGTACTAATCTACAAGAAGTCTTGGAAGGATCATGTTCAACATGTTGACAGGGTGCTCAAACTATTGGAGGAGAAACAATTATATGAAAAAAGCTCCAAATGTTTCTTTGGAGTACGGGAGGTGGCATATTCGGGTCATATTGTATCTCATGAGGGTGTTAAGGTAGACCCTAACAAACTTAAATCCATTAAGTAATAGAAAATCCCCACAACCATAAATCGTCTTCAAGGATTTCTGGGGTTAATGGGCTATTATTGCAAGATTGTTAAGAATTATGGATGAATATCGACACCTCTAACATCATTGTTGAAGAAAGATTCATTTTATTAGACTCCAGAAGCAAATAAGGCCTTGGAACATCTTAAATATGCAATGTTCCAAGCATCAGTCTTAGCTACACTAGACTTCAAAAAAACCTTTACTATGGAATGTGTTTCCTCGAGAAATGGAATTGGTGCAGGTTTAATGCAAGAAGGAAGACCCATTTCTTTTGAAAGTCGTCCAATAAAGGAAAGTATTTATAAAAACTGTCACAGAGAAGGAAATGTTGGCAATACTACATGCACTAAAGCAATGGCGACCTTACCTAATGGGAAGACACTTCAAGGTAAAAACAGATCATGATAGTCTTAAATACTTTTTGGAACAAATATTATATTTAGAAGAGAAGAAAAAATAGGTCTCAAATATGTTGGGTTATGACTTTGAAATCATCTACAAAAAAGGGAAGCAAAATTTTGTTGCAAATTCACTCTCAAGAAAGGACGAGGATGTGGAAGCATTGTTTTATGCCATTTCTATTATCCAACCTAAGTGGATAACTGAAGCATGGGATGAATGGAAGAATGATGAAGAGGTGTGGAAACTCATTCAAAATGTGCAACAAGATCCCAATACATATGAAACATTTAGCTGAAAAACAATTCATTGCGGTACAAAGATCGCTTATTTCTTTGTAATAATTCCTAACTCAAACAAAATATTATTTTGGAACTACACACCTATCCCTTAGGAGGGAACTCGGGATTTTTAAAAACTTACCACAGGGTCAAGAAGGAATTTTTTTGGGATGACCTTAAATCTGATATTCAAAAGTTTGCGGGTGAATATTTGGTTTGCAAACAAAATAAAGTTGAGACAATTAAGACCGTGTCTACTACAACCTTTATCCATTCCAACTCAACATTGGGAGGAGATTTCAATGGATTTTATCACAAGTTTACCCAAGTCCAAAGGAAAGAGTGTCATCATGGTGGTAGTTGATAGACTTACCAAGTATGCACACTTTTGTGCATTATCTCATCCATTTAAAGAAAGTACAGTTGCTACTACATTTATGGACACAATTCAAAAGCTACATGGAAACCCAAGGGTTATTGCGAGCGACAGAGATCCCATTTTTACTGGAAATTTTTGGATGGAGTTATTTTCTTGTTTGGGTACTCAATTAGCTCATATCTCATCATATCATCCTCAATTAGATGGGAAAAATGAGATAGTGAAAAAATGTTTGGAAGGATATCTTCGTTGCTTTGTATCTGATAAACATTAACAATGGGTAAAGTGGTTACCTTTGACTAAATGGTGGTATAACAATTCCTTCCAAACTGCAACAAAAATGACCCCATTTATGGCACTTTATGGATATCATCCACCATCCATCACATCATATTTAAGAGAAAATTCGAAGGTTCAAGTAGTGGAAGATCACATCGAGCATCAACAAGAATTTCTCCAAATCTTAAAGGATAACCTGAATTTGGCACAAAATCGAATGAAACAACAGGCAGATCAACATCGCAGCGAGAGAAGTTTTGATGTAGGAAACTGGGTATTTTTACGGCTACAACCATATAAACAAATGTTCCTCAAGAAGGCTAAGAAGGATAATAAATTATCGCCAAAGTACTATGGTCCTTACAAGGTGTTGCAAAATATCGGTACTATGGCATACAAATTGGAGCTTCCTACTTCTTCGCGAGTACATCTAATTTTCCATGTTTCATGCTTAAAGAAGGTTATTGGTGAAAATCTTCCAGTTCAAACAATATTACCAGAACTTGATGAGGAAGGAAAAATCATATTGGAACCTGAAGGCGGTCACAGAAACAAGAACTTGACAACTACATAATCGATCAATTTCAGAATATCTCATCAAGTGGAAGAACTTACCCACTGAAGATTCTACATGGGAGGATGAGAATTTTATACAGAAGCACCCAGAGCTACTCAAGTGTTGAGGACAAAACTTTTTTGAAGGAGAGGGGCATGTTAGGTCCCTATATTACTAGTATAGTCCCTTATTGTTGTTAGTGTAACCCCCTTATTGTTATTATTGTACCCCTATAACCCCCATATTGTTATTATTGTTCCCCATAGAAGCCCACTATTGTTATTGTTGTTCCCTTATAATGTTATTGTTATGTTGGCTAGGATTATGTTGTGACCCGTTGGACTCCTATATATAGAAAGGAGGTTTTTTCATTTGTATCATCCAAGAATTGTTCATTTATGTAATGTAAAGGAGGTTGCCCCCTCGAAGAGGTTGATTTCTAAGTCGTTGATCTATATTTTCTTCTATTTTGTGAGCTGGTTGCTTAACAAAATTGAAGTATTATTTAAGATAATAAAGAATTTTTACATAAAATTTTGATGTTTCCATAACATAACAAGGAATTTTGATTTTTCTATAAAACAACAAATAGTTTTCTCCATAATCAATAATATAAAATTTGATTTTTCCATAGCTAATAATGCATTCAATCTTTATGGAAAATTTTAAATATCATATGATTTTTCTATAAAAGTGTAATCCATTTATATATATCAATCTACACATGCTTGATGGTAAATATGTAAGTTTTAATATCTTAATATGGTTTATATTTTCTTTAATATAGTTTTGTTTTTCCAAGGATTCATATATTTTGATTCAAATTGAGATTTTTTAATTATATTTATTTTTTGCAGGTTATTCGTGATTATGGAGTTACCAAGTTATTCAATGGGAAATTTGTAGCCAGAGGAAAGGAGAGGAGAGGAGAGAAGAATGCTCGGTTTAAAAGTTCTTCACATACACATTTAAGAGATTCCTAGTTCGAAAGTAAGTTTGTTAACTAATCCTTCGAGATTATTTTGCACGATATTAGTTAGTTGATAGTTTTTATTTTCCGTGAATAAGTTACCGAGACAAAACTGTCTCATACCTACTTTAAATTTTTATAAATGTATGCTTTCAATTTTAATAAATCAATTTGCCAGCGTGGAGTTTATTCACGTGCATGTTTATAATGGTATCAGAGGCACGTTGAAATTATAAACTCAATGTCTATAGACATATGTCTATAGAGATATTCATGTAGATGAATCTATTGGCAACACTTGAAGTCTTTTTGTTGCAACGAGGAGAAGATGATTCAAAAAATGTGGTGTCCCTTCATCATTTTGAATGCTGTGAAGGTATAAATATATTTTTTATTTTTCCCAAGCTACGTTTATGGTGGTATTGGAATTGAAGTTTTTTTTTTTAATGGTATTTAAATACGAATTATGTTCAAAATACATCTCTTCTTCCATATAAAAATCTTTAAGTTTTTTCATCCTCGACACATACAAACCCTGACCTAGTTTGCAATCCAGGTTTCCAATTAATTTGAATTGGTTTTGGGGCTTTCAATTTTTTTTATTGGGGTCATACTACAATCTCAGAACTGCCTTCGTAAACTACCAAACTATAATTTTGGAATTTCTCACCCTAAATCAAATTATTAGATGATTGTAAAGCAAAGAGAATAACAGTCATTGTGTTCAACATATATGATATTTGGAGGTCCCGTTTTCAGTGGTATTTTGCAATGTACCAAAGTGAATTTATTTACTAATTTAGGTGTATCTAGACCTTATAATTCCTTTCTCTCAATTGGAGAGATGAAGACAATATTATGATGAATGGTTATTTTTTTGAATAGTTCCACATTAGATGTTTGCAGTATGACAATTTTATTGGCCATAATATTGATTTTGGTATTATTGTGTGAGACTAGGGTTTCTTATTGAAATTTGAAATCAAAATTTGTCACCATTTGTGGATAAAATTTTGTCTTTCTAGGGTCTTCATTGATTAAAATTTCACAGTAGCACAAAATCCCATTTTTGAATTTTTGTTTAGATGGGGATCTAGTGTTGGTGGTATTTTTAAAGTTCTGTACAAACTAAAAATTTGTAAGAAGTGGTCAAAATTATTATTTTCTTCCAAATTATTTCTGCCGATATGAATTCTTTGATCTCAATAGTAGGTGTTGTTCTCATTGGGGAGGAAAATTATCAAGAATGGTTTCAAAAATTTAAAAAATACTCTTTTTTTTAATGGTTTATGGGAAGGTGTTTGTGAAAGAAAGGATGAAAGTGAACCAAAACAACATGAAGATAAGAAACAACTTGCAATTTTGAAGAGTAAAGATAAAAAGGAATATGCTTTGATTTTCGCTTCTCTAACAGAAGAGGTAAGTCGACATATTCTTTCCAGTGCCACAAAATTTGAAGCTTCAAAGAAATTAAAATATCCTTATGACTACCTTTTAGAGTTGGAAATCATACAATTATTGATGAAGTTTATAAATTTGGAATTGAAAGATAATGATCCCATGAGGTTGGATTCATAAATTATAGTTATTTATCACGATATTGATTTTACTGGTGTTAAAGTTGATTTTAAACTTACTGTATTCTTTAAAGCCCTATACTCTGCCTATTCATACTACTTGGAATCTCTTCGAGCTAGTGAACAAATAAAAGACATGATATTTGATAAACTTGTAGGAAAAATTGCTGAGAGAGAGAAGGGATTTGGGAAGAATGGGTCACCTCCCAATTCCAATATTGAGTCCTTATGTCTTGCACAAAAAGAACATAAGTCTCAAGGATTTGTTTGCTATCTAATGATGTTTGTATATGTTATAGGTGCAATATGTAACGATAAAATAAATGTCATCGCAATAAAAAACAAAAACATAAAACAATTAAACACAAGTTTTTTTCTTTACCCAATAATTCTATTTGGCAGAGGTGCACTGGTGCGTTATATTAGACATGGCACACTGATAAACATAAGTTGTTTAAAAAAAAAAAACAGACAATACTGGCAGGGTTTGGATTCAATTCAATAAGCGGTCTCCCTAATTTACATTCCAAATGCCTTATATATACTAACACAAACCCATTAAATCTAAAATGTCTAAAATGAAAATTCCTAATTGTAAAGTGGTAGAGGGAGTTAAAACCTAAGGTGAAATTATGTTGTTACATAAGCAAGAAGAAGCAAGAGTTTAAGGTAAGTATTGTTTTTTAATTTTTAATTTTTTTATGAATTTTAATTACATCTAAATAACAATAGAGATTGTAAAATTTTTTATCAGTAAAATCAATAGTAAAATTTTTACTATGCAAGGTTTTGAGTGAATCACCATACTAGTAAAATTCTGTCATTCTGAATAGTTCTACTGTTCTAAAGTATTCTAGTACTCCACAGTGCTCCCAATATGTCTTACTTGCAAATCTCTCCCTTGAAGTTTGGGAAAAATAATGAAATTGTGAATAAATTCTTACTATTTATAAGAATTTATGAAATTAGATTTTGAAAAATAAATTACTGGTAATTTTTCAAGTTGAAAAAATTAAAATCACATTTTTTTTTGAAACATCGGTGCTTTTCATATTAAAAAACACCGGTGCGTTTAATAGTAACACACATTGATTAAGATAACTTATTGGTGCACTATTTTTTTTAACGCATCAATAGGATATAATTCCGTTTTATTTTTATTTTTGAAATCTCAGAAATCAGTGTGGTTACTATTTTAACGCATCGGTGCGTAAATTACACATGTCACACCGATAAATAGAAGCTATTTAAAAAAAAAGGGACACTACCGACAAGGTTTGGATCTGATTCAATAAGTGCCCCCCCTAATTTACATGTCAAATGCCTTATATATACTAACACAAATCCATTAAATCTAAAATGCCTATGTATGTCTCCCTTGCAAATATCTCCCTTGAAGTTTTGGGAAAAAAAATGAAATAATTAATAACTTACTATTTATAAGAATTTATGAAATTAGATTTCAAAAAATTAATTACTGCATTTTTTTTTGGAACATGGATGTGTTTCATATTAGAAAGCACTGATGTGTTTAATAGTAACATGCACTGATTAAGATACTTTACCAGTGCGTTAATTTTTTTAATACACTGATATGATAGAATTCCTTTTTCATTTTCGAAATCTTGAAAACCTGTGTAGTTACTATTTTAACGCATCGATGTTGTTATTATTTAAACACATCGATGCGATTAGTTTTACAAGCGCACCAATATGATTTAAAAGTTATCTGAATTTTTATTTTCACAGAAAATGGCATATTCATCTCAAATTATTCTTTAGGATTCATCCACATGAGTTACAATAGTTTACAGTATACATTTTTCACTTAAAGTCACCTTATTCTTGAAAAATGCTTTGAAAACTATATTGAAATTCAAATTGAGGTTATATGGTTCTCGAAATTCAATATAGGTACACACAAAAAAAATTATTGTTGGTTTTTCTCAAATGCAGGGAGAAAATCTCATAATATCAAATGACCAATTCTTCAAATTCTATCTCGTTACATATTGCTTAAAGTCCTTCGCGAAGTTTTCCCTTTCCATCTCCAGTAAGTTCAGATTTTATTTATATTTTAATTATCGAATTATTATTTTTTAGCTATGTAAATTTGAATAAAAGTGTATTAAAATTTGTAGGATCCTGATTCAAAATCGAGTTTAGATACATAAAATATTCCACCAGTTCAAAAAATTTCAAAATCTCTTACCAGGAGCAGCATACCGCAAGAAGTTGGTAGTTGAAAATGGACAACTACTTGACCCTGCCAATTGTAGCATGCCATCTTCCAACCACAATCCTGGGTCAACGATTCCTAAAGGAACTTGCTCTAATACTATTTTTTTGGAATCAAGGTTATACTGAGATATGTGGGAGTGAATCAGTATGTGCTCTATTTGACAGAAATCCATCCTAGTTGGCCATTAATTCCCTTTTGATCTACCTTTGAGCTGTTAGGTTGTTCCTGAAGGAACCTTCTCTAATACCAATTATTGGGAATCAAGGTAATACTGAGAGGTGGGGGGGGGGGGGGAGTGTATATCAGTTTTATAAAAATTCACAATTATTTAACCACTCAATAAATTCAACAATACAACAATGCAACAATCACATAATAAATTAAACATAAGATATTTAAGTGGAAACACATACAAGGGAGAACAAAAAATATTATTTTAATTATAGTGTAAATGCAAGCCACAAATTCAATTTACATAAGATTTTGTAGGCACTAACCTCCTCATATTTGCAAGCACCAACTTTTTGGAGGCACCAACCCCCTAATCTTGACAGGCACCAACCTGAATGAGACTCCAATCCCCTGATCTGCAAGAAGCAACTTGCTCTGCCCATCATATCCATTTTTCATCTCATTTTATAACTTAGATCCATGGACATTTTAATTAAAATATTACTGAACCAATTGTTTAATTCTCATATTTCTGCACTGTCCTTTGCAAAAATCTTTCTTCCTTTAATTCACCGATTTAATTATTTTTGCTTTAGAATGCAATCTTCAACCTCACAACAACTCCAGATCTCACTGATATTCACACACAATACTACACAACACTTCTCTACTAAGCTATCTTAGATTTTCTTCTCTTCAAGGTTTGCAGTTTAGTATCCCATTCTTCTCCTTGTACAAATCGATCTTCTGTGCTTCTGTTGGTCGACTGTAGTTCTTACACCTTATTTTGCATGGGAGCACCTAGTTTTACATTGCCTTATTTCCTCTTATATATGTTTCCATACCAAATTTAATTCGTTTAAACCTCTTTCACTAAATTTTTTGTTTGAAATAGACTTTATTCAAGTTAATGAAATTTTGACACTTGAACATAAATGAACTTACATATCTAAACAAATGATTAATTTTTTTTTTTTTAATATCGTTTTGATTATTTAAAAAAAAAATTATTAAGAGGATTATTAATGAGATTAAATAAGAATACTTCTAAGATTTTGTAATATTCTACTAACACTACAAGGAAAATACCTTATAGAAGAGGTTATAATGAAGGTTTTTAGTGTTATAATATTCGAAAAAATTGTCAAAAAAACCTCTGCTACAACATCCGTTTGTGGTAACAGATGTTTTAACGGAGATGATAAGAGAACTTCATCACAACTAAAAAAATCTAGCCGGCCAAAGGTTTTAGTGGATGTTTTCTTTGTGGTGATCTTGTTGGAAAAATCGTAGCAATGCACTACCAATATAAAAGCACCAGTTCTGCAAGTTTAAATAAAAGCACTAGGACTAGAAAAAAACTAATAGAGAAATGGTGTGTTAAATTTATAAAAGAACCGATGCTTTAATAAAAATGCACCGTCTCATACAATCTATGATACCATGCATCGAGGCACTGAATGCAAACAACACTGGTGCTTGAAAAATATACTGGCCTAGTGCTTAAAAAATGTAATGCCTTGGTGCTTATGTGCTTGAAAATTCCCCAACGTTATACTTTTCACAAAGGAACTCGGGTAGGCAAAAAAAATCTTGTAGTACTGGTGCTTTTACGTAATCTAACACACCGATGCGTTAAAGGTAATGATGCACTAGTGGGTTAAAGGTGAATCACACCGATGGATGAAATGTATATCTTCTTGGTGCATATTTATTTTACAAATACACCAGGATACCATTTTTTATTATTGCAAGTATCATTGTTGAAAAACCTGTATTCAGAGTAGTGCACATTAATATACAATATCCCAGTATCCATTTTCTCTTTTTCTAGAAACATCGACCTGTGACAGTGAAATTATTGTGATTTTTAAAAATCCGTTATTCATCGAAAAAATAAACATATATCTTATAACAATATTCATATAAATTAGTTTTTTATTAGTGCATTTGTATATGATGCTTGGATTAATTTTTTATATCATCAAATTTCACATCTCTTCATTATAATATTTAATTATCCATATATTTAATCAGTGGTGTAATATTTCACAACGACATCAGATAACACAATAGAATGAACTAAAATGTGTTTTTTATATATATGTATAAAAGGCTCTTTGTAATACAAAATGGGATAGTTATTGGTAAGCCCTTGTCTTTAAATTGGGACACTATGTCCATTACATTAAACAAAATAACTGATTTTTATAGACAATTATTTCAAAAAATACATCAACTTGCATTCATATCCAAATAGATCATCATTCTTTACTAGAACTGTTGTTAGTGCTTAAGATACTTCCATGGCTTGGGTTATTTGGAAAGATGCTTTATTGATTGCATCGATTGTTTTCATATTCTTGATCAAGTTCCATCCACAAACATAAAAATAAAGTGTAATGAGTGTATCTACATTATTGAGAATAATGAAAATTGAAATAAATAATATACATCATTGTATATTGGATAAAAATGTACCATAGTGAGAATTGAGTCCTGAATTATACACATTCCTTCAAATCCAAATCTCATGCCTTGTTTCAACAACTCTTTTGTTGGCGTAATTCCATACTTTGTTTCCTGCACAGGGGTGTCACTCAATTAACCTATGGCATAGCACGTGTGTTCGTGGCATACTAAACAATACCCTTAATTTGACTACATATTGGAAAATACCTCTAAAATTCACTTTATTTAACCCCCTACCAATACTAACCCATTGCATTTTCCCAATTTAAAAAACCCCTACTTTCACTAGATATTGTAGGTATTTGTTTTTTCATTAACATTTTTTACACCCCTTTATATTTATGTCCCTAACATAATGACATGATGCCTCTCTTATGACCCCACATGCATTCTAAAATTCACCTTTATTCTTGTGATATACATAAGAGATGCACATTAGTATTCCCACAATGTGATTACTCAATCCACACTCAAGCACATCTCACTATGATTTGTGGCATTTAATGGTCTAAGGCATACAAAGATCAACCATGTTTTAGGAAGATTGATTATGTGCATGTCTATAAAATGACATATAAATTTATCTATATGATGATGAAAAATCAATTGATGAATATTTATCAATATGTTTGCACCAAATAAGGTGTTCAATCACAAGTCTAGACCCTCTTCCCTTTGAAAGCTTCTTGTTCAAAAATCCAACTACAACCTCATGTATTCAAACTAGTGTCTTATTAAGGTGGAACAACAAAAGTTACAATTTTGAAGAGTTATATAGAGAAGAAAAGGCAAGGTGAGGATGAGAGTTATGAGACCCTCCCTTTGCTTTAATGAAAAAAAAAAAACATTCTTCTCTGTTGTTTTTAATTGAAGTTTTTTAATGAGAGCCCCATGGTATATTTTATTAAGACATCATTTGGAAACGACCCATGTGGATGGAATTAATGGTTTTTTAACCTTGGTAATGTGATTTAAAGAGCTCTTACGACTAGATTTCTTGTTTTCAGGATTATGAAAAATATTTTGTAAGCATTGTAGACATTTTCCCCCAAGTTCAAACGGATGGTATTATGTGGCTATGTTTATGAACCTTCCCACCATCAACATGCTAGGTGAAGTGGCATGAAAACGCGAGGTTAAGCCACGATAAATGCGAAAAACGGTTAAACACCTACCTATAACTGAACGAAGTATGAGTCAAATAACATGGAGTAAGTCCTTCAAGTGAGATCGAAGTATTTCTTATATATAGGTATTTCTCTAGGTCGAATTGCTAGCTTTAGGCCAAATTATCCTCTCATAGAGGTCGAATTGTTCTTTGCACTATGACGAGGCCTTGGAGGGTCTTTGACTCAATTAAATTTTCTTTACAATATGTAACATGCCCAAAAGAGTCTTCCATACATGACAATGACTCAACTGACTTGTAGAACAAATGACAAGTCCTAGAAGCACTCAACAGGTGCTTGACCTAAAAATAAATTTCCCTTGAGCATGAAACCCATGCCTCAAGAATTTAATAATAATAAATTTATGTTCTCTTTACATCAAATACATAAAATCATAATTACATATGTCATTATGAAGACCAAACCTAATTACTTATTTCAAAATGGATTACCCCCCTCCCTTGCGTCATCATGCATCACATATATATGTGAGAATTTAAACATCTTTATTACATTACCCATCATTATAACCATGCAATTGCATAATCATATACTCTAACAAAACATGATTAGGTATCCTCACATGAAATGTTGTTGAGCCCCAACAAGATAATAAACAAATACAAACATTGGCACACATCATAATATATGTCTACCCATCTAAGGGCCTCAATGTGAAGCATTAAAATGAATTGAACATTGTAAGGTTTATCCTAAGATGTTTTCGTTGACATTTTGGGATATTACCTCCATAAAAATTTTGGGATATTTCCTCTATAAACATGTTGAAAGCTCCACACCTTGTCTAATGATCAACCCTTATAGGCAAAGGGAAATGCTTAACTTATATTCCTCTTTATGAGTGTTGTGCACTTTAAAGGCTAATTTGATATTTATCATCCATGTATGCATTCCAACATCACCTTCAAAGTCATAGGGATTGCATTTTGTCTTTCTATCATTTTCTCGACCTGCCTTAGTCTTGCAAGTTGTCATGTGAAAAAATGTCATTCAGAATCACCAAGTGATTATTTTTCGTGATTCTTTGTATTTATCAAAATTCAAAGTTTGATTACTTTTTGCCAAAATCTCAGCCTTGTAGCTTGTAAACCAATTTGTATGCATACAAAGCTACACTACTATTGCAACTACGATAGTATAAGAAGAAATAAAATAACAATAAACCCCAAATAAGTAGAAAATGACAACAGGAAAAACAATGTTTAGAGGCATCCAAATAATATTGAGGAAGAGATGTGTAATGTAGGTTGTTAATTTTATTGATCAAGTAATGAGTTACAAAAGAAGGGGAAACCCTTGGTTATACAAACAGGAAGAAACCATAACTTAAAGCTCAAGTAACTATTAAGTGTCATGAGACTCTTATTACATGAAAGTGGCCTTTTACAATTATTGAAATAAGACACCATGAGACCTAATACTAGAACATTAATACAGAATATGAGCTTATGAAAGTGGTCTGTTATAATTATTGAAATTAGAAACCATGAGACCTAATACTAAAAGATTAATAAATGTACAAGTCTACATACAAGATAGCTCATATTCATACATTTTAATACATAATAAAGATGGAATGGTTAGATGCAAAACCTTTTAACCATACATACATATATAGTGAAGTGGAGTTATGTATAAGCTATCTTAGATTAGCTAGGAGATGGTGATGACGAGATGGCATGGCAGCTATAAACTACACAAAACATCCCAGACTTAATCATGGAATTTTTATGGTAGATTGAGCATGAAATTCAGGCTAACTACCATAAATAACCAACCTCTCCTTCATGCTCGTGTTTCATGGGTAAGAATAAAAATAGAAAGGCATACTCTGGCAAGAAGAAATCATCACTACTTATTTCTAGGCCATTTTGTATGAAGAGTAGAACAATGTGATTAGATATTACAATTAGCATTTTCTACTTTACCGATTTGTGCCCTTGGCCATTGCTATCCCTTTCCCTCTTTTAACCATTTATATTTAATTTTTTTCCCACCCGCTCACTGAAATATTCATTAAGTAATGAATTCTCACTTTTCATGTCTCAAAATCCAGACCAAATACATTTAATGATTTTGCTATATTCAAATACATTATTGTTGGCCCTTCCTCAATTCCTGCCCACTTGAAGTTGCACCCTGAAAACAAACACGTGGAATTTCATTACATAATAGTCTTGTAAAAATTTCACGTAGAAGTAGACCTATTAAGGCAAGTCTCAGAAAACTATGGAGTATATTCAAATTAACAATTCAATCAACTAGTTATAAGACCAATAAAAACTACACTGTACAAATATGAATAATTCTGTTCTAACTTCTAAATTTATGAAATTTATTGCAGTATATAATTGGATCTACTTGCAAAATTAGACAATTGGTATCTTATGTCGTACATAGATCTCAACATGGCCTCCAAAGTGTCTTTCGTTATCTAAAATTTAACATCAGTTTCTCCAGATGAAGATTGTGTAGTTTCCTGAAGCTGCATGTGTGGAGCAAATATAAATGAATTTTAGAAAGCATGCTAGTGTAGAACATTTCTCTTAAACATAACCAATAATTAGTCACATTTCGAGCATTTTTTTTCATATGAACCTATCCTCTATCATGAATATTAAGCCATTATTTGATGAGCATCAAAGATCTAAGTGTCTTTGACATCCACACAGTTGACCCAAAACAAAAGGCATTTTATCTTATGTTCCAAAGACATTGAAAAAAAATAGATGATGTTCTGCTTTTCTTGCATACGATGGCATACAATACATATATTAGTATGGAAAAAGAAGGAATTATACAAAGTTGTAAAAACAAAATTGCATGAAGCAAAAATAAATATAAAACGTAATTTTTCACTCATTTTTTCCAATGCGAGTTTTGTACATATATATGTGAGTTATTTCACAGCCACTGCATGACCAAGTTACAAAATCTGAAATTTATAGTTCTCTCACAAATAGACAGATAGCATGTAACTGTAAGTTATACAGTAAAATTTTTAAGCGTCTAATAATCAATCTCACTTTCTACAATAGAAATCACAGATCTTGCCCCAAGTGGCCTCTTATTATTCATAAATTCTAGAGAATATTAGCCATCATTCTTGTGCAAAAACACTAGTCTTAAAGTGAGTCCAGAGCACTCTCTGATGTCCAAAACCTTTAGGTTTGATAGTTGATCAAATTCTATGGGAAGGTCCTTCAAAGAGTTGTAGAGTGAAATATCAATAAATTCTAGTTGATTAAGTCTGCAAATGGAAGGAGGAAGCATTGAAAAGCTTGGACTTGCAGACAATATCAAAAACCTAAGTGACCTTAAATTTCCCATGTCATCAGGTAAATTTTGGATAAGATGACAATCCGTGACAAACAACCTTTCCATGAAAATTAAACTGCATATTTTTTCTGGCAATTCCTCCAAATTGCTACAGTGATCAAAGATAATAATCACAAACTTAGGAAACTGTAGGACTTGCCCCTTGTCAAATAGAGTCATATTTCCCAAGTTCTCCCAGGATCTATAGTACTCGTAAAGAGGAGGTAGTATCAACTTCTCAAGGAATACAGACTTGAGCTGGGTAACTGACAAAAGTACTGACAGGCCTTTAAGTACTGCATGCTTTGAATTGTAATTGTACATGATAAGAACCTGAAGTTTTGGCATGGTATGTAAAAATGTTGGAAGACAGTATTGACTTGCATCAAAGAAAAAAGCCAGAGCTTTCACCTTAGAAAAATCTATTTGAGACCAATCTTGTTCTTCCATTGAACCTATAGTAATGTCCCAAAAATGCAAAGGTTAGAAAGCCGAGATGCTATGCTAATAAAAATGGTTCCTTATTAAATTTGAAAAATTAGTAAATTGAACATATAATTATTCAATGCTTATGTAGGGAAAAGAAAATCAATTTCAGGAATGACCTATATGAATTGAAAAAAATTGAACCTGAGATGTATGCTCTAGTGCCAACCAGTTTGTGGGAATACCATCCTCTTTAGCAGGCATGAAAAGCCTCTTATGAACGACACTATCCTGGCTAGCTAGACGCAAGGCTAAATCATGCATCACATCATGTTGAGTAAATAAAATCTCACTATCACAATCAAATGAGATGCCTAGACTCCTCATACATAAAAACTTGTATTAACCAAAGCTAGTGATATGAAAAACACCTTTATCTTTACCGGCTAACACATTGATTTATCTTATCTTCTTGATTTCTGATTTTTTTTGCCTCAAATTTTTTGCAAAGTTGGTGCTCATAAAAGACTTTAAAATTAAGTTGAGATACAAATATGAATAATGAGAAGAACAAAACAATCAACAAATTTATTGAAGGCAACAAATCTAAGCAAGTTCCTCACCTTGAATCGCTTGTGAGATTTAGGAGATTTCGACTTGCAAGTTCTAACAAGACCACGAAAGCATGTTTCCTATCCATTCCACGAGCATATACCCAAATATCCAACAATGAATCTACACATATATTTCTACCCTTGGGAAATTCCCCGAAGTCCATAAAGGAGTCCTTTGTTTCATCATCAAGGACATCAATACTTGTTTCCAAGCAATGGAGTAGATCCTCTCTGTGATGTTTTGATATAGATTCTACTCTTGAAAGTTTCTTCTTAGCCTTTTCCCAAATTGGCTGTGGCTCATTGCGCAAATATCTTCCAATCACCTTGAGGGCAAGTGGTAAACCCATATAGAATGCTTCAATTGACAAATATTTTAGCAGTTAAACATGCTAATATTCTACAGAAATATAGAGCATTAAAAAAATTTCTGGAGTTGTTAACTCTCTAATTTTATACCTATAAAACAATTTATCTGTCAAAGAGAAATAAAATCAATCTGATTTTGAACACTGTATAATAGGATGCAAAGCATTCGAGTAGGATAGAGAAACAAGCAGTTAGGGTATGATATTTTGAATAGTATGTCATATTCATACTTGTTTAACAACAACTTCGTCATTTCTTGTTGGAATCGAAGGCTTTCCAAAGGCCCAGAAACAGAAATGAGACAGGGCATCATCCTTCTGCAACATGGGCATGTTATACACGTGACTGCTATCTGTATGTGGAATAGCGAGATCCTGCCTAGTTGTGATAACCGTTTGGCAACCCTCTGCTTCAAACAACATTTGTTCCACATATGATTTTGACCAAACATCATCCAAAATCACCAACGTTTGTGGATTTCCTTTTAAAATTTGTTTCTTCTACAGTTGGTTTTGTGCATCCTCAATGCTCTGAAAAACAGGCCTTCGACCTCCGATTATTTTATCCCACATAATCTCCAAAAGGCCCATTACATTTGGAGGCCGTGCAACAATTATGAAAACTATATTGTTTTGGAAGAAATCTGATAATCACAATGATAATAAGCACTGAAAAAACCAAAAAGGAAGCAATAAAATGGAAGCTTGGTGTGACGATTAAAACAGGGGAGTTGTTCTTACCTTTGACTTCGGGATCATTGCAAGGGGCTAATGAAATGGTAGTTTTTCTGCTTCAACCCATCCCTTAAACCCCAACGATACTCCCTTCTTGAATAGGATATGTTTGAGATCACTAACAATATTATTCAAACCCACTACAAATTTTGGCATACTTGGGACTTGGGAGTTGTCGCTTCCAGTGAACTGCTCAAACTGTTCAAACATTGTGGTATCATGCAACCCATCAATGGCACTCTGAAATATTTCAGTTGTGCTCATTTGATGAAGCATAAATGAATTGGGTTTCTCAATAAATAATTCCAGTGAAACCCTCTCTATGTTATCTAAAATGTCAGTGTAACATACAGAGGAAAGCTAGTAATAACATCAAAAGCTGTATTAGTTGCAGGACACACAATATCATACCCACTCCAGAAAAGCTTGACACGATACAGTCTGCTGCCATTTTTTTTTATGTTTTTGGACAAGGAAATGAATCTTAATGGCTTTAACTGCTTACAAAGCGTACACTGACAATCAAGATAACATCTGAATTTTTAACTACTTCTGTTCGCAAATTTTTCCACTCTTGCAACACCTTGATGATATTCTTTTTGGCCAGTTGCTAAACCAACATAGTCTGAGCATCTGCAATTGATCACTTTCATAGTTTGACACATTCTGTGGATAATGACTTGTAGTTCCTGTGTCCTTGGACACTGAAGGAGATTGAGATAATGAATCGAAGGATTCATTCATAGGAGATTGTTTTCCTATTATTTCTTCAATCATCTTCACAACATGACTCATCTTCGGGCGTTGCTCAGGGGACACAAAAACACAGACCATTGAGATTTGAATCATGCCCACCATTTACTCCTCGATGTTTTTGTACCTCATGAGCTCTAGATCAAATACCTCAGCTGCCCATTCTTCCCTCACAACAAACTGTACCCACTTGGGTAGATCTATGCTTTCATCTGGTGCATGTAGCTGAACATGGGCTTTCCCAGTAAGAATCTCTAGGAGTAGCACTCCAAAACTATATACATCTTCTTTTTGAGATATCTTTGTTGTCTTGGCCTTTTTTAGAGCCCTGTATCCTGCAACTCTTGATGCAGCAGATGCCATACTAATAAGAATAGCAAGACCAAATCTTGAGATACAAGCATTTCCACTCTTATATAACAAAACATTAGAAGAATTGATATTCCCATGGGCCAGCTTAGGATATTTACACGAGTGGTGAATGAAGTTAAAACCACGGGCTGCACCCAACACTATCTTCATTCTAGCTGTCCAGTCAAGAGGAGTTCTCCCAGGACCCAGGACCACGATTGCCTACAACTGCACAACATATAAATGAATCTAAAATTGGTAAAAGAGGATCAATTTCTAGGCATAGTTTATGATCCAAACTTACATCAGAGTTACATTTGATGGCTTGATATAGGGTCAAAGATAAAAAGACACAACTGAACATGTGATAACATTCAATATTCAAAATGAAATCAGATCTATTTTCTAGTGAAAGAAGAACAAAAAAACATCTTCATGAAATATTTTCAATTATGAAAACCAACTTCCATTTTTTTTATACCGAGAACATATAATAATCAATAAGGAAATAGGGGAATACAACTAAAAAGGAAAAAAAGAAACACGATGAACATACCATGCAGAAGGTAGTATAGAATTCCATTTTCCATATATTCATAAACAAGTAACTTCTCATCTCTTGCATAGTAATAAGCCTTTAATATCACTAGATTCAAATGCCACAACCTTCCTAAGAGTTCCATATGTTGTTCGAAATATCTTATCCCTGGATCATGCACATCCTTCAACCTCTTCACAGCAACAACATTAGCATCTTCCAACATAACTTTATATGCAGTTCCAAAGCTACCCTTCCCAAGCATTTCAGCGGAAGCACAGAGAAGATCCTCCAAATCAAATTGTCGAGTTCACTAAAAGAAAAAAAAGTTTACCCCTCTCTGTAGCACTTGATTGCTGGGGATACGGGTTGGAAGAATAAAAAATATTCTTTGTTTCTAATCTCTTTCCATGCTTCTCATCCATCATTTACCGAGAGTACTTTCTCCAGTAATAACAAAGTAAAACATAGGCAGTTAGCAATAACACTACAAAATCTCCAACCACAATGGCAATAACAACACCCCTGCTTAATTTTTTTATGCTTTTCTTTGTACTATGTGCCATCTCAGGCTTTGAACTTGGAGTTAAGGGCACAATAATTGGATCCTGCATCACAAGGCTGGAATTCACAATCCCTCCTGGAGTGGTAGGATTATTGATTATGCTGTTACAACTTGGCAAGGGATTGCCACAAAGAAATAAATTCCTTTCAAATGTCGAATCAGGAAACTTGGACAAAAATCCAGGGATGGCCCCTGTGAGCTGATTACCAGAAACATTAAAGTCTTGAAGACTGGTCATGTTCAAGGCTGTGATAGTACCAGAAAATAGATTGTTTTCCAGTCTCAGAGTGAGAAAATGGCTAAGAAAATTCAAATAAAATGATATCTCGCCAGTTAAATTATTTTTTGAAACATCCAATCTCCAGAGCCGATCTAACAGTGAAACAGATGAAGGTAGTGGACCACAGAATTGGTTGTACCAAAGAAATAATAATTTAATGCTTCTCCACTTTGATAAGTCGGGTAGGGTGCCATTTAACGAATTCCCCTTGAGGCTTAAGACGATAAACTGGTCTAAATCAGTTAAGGAGTATATGGGACCAGTGAGGTCAAGGCTCTACATCACAAGCCGAATAACCCTATTGTTTAGAGAGATGACACTAATCCATTTTCCTGTGCATGGTTCCTTGGTTTTCCAAGAGAGAATTTTGTTGTTTGAATCAGTTGAAGCCTTGAATGCCATCAATAAATCATAGTCACTTTTTAACTGTGCTTGAGAAGCTCCAGGGAAGGAAAATTATATTAATAATAATATTATACCCCAAACTAAATGGGGAGTAGCACATTTTATGATCTCCATTGTTTATCCTTATGATCGGTCCAGTGAAGATTAGTGTCACTAAATGACTGAATAGTAACTCAATCTCATAGCAAAATGTTATATTAAGGATTGAAGCCGTTCAAATTCCATTCTGGAAGATATGTTGTGATTTCCTTATGAATGAAGAGATGGACTAATTAGACTACAAATTCTTACTATCCCACCTCGACTTGCGGCTCCCCATGGATTTCCTTTTAAACTGAGTTTCTTCTGTAGTTGGTTGTGTGCATCCTCGATGCTCTGAAAAACAGGCCTTCGAACTCTGATTATTTTATCCCACATAATCTCCAAAAGGCCCATGAAATTTGGAGACCATGCAACAGTTATGAAAAATATATTGTTTTGGAAGAAATATGATAATCACAACAAGAATAAGCACTAAAAAAACCAAAAGGGAAGCAATAATATGGAATCTTGGTGTGACGATTAAAATAGGGGAGTTGTTCTTACCTTTGACTTCAGGATCGTTGCAAGGGGCTAATGAAATGGTAGTTTTTCCGCTTCCACCCATCCCTTCAACCCCAACGATACTATTTCCCTTCTTGAATAAGATATGTTTGACATCACTGAAAATATTATTCAAACCCACTACAAAGTTTGGCATACTCGGGACTTGGGAGCTATTGCTGCCGATGAACTGCTTAGACTGTTCAAACATTGTGGTATCATGCGACCCATCAATGGCACTCTGGAATAGTTCAGTTGTGCTCATTTGATGAAGCATGAATGAGTTGGAGCTGGCATCATTAGTCATCCTAACATTAACCCTTTCCATTATAAGCTGACCCATTTCTTCAATAAGTTTAGATTGTTCGCTAAAACCCTTGAAATCCACATCTGGGTTATGGATATCAAGGGTACACAAGAAATTGTTGACATTCTTTTATATCTTTTGGATCTTATTTCCATAGTGATACCTTATGTATAAATTAAATCTTCTCATACTCTCTAATTTTTTTACTATGTGAAGGCTATATTATCCGAATAGTAAGGAAGACAAAGGATATGTGGTTTGAATCTGCAACTGGAGGAATAGAAATAACTACAAGAACCACTTGCATATTTGGGATGGCCAGAAGGGAGAAGGACTCCAAAGGTTCACCTTCTACAAGAAAATTTCCTTTCTTCGTTCCCATAACTAAGTCAGGGCATAGCCATCGATCAAATCAATTGATGAAAAACATGAAGAAATTGACATGGTTTTGGGCAATGGTTTCCTATGCAACGAACTACTTAGAATTTCTTAGTTGCTCTACCATGCAATGATTCATTTTGTTGATATTATTGGCACAGGATATAAGGGCCCCAATTATGACAAGTTCAGGTAAGCAATTCTTCAAAAGGAAAAGAGAAATAACAACACCAGATTGGAAGACCTTAAAAAGTAAAGGGAAACAAAAGGTGCACAATAATGTCTTGCAGTTGGAAGGATAGGAAGAGTAAGACCCTCCTAAATTTTTCAGTTTATTGTCCCAAAGGAACAATGTTTATTAAATCTAGTTATGCATTTGCATAAATAAAGTATGGGGCGTTGTTATATGAATTTTTGAATGCATTTATCCAAAAGATTCATGCGCAACATGTTGTACAAGTCATAATAGATAATTCTTCTAGTTCTAATTATGTGGACACCGACAAGATGTTAATGGAGAAACACCCCACATTCATTTGGACTTCTGGTGCTGCCCATTATATCGACCTAATTGTTGAAGACATGGGCAAAATTTTCTTTATCAAGGATGATTAATCAGTGAGGAACATCACATAATTGTTATATAACCATGCGTATGATCTTAGCCTAATGAGGAAATTGAAAAGAAATGTAATATAAGTCATTTCTTATTTTCTTATTTTTCTGTAGATATGTGGTGGGCAAATTATGCTGGAAAAGCACCAAATTTATAGAGATTTTCCATATTAGTGCCTAGCTAGACTTGTGCTTAAATTCACACTCACAAATTGGAGTGTGTTTCAAAAAATACACAAAGGTGAAACATGTTAAAATATCCGTGTCTTAATAAAACAGTCTACATCTAATAAAATCCTTGATTATGGTTGAAGATGATATGGACACCATTTCCTTATATAAAATATTGACACAGGGTACAAATGGTTGGTGATGGCATAGCCATGTTATGGAGAAGTCATCTAAATTGTTAGATGAAGATGAGCAGGATCAGGTGATAGGTTGCATAGGAAAATGTCCTACAACAAACAGAAAAGGAGAATAGGAAAGTTAGGTGCTAGCCTCTGTACCTATACAGACTGAGATACCAATTAGTAAGCATTCAACTATTATTGCAGGACCTTCCTCTACTAGAGGATGACATGTTACCTTTGCCCGTAAAAAATGGATTCCAAAGGTAATTCTCCTCCACCCATCAGCCAATGATGGACTCCAGAGACGAAAATCCCCAAACCTCACTTATTTTAAGGATTCTGGGCATTATTTTAGGGATGTTGGGAATCGAAAGTGGCTAATTTTGAGCGTTCAAAAAGGAAAATAACCTAAGGTAGCCATAGGACTCTGCCCTTTAACTACGAGGGAATCCAGAGATGGAGATCTCCTCCCTTAGTCAATTCAAACAGGTATGCAAATCACCTCTTATTTGCAAGTAAAACAGAAATGTGAGCAATAAATATAAATTTTCCTTTGTATACAGACTCCAGAGACCAAATACGGGAGAATAACAAGACATTTTTCTCAAAAATTCACCAATGGGATAATCAAGTTTCTCTGTAAAAAATCTTCAGTAAAATAATTATAACTTCATTCCATCCTTTCATTTTCTAGTTGGGGCACCAAAAAGAAGAAGCAGGGCTTTTTTTACATCCTCGTGTCCAAATATTTCTGGAACTAAAGAACACGCAAGCTTGTTATAGATGTCACCATCCTTAGCAAGCAGCACGACACGCATTTCTATTTATTCTTGTTCATCACCTTGTAAAATGTACCTACAGATGTTTGAAATTAATGATTAAAATAAGAAATAAAGAGAAAACATGGATTAAATAAAAACTTCACTAAATGACACATTTTAAAAAAATACATATGCTAGACATGTGTAACAATTTTTTTTTGCTAATCTGCCTGCACTAGATGTGGAACTTTACATATCTATATAAAGTAATACTTGTTAAGTAATACCACCATCATCAAAGTAATAACTGTAAAAAAGTGAAGCAACAGCTTGACCCACAATAAGTGACAAAACGCTGAATATTACAAGTGCCCAATGGGTATTCCTTTTTCCTGCAAATATATTTCTATTGGGGCCTCTTCCTAGATCTGCATCCTTGATCAAACCAGGGCCTGAAGTTCCAATCTCTCAAGGTCAGTCAAATTATATTACAACAACATGTAGATAGACAGTTCAATCAAATATAAAATTAATCTGAAAGATTTAACAGACATAACTTCTTGTACTGCATCCCTGATCACCAAGAATTACTAGGCTTGTGGATGTATCACCAAGAAAAAGTATACAACACCTCATGAGTTGTTACATTTAAAGAAACACATACTGAAACATAAACACCGTGATGAATCTCAAACTTAGAAGAAGGAAACTAGGAACTGGGGCTAAAAGAATTACAATAGTGATAATGGGGTAAGATAGGTAGACTTTGATAACTTTCAGGGCTTTGTCATTGTAGTGTAGGATAAGAAATGGAATTATAATGAGCATTTAGATAATGAATTCATTCTATAAGAAGAAAGTAACACAACATAATTTACCTTACAAAACAAAGCATAAATTTATTTATGAATTCTGTTTATAACTCTTTAGAACAATCAGTGAAAGCATAAGATATGAAATGTAATTGAGAAGGCATTCGATGAAATGAAACATGAAGGAGATACAATGCTATAAAGCCATACCACATTAATCCCAAAATTCTTACAGCAATTGCCTCTGTATTATAAAAAAAAAATCTCCAAGTACAATAGCTCTCCTGTGATATATCCAATATGAAACCCCCCTCTATTATACAAAAATTTATTTTTTAAAACAATGAATGTCTTTTTTCAAAAATAAAAATAAAAATGATATCAAGGTGGCCAAAATATAAATACTTGCAAAAAGATTCCGATGGCACATTTGAGCTACAAACTCTGATTTATATGTCCAATTTGAAAAATAGGAAATCCAACTACCATAAAAACATTAAAAATAAAATGCACTTCATGTGTTAGCCATTGCTCTGGTGTAAATTTGTTGACTTGAGTGAACAAAATGTAATATTCCAAAATTTTCCTACAATAAATTGGAATATCAATTTTTGTTGATTTCACCTAGGAGGAGAATAAATGGGTAAGGAGGCCCATACATAATGGGAATCTCAATAAAATCCCTCATAGTATGAAATGGGATCATCATTGGAGCTGGTTTTCACACCCTCATGTGTGAACAGGGTCATTTGCAAGTGGACAAGGTCAAGTTTGACCAAGTCAACAGCGCTGGGATAAGAGGTGGAGAACACTTAGAGAAACAATGCAGTATGAATGGGAAGAGGGTTATTTGGTGGAGGAAACCATAAAAGGAGTGGGACCCATGGAGAGGGGACCTTCACTTGTTTAAAAGGAGGGCAAGGAAGCCATTGTTTCTCATATTATGTATTATTGATTTTATAGTCTATTCAGACTTTCATCAATCTCCAACTGTTCAGTTGAGTTGCAGTGCTACTTAGCACGAGGGATTCTTGTTTAGGATTTCCTCTCCTTCTTGAGAGGCCTCTTGAGGGATTGCATGGATTTTCCTCACATCCAGGCTTGAGGCCAAGCATCCTCCTCCAAGACAACATTATTTCTACAGAAGAATAATGCTGTGTTGTAGGGTGGTGCAGTGAGGGTTCACTACACCACCTCCATTAGCTATTTTCCAGAGGAGGAGTATCTCTTTCCTTTGAGAGATCACTTTGGAGGCCTTTGGAGCTAATTGCAGACCTTGGCATTGGGCCAACCCATTCTCTTGCCCCTACAGTGCAATTTCATCCAGTGACTGCGTTATTTTTAGTGAAGCATTTGCAGTGGGGCTCTTGCAGATTGTTGGAGGGTAAGATATTTGGTGAGGGGATCAGCCTTTCACTTGAAATATCCATTGGAGGAGGCATATTTAGCTTGGGAATCATCTACAAAAATCTCCATCTAGTTTTATTTCTGAGTTGCCGCTGCTACTCAGCAACTATGACATTTTGCAGATTTTGTATTTTATAGCCAATCCTTCCAGGATTGACATGAGGTAGCATTTGGGAGCTGAGATATTCACTCCCAATGTTGTATGGGCGATATATTTGTATATCCATGTATTTGACATATGTATCATGCAATTTCTCTTATAAAACTACGTTTTCATAGCTTGGGCACACATATGTAGCAGTGTTTTATCATGATTCATGTACTTGTTTCTTGAGGCTGAGCATTGCCTATCTTGAGTAACCTTTTTCCTCAAGATCTTGTATTCATTTGTTGTTGCTATTATTTAATAAGATGGCTATGGCTATTTCTCACAATTGTATGAGTTGAGTGTCACTGCCACTCCATTATTGTGTTTGCATATTGCTGGGTCTCCAACTATAGAATATCTTGAGATATTATCATTGTTGTAGCATTTCCCCATTTTTGGATATTAAACAGAAACCATCCTGATTGAACCTCATGCCATTATATTCTTGATATCCTTTCTAGCAAGTGAACCATTAATCTAAAAATTCAAATAAAACATTAACATTAGTGAGAAGAACCACACACTTTTCTTCAAAATATATTCATAAAAAATGAACCAATTATTCTTGCTTTTTGTGATTAAATGGACCAACTTCAGAAGAACCACAGTAGAAGGAATCCAACATAAATGTTGAGGTAAGGTACGCCCTTATATTGAAATTGTATATATGTGTTGAGGTAAGGGGTACATATAGTTATATAGGTATGTAATTATATTGTTTTTATGGAAGAAATACCAAATTGATGTTTGAATGAAACACAACTACAAAAAGATGAATGGATAGTGAAAGAAACTTACACCAAACAGTAGGTAGCAAATAAAGGTTGAGTTATCTCGAAAATTCACCATTTGAAGTACTCACTAGACCTAAAGCCAAAAAGTACAAAATTAACAGCAGATTCATACAAACAAATCAACAAAAATATAACCAAAAAATATTTATAAATAATCCAACATATGAAAATACATAAGGAAAGTGAAAGTAGAATGTTTTGAAAATTAACCTTGTTCAAATTTTTCACAAAATATGAAAAAACTTTGTAATCACTTTCTTCTAATTTGTATGTATTATTCTTGGCATTGTTTGATAAGTTTTTGATTGCTATAACAGATTCAAGTTGTACAAAAGCATGATCAGTCAAATCATACTTATACATGTGCTGACCTTTTATTCTACTATACCAACATAATTGAAGCTCGATGCATTCTAATCTATCCAAAAGGTCTATTTCATTATGGTAATCAAACACCATATTACCATCCTTCTTCCTTATTATTTGAACCTTTCCAATGTACCACATTCCACAAGAAACATCTTGTTTTGTACTTCGAGGAACACCTTTTATTGCAGTATGTTCAGTGGGGGGAATTGAGTTGTTTTCAAACAACACCCCACAATCTGATCCAATTCCAAAGCCAATTGAAACACCCTTTGTAGAGTATTCCCATCTCACCTAAAGTAGACTCCACTTCTCACTTTTGTCAACCTATCTTTGGATAATGTTGAATTTCCATTCAACTGACTAACCAAACATGCTTTGAACATATCCTTACCATCAAGATTCACCACTGGTTTTATAGTTTTTCTTACATTTTCATCAATGGAATCTAAAATTTCATCCAACTCATGTCTCCACTCACTTTCCATTATTTGAAATTCACTTTCATTCTGTACCAATGAAGATGAAGATTGAAATATAGAGTTGGAACATCTCGGTGGAGAATCATCAACTACTTCATCCACAATTTGGAATGTTGGATGATATTTATCCTCTGTCCATGGTTTAACCCACCAAGAACATTGAGTGTAATTTTCTGGTTTCATTCCAAGAGTTGATAAAATGTCTTGTGCATCCTTCAATCCATTCTTAAGGGCTTCTACAATTTTAGCGTCTGTGGATATTGAATCATATTGCAAAAATATGTCAATGTTTTGTATTGTTTCTTGGTGCAATTTATTCCAAATGTTTTATTGCTTCTTATGGGATTTATTAAAATGAAGCCCTTGAGAATTTTATTCTTCTTCAAGAAATATATTAAGGGTTCCAACAACATGAAGCAAGTCAGTGAAATCATAGGCCCTCTCCACTCCAACCATCCCACCAACTTTGCTAAAGAAGTTCTCACATACATCTGACCCAATCAAGTAAAAAACACATGGCAAGTTAGAGTATTGATCTTAAAACAATCTCATCAACAAAGCTACAAAATGGCAAGAAATTTTCACATCTTGATATGCCTCTTTGCTGATGAAATTTATGTTGACATTAGTATGAGATTGTTTTTTTACCCAACATAACCATAATGCGAAGAAATGATGAACTCATGAAGCATTTCACACTCTTTCCCAGAGGCTCAAACTATGAGACATAAAGATGTCAATGTAGTCAGCAACAATAATTAGGTAAGTCTCTATAGCTAGTGCCCTCTCTAACTTTCCACTTGGTGTACTTCTCAACTCTTTCAAACACCTCTAAACATGCCTTGAAGCAATGCGTTGTGCGGAACCCCAATTTTGTCGATCCATCCTCTTTATATCTTTACACTTAAGCTTGTGATCATCCACTTTAAAAGTGTGATAAACCATTCTGACATGGCCAAAAATTATGTACTCATTTCCTAAAACCAATTCTCGTCGACCACTAAACAAAGAATTCACTAGCTTTTTGCCGTTGTGGATGTAATCTTGGTCATGCAATCTTATTACATTGCAACCATTGTACAAACCAGTTAGACTCCACCCTTCCCAAGGAATTTGATATCGAAGACCTGATGTTGATGAATAATCCTTCAACATAAGTTGCCTTCTTATGCTATCCCCATCCGAGGAATGACCAACAATAGGTCCCAAATTGTTTTCTAGGTGTTTCTTCCACATAAATTCTACCTTTTCCCATTGTTGATAAACAAAATTTGCATTGAATTTATTGCATGTTGGATGAACAACCACAACCAAACGAGGACGTTTTTCATGTAAAGGGTTTGCAATAATAACATGTGCATAATGCCCAATAACATTGTTTTTAAAAGAATTTGTTATAATCTCATAGCCTGCATCTCCCTCACAACCTGTCACCAAGAAATGTGATTGGCATTGATGTTCTTCTTTCAAACCACTAAAACCCACCAGTGTATCAATTTTTGCTACCCACCTAACATATTTTTTCACAATTGTTTCATCTTCAGCAAGGCATATGGGAATTGGCCCATACATACCATGTTTGGCTTTATAAAAAGCATAAATTTTTTCAACTGCCTCAAAAATGTGTTCGTGCTCCCCTGGGATATATGTTAATGAATTTCTAACTTTCCTTAAAGTTGTAGATATTGAAGGACCATCCAGATTCAAGCTAATAAAGTTATGTAATCTAGGACCTCCCCATAACTTGATCATCTATTAAAGGGATTTTTTGGATGTACTATACCTTCTCCCTATTTTTTCATGAATCAATTTATGAAATATATCCTTGAAAAATTCCCAAACTGCATCCTTACCTTGTAATTTTCCTTGCTTATGTGCCTCACAAACATCCTTACAAAACCTAAAGACATCTTTCCTTTTTGCCGATTCAAACAACTTTTCCTTTAGAGATCTCATTCTAATAGAGAGTGTAGCAACCTTTGTCCTTTCTCACCAAAGAGCTCACATTGTTGATCTATGGTTAGCATTTGTAACCCTTGCATCATTCTTCAATTCATTTTGAGTCAAAGAGTCCAATATTCTACCTTTACCTGTATCTTGTTCACTTATTTTATTGGTGCACCTTGATTCACGATATGTTGTGTAACCAGCTCCAAAAAGAGAAGAAAAGAGATATCAACGCATTAGAAATGAGCCACTTCGAGGGGGCAACCTCCAATACATTACATAAATGAACAATTCTTGGATGATACAATGTACAAAAACTCCTTTCTATATATAGGAGTCCATGGGGCCATAATGTAATCCTAGTGGGCCATAATGTAATCCTAGCCGACCTAACAATAATAATTTAAGGGCACAATAATAACAAAATGGGGGTTACAAGGGTACAATAATAACAATAAGGGGGTTACACTAACAATAATAAGGGACTATACTAGTGATATAGGGACCTAACATGCCCCTCTCCTTCAAAAAAGTGTTGTCCTCAACGCTTGAGTAGCTCCGGGTGCTTCTGTATAAAATTCTCATCCTCCCATGTAGAATCTCCAGTGGGTAAGTTCTTCCACTTGATGAGATACTCTGAAATTGATCGATTCCGTAGCTGTCGAGTTCTTGTTTCCATGACTGCTTCAGGTTCCAATATGATTTTTCCTTCCTCATCAAGTTCTGGCAATATTGTTTGAACTCGAAGATTTTCACCTATAACCTTCTTTAAGCATGAAACATGGAAAACTGGATGTACTCGCGAAGAAGCAGGAAGCTCCAATTTGTATGCCATAGTACCAATCTTTTGCAACACCTTGTAAGGACCATAGTACTTTGGTGATAGTTTATTATCCTTCTTAGCTTGCTTGAGGGACATTTGTTTATATGGTTGTAGCCGTAAAAATACCCAATCTCCTACATCAAAACTTCTCTCGCTACGATGTTGATCTGCCTGTTGTTTCATTCGATTTTGTGCCAAATTCAGGTTATCCCTTAAGAGTTGGAGAACTTCTTGCTGATGCTCGATGTGATCTTCCACTGCTTGAACCTTCGAATTTTCCCTTAAAGATGATGTGATGGATGGTGGATGATATCCATAAAGTGCCAAAAATGGGGTCATTTTTGCTGTAGTATGGAAGGAAGTGTTATACCACCATTCAGCAAGAGGTAACCACTTGACCCATTGTGTTTGTTTATCAGATACAAAACAACGAAGATATCCTTCCAAACATTTATTTACAATCTTAGTTTGACCATCAGATTGAGGATGATAAGATGAGCTATGAGCTAATTGAGTACCCAAACAAGAAAATAACTCCGTCCAAAAATTTCCAGTAAAAATGGGATCTCTGTCGCTCACAATAACCCTCGGGCTTCCATGTAGCTTTTGAATTCTATCCATAAATGTAGTAGCAACTGTACTTGCTTTAAATGGATGAGATAATGCACAAAAGTGTGCATACTTGGTAAGTCTATCAACTACCACCATGATGACACTCTTCCTTCGGACTTAGGTAAACCTGTGATAAAATCCATTGAAATCTCCTCCCAACGTTGACTTGGAATGGATAAAGGTTGTAGAAGTCCTGGGGTCTTAATTGTTTCCACTTTATTCTGCTGGCAAACCAAACATTCCGCCACAAACTTTCGAATATCAGATTTAAGGCCATCCCAAAAGAATTCTTTCTTCACCCTGTGGTAAGTTTTTAAAAATCCTGAGTGTCCTCCTAAAGGAGAAGTGTGCAATTCCAGAAGAATCTTTTGTTTTAGTTGGGAATTCTTACAAATATATAAGCGATCTTTGTACCATAAGGAATCATTTTTTCAACTAAATGTATCAGATGTACTAGGATCTTGCTGCAACTTTTGAATGAGTGTCCATACATCTTTGTCCTTCTTCCATTCATCTCTTGTTTCGGTTATCCAATCTGGTTGGATAATAGAAATGGCACAAAGCAATGCTTCCACCTCTTCATTCTTTCTTGAGAGTGCATCTGCAACAACATTAAGCTTTCCTTTTTATAGATTATTTCAAAGTCATAACCCAACATCTTTGTGACCCATTTTTGCTACTCTTCTGAAGATAGTCTTTGTTCCAAAAAGTGTTTAAGACTATCATGATTAGTTTTTACCTTGAAGTGTCTTCCCATTAGGTAAGTTCGCCATTTCTTTAGTGCATGCAACATTGCTAACATTTCCTTCTCATAAATAGGTTTCTGTAAATACTTTCCTTTGATTGGACGACTTTCAAAAGAAATGGGTCTTCCTTCCTGCATTAAAACAACACCAATTTCATTTCCTGAGGCATCACATTCCATAATAAAGGTTTTTGTGAAGTCTGGCGTAGCTAAGACAGGCGCTAGGCACATTGCCTCTTTAAGATGTTCAAAGGCCTTAGTTGCTTCAGGAGTCCATGAAAATGCACCTTTCTTCAATAATGTTGTTAGAGGTGCTGCTATTCTCCCATAATTCTTAACAAACTTGCGATAATACCCTGTTAACCCGAGAAATCCTCGCAACTGCTTTATGGTTGTGGGGACTTTCCATTCCTTAATAGCTTTAATTTTGTTAGGGTCTACTTTAACACCCTCGTGAGATACAATATGACCCAGATATTCCACCTCTTGTACTCCAAAGAAACATTTGTATTTTTTTGCATATAATTGTTTCTCCTGCAATAGTTTGAGCACCCTGTCAACATGTTCAACATGATCCTTCCAAGACCTGCTGTAGATTAGTATATCATGAAAAAATACTAGCACAAATTTTCTAAGGAAGGGTTTGAAAATGGAATTCATCAACCCTTGAAATGTAGAAGGTGCATTGGTAAGGCCAAAAGGCATGACCAAAAATTCATAATGACCCTCATGAGTTCGAAATATTGTTTTTGGAATATCTTTAGTCTTCATTCTAATTTGATGATATCCTGAACGAAGATCCAACTTGGTAAAATAAATTGCTCCATGTAATTCATCCAATAATTCATCAATCATAGGAATAGGAAAATTTTCTTTAATGGTGAGCTTATTGAGCTCCCTATAATCCGGACACATTCGCCATGATCCATCCTTCTTGTGTACCAAAACTACGGGAGCAGAGAAAGAACTTTGACTAGGTTGAATTATACCCGCCTCTAACATTTCTGCAATCATACGTTCAATTTCACTCTTTTGGAAGTAAGGATATCTATAAGGCCTGATGTTTGGAGGAACACTTCCTGGAATCAAATGAATAGCATGATCATGATCATGAATAGGTGGGAGTCTTTTGGGAGTTTCAAACACCTTGGAATGATTGTCCAAGACTTGTTGGAGATCTGCAGAAATAGATGATTTTGATGTCGGAACTTCTAGTGAGCATAATTGTGCAATTATGCCTCGTTGTTCTTTCTTTAGAAGCTTTGTCATGACAAAGCTTTTAGTATAGAATCACTAGTATAGTCCCTTATTATTGTTAGTGTAACCCCCTTATTGTTATTATTGAACCCTTGTAACCCCCATTTTGTTATTATTGTGCCCTTAAATTATTATTGTTATCCTAGCCGACCTAACAATAATAATTTAAGGGCACAATAATAACAAAATGGGGGTTACAAGGGTTCAATAATAACAATAAGGGGGTTACACTAACAATAATAAGGGACTATACTAGTGATTCTATACTAGAAGCTTTGTCATGACAAAGCTTCTAAAGAAAGAACAACGAGGCATTACAAGGGTTATTATTGTATAGTCCCTTATTATAAAATAATAACAAAATGGGGCGAACCCCCTTATTATTGTTAGTGTAACCCCCTTATTGTTATTATTGAACCCTTGTAACCCCCATTTTGTTACCCTTGCATCATTCTTCAATTCATTTTGAGTCAAAGATTCCAATATTCTACCTTTACCTGTATCTTGTTCACTTATTTTATTGGTGCACCTTGATTCACGATATAATCGCATCCTGAAGTCATTACATTATGGAACTAACTTACAAAATCTACATGTTAATGAATCAAAAGGGGTCCCTATTTCATTACCCCTCTGGCAATGAATATGCCTATATGTACCATCAATACGACATTCAATACCCTCATAACATAGCATGATCTTGGTATGCTTCTCTATGGCCCATAATTTTCCACCCCTTTGATCATCCATTTGGACCTTTGTTTCCAATCTCTCCCAATTTCTATCAATATAAGGATACCAATACCCCCAGAATTGTAGTAACAATGGAGACAATTTAGCTATAATAAGATGAAAGTACAATAAAAAATAAATAAATTATAAGTACGATAAATATAATAATATACAAATTCATATTCAAGTTTAGTCTAAACTATTAATTAACCACTAATTAACACACCTAAAGTAGAAGGAGTTTCACTTGTAGAACCCCTATGTAATACTGATGGTGATGATGGCACTAAGAACCTAGTCAAACTTTGTTGGGACTTATCATTGGTAGGCTTCTTAGGTCTCCCAACTGTGCCACTCCTCAACCCAATCTCCTAATGTGAAGCCTTATTTGTAGTAGTAGTAGTGTGCTTCTTTGATTTCATGTGTTAATTTAGAGAACTAACAATATTACCACTTGTCGGCACTAAACAAAACCATTTATTGCATCCTGTACATTCGACTCTCACTTTTTTCATGTCCTTATGTCTGCGAGTGTTGCTTCCACCACCTTGAACAAATTAGGCTCTTGTGTCTTGTTGAAGTCATCTAGAAGTTTGATTGCTTGATCAATATGAAATCGATCACCAACCACCGTTGTTTGTTGTACTTTGTTACATGAAGGAATTTCACTACCACTTGGCATTGAAAGGTGTTGTTGATGGGATGTTGTTTTCATATGATGGTTTTTGAAGTTGTGCATTGTTCGCGCTACCAAGGATACATCACATGTTCCATAATCAAAGCCACAAATTTCACAATGTGTCTTTATTTTAGATTCTCCCTTTTCTGAATATACTTTGACAGTAAGTTTCTTATTGACAAAATCTTCCATTAAAATTTTCACTTTTTTTTCCCAAGATGCCAATACACAAGGATCAACAATTGTGGCTTCTTCCACTGATAAAGCCATATTTTCAACTCTTGGTTGTTTATGCATAAGTTCCTCCACATTCTCTTCAATGTTTTCAAAGATTGGTATTGTTTCCACTGCATTTGAACCCCTTGTTTCCACATCAAATGTGCCTAGTTTCCTCTTGATGCCGAAAAGTGTTGTATAAACTTTCCACTTCTTCTCTTGCTTTGGATTTAAAGATAATCCATCCTGGATAAAATCAAAAGGGTATTCAACGATTCCATCATCCACAATTTCATCACATATTTCAGCAAATGTACAACCTTCTTGACACCTGACAATGCTAATGACATGTTTCTCTTCATTGATAGTAATTTTATAAGCAAGTCCATCTATTTTTTCACATAAATAAATGAAAAAGTAAGTAAAATTCCACAAACATATTGGTTTATTATGAAAAAAAGAGCAATGAAGCAAGGTATGCAATTTCAATTCAAAGCTACAAAAAACATGAATAACTCTTACAATTGCGATGAAACACCTTGATTCAAAATGTACTATCGATGGATTCCTCAAATGGAGCTAAAACCAGAAATAAAACAGAGTACTAAAACAGATTTGAGAGTTGGAACTAAAACTAGAAATAAAACAGAGTACTATAACAGATTTGAGAGTTGGAACTAAAACTAGGAGTACTAAAACATATTTGAGAGTTGATTTATTGAGTCAAACATTGACAAAATTACAAGCAAGCTTAGGCCCTAAATCTACCTCAATTTTGGCCTTATTTACATCTTTTTTTTGTGTCCTAAGAGGTAAAAAATGTGTCAAAACTAAACCATTGTAGCTTTTACTGTTTGCTGGTATGAAATGGATTTTATTCAATTTATTGTTCGCTAGTATCTAGGGCTTGTGATTTTATTCAATTTATTGTTCGCTATTATTCAAGTACCAAACTTCTGATCTAGTTTTTATACGGGTTTAGCTACTTTCATTAATCACCTCTACATCCTTGATGTTGGGTATACTGCTGAATTATTTCTGGGTAAATTTTACTTTAATTATGATCAAGGGTAAATTTTCTCTCTCCTTTAATTAACAATAAAATTCATATTAATCATGCAACAATATTTTGTAAGGGTCAAATCTTAGTTGTGCTGATAGGAATATGCATATAGCTAGTCCATTGGTTGTTTTAAATGTCTTTTATATGCATTCACTTTTTCAGAGTTTCCTGGTATTTATAATGATGCTTATTTGTGTTTTATATACTCTTTGTAGGCTTGTTCGATGAAGATCTTAGGTCCATCTGATAGCACAACTAGTGATTTCATAATAGTGCATCTCTACCCAAAAATATTAAAAAAGTCAACTAGAGGAACAAGGATCCTCACCTTCAATAATTATTGTGCAACATCAGAACTTACTAGTGGACCAAGAGGTAAATTGGGTGCAACAACCTATGGAATGGTCTCAGGAGCTAAATGCTTATTCTGTACTCTGTTTTTAAAGTTTTCGACTTACTGTCCTTTCCTAGGTACATCAGTCTTAGGCTGGGAAGAAACTGATTCGTTAACTGGAAAAATGTCTTGATCATTTAATTTAATTTTTATTGTTTTGATCTTATTTAATTTAATGTGAGAAATTCCCGCAAGAGATTTGGCCCCAATGCTAGATTCATTAGGGAGGGCCAGAGTGCTAATCACATTTGAGAACAAGGAAGAAACCAAAAATATCAAACCCACTCTACCAACAGAACAAACCTCCCAACCTATTGCAGACCATATCAGTGTCATATAATAGGAAACTGTCCCCATTGTGAACTTCTCAACCTCCTTTTTCATATCTCTGAACTCCCCACTAACAAACAATCCAACTATGCATACCACAGTAGCAACTATGGATGTGAAAATTTGCATCTGCAGAACCACTGCAAAGGTCTCCTTCTTTATAACCACATTGAATACAAGCTGCATCAATGGAAGAAGCAGCCGATAGATTGCAGAAGCTACAACAATGAAAATGAAGCCTACTATGTACTTGGCAGTATTCACTCCCTTAGGCTTGTCACCATCTGAATGAACGACAAGCAGATTTCCCCCAAAGTCGGAAAAACCAGAGAATTCAAGATATATGGAGTAATTTTATGCATGTTCAATATCAATGCAAATACAACATTGAAGGCTAGTTGGCTTGAACAGAGAGGTAGAAACATGCATATAAGAGATACCCCATGAGTAAAGCAGATTATAACTCCACGCACATGAAGGTACATGCACAATCAACCACTTGACCCGAGTTATCTGGATTCTGGACAAACTCACTGAAATCCAAAAGTCCTTGCTTAACAGTCTAAAAAAAACATGAGGTTGTTTGAACTTTGTACATGGTGTAACCTTGTGTCACTCTTGTAATTAACCAATGGCGGTGTACTTGAGAAAGCTTGGGTAACACTTCTTTGAATTGTTCTTTCAAGTCATGGTTCATGGGAAGAGAGACCATCACATTGTTATAAATGCTAGTAGACCGAAGGAAATTTCATAGCACAGCCTTCAGATTTCAAATGAAGGTTTCCTAAATAGCTCTATCATATCCTATATATATATACAAAAACACACAAAGTATACTTGACATATGCTTAAGGACAACTCCAATGAATTTATATGAAGGTGAATTATTTGCATAATAATATCTATGCTATAGACTGACCTCCTTGCCCTGAGGAACCCTCTATTGTACATACATAAGAAGAAGGATATTTGTTAGTATGATACAAATTAAAGAAGGTTCCACATAATGAGAATATCCACCTCATCTAGGGGTATATTAACTATCATAACAAAAAATGGCTTAGACATGATTGTTGATCCTAAACTACTGATTGTGTATAAGCTCTAACTTGGGATTAATGTCTGAAACCCTGCTTGGATTTAGACCTTCAAGGTTGTAAAACATAAGGATAATTAGATAGAGGGATAATTTTTAGGAGTTTGAAATCATCACTTACACCCTTGTATATGTCCAAGAGAGCGATGACTGTGGCCACAAAACTTCATCATGCAATTTTACCTTAAACCCTCAGCAGCAAAAAAAAGTAATAATGAAAATATGTAAGAAAAATGAAGGGGGAGTCAGTTAAGTATACTTTTCTTGAAATGGTTCTAGCCAAAATAACATTTTAGTAACAAGTTATTCCACAAGCTCCAGGTTTTGAGATTAAAAATTTATATGACATCATTAAATTTACTATTATAGGGGTTGGGGGATTATTTTACCCCAGAGGAAAGGTCATAAAACTTAAAAGGTTGATCTAGATACAATTTAGTCTAAATGGTATAATATTTGGTGCAAGAAATTATTTCTACGTGTATGCATGGAATATTCTTAAAAATGTGGATGCCTATCATGGAAGGACATACAATCAATCCTTAAAAATCAAATTCAGCAAGCCCTAAAGGGTAGCAAGAAATGTAATTCAGCCAATATCCCATCTCATAATTCTTCTTTTTCCCTAGGATTCAACCCAACGGGATAAAAAATCTAAAATAACTCTTGCATGATGATAATCGTTGAGGTCACAAGACCAATTTTCATTTATTATTAGAGAGATACCTCTGGTCAATGAAGGTGATATCTTGGAATATATGAGAAATTAATGTTAAAATAAAGAAATTACTCTTACACAATAAGATATGTATTGAATCACATGATACTCTTATGTTTCAAGAAAAAAAAAGTTATAGTATTATGATAGAAACCCTACTCAATTTTTTTTGGAAAAAAGGGCAAATTGACAACCATAAATGCCAAAGGCATGGTTGGTGACATAGTCATTATTTGGAATCTAAACATGATTCTACTTCACAATTTATTTTCCATAGAAATAAGTTTAATCACTCAATTTTACCTCGTGATCCTCATAAAATGCATTCATCACCAATGCATATGGTGTGCATCTTCTTCTGGAAACACACAAATTCTTGCAGAGTCTTGCCAACTTTGTACATCTCAATGGAAATTCTCATTAGATTCTAAGAAGGGATTTAAACCTTATTTCTTCCTTAGAGTAAAAGAAAAGGATAAATTTGTAGACATGATCAAGATAATGAAGCATTCAACACCTTTATCAGTGATATGAGACTGATTGATGTGGAAACCCTCAATGGGCTCCATGCTTGTAACAATAAATGTGGGGGATCACAACATGTAGTTTGAAATTGGACTATTTCTTGATTTTATAATTATTAATGCTCTGTGGTCAAGGTATACACACCAATATTCTCCCTTCAACTAGATTAGATCATTGGCCCATATCCATCACCCTCGACAACCCAAGTATCCCCATCAAAAATCCCTTTAGATTTTAATTTTTTTGGCTTTCCCGCCCATACATTTATAAGAACATCAATCAATGGTGGAATCAAGATGTCATAAACAAAAGGACTCTAATTTATCATTTCCAACAAAGACTTAAAAACCTGAAACAACATCTCAAGACATGGAATATGATAGTCTTTTTAGAAATTTTCCAAGCCCAAAAGATCTAGAATCAAGGATGGCATGCATTCAAAAACAAATTATTCGTGGAAGAGACGAATCCCTTGTTGGCCAAGAGAAACATTTTTTCACCCACCCTAGTGAGTGACATCAACAAGAAAAAATAATTTGCTGGTATAAATCACAAGTGAAATGACTCAAGAAGGAGAACACAACTCAAAATTCTTCCACAAATTGATGATTCGAATTTGGAATTGTAATAGAATTACTCATCTAAAAAACAATCAAGGTAATAAGTTAACTTATCATCAATATATTTATCACAAACCAACAAAATTTTTCAGGTCTCTCCTCTCAAAACTCAAATAGGACGGTTTCACTGCCATTCACATGATCACCAAACACATTCCCTAATTAGTCTTGAAAGAACATGCTGTCAGTCCCATGGGACCCGTCACTTTAATAGATGTAAAATTGAATGTCATAGATATGCATTACAAAAAATCTCCAAGTCCTCACGTTTTCACCACAAATTTCTTCCACCACATTTGGTTCACCATTAAAAATGAGGTCTAGATATTAAAATAAAAGTTACACTAAATATGAGGTTCCTTTCCAACCATAAATTCTATCATCATCACTCTAATTCAAAAAGATAACAAAGAACTCAATCTTCCAAATTACTAGCTATAGGTCTCTGTTATTTTATTTACAAAATGAGATGAGAGGGTTGCACTAGTTGTTGTTGTAATACAACGATTGCATCTTGTAGATCTAGTCACCTCTTAAAGTTTTCCATCTCACACTGCTACTAGATCTAACGATGGTGGGTTTTTACAATCAAGGGCTAGATACCTTGGCTCATTGAGGTTTTTTAATTTTCAAATTCCACTAGATCTACTCCCTTCAACCACCAAAAAATTGTGACGTGCATATTTTTTCACTAGTGTGGTGGATTACAATCAAACTACAAGATGAAAATTTTTGGTTCCATTTCAACATTGGGCTCATAATAGTGAATTTATGTAGTATCGTAGGTGTTATACCCTCAAGAGGTTTTCCTTCCATACATATCAAAGCTCTATATTGGGAGGACATTTTTTCCTTTCCTAGAAACTAGATTGAAGTTTGCCATGAGAGGCCAAACTTTTATGCCATTTATGAATTGGTATCATAATAATGATTTTGAAAAGTATTGAAGAAGTTTTTAATATTTTGTGTTATGATTATGTTCAAACTCACTTGGAGTCACAATCCTCATGGAAAAGGGAGATCCATTGGATGTAAAATTTGCTTATTCTTTTTACAAACAATTTTTCCACTTATGTTGCTTCAAGGTGGCTTCATGGCATACTGACATTCACAAAATTAGATTTTTTGTGCAATATCTAGCATAACAGCAAGATGCATTTTCACAGCCACCACATTTTGGAAATCATGATGGTCGTGTTCAAGACTATGTAGCATGTTCTCGAACCATCATTAGTATTCCCTTGAATTTTCTTGAAGTTTGTAAGGTACTAGATGGATCTTCTAGGGTTTTTGATGGACAACCCTATATTCATCACCCCAGATCTACTTAAATCTCTTCCAGGTAATCCTTAGTCGACCCCATATACCCAAAAGATATAGTAGGCACTATTCCTCTCCCATTATTTAATCATAAAACCTAAATTATAACTTTAATTTATGTTTAGTATTAGATTAGAGTTAAAAACATCTTTGCATGCATTCTTAGCCATAAATAGGCAAGACATTGTAGCATATGAAGATCTAAATGTAGCCCAGATTTATTGAAAGAAAAACATTCCTAATTTGTTTTCTTGAATATTTATTAGTCTTTCTTAAATGGGAAGTCCTACCAAAAAATTATTGTAGGTTCCAACCTTCCAACCATAGTCAGGTATGGCTAATCCTGAGCATTTGAAAATATTCAACTCCTCCAAATACTAAGGAAAATGAAACACATTCATATAACTAGTGCTACTGTAGAAAATTTCACTGGACAAGGTGAGTTTCTTTATAGAATGCTTATAAAATTTCATAAGCCACACCCTAAGCATCAAGTTCAATATAGAAAAACATGTATGATAAAGGGACATAGAAAAATGAAAAGTAATGTGATAAATTTCCCAAGGGTTTAATTTCAATATAGCAGAACATGTATGATAGAGGGACATGAGACACAAATCCCAAGAGTCGAGTTCAAGAGAACGATATGAGACAGATATCTCTGTAGCTACTAGTGTAGTTAAAAAAAATCTAGATTCCTTTTCTTCAATTATCTATGCTTAGTTGTGATTCATTTATGATGCAATGGGTTTTTGTATGATATACCTTCCAAATTAATTTTACATATACTTTAAACCAACAAAACACAAAAAGAGGAAAATTTTCGCAATTTGTGTGGTTAATTGACAAATTTGACCCTTTGCATTATGTATATTGACGAGAAAATGCTAGCAAGAAAGGAAAAAGTGAAACATGAAGAAAATTCATGATTAAATGAATTTGCGGATCATGCAAGAGAAAATATCAGATTGACGCGAGGTTTTAATTAGCATTAGATTGAATTAGGTTATCGTTGTGAGGTGAAGGTTATTGATGATCCAAAAGATATGCCAAGGACTTTTGAAGATTGAGGGAATTGAGAGAATGACATAAGTATGTTGTGATAGTAGTGAAACATTGCCTAAGTAAATTTGAAGGATGCATATCATTGTTGTAAGTGCATAAAAGAGGTGATGAGAGGTTTGTTTCAAATTTCCAAATGATTAGTGCATCCAAGAAATACAAGGTTAAAAGGGTCATAGCAGGGACAATGTTGCGATCATGCATTGAAGCTTATTGTTGTAAATCCACTTGAGACTCATAATCTTTTAGATGATAAATCTCTGTGTAACCAATTTCTATTCAAGGAGATGGTGCGGACAAGAGAAGATTATTCTAGGAATAAGATAGAGATTATGCACCCTAAAAGACTTGTATCGACTATACACATGGTTCCTTGATAATGCGCAACAAAAGGACATATTAGTACATTCATGAAAAGTTTATTTTAATGTGCATTTTGCAGGTATCATATTTTCAATATGTTGTGATGATAGTTACCAGGGCATGTCGAACCAAATAACAAGCGCATGGAAGCTTGTGCACTACGCTGGAGGCATTATAATGCTGTAAAGAAAAACATTATAGCTGAATTATGTATGCAAGCATGTGGAAGAAGGAATAGACTACAAAACATGCAAAGATATATGATACTTTATTGTGAAAATGTATTTTCTTTTGATCACAAAAGGTTTGACCTTTAAAAATGGAAAACCAAATCGAGAAGAAAGAATTAAAGGACTTTTTCAAAATGGATGGCTAATCAACATATTGGCAAGACAAAAGATGTTTGGAATGATCAACAAACACTAAGACTCAGTCAAAAGATTAGCACATAATGGAAAACAATATTTTACATGGTGTTGAGATGAGTGCAAATGAATATACTACAATAGGGCCATGTACATATTACCATACAATGCAAATGGATATATGTTCTTACGCAAGCCAATATAATGCAATGGAGTGTGTGGCCACTATACAACAATTGATCTTGTAACACTATATCAACTCATGTGAAGACGCTCTATTAAATACTCAAATACTGATGATAAAAGGCAGTGGTAAGGTGGTTTGTTAAAACATTTTAGAAGCATTGAGAAATATATCATATATCACGTTGCATTGTAATGACCTTCTTGGGGAACAATGAAATGAGCGATACACTATATTATATGTTTGGAGTGATATTCCTCGTGGTACAATGAGATCTATCGAACGCTACAATTATAATGAATTAGGAGGACAATGGAAGATACTATAGGTTGTATTGTGGACATAATGCCATTTTCCTTACAATCAAATACCCATCCAAGATTAGCAAATTAGGATACTCACATCAGTGCACAAAAATGCCATCATGGAGGATACAAACTGCAAATTGCAAAGCGCAGGTGTAGAATTTAGAGCCTATGCCACCGAGTTGTGATAGTGCGACCAAAGGCACTGGTGCCAGTGCAACTTAGAGCAGCAATACCTACTATTCTACTACTAATATCACACATCAAAACTCTGATAGGTAGGGTGTCGATTCAAATTCTAGGGAAACTAAAGGTGTCCATGATATAGTGATAACAAGTGAGCAAAAGTAGCAGGACAACGATCAAACATATGTCATTGTAAGTGCTCCCTAGTATTTTCTTTTCGATTTACAGTATATGGGGATTCTCTTCTTCTAAGTTTGAAAGATAATAAACTACAACATCTCTTGGGTCACTTTCGAAAGGACTTTGAAGGAGAACCCTCAGTTTTGCTTCATCCTAGAACTCTATCTATCATGAAGAACAATAGTACTGAAAACTTACAGAATAAGCCAGTGATGAAGGCTAGTGTGAAGATAAGAATACTTGAGAATACCTGCCTAACCCCGCTCCTCCAGTCGAAGCCAGTCAAAGCTGAGAATACCTCCCTAACCCCGCTCTTCTACTTGAAGTCAGTCCTCTGCACGATATTACCTCCCGAACCCTCTCCTCCTACCTCCTCCGCGATGGTTGATAGGAACCATACTAGTTGAAGCAAAAAATCGAAGCCAGTCCTCCGTGAGTCCTTCACGTGATATTACCTCTGTAACCCTATTCTCCCAACTCCTCTGCGATGGTTGATAGGAACAGTCAAACCAGAACAGCCGCGATGGTTGATAGGAACAGTCAAACCAAAAAATCAATGGTTGATAGGAACAATCGAACTAGAAAATCGATGGTTGATAGGAACAGTCGAACTAGAACATCCACGATGGTTGATAGGAACAATCGAACTAGAAAATCGATGGTTGATAGGAAGAGTCGAACTAGAAAATCGAATTTACATACCTAACCCTCTCCTCCCACCTCCTCTACACTATTTTCCGGCCTTCACTTACGCGCTTGGCCCAAAAAATTAATAAAAAATACCCAAAAATATTTATATTTTTATATCATAAATAAAAGCCCACTCACCCCTAGTTATATAGGCAATATAATGTTTTTTGATTTTTTGATTTTTTTTACCCCAATATGAACGCACGTGATATAATATTGGTTTGTCAGTGGCACCCTCGTGGTTTCCTACAAGTTTTACACCCCATAAAAATCATAGATTTAATATAAAATATTTTTTTTGTTCTATTAATTATAAACCCAAAGAAGTAAAACAACATAGATACTTACAAATTCCACAATTAATTTTTGATATGCCAACATATACTCACAACCCATATTTAAACCAATGTTAATCAATTCTTTCGATGGCTCTTCTTTGTATGTTAGAACTTATTTGAAGACATTCAAGGATGGTTACTGTAAAACAATTTAAAATATACAAAAATGAAATCTTAAGCTGTTATAAGGAAATATTAAAAATTACTCAGGAACTTTGATTTCAACTATTTTCTTCCTCATCGTCCTATTTTATGGGTTGAATGAATTCCATTTTGTTGTCTTTTTTACAAGAAAGTGCTTGAAAATTAATATTTAATGCTAAATTATTTTTTTATATGTACCTAATAGAAAAAATAAATGATTACATACATTTGAAGCACATTGTTATTGATATGATTCTTCTTGTGATGGAATTATGTCCATTTATTTGACCATCTCATTGTACATTTTTTTGGACATTCCTAATGACATGTTTTGGATATCAACTTGTTGATCCTTTGATATTTTCATAATCTTCCTGAAAAATTAATAAACTATTTTTATATTGATATATGAAAACTAAATATAACAAAGTTGATATTAATAAATGAATGCTTTGAAGTAATATCTACATATAATTCTTAAAAAACAATTTAATTAGGAATACTACTTTTTGAATGATTCTTTTTTGTTGTTGTATGTTTTTTCTATTGCATGTATGACAAGCATTATTAACCATTTCTCTTGAAACACTTTTTGTAGCTTAAATATAACTTTGTTCTTGGAATCATTACATTGATTTTTGTACTATAAGTGGAAAGTATGTCTATAAGATTTTTCCACTATATCCCACATATTTTTGTAAAATCCCCCCCTTTCATTAACTTCCAACACCACTCCAGATGAGTTAAAGACCAATTCATCGTCATTTATATGTTCTATAATTTTTTTTTTCTTAGAACGATATTATTTTCCTTCGTTGCTAGTCCATGTAGAACATTAAACATATATGAATTAATAGACTATTTGAAAAATGTTATCTAATATTCTTAAGTATATTATTAATGAAAAAAAAACTCATATTAAATAGTATATTTTCATTCACCTAATTCATCCTTTTGCAATTTTTCTATCAGGATTTTACTCTCTTCTGCACTCAGATAAAAAAAATTCTTATTAAGCTTCCTCATTTTGCGGCTCTGCATGACACACACTAACCAATAAATTTTAGTTAAACTTACATATAGTTCAATCATATTAATTTCGTAAAGAATTTACGAAGAACTTGCCTTTTCTACTTTTTGGATGTGTTATCATTGTGCTGATCAATGTTTTTGTTAATTGAAAACTTCTTAGATTTTTTTTATCAAAATACAACCTGTACCATTCAATAGAGAAGCCATTAAATATATTTTATAAATAAAACATAATTTTCAGCTAAAAATAAGCATGGTAGCTTCTGCGATTATGTGCATAAATTCCCCAATGTGTTTAATTTAGTAAATACATAAGGGCGTTTAATTGTTTAGCAATGACAATAATTTTGTTTTTGTTTTTCGTTTTTAAAAGAACTTTAAATTACGACTGCGCAATATGTAACGATAAAATCACCTTCATCACAATAAAAAACGAAAATATAAAAAAATTAAAAACAAGTTTTTTGGACCTAATGGTGCTATTTGGCATAGGTGCACTGGTGCAGTATATTAGATAGGGTGCACTGATAAAAATAAGTCGTTTTAAAAAAATCAGACAATGTTGGCAGGGTTTGGATTTGATTCAATAAGTGGTCCCCCTACTTTACATGTCAAATGCCTTATATATACTAACAGAAACCTAATTAGGGGGACCACTATATTAATCACCAACTATATGTTTTTCAAAGATAAGGTTCTTTGGAGTGATAATGTCTTTCCTAGTAGCTGTGAAGAGGCAAATAATTTGTTGAAAATGTTGGGTGTTGAGTACATATCATATTATGCATGTTCGAATGATTATATTATATATAGAGGAGAATATGCATACAAAGAGATATGTCGGAAATGTGGGCATTGAAAGTACCATAAATAAAAAAAAGGTAAATCACATGGTCCTCCTCATAATATATTGAGGCACATGTCTATAATCCCAAGGATTCAAGGGATCTTTCATTGCAAAGAATTAGTTATGTTTGTAGGGATGGCATGCCTCAGACAGAAGTGAGTCAAGATTTATGTGAATCTCGACAGATCCAATAGCCCTGAAGCATAGAGAGGATACACAGCCCAAAAAATTCAAGGATGAAGTACGTAGTCTACAACTCAGAATAACGATGGATGGCGTCAACCCATATTCCCTCCAAAACACCAACTATTTTTTTTGGCCTATAGTAGTGATTAATAACAATATCCCCCCATGGTTATCCATGAAGAATGAACATCTTATGTTTACTCTCATAGTCCTTGGTAGAAGAAAAGCGAAGAATATGGATGTCTACTTACAACCATTGGTAGATGAATTAAAGGAATTATGGGAAGAGATACATGTATACCATGGATCAAGACCCATCATAATAGAGAGGAGTTTTACATTGTATGACATATGTTCTTACACCACATATGATTATCCAGACTTAAGATTTTGCTATGGTAATTTACATGTTTATTGATTTGTTTATATATGTAACAATATTGCTTCACATATTAATTTAATTCACTGCAATTGTTCCGATATATTCATGGCCACTAATGTGCCCCATATAAAATAATTTCATAGGGCTTGTAACAAAAGGGTATCATGGATGTAAATGTTGTGGCCCTTCTCTGAAGGAAAGGTGGTCCAAGCACCTATGAAATCCAGTGTATGAATGCTCCAAGGTATTCTTCTTAGAAGAGCACCCCTATAGAAGAGAACCATCTACTTTTAATGGTAAACCAAAGAGAACCCAAAGGCCTGCAATAATGACACCAACTGAATGAATTTTAGCATATGAGGGAGAGAAGGAGAAGGAGATGAAAAAAATGTTCGATTCAAATGGGGACCCTATGTTCAATGATCCATAATTCTTTGACACCTATGTTGAGAAATTTCCCGTTGGGATGAAACAAAAATTTGTCTTTTTTGAGCTTCCATATTTGGAGAATCTTAATATTTCCCACCTACTAGATCCCATGCATATATTAAAAAATGTTTAATCTTATTTATGGAGGCACATATCATCAAAATAAATTGACACATTGGTTGTTAAGAGAGATCATATTTCTTCAAAAACTTAAAAGAAGCATTGGTCGAGACAAGAAAGTAGAGGAGAGGCTGGTCCCTCTTGGTCTTTCAAAGAAGGTGATGTCCCATGGATTTTAAAGAAAGATGATATTTATTTGGAAAAGGAAGTTATAATGGGTTTGAGGGTGCCTTCTTTATATGGGTATTCACTACCACGCTGCTTCACTATGGAGGACCATTTGTTGGGGTTGAAATCATATGACCATTTGAAACTTTTAAGAGTAGGTATGTCAAAAACATGATTTTATTATTTGTTATTATTTTTATGCCATGGGATAAAGTATAATTAATTTTTGTATTTGTTTAATTTGTAGTGTCATTATCCTTTTCTTGTGTGTGGGTGTGTGAACCATGACTCCCCCCAATATCTACAATGTGACATATCTAAATTTTCTATATTTTTACAATGGATCACATCAAAGGATATTCATATGGCTAGCACTCCATGTTGGCGTCAAAAGATAGCTAAGATTGTTTGTATGTAGAAGGAACTATTGACGAGTTTCATGGAATTGTAGGTCCATCTTCTAATTCACCTAGTAGATGAGGTTGAGTTAGTTGGGGTGCTTTCTTGTCATTGGATGTTCTTCTTAGAGAGGTACATGAAGAAATTGAAAGGTTTTGTTCGATAAAGGGAAAAACTAGAGGGGTCTATGGTAGAGGGGTACATATCATATGAGTCTTTCTATTATGATAGTGAGTACATCAAGCATATCGACAACTCACCAGGTGCGGTGATTTAGGACAACGAAAGGGTTGAAGATAAAATAGAAGGGGATCTTCTCGAAACAAAAGGAAAAAGGTGTGTGATAAAGAGTAAGTGACTTATCATTTGTCAAATTTATACACAATAAATATTCACATTGAACTTCAAAATGTATATTTTGATCTCATACTTACTATATATGTTGATTTGATTTAATCAACGAATTTAGAAATTGAAGCCATCAACAAATTCATTCTTTACAATCGGGAAGCAACACAACTAGTGGTTGCATTGTATGAACAAAAGAGGAGGAAACATGAAAGTGATAGAAAATAATTCAGATGGTTGAATGGTAGAAGCATGCCTTATCCTAATCATTTAAAAGAAAATATTCCAATGATATGCCCCAATATTTGGGTTGATGTCCAAGTTAGAGAAAAATATGGTGCATCTTGTTGTTATCTATGTGTTGAAGAGGATACACTAAACATAGTGATTGGGTGCAACATCTCGCTAATAATTGTTTTCTGTACATTTTTAACTTCATAATGCACATTTGTATTATAACATCTATATTTTATATTTTAATTATTTTTGGGTTATTAGACATATGAAACTGCATTTTGTTTTTCACTTTTTTATAGGTTCATTTGTTCCCATTTATGTGGGCATATGGACATAATTTTCGCATAGAAGATGTCGATGATGGACACATGATACAAGAATTTGGAGTGGAAGTCAAGTTCAACTAATCTAGTCGTGCTAGCCACTGCGTTCAAAACCTAATACAAGGGACATTAGGTAACGTCAGAAAGATACAAGAGATCATTGAAGTGGACTTCGCTTCATTATAATGTGTTATTTTTAGGTGCAAGTGGTGGGAAAACTTTATCAGAATAATGTAAAGGAAGATCACGCTAGTGGGTTGATATCTATCAACTCTAGAAATATTTCGCATGAAGCTAGGGAGCCTTATGTTTCCCCCTAACACTATAACTAGGTATTTTTTTTACCTAGATGTGTTGGATATGGATTGGTGGTTTTTATTGACACAACTCTAGATCAAAAAATATTTTTGAGAACAACAATGTTATCATGCGAAGTGAGTAAGATAATCAGTGTGATGAAAACAAAGAGCGATGTGTACTTGTGCTATTTCATCATTTATACTATTATTGTATGCTTTTGTTTTTTTTATTTTTCTAATTTTTTTATTTTTTATTCATCTAATTTTTGGCATTTATATAATTGGTAAGATTCACAAATATTTTTACATGTTTTAGTTATTTATTTTTTTAAAATTTTTTAATCAGTGGAAACATTTTTACACTTAAAACTAAGTATTTCCAATTATGTAATTTATAATTTAAAAAATAAAATTTTAACATATCTGTTTAATTCTAAGTTTGTGATAAGCTTAATTTAGGTTTTGTGATAATTTGGTTTTCAACTTAGCTATTTGTAAGTTTACATACTTCTATCATTGCTTTGGGAAATATTTAAGTTATGCCCCCAATGTTGACTAAAACCACAATTATTGAAGTAATGTAAAAATTTGATAGAAATCAACCTATGAAATAATGACAAAAACAACAAATATAAGAAGATTCGCATCCATAAAATTTTAGGGCTAATAGAATGTTTATGATTGGAGATCATAATTTTTTTTATAATAACAATTTTTAGGGTAGATGAGTCTATTAAAAAAGAGTAAAAATAGTACAATATAAAATTACATTTATTCATATGTAATTGTTTTTTGAAAAATAATTTAGTTGTAATGAATATGTATGAACTATATATACAATATGATAATTTTACAATTATAGTTTTAACCATATTAAACTTGGTAATTTATAAAAATATCTTTGCACTCTTGATTTAAAGTATTTTTGCATGTAATTTCATATATAAAATTTTGATAAAAGTTCACTAATATATATATATATATATATATATATATATATATATATATATATATATATATATATATATATATATATCATCCCATAAAAATAAACATCATGATGATAACCATCTAACAAACATAAAAATAATCTAAAATACACATTTAAATTCACTAACATCATCTAATTATATGCCAATCATATACCCCATGGGTTGATGTCCAAGTTAGAGAAAAATATGTCGCATCTGGTTGTTATCTGTGTGCTGAAGAGGATACACTAAACATAGGGATTGGGTACAACATCTCGCTAATAATTTTTTTCTGTACATTTTTAACTTCATAATGCACCTTTTAATTGTAACATCTATATTTTATATATTAATTATTTTTGGGTTATTAGACATATGAAACTGTGATTTTTTTGACTTTTTTATAAGTGCAGTTGTTCCCAAATATGTGGGCATATGGACATCATTTTCACACGGAGGATGACAATGATGGACACATGATACACGAATGTGGAGTGGAAGTCAAGTTTGACTAATCTAGTCGTGCTAGCCACTGCGATCAAAACCTAATACAAGGGACATTAGGTAACACCAGAAAGATACAAGAGATCATTGAAGTGGACTTCTCTTCATTATAATGTGTCATTTTTAGGTGCAAGTGGTGGGACAAATTTGATCAGAATAATGTAAAGGAAGATCACGCTAGTGGGTTGATATCTATCAACTCTAGAAATATTTGGCATGAAGCTAGGGAGCCTTATGTTTTCCCCAAACACTACAACCAAGTATTTTTTACCCAGATATGTTGGATATGGATTGGTGGTTTGTATTGACACAAATATAGATCAAAAAATATTTTTGAGAATAACAATGTTATCATGTGAAGCGAGGATGATAATCAGTGTGATGAAAACAAAGAGCGATATGTACTTGTGTTATTTCATGACTTATACTATTGTTGTAAGTTTTTGTTTTCTTTATTTCGCTAATTATATTATTTTTTATTCATCTAATTTTTGGAATTTTATATAATTGGTAATATTCAAAAATATTATTACATTATTTATTTATTTTTTATCAGTGGAAACATTTTTACACTTGAAACTAAGTATTTCCAATTGTGTAATTTATAATTTAAAAAACAAAATTTGAACATATCTGTTTATTTCTAAGTTTGTGATAAGTTTAATTTAGATTTTGTGATAATTTGGTTTTCAACTTAGCTGTTTGTAAGTTTACATACTTCTATCATTACTTTTGGAAATATTTAAGTTATGCCCCCAATGTTAACTAAAAGCACAATTACTAAAGTAATGTAAAAATTTGATAGCAATCAACCTACGAAATAATGACAAAAACAACAAATATAAGAAGATTTTCATCCATAAAATTTTAGGGCAAATAGAATGTTTATGATTGGAGATCATAATTTTTTTATAATAACAACTTTTAGGGTAGATGAGTCTATTAAAAAAGAGTAAAAATAGTACAATAGAAAATTACATTTATTCATATGTAATTATTTTTTGAAAAAGAATTTAGTTGGAATGAATATGTATGAACTATATATACAATAGAAAAATATTTATGGTAATTTTACAATTATAGTTTTAACCATATTAAACTTTGTAATTTATAAAAATATCTTTGCATTTTTTTTTAAAGTATTTTTGCATGTAATTTCATATATAAAATTTTGATAAAAAATCACCAATATATAATCTACAATAAATATATATCATCTCATAAAAATAAAAATATTGATGATAACCATCTAACAAACATAAACATACTCTAAAATACACATTCAAATTCACTAACATCATCTAATTATATACACCTCTAGCACATATAAACGTTATTAGCTAGCACACAAATCTAATAATTTAACTGGGCATCATCATCATGATCACATCTAACAACATCCCATGCTCACAGATCCCATGCTAATTATATTGTGTTTTATTCGTCTTATTGGCATTTTATATAATTGGTAAGATATTAAATTTAAATTAGTAAGAGTTGCTATAAATATTAAATTTAAATTGCTTGAAACACACATAACTTTAGTGATAAATTAAATTATATATGATGATGATGATGATGGTGGTGGTTAACGTCCACTGAGACCAATATTTGGTCTATCGGACCTAAAGAAAAGAGTTATTTAATTTGATTTAAGATTTTATTCCTATGCTCAAAAAGCTTGGAGAGAAGCCTCCTGAGCTCACTATAATTTTGACATCTTAAAAGTCTAGGAAGGTCAGTATTGCAACAAATATTGTGAAATTGAGCTCTAATGTGGTTGTATGCGAGACACTCTAAGAGGAAGTGATTTTCATCCTTGTTGTTCATATTCTCACAGAGATGGCAGATCCTTTCCATCCATGGTGTTTTAGGAACTGTCCAATGACCTGTTTCACTATGGAGCTCATGAGAGTTTGTTCTAATCTTGGCTATATTAATTTTCTTCTTTGAGCTAGTTAAAATAGAGAGGTACTTTTGATCCTCTAAGGTGGGGTTGATGACCTCCTTATAATACCTTAATTTTCTTTTAGCTGCTAGATCTTTCTTGCACCACATTTTTCTTTGAACTTAGAAGTAACAATTTTTTTAATGTTATTGATGTTTTGCAATGCAACATTCTCATCGATCTCCCAATCGTTTAACTAGGCCCTGGTGTCTTTATACCAACCTCGTTTAAGCCTTAGGTGATTTTGGCTGGAATTTAAAGCTAGCTTAGAAAGTCTATGGTCTCCTATGCTATTGAGCTTGTGCTTGTACAACAGAAGCCTAGTCATAGCTAGGCTCTTGATAGGGGAAAGACCCACTTCTATAAGTAGAATAGGATAGGGTGTATTGCTTTTAATTTTAAAGTTATACATTATAAAACGCTTCTAGATTTGCTCAATATTTTTCCAAGATTCTCTAGAGATGTTGCAACCCCAAACCTCACATCCATATAAGATATCAGGAGTGACTAAAGTTTCAAAGAGGAGATAATATATATATATATATATATATATGTTATATTAAATCTAAATTAATTATAAGAAATTCTGACTTGAGTTTTTAAATGCAACAATAGAATGAATTTTATAAATAAACTTAAAATATTATTTTTATATATTTTTCAAAAAAATATTATTGACAATAGTTTATTGATTGCATTTTCTTATTTATTAATTTAAACATTAAAAATTAAAAAATAATTATAATTATAATTTTAAAATTAATATAGAATTTTAAAATACATATTAATTTAAAAATTATATTTTAAATAATAATTATAATTAATAAATATATTTTTTAATGCTACTTCATTCATAATTATTATTAATAAACAAAATTTAATTTATCAAATTTACAAAATCAAATTAATTGTAATGTTATTTTTATAATCCAATATTTTATGAACAATTTTTTTAATTATAGTTGATTTTATATCAATCAATTATATATTTTAATTTTATTATAAATATTTTGAAATTTTTATTTAATGAGTACATGTTGCAATATACATTTTGAAAATTAATTGCAAAGAATAATTAGATATTGTCTAACTCTTGTATTATAAGTATAGGTCACAACTTTTTGATTTTTACGCTTGACTATGAATAGAAAGGTAGTTTTGTTTAGGGGTTTGTACAATATAATTCTGAGTAAAATTGATTTTGTTTTGTAGTGACTAATTTTTGTTTTGTTTTTGTAAGCATGGTAGGACTACATCTTCATCATACCCAATATATCACTACATCTTCATCATGTACAATATATCACCCCATCGAGGTGTGAATTGAACCAGTGACTTACATCAACAGAGCACCCGATCATTGTCTATCCAAGACCCCGTGGACTTATAGTGACTATTTTTTAGACATGTTTTATAAAATTTATTTATTTATTTGTTTTTTATGTTTTCTATAGGAGGGGACATTGCTGCTCATAACCCTTGTTTGAATAATAATTTAGTTAGAATGAATATGTATGAAATATGTATGCAATAGGAAAATACTCATGGAAATTTTACAATTATAACTTCAACCATATTAAACTTTGTAATTTATAAAAATATCTTTGCATTTTTATTTAAAGTAAGTCGTTTTGCATATAATTTCATATATAAAATTTTGATATAAGTTCACCAATGCATAATCTATAATAAATTTCATTTCATAAAAAGGAACATCATGATGATAACCATCTAACAAACATAAACATAATCTATTATATACATTCAAATTCGCTAAAATCATCTAATTATATAAACATCTAGCACATATAAACATCATTATTTAACACAAAACTAATAATCTAACATGGCATCATCATCATGATCACATCCAACAAAACAAAAGCATTGTCTAACACCATCACCACACACATCCTCAAATACACATCTCATACTGTCAAATAATTGCTATAACATACACATATATTTTCAAGCACATTAAATGAACATATCTAACATGACATAACAATATGCACATCAACACCAACATATGAGCTAAGTACTTCAACATGAACATAAAATATGCACTGTTAGGTCCCTATAATACTAGTGTAGCCCCTTATTGTTATTGTTAGTGTAGCCCCATTATTGATATTTTTGTGACCATGTAGTTCCCATATTGTAATTATTGTGCCCCATAGAAGCCCACTATTATTATTGTTGTGACCTTACACTATTATTTTTACGTAGGCTCTGATTATATTGTGACCCCTTAGACTCCTATATATAGAAAGGAGGTTTTTTCATTTGAATCATCCAATAATTATTCATTTGTGTAATGTAAAATAGTTTTCCTCCTTGAAGAGGATATTTTTAAAGTCATTGATCTACTATTTCTTTTGTTTTTTGAGTTGGTTTCATAACATTTGGTATCAGAGCTTTGGATTCTAGTGTTTTTCTTCTTCAAACAGGCCACCTTGGAATTTTAGCTATAAAATTTTTTCTACAAGGCTTTAGAAGCTGAAATTTTGACCACGTGGAGCCGAAATCCTCATGAACTTCGTGTAAAAAATTTAGATCTTGGTTCACTATATTTTATGAGATATGATCCAGGGAAGTTATGATTTTTGCAGGCTCCAAAATTTAGTCTCAAACAAGAGACCTATGGAAAATTGTCATAACTTTCGTTTTAGGAATCAGAGTGGAATTCTGTAAAAGAAGAATGAAATTTCACGGACTTTAGTTTTTTGTGTAGCAATTTCAGTGCATAAGGTTGAAACAATGACATGTGATACTTCGTACAAGTTTTCTCTACTGAACTAGTCTATAATCAGGGCGTCATGGGAGATCAGACATACATTAGAGGAAATTTTAGTCTAAAAGTGGCCTCCTAAGGAAAAATAAAGAAATTAATAGAAAATGCCATGTAGACATTCCAAATATTTATTAACACAAGATTCAATAAACTTTTTTAATATATTATTTCTAATTTTTTACTTTTATCGAAATCCCTCAATATATGACACTTTTATTAAAATAACTATCTATATATTTTATATTTAATTGTGTATATATAGTTTATATTTAACAATTTTTTTGATGTTTTTTTTTAACTATATTGTCTAATAAAGCCATAATTTCATGGGGAAATATATTTTTTGGTCGGAATCTGGTAATTTTTCCTTTCTAGAATATGTTTTTTTAACTATTTAATTATTTTATATTTAACTTTTTTTTTTTTTTTTAAACTATTTAACTATTTTATATTTAATTATATTTAAGTATTTAACTATATATTTTATATTTTTGGCTGGAATCTGGTAATTTTTCGTTTTTGGAATACATTTTTTAACTATTTTATTTTTAATTATATTTAACTATTTAACTATTTTATATTTAACTATATATTTTATATTTTTGGTTGGAATTGGTAATTTGTCATTTTTGGAATATTTTTTTTAACTATTTTATATTTAACTATATATTTTATATTTTTGGCCAGAATCCAGTAATTTTTCCTTTCTGGAATACATTCTTTAACTATTTAACTATATTTTATTTTTAACGATTTAATAAATTTACATTTTACATTTTATATTTAATGATTTAATAAATTTACATTTTACATTTTATATATAACTATAATTGTATTTTATTTTTTATTTTTTTAACTATAATTGTCTATATTTATATGTTTATATATATTTTATATTTAACTATTTTTTTGGTGTTTTTTTGGCCATGATTATTAATGTCAAATGGGCCCATGTATTAATTTATACTTTTTCACTAATATCAAGATTTACATTGCATTAATAACTTTTTCAATATTCTAATTCATATGGGTAAGGTAGGTAAATAAAATTAATAAAATATTTCACGAATACCCAAATTAATAATAATATATTTGATCAATACCTAAATTAATAATAAAATATTTCACAGATACCAAAATTAAACAATTTAAAATTACTTAGGACATGTACCTCTTTTTAAATTTAAAATATTTTGATTGGTTTACATATTATGACATGGAAAGTACGTGAAAATTTCATGGGCACTTTTAGGCAGAAATATCCTCTAATGACTTTTTCTCAAAGACTCCAATATCAGTCTGAATTGTGGAGTTGGAAAGAATACTTAGAGGGATACTATAGGACGGAATTTTAGTCCTTGTAGATCCAAAATTACAGAGATATAACAGATTTAATATCGATCCTCTATAAAGCAAGAAAAAGGTGTATTTTTTTAAAATTTGCATAAGTATTGTTTGAAGAATCAGTTTGAAGTGATTCAAGGAGAATAGTGAAGCATAAATATCATTGTTTTATTCCAAAATGATCCAGATTTATGCAGGAACGCAACAAAATACAAATATAGCCATAGATACAGAGATTAAATTGAAATAATGCTCCATTTTATTAATAAAACAAATGACTGAAATAAACTAGCTAGGGCGCTGGTAGCGTATCTCTGAGAAGAGATGTGGCGGCTACAAGCCTGTGAACTGTGTTACAATGATACATAATGGAAATGAGTAAGCGAGGGCACTGGTAGGGTATCCCTGAGAAGAGATGTGATGGCTATAGACCCCTCCATTGTGTTACCGAACTGAAATGATGGGAACAAGCGAGCTAGGGCACTGGTAGCGCTTATCTCTGAGAAGAGATGTGTTGGCTACCATCCCATGAACTGTGTTACAATGAGGCTCAAAGGCCTATTTATTTTTGAGAAAAAATGTAAAACCCGAAACGTCCAAAAACCTAACCCTAGGAGATGAAGCGCCAAAATTGTGGGTCCTGTTTGGGTAAATTGGTGTTTCAACTTCCCGGGGACATAACTTTGGCATCCAATCTCTGTTTGACGTGTTCAATAGCTTGTTAGAAAAACATATCTGAGGGCTACAACTTTTGAGTGAGCAACATCAATCATAGACCAGTGTTGCTCCCAGTTTCCCCAAAAAAGTCGTTTAGGGCCTCAAAACGACTCCGGAAGTTCAAGACCCGAAAAAATGCTATAAATATTAAGTTGTGTTGAAACTTACAAAATGAAATAACTAATGGTGTGGGTTAAAATGGACTTGGTGGGTGGCCACCAATATGCACTTGGATCATTAAGTACCCAAAATGGCTTCGGGAGTGCAGGACCCGAAAACCTGCTAAAAATAGTAAGCTGTGTTGAAGCTGAAAAACTGAAAGAATTGATTTTGCGGGTCCAAATGGAATAGTGGGTGGCCACCGATATCCACCTGGATCATTCCTCCCTCCTTAGGAAGAAATGATCTCCATTACGTTAAGTTCCTCCATGGGGGCTGGGAATTCTACCTAATCTGTGTTGGATTTGTCCTGCATGTCGCTTAATTCGTTTGGCAAATGTGCTAGATGTATATGTGCCGCTAGTGGGCAGTTGTTGAAGGATATGGGAAAATTTATCCATCATCGCGTTCCTCTGTTTCTTGAGGGCCTCCACGAGCAAGATTTTGATAGGATCTCTTGCTCCCTCGTCTTTCTTTCCTTCTGCCATGGGGGGTTGTTGGGGTTGCGAGGTTGAACTCCTTATACCCTGGCTGCGTTGGGGACATGAAAATAAAAATAGAGAAAGGGAAGACCGCTCTGATATCACTGATCTAGATTTATGCAAGAACACAACAGAATACACATATAGCAATAGATACATAGATGCAGCGGAAATAATGCTCCATTTTATTAATAAAACAAATGACTGAAATAAACTAGTTAGGGTGCTGGTAGCATATCCCTGAGAAGAGATATGGTGGCTACAGGCCTCTGAACTATGTTATAATGATACATAATGGAAATGAGAGAGCGAGGGCACTGGTAGCGTATCCCTGAGAAGATATGTGACGGCTATAGACCCCTCCACTGTGTTACCGAACTGAAATGATGGGAACAAGTGAGCTAGGGCATTGGTAGCGCTTATCTCTGAGAAGAGATGTGTTGGCTACCAGCCCCTGAACTATGTTACAATGAGGCTCGAAGGCCTATTTATTTTTGAGAAACAATGTAAAACCTGAAACGTCCAAAAACCTAACCCTAGGAGATGAAGCGCCAAAATTGTGGGTCCCGTTTGGGTAAATTGGTGTTTCAACTTCACGGGGACGTAAATTTGGCATCCGATCTCCGTTTGACACGTTCAATAGCTTTTTAGAAGCATATATTTGAGTAATAAAACTTTTGAGTGAGAAACATGGGTCATAGACTGATGTTTCTCCCTGTTTCCCCAAAAAACATCGTTTAGGGCCTCAAAACAGCTTCGGAAGTTCAAGACTCGAAAAACTGCTATAAATAGTAAGTTGTGCTGAAACTTACAAATTGAAATAAATGATGGTGGGGGTTCAAATGGACTCGGTGGGTGGCCACCAATATCCACCTAGATCATTAAGTCCCCAAAATGGCTCCAGGAGTGCAGGACCCAGAAACCTGCTAAAAATAGTAAGCTATGTTGAATCTGAAAAACTGAAAGAATTGATGCTGTGGGTCTAAATGGAATAAGTGGGTGGCCACCGATATCCACCTAGATCATTAAGTCCCCAAAACGGCTCCAGGAGTGCAGGACCCAGAAACCTGCTAAAAATAGTAAGCTATGTTGAATCTAAAAAACTGAAAGAATTGATGTTGCGGGTCCAAATGGAATAGGTGGGTGGCCACCGATATCCACCTGGATCACAAAATGACTCAAAGAAATAAAATGAAAACACCTAATAAGCAATTAGAAAGCTCTACTATGATTCATGAAGAAGAGGAAGAAATGCTACATGATATATCAAAATTACGAGACCAGTGCAAAAAATTTCGCTCTCGTAAACAATAACCAAAAATGAAATGGAAGCTAAGATGGATGGTTTTAAGAATGGTTTAAAATCAAACATGGAAGGTTTGAAGGATGAAATAGAAGAAAAAATGAAAGGAAACATGGAATATTTCAAGAATGGTTTAAACGTAGACCTGGAAGGTTTGAAGGAAGGTTTGAGAAAGTTACTACAAGAAATTATTTCTTATGGTGAAAAGGTATTAGATGAAAGTCATGATGAGAACAAAAGAAATTTAATCATGATTTTATAGACTCTAATGTTGGATTGAAGACCCACTATATTTGAAAGATCAATATGAGGAAGTTTGATGGCAAGGATTTGGTAAAATGGATACTACAGACAAAGCAATATTTTGATCTCCATAATGTGCAACACACACAAAAGGTACACATTGCAAATTTATATCTAGAACCTAATCAGTTTGTATGGTATCGATGGGTTTTTTTCTCATAAACCACTTGTCACTTGTTCAATTTTTACGGAGGAAGTGATAGCACATTATGAGGATACAAAGAGAAACACCTTTTTTAGCCAATTGATAAATCTAAAACAAAAGGGTTCAATGGTGGACCACATTGAGGACTTCAAAAAATTGAATATAAGGGTAAATGATATTCCATAGGAGAATATGATTGATGTATTCATAGGGAAATTAAAGGATAACATCGAACATGAGGTTCGCCTTTGGGAACATGATTCATTGAAGAAGACATTCAGGTTGGAAAGAAAAATTGAAAGAAAAATTATGACAACAAGGAAGCCTACCACTCACAAATATAAAGATGGAAGTGTTGCAGCTCCTAGCCTTCCACAAACTGCAAGGTTGACACCACAACAATTGGACGAAAAAATAGAAAAATGGCTTTGCTACAATTGTGATATAAAATACATTAAAGGTCATAAGTCTGCTGAGAAGAAATTATTTTACATAGATTGTAAAGAGGAGGAATAAAAGGAACAAGAAAATTTAAAAGAAGAGGATATACACCATGAACCAACCCTATAGAAATAAGAAATGAATCTGACCATATCTTGTATTGCATTGGCAGGAATTACCATTCCTCAATCTCTCAAGATAGAAGGACACATCAATTATAAGGTAGTACCCATAATTTTATTCATTGTAAGACTGACAAGGAATTGAATTGCTTCCTATATCCATCACAATACTGTCAAGTGATGGTTGAAAATGGAGGAACTATAAATTTCTTTGGAAAGTGCCATAATATCAAGCTAGCCATGGGGGAATATGTAGTGAATAGTACAACGCTTTCCATTCCAATGGGTGGTGCTGATGTTGTACTAGGAGTCCAATGGTTACAATATTTGGGTACAATAACTTTTAATTTTCAAGATTTTTTCTTGAATTTTTTTTGGGAAGGAAAGGAAGTTGAACTAAGGGTTATCGCAGGGAAACCGGGTAATATTGTTAGCCCTAATGGCATGAAAAACCTTCTAAAGAAGTAACAACAGGGTGTAATTTCACAATTATGTTCACTAGAGGTTCAAACATCAAAATCATATATTTCTCCAGATCTCTAAAAGGTCTTGGACAATCATTCCAAGGTATTCGAGACTCCCAAAGGCATCCCACCTATTCTTGATCATGATCATGCTATTCATTTGATTCCTGGAATTTCTCCACCAAACATCAGGCCTTAAAAATAGGCCCAAAAGAGTGAAATTGAACGTATGGTTACAAAAATTCTAGAGGTCGGTATAATTCAACCTAGTCAATGTTCTTTCTTTGCTCCAGTAGTATTGGTACATAAGAACGATGGATCATGGTACACGTGTCCGGATTATAGGGAGCTCAAAATATCACTATTAAAGATAAATTCCCCATTCCTATCATTGATGAATTATTGGATGAATTACACAGAGAAATTTACTTCACTAAGTTGGATCTTTGTTCAAGATATCATCAAATTAGAATGAAGAATGAAGACATTCTGAAAAAAACATTTAGAAGTAATGAGGGTCAGTTGGTACCTTTTTCCAGTTTAGTTTTGGAGCTCTCTTATTATTCTCTCTCTCTCTCTCTTTCTCACTCTTGGACACTTAGAGTTTTCTTGGAGCACTTTTGCATTGGATCAAAAAAGGAAAAGAAGGCAAGACGAAGGAAGGAGCGAGCAAGGAAGAGCATGATCAAGAAGCTACATCAAGATTATTTGCAAGTATTGATTTACATATGTGATTTCATTTCTAGATTTGGCATGCATGGTATTGCATGTGGTTATTTTTTGTCACGACATGGGTTTTTCTAGGCGTGACATTATTTTCAGCCTATCATTTCCATTTCTGGATAGCCTTGAGGTGATCGATTCTCATGTTTTGGTTGAGTTGGATTGTCGGATGGATTTGAAGCTCAGTTAGGTGCATATCCGAAAGGATAAACACATGGAATAGTGATCCTTGAATCAAATTATGGACTATGGTAAATCCAATGGCCCAATGACCCCTGAATCAGACTGTGGGTTGTGGTAAATCCAGATTGTGTGCCTCGGTAGGCATACGAATCCTTTTCGGTGAACGGTAGGATATACGGTAAATCCAAGAGGTGGATTTCTCTCTGTTGGGCATAGTAGTCCTGGGATGGGATGTATGATAAATCGTGGAGAGTGGGTCTCGGTGTAGGGTTGAATGATCCCTGGATTAGACTGTGGATTACGGTAAATCTTGAGAGACTAGGAGGTAGTAAAATTCCTCACAGTGTAGGTGGATAACTCTAGTAGTATCCATGCTTGTTTGGTTCTTTTGTTTTGGTTATGAGTCCCACATTCATGCTTGTAATATGGCACAAGGGTGATTGGATGAGGAGATATTTGGCTCAACCAATCTATGGTTGGGTGGAACGTGGTAGTCCCATCCCTGGTTGGTTTTTACATTCATTAATTAGAATTTAATTTCTTTGGAATTTGATGTGTAAATTTACCAATTTATATGTGGATCCTATGGCTGATGTATCCCTAATATTTTTGTTGTTATTATGCTGATTATGAGCATGTATTCAGACTGTGACTATGTATGGCTCTCCCCATGCTTTTATTTGTAAATGAATAAACAATGTATCTATGACCTAATAGATGATACTGCAGCTAATGATGTAAGCGAACAAGGATTCTTAGCTATTCTCAAATAAATATGAGACCCCTATGTTCATATATATTATTTAAACATGTAGATTACACATTTGCGACATGTTTGAAAGAATTCCTGTCATGGCTAGTAGGGGTCTAGTCAAGTATTTATTCAAGTATTTTCTTTTGCACCATTATTTCACTGTTATATCTCATGTATGATCTTGTCATTTAATTCTGGGCATTGACTCGGGCTTTGGGCCTAAAAAGTGGGTGAAATCCCAAAGACGCTGGCACAATTCTATGAGGAAAAGTCCCTAGACACATGCTTGCATATGCTGTGGGAGCGTCCAGAGGGTTTGAAGGTCAAAAACCTTAGTGGGACGCAGGGTATGGATGCCTTAGTGGTTGGGTTGGCATCTGGGAGTACTGTGGTTGATGTAGAAGGTATGTGTGATGTGTTTCCGTCGATTCCACTTCCTTAAGGTCACCTAGGAGGTTGAATCTGATCATAATAACTCTTCGTCACATTTTTAACCCTGTTGGTTAGTTTCTTGGGTAGATGTGGGATGAAGGTGTTACAAAAAGGACATCAAAATACACATGTAAATATTGAGCACAAATCTAGTCAAAGTAAAAAATTTTCTAGTAGCTAAAGAAGCTGACAGAGTAAATGCTATTAAGCACTCAAATGATGTCCTGATTACACATCGATTCAAAAAATAAATGTTGTAAGGACTTACATTTATTGGTAGGGAAGCTTTAAATAATCATAGGATTAAGCCTTATGTTTTTTAATTTTCTAACAAAACATTGTTTCATGTTTTTGTTTAAATTTCTTGAGATCTGTGTCCCATATCGAACATCGGGTTCAAGCTAACATGGAAAATAACACCACCCTAAAAAAACAGATACCTAATGCAATAATTTGATGTTTAAATGCCACTGTGTTGTTACATAAATCTAAATAAAATCCGAATTAGGATATTAATAAAATAGTATGTTTATATCGATTCCAAAGCAATATTCCAAATGCAACAATCATGAAACACAATCCTATGAATTGGACTATATCGAGTGGGAATTTAAGAAAATAAGATACGGTTTTTAGTAACTGATATCGGAACAATATTTTTTGATTGCAGATCAGGAAAATCAGTACTAGCTATATTTTTGATGATCTACGGTAAATGACTACCATTAAAATTGATAACAATCAAATGTCCTTTCAGAACTTTAATCTCAATTCATTATTTTGGCCTTTGACACAATATATGTAGGCTTGGTGGCTCTGAACTCATTTCTAAAATCTCTGGGAAAGTGGTTTGCTTCATTTGTTCTGAAACTGATGAGTGTTATAGAGGTTTAATTTATCCTATCTATATTGTTTTTTGAATTTCCCGAGTCGTTTTGTAGGGCTGTTAGCGCTTTACTCATTTCTAAAATATCTAGGAATCAATTTGCTTCAGTTTTTATAAAATTGGAAAGTGTTATTAGGGTTTTCTTTATCATATATCTATTGTTTTTTGAATTATCTATGTCTTGTTTGTATCATCATTGTCGGAAATTTTTTTCTAGTGAAGTTCCTTCCCAAATTGTTTTTGTTTTATGCCAAAATTACTTTAACTGGAAACTCTGTCAGGATTTTGAAAGACCATTTTGATATTCTTAGCCTTATTAATTTGATGTTGCACTAGAATCTATTGTAGTAGTTCCAAATATCTGGTAAGATGAAAGAGGGGGGGGAGGGGGGGTGCGGGGGGAACTGTGTCATTCAATTTCTGTTATTTTTTTTAGAGAATACCGTGTTTTAGATGTTACTATTGCATTACTAACAATGAGACAAATGGTTCAAGGAAGCAAGAGAAGAAGCATGCAATGAGAGTTATATGAATTCAACCAAGATAACTTAATGCTGATGAATAACATGATAACATGTTGGAACTTAAGCAAAGGCTTGAGCGTCTGGAAGATAAACTGGATGTCATAAGAACACAACTATAATAGCTCTTGCAAAACATGAATGGAGCAAATAAATCTCCATTCTCACAACATAATTAGGAGGAGGGTGAACCTGAACCATCTTTGGTTAATACAAAAATTGTTACCAAAATGTTTTACTTTCCCAACCAATTTTTACATTAAGCATATGCTAAAGGCTATGTATTATATTTTTATAGAGGCAATAAAAAAATATTTTTTGAAACATGTAGTAGAATAGAAAAATAACCTTTTATCTCCTATTATTATGTAACCAGATCACAAAAACATCAGAAAAAATATATAAATGAATTGAAAATAGGTCTCTTCGAGGGGGAAACCCCCTTTTACATCACATAAATGAAAAATTCCTAGATGATTCAACTAACAAGACCTCCTTGGTATATATAGGATTCTAAAGGGTCAAAATATAATTAGGGATTACATAACAATAATATTGTAAGGGATAAACAATAACAATAGTGGGTTCCTATGGGGCACAACAATAACAATATGGGGGCTACAATAGTATTATAGGGACCTAACATGCCCCTATCCTTCAAAAAAGTGTCATCCTCAATGCTTGAATAGTTCTAGATAATTCTATATGAAATAATCATCTTCCCATGTGGAATCTTCAACAAGTAAGTTCTTCCACTTAATGAGATACTTTGAAATTGATTGATTCAATAGTTTTCGGCTTCTTATTTCCATGATTGATTTAGGCTCCAATATGATTTTTCCTTCCTCGTCAAGTTCTGACAATATAGTTTGAACTGGAAGCTTGTCACTTATAACCTTATTTAAGCATGAAACATGGAAAACTAGGTGTATTCGTGAAGAAGCAGATAACTCCAATTTGTATGCCATAGTGCCAATCTTTTGCAACACCTTGTAAAGGCCATAGTACTTTGGGTGATAGTTTATTATCCTTCTTAGCTTGCTGGCGGGACATTTTTTATATGATTGTAGTCATAAAAATACCCAATCACCCACATCAAAACTTATTTCACTTCTATTAGAGAAATTTTTAGGTATAAAATGGGTCTTCTAAGGATTATTATAAAATAAAAATGGAAATAATAAAATAAGATTAGATTGCATCGTCAAATTTTAGAGAGAAAAAAGAAAAAAAGCTATTTTTTCAACTTACATCCCTATGGTTTTAATCAAATTTCGAGTGGGAGCACTTGTTGGATGCATAATTTAATTACTTATCTAAGGATTACCCATGTTGCATACTTTCTATGGAACCTATGGCATGAAAGAAGGAAAATACATGAAAAAGGCGATTACAATCATGCTTTTCATGTATTTATCATTTTTTGTGTAGCAGGTTCCATCAAAAGTATGCAACATAGGTACTCTTTGGACGAGAATTAAACTCTGCATCCAACAAGTGCTCCCACTCAAAATTTGAGTAAAACAGTAGAGAGATAAGTTGAAAATATGAGTTGAAAAAGTAGTTTTTTTTTTAATTTTTAATTTTTAATATTTTTACGTTTTTACTCTAAAAATGGTGAATCATCCCCCATGGCTGACATAATCATATTGAATCATATTGGTTCTTATAAAGTTGATTTTGGTTGTAATTTTTTTTTTTTAGGCCCATTTTAGACCTTAAAATTTCTCTAATGGATGTTGATATGCTTGTTGTTTCATTCGTTTCCACATCAAAGCCAGGTTATCCTTTAAGAGTTGGAGAACTTGTTGTTGATGCTTGATATGATGTTCCACTTCTTGTACCCTCAGAATTGTCTCTTAAAGACAATGTGATGGATGGTTGATCATATCCATAAAGCGCCATAAATGGGGTCATTTTTTTGCGGTATGGAAAGAAGTGTTATATCACCATTCTTCCAGACATGACCATTTGACCCATTATGTTAGCTTATTAGATACAAAGTAAAAAATAAAATTTTCCAAATATTTTTTCACTATCTCAATTTTCCCATCAGATTTAGGATGATAAGACAAGCTATGAGCTAATTGAGTACCAATACAAGAAAATAATTCGTTCCAAAAATTTCCAGTGAAAGTGGGATCTCTATTACTTACAATAATATTTGGGTTTACATGTATCTTTTGAATTGTTTCCACAAATTCAGTAGCTACTGTACTAGCTTTGAAAGGATGAGATAGTTCACAAAAGTGTGCATACTTGGTAAGACTACCAACTACCACCATGATGAAATTATTTCCTTTGGACTTGGGTAAACCTATGATTAAATCCATTGAGACGTCTTCGTAACACTGTATTGGAATGGATAATGGTTATAAAACATCCAGGGTCTTAATTTTCTGAAATTTATTTTTTGGAAAACCAAAAATTCTTCCAAAAACTTCTGAATATCAAATTTAAGGCCATCCAAAAAAAAAATCCTTCTTGACCCCGAGGTAAGTTTTTAAAAATCTAGAGTGACCTCTTATAGGAGAGGTGTGCAATTCCAAAAGAACCCTTTGTTTGAGTTGGGATTTCTTACATAGATATAAGTAATATTTGTACCATAGTGAATCATTTTTCTAGATAAATGTATCGGATCCACTTTCATCTTGCTGCAACTTTTGAATAAGTGTCCACACCTCTTTCTAATTCTTCCATTCATACCTTGATTCTATTTTCCAATAAGGCTGGATAATAGAAATGACACAGAGTAATGCATCCACATCATAATATCTTCTTGAGAGTATATACAACAACATTTTGCTTCCATTTTCTGTAGATGATTTCAAATTCATAATTCAACATCTTTGTGACCCATTATACTGCTCTTCTAAAGATAATATTTGTCCCAAGAAGTATTTAAGACTATCATGATCTATTTTTACCTTGAAGCATCTTCCCATTAGGTAAGGATGCCATTTCTTCAGAGCATGTAAAATTTCCAAAATTTCCTTCTCATAAATAGGATTGTGTAAATACTTTCCCTTGATTGGATGGGTTTAAAAATAAATGGGTCTTCCTTCTTGCATTAAAACAACACCAATGCCATTCCTGAGGCATCACATTTCACAATAAAGGTTCTTGTGAAGTCTGGTGTAGCTAAGACTGGATCTTGAAACATTGCGTCTTTAATATGTTCAAAGACCTTAGTTGCTTCTAGAGTCCAAAAAAATGCATCTTTCTTCAGTAATGTTGTTAGTGGCGTTGGTATTTTCCCATAATTCTTAAAAAAATTGTGATAATACCTTGTTAACTCGAGGAATTGTCAAAGACGCTTTAATTTTGTGGGTATTTTCCATTCCTTTATGGCTTTAATTTTGTTAGGGTATACCTTAACACCCTCATGAGATACAATATGACCCAAAAATTCCACTTCTTATACCCCACAAAAAACTTTGGAGGATTTTGCATACAATTGTTTCTCCTCCAACAGTTTCAGCACTCTGTCACCATGATGAACACTTATTCTATTTATTCATCTTCTTTTGTATGTTCTTTCTTCAAAAATTTGTCTCGATTATGGGTCGTCTTTGGGATTCAAAACGTAAAAAAATTTCATTTATTACTATGGAAAATCTGAACTCTACTAGAAAAACAAGCCACAAAGGTATAAAATATACCATGCTGAAAATGATTTTTACAAGACTTTCTGTAGATTAGAATTTCATCAAAAAATACTAACACAAAATTTCTAAGGAAGGGTTTGAAAATGGAATTCATCAAACCTTGAAATTTGTAAGGTGCATTAGTAAGTCCAAAAGGGATGACCAAAAATTGATAATGACCGTCATCAGTTCTGAATGTTGTTTTCAGAATGTCTTCTATCTTCATCCTAATTTGATGATATCTTGAGTGAAGATCCGAATTAGTGAAGTAAATTTCTCCATGTAGTTAATCCAACAATTCATCAATGACAAGAATGGAAAATTTATCTTTAATAGTGAGATTATTGAGCTCTCTATAATCCTAACATATACACCATGATCCATCCTTCTTGTACATGTTATGTAACCAAATCACAAAAAAAATGGAAGAAAAGATAGATCAACAACTTGAAAATTATTATGCACTTGACCTGCGAAAATAAAAAAATGGCAGAAATACAAAACAATATTTCCATAAACACAGAAATATCACATGAATTGAGACAAGATTCAAATATTTTATTATTATTTAGGAGCATATTACAATTTTCACTTGCCTCTTCGAGGGGGAAAACTCCAACAGAGCAGAGCTTGATTACAATAAGAGTTGATGATTCTTCCCTTACTATCTAAGACTATTTATAACTTAATGACATCCAAAACCATAACTACTAGTGGTCCCTTGCATAACAGGGGTTAACCACTTTATTTATTAACTATGGCCCATTTATAACTAATTTTGGTCCCTTTTCTATAATGCAGGTCAATGTTACACTGAAATTTGTCACCATGACATTTTAGTACTCCCTTGGAAGTCTACAATATAAAAGTTCCTAAATTCAAGCCTTGAAATTAAGAGAAAAGCTCATAAAAGTCTTAAAAACTCTGGTACTGAACTTTCTCTTAGTTTTGCCTGCGGTCCCGCACCTTTTGGCTATAAATCATGCGTAGCTAAACACACTTTCTGTTTATTAAAAGTGCGAACCCCTATAAAAGATAAGAAAAGGTGCAAGTAAAATCTAGAAGCTCAGTTTAAGTGATTTTTGGAAGCTTCTAGAAACATTCCCGTGGTGGAAAGTCCGCTCCTTTCATGTTCATGCATCCCATCCAATAAGGAGCTAACCCCTTGATGTAAGGAACTAATCCCTTTGAAGGAGGATTATATCCCTTCTTGCATGGAGCTGTAACCTCCTCTCTTCCACTATAAAAAGAGGCATAGGGCAGCCTCAAAGGCTTACAATTGATGAGTTGAAGTTTTAGTATTGTTGGAGGTGAAGTGCTATTGAAACTTAGACCCTTTTAGCTGATATTTCATGTGGGAAAGATTACATACCTATATGTATCTCGGTTGGAAGAGTGAAAGGTTGGTCAGAGTAAAGGAACCGCCTGTTCCAGACCCCAGGAAGACCTGTACAAAATCAAGGTGGACACATTTGCAAGGCTCTTCTTATTTAAGTTAATACAAATAAATTTGTTTTTCTCAATAAGCTGTCAATTGATTGGTTTATTTTATGGATTCCTTGATCACCATAATGGATATGATTTATGAATATATGCTATGCAGGTGTTATTTGATGTTTGTTTTTTTGTGATTGCAGATCTTCGAAGATAACTGTTTCGGGCGACTGAAGGACTACTACTACAAACAAGAATTGGATCAAAAGTAAGATCGTTAAGCCTTTATAACATTTAATTATGAATCACGATATATCTAGAGAAAGATAGTTTTATTTGTCTGTTTGTTGTTAGCTGTCCGTAGGAAACTTGGGAGGTCTGTCTTGTCCGCAAGAACGACTTATCCGTCCAAAAATTGGCGACTCCACTGTGGTGAGGATAGTTCCTTTTACTGTGTCAACCTCATTAAAAAATGAATCAGTTAGTCAAGAGGAAAGTTCTTTTCCTGTTTCAACCTCGTTAAAAAATGAAACAGATTCTTACGAGGATAGTTCCTTTTACTCTGTCAACCTCGTTAAAAAATGAATCAGTTAGTCAAAGGATAGTTCCTGTTATTGAGTCAACCTCGTTAAAAATGAATTAGGTATGAGAAAAATTATTTTCCTGTGTCAACCTCGTTAAAAAATGAAACAAATTCTGTGAGGAGAGTTCCTTTTACTGTGTCAACCTCAATAAAAAATGAAACAGATATATGAGGAGAGTTCCTTTTACTGTGTCAACCTGATTAAAAAATGAAACAAGTCTGATGGGGACAGTTCCTTTTACTGTGTCAACCTCATTAAAAAATGAATCAGTAGGTTATATAGGTAGATTGTAGAGAGTAGATACGAGGATAGTTCCTTTACCGTCTCAACCTAGTTAAAAAATGAAACAAATCCATGAGGACAGTTCTTTTCCTGTGTCAACCTCATCAAAAAATGAATCAGTAGGTTATGTAGGTAGATTAGAAATAGTAGTTTATGAGGATAGTTCCTTTTACTGTGTCAACCTCGTTAAAAAATGAAACAGGTCACTATGAGCATAGTTCTTTACCTGTGTCAAGCTCATTAAAAAATGAAACAAATCCTCTCCTAGTTCAAGTCGAGTCTTTCATCCGATCTCGTAAATGAACCTTCATTCCATCCAAATTTTAGTAACCAGTAGTCTACTTAGTTGAATGAAATGAAACTTGGGGGGCATGCACTCTAGCAAGTTACGCTTGGGGGGCATTAAAACATATCTCAAGCATAGTTTCCCTATGTTTCAAGCTTGTGTAAAAATGAAACCATTTTCAAGCATAGTTTCCCTACGTTTCAAGCTTGTGTAAAAATGAAACCACTCTCAAGCAAAATTTTCTCTTTTTCAAGCTTATGTAAAAATGAAACAAACCTATCTGAAGCATAGTTTTTTCTTTGTTTCAAGCTTTCGTAAAAATGAAACCAATCTTGAGTCGATTTCGGTTATTATTTTCAAGACTCGTTAAAATCATGATAATCGCGAGATTATTTTGCTACTTTTCATTCTCATAAAACACATGAAAATGCCGAGTTCTTTCCGTCTTTTCCTGATCATAAATTAAATTGAAATACGGCCACATGAGTACATTTTTATCCCTATTTCGAACTCGTTTTAAACTTACGAAAAAGCGAAAACCATGAGTACATTTTATCCCTTTTTCGAACTCGTTAAAACTTACGAAAAAGTGAAATCTAGAGTTCTCTTTTTAGCCCTTTTCAGACTCTCTAAACATGAAAAGATTGCTGAGTACTTGACTATTCGAACTCGTTAAAGGAAATGAACAGTCGTCCCTTCATTATAAGTTTACCCCTTTTCCGGACTGAAATGGAATATTTACGAAAAATGTATACGTTGACTAATCATGGTTAATAGAGTTCTCTCTTGCATTATTTTATCCTTTTTCGGGCCTGAGAGACTAAATTTACGAAAAATTACACCCATGGAGTTTTCTTAAGTTTTTTCTTCTGACTCCCTAAAAATGAAAAACACTGAGTTTCTCCTATACTGGACTCGTTAAAATTTAACAGTAAAGGACCTATCGATTACAAACAATAATAGACCACTCCTTCTTAGGGTTCGATTTTAAACTAAGTTGGACTCATCCGAAGGATGAGCTTATAAACAAGAAAATGTTATCCTCCTCAAGATTTTCAAAAATAAAGAGGTAATTTCCAGAAATGGTGGGGGAAAAGAGAGAAAAACATATTTGTTTGTTACACTTTGATTTGTAAAAGCATTACACCACTCTTGAACACGACACTTTTTTTTCACACTTCCACCTGCGTTGGGAAATCCTTTGCCTATCAGTTAATCAAACCACATTGAAGGTATTCAACTGGTTTCTGGGTATTATCTTAGGGAAACTGTCACCAAACCATCTGCAGTGTCATTATGTGTTCAAGAGGACAATCAAACAAACCATTCATCTACAAACACTTGTCTCCATTCACGTTGACCATCCCTAAGTCAGTCCTTGCAAAAAATTTCTTCAAAACTTGATCTATGGTTTCGTGTTGTGAGCTTGCTTACGATGGATAGATTTCTATCGACGAAAACTCATCATCTAGGAAGTTGATCTAGAATCCGTCAGTACCTTTAAATCTGCATTTCTTAATGGCAGGTTTCTCGCCTTCGATGACAGGTTACATCATTGACCTTCGATCGAACGATTCCGTGAAATGTTCGACTTCAGATTACTTATTCACATTTCATGGATTGTACTGAGTACTTTGAGAGCCATTGTCATTATTGGTGGTTTCTCTCACACTTGTTAACAATTCACATCATTAACTGGTAATCAAGTGGTTTCTACCATGTTCAATTTCAGCACATTTTATTGCATGGATAGAATCGTATTAGTTCGAGAAGTAGAAATCAAGACCCTGGATCTAGTTTCCACCATCCATGCTGTGAGGAGTTTTATTATTCATTATGCAGTAGACGATTCATTACAGATGGCTGTGCCCATGCTGTGTCTACACTATTGATATAATATTAAAATCATTTTTGTATTAGACCAAGTTTAGTTAGTTTTGATCTGAGTATGGGAATGCCTACCTCAGTGATGATATATATATATATATATATGTGTGTGTGTGTGTGTGTGTGTGTTGCATTGAATTTTTTAACAGGTTTTCGACTGGGGTGTCCACAGGCTGATCCTTGAAATAATAAAGCACATCACTCTTCGAATATTCTCAGATTTCACACTTTAGGGGGAAATTTGTTGCACTGAAATTTGTCACCATGACATTTTAGTACTCCCTTGGAAGTATATAATATCAAAGTTCCTAAATTCAAGCCTTGAAATTAAGAGAAAAGCTAATACAAGTCTTAAAAACTTTGGTACCACACTTTCTCTTAGTTTTTCCTGCGGTCCCGCATCTTTTGGCTATAAATCATGCGTAGCCAAACACAATTTTTGTTTATTAAAAGTGTGGACCCCTGTAAAACATAAGAAAAGGCGCAAGTAAAATATAGAAGCTCAGTTTAAGTCATTTTTGGAAGCTTCTAGAAACATTCCTGCAGTGGAAAGTCCGCTCCTTTCATGTTCATGCATCCCATCCAATAAGGAGCTAACCCCTTGATGTAAGGAACTAATCCCTTTGAAGGAGGATTCTATCCCTTCTTGTATGGAGCTGTAACCTCCTCTCTTACACTATAAAAAGAGGCATAGGGAAGCCTCAAAGGGTTACAATTGGTGAGTTTAAGTTTTAGTATTGTTGGAGGCGAAGTGCTGTTGAAACTTAGACGATTTTAGCTGAGATTTCATGTGGGAAAGATTACATACCTCTATGTATCTCGATTGGAAGAGTGAAAGGCTGGTCAGAGTAAAGGAAACACCTGTTTCAGACCCCAGGAAGACCTGTACAACATCAAGGCAGACACGGTTGTAAGGCTCTTCTTATTTAAGTTAATACAAATAAATCTGTTTTTCTCAATAAGCTGTCAGTTGATTGGTTTATTTTATGGATTCCTTGATCACCATAATGGATATGATTTATAAATATATGCTATGCAGGTGCTATTTGATGTTTGTTTGTTTGTGATTGCAGATCTTTGAAGATAACTCTTTCGGGCGACTGAAGGACTACTACTACAAACAAGCGTTGGATAAAAAGTAAGATCATTAAGCCTTTATAGCATTTAATTATGAATCGCGATATATCTAGAGAAATATAGTTTATTTGTCCGTTTTTTGCTAGTTGTCCGTAGGAAACTTGGAAGGTCTGTCTTGTCCGCAAGAACGACTTATCCGTCCAACAGTCAACCACTTATAATTATTATTAATGCGGATAACTACTTATGGGCTTTATTGACTCGACTAACTAACTATGACTCTTACTAGGACCCTTTGTCTTATTACATAAATAAGGGGGTTAGGGTTGGACCCTAACAAAAATAAGTGTCTTTGAGTGGGAAAACTCCTTTTACATCACATAAATGAATAATTATTGGATGATACAAATGGCAAGACCTCCTTTGTATATATAGGAGTTTAAAGGGTCACAATATAATAAGGGCCTACATAACAATATTAAGGTAATGGAAAAACAATAATAATAGTGGGATTTTATGCGGCACAACAATAACAATATGGGAGCTACATGGACATAATAATAACAATATGGGGGAAACAATAGTATTATAGGGACCTAACATGCCCCTATCCTTCAAAATAGTGTTGTCCTCAATGCTTGAGTAGTTCTATATGCTTTTGTATAAAATACTGATCCTCCCATGTGGAATCTTCAATAGGTAAGTTATTCCACTTAATGAGATGTTTTGAAATTGATTGATTCTATAACTGTTGGGTTCTTGTTTCCATGACTACTTCAGGCTCCAGTATGATTTTTATTTCCTCGTCAAGTTTTGCCATTATTGTTTGAATTGGAATATTGTAACATATAACCTTCTTTAATCATGAAATATGGAAAACATGGTGTACTAGGGAAAATGTTGAAAACTCCAATTTGTATGCCATAGTACCAATATTTTATGCTACCTTGTAAGGACCATAATACTTGGGTGATTATTTATTATTCTTATTAGCTTTATTGAGGGACATTCGTTTGTATGGTTGTATCCGTAAAAATACCCAAATTCCGATGTCAAAACTTCTTTCATTGTGATGCTGATATGCCTGTTGTTTCATTCAATTCTGCAGCTGAGTCAAGTTATTCTTTAAGAGATGGAAAAATTGTTGTTCATGATCGATGTGATCTTCCACTGCTTGAATCTTATAATTTTTTCTTAAAGACAATGTGATAGATGGTGGATGATATCCATAAAGTGCGATAAATTTGGGGTCATTTTTGCTGCGGTATGGAAGGAAGTGTTATACCACCATTTTGCCAGAGGTAACCACTTAACCCATTGTGTTTTTTATCAAATATAAATCAACAAAGTTATCCTTCCAAACATTTTTTTATTATATCATTTTTTCCGTCATATTAAGGATGATAAGTTGATCTATGAACTAATTGAGTACCAAGATAAGAAAATAATTCTGTCAAAAATTTTCTAGTGAAAATGGGATCTCTATGACTTACAATAATCTTTGGGTTTCCATGTAGCTTTTGAAATATTTATATAAATGCAGTAGCAATTCTACTAGCTTTGAAAGGATGATATAGTGCACAAAAGTGTGCATACTTGGTAATTATATCAACTACCACCATGATGACACTCTTTTCTTCGGACTTGGGTAAAAATGTGATAAAATCCATTGAGACCGCCTCCCAACATTGACTTGGAATGGATAAAGGTTGTAACAAACCTAGAGTTTTAATTGTCACAAATTTATTTTGTTGGAAAACCAAACATTCTACCACAAAATTCTGGATATTAGGTTTAATACCATCCAAAAAAAAATTGTTCTTGACCATGTGGTAAGTTTTTAAAAATCCCAAGTGCCGTCTTAAAGGAGATGTGTGAAATTTTGAAATAATCTTTTGTTTGAGTTGGGAGTTCTTACATAGATATAAGAAATATTTGAACCATAATGAATCATTTCTCCAGATAAATGTATTAGATGTACTGGGATCTTGCTGTAAGTTTTGAATGAGGGTCCACACCTCTTCGTCATTCTTCCATTCATCCCTTGCTTTAGTTATCCAATCAGGTTGGACAATAGAAATGGCACATAGAAATGATTCCACATCCTCATCCCTTCTTGAGAGTGCGTCTGGAACAAAATTTTTCTTCCCTTTTTTGTAGATGATTTGAAAGTCATAACCCAACATTGTTGTGACCCATTTTTTCTGCTATTATGAAGATAATATTTGTTCCAAAATGTATTTAAGACTGTCATGATTTGTTTTTACCTTGAAGTGTATTCCCATTAGGTAAGGGTGCCATTGCTTCAGGGCATGTAGTATTTCTAGCGTTTCCTTCTCATAAATAGGTTTGTGTAAATACTTTACCTTGATTGTGTGAATTTCAAAAGAAATAGGTCTTCCTTCTTGCTTTAAAATAACGCCAATACTATTTCCCAAGGAACAAAATTCCATAATAAAGGTTTTTGTGAAGTCTGGTGTAGCTAAGACCAAAGCTTGAAACATTGCCTCTTTAAGAGTTCAAAGGCCTTAGTTGCTTCTGGTAAACAAAACACATATTTCTTCAGTAATGTTGTTATAGGTGTAGCTATTTTCCCATAGTTATTAACAAACTTGCGATAATACCCTGTCAATCCAATAAATCCTCAAATATTCTTTAGGGTTGTGGAGATTTTCCATTCCTTGATGGATTTCATTTTTTTACGGTCTACCTTAACACCTTCATCAGATACAATATGACCCAAACATTTGATCTCATGTAACCCAAAGAAACATTTTGAGGGTTTTGCATAGAATTGTTTCTCCTTCAATAGTTTAGGAACCATGTCAGCATGTTGAACATGATCTTTCCAAGACTTGTTTTAGTTTATTATATCATCAAAAAATACTAATAAAATTTTTCTAAGAAAGGGTTTGTGTTGAGATTCAACAAGATGATGAGCTTAGTGAAAAGAGTCGTCTTCACTAAGTGGGCCCGTATGCTATTTTTGGCGCAAGTCTATTTTTAGACATGGTGATCATATTTCAGAAGTTGCAGGATGCTATTTGTGGATGGTTGGTCAAGTTGGAAAAATAGATGAAATTCTATTTTTAGAATATTGGGCGAAGTCTATTTATAGATTGTTGATCTAAAAATAGAAGTGTCGATTATTATTTTTTCTTAATAATAATCTGACAATAAACAACAACTTATTCTCTTGGAGCACTTAATTTCAGTGCACAGATTTGGAAAATCAGTGGGTTGAAGGAATTACACAATTCCTAGGGTTTACTGGTGGTTCATGCATGGAGGACTCACTTAGAACTGAAGTGGAAAAGTTATGATAGAGTTGGAAGAGTAGTTCATGGAGTTGTATTCAATTTAACTAAGTTATTGGAGTTAAACTCAGTTGAGCTAGTTGTATCTAGTCTAACTGAATGATACACTAGTGAGAGTGGAGTGAATTAATTAGCTAATTAATTAAAAAATAATAACTCATTAATCAACTGAAAAATACAGAAGTTAGCTACAATGCGTGTCAGTTCCAGTGGAGACCCAGCAGAGAGATAGGTGAAAGAGCAAGATGGACTATCTATTGTGACTATAGTGATGCATTGATTGCACCACAAACACATTGGAGTTTCCAATGAGGATTACGAAGTCAAGGAAAGGGTAATTCAAATTCATTAAAAGCTATTCTTTAGTAGGGATTGCACAGTGGAGGTAGGCTAGCAGGTGGCAAGAAATCAGTGCATGGATTTCCATATTTCTTCTATGTTAGTGTGTGACGATTGATTGTACTGAGAGCTTGATGTACTAAGATTTGTATGATATTGTTACATGATCTCCATGATACATAATATATTATATTTGGGGTTTTCAACTTCAGGCTTTCCTGTTAAACAACTATGTTATGTGCAATTGTTTTTATTTATGCTTCACATGTGTTTGTAATTAATTTTCCACAAAATATTAACAGTGGAATGATTTTGTATTTTGCAAGGAGTTAAATATTGTGAGATCAAGGGAATCTAGATGTATGCATGCTTAGTGTATACTAATTTCTACATGGTATAAGAGCAGTGTTAATTATTGAAGATTTCAATTGTGAAGAAATCCTGAGTTTGTGCTGGTGGACAATTCAAATTTGCTACAGAAAATTCTTGGTGCAGAAGTTGAGTATACATTGAAATTCCTTTCAATGGGTTGAGATTGGAGTATTCCCTTGATGGGAGCTTGAATTACATAGCCTGGAAGGATATGATGGAGGTAGTGCTGGAGGATAATGGACCGAAGGAGTTCATCGATAGTGATGTTCCTAAGCTGGGATCTAGCGATGTTGCATTAATTGACGCATGGCAAAAGAAGATAGAAAAGACAAGAAGAATTCTGTTGGAAGGTGTGAAGGAACATATTATGTCTAGAATTCATGGGAAAGCCACTCCATTCTTAATGTGGAAGGCCTTGAAATATTTTTTCCAAAGCAGCAGCGACCAGAGGAACTTGGTGCTAAAAGACAAGCTCAGAAAAATAAAAATGGAGAAGGGCGACAATATTCCAAAATATCTCACGAAGTTTGTCCACTGTAGATATGAAATGGGAAGTGTGGGGATTATTTTGGATGATGAAGACTTGGTGAACTTGGATCTCCTTGGGCTTTCGAAGAGTTGGCATAGCTACGAAGACTCTGCCAATGGACGGGAGAAACTGTCGGGATGGGAGCGATTTTGGTTGGATCTTGTGCAGGAGGAGATAAGGCGGGGTACCAGGGATGTCTCTTCATCAAAGAATGAAGATGAAGAGAATTGCGCTTTGGCTTCCGAAGCAAGGACGGGGAAGGGGAAGAAATTTCCTTCAAAATCTGAAGCAAAAGGCAAGAAGCAGGATTTGTCCAAAGTGAAGTGTTTCACTGTCACGAACATGGGCATTTCGCCACTAACTGCCCACAGAAGAAGAAGAACAAGAAGGCTACTGGAGCTACAACTGGAGAGGCCTTAGCCTCACAATTTGAACTCGATTTCTCTTTGATCACATGCTTGGTTTCAAGCTATATGGGATTGGTGTGGTATCTTGATAGTGGTGCGTCTTTCCATATGACAGGAGACAAAGCGTTGTTTAGTGAATTGGAGGAGAAGGACCTCCAGATGCATATAGAGATGGGCGACGATGGTCGATACAGTGCGATTGACATTATGACGATTACCTTTGAGAGGGATTCTGGTAATCCATTCTTGTTGAAGGATATTATGCATGTTCCAGGTCTGAAGAAGAACTTGGTCTCGATTGCAATGTTGGAAGACAAAGGTTATGATGTTGTTTTCAGTGAGGGAAAAGCATTCCTTCAACATAAAAAAATGGATCAAACCAAGAAGATAGGGATTCAAGTTAATAATCTCTACAATATAGAAGTATATGGCTGCACTGCAATGGTGGGCAAAGTAGAAGAAGTGGTGAGCCAAAATGAGGGCGAATTATGGCACAAGAGATTGGGCCATCTTCACCATGGCGCTTTGAAGATTTTGTAGCAGATTTCTACTGGAATTCCCAAGGGTACTCTTGCACAGTCAAATCAGTGCAAGGGATGTACTATGGGTAAGTTTGTGAAGACCACCTTTCATGAGAAGGAGAACTATGCTTCGGTGATCCTGGAGAGAATTCACACAGACGGGTGTGGACCTTTCTCGGTTGCTTCAACAACAAAACACATGTATTATGTTATATTTGTTGATAAATATTCTCGTAGATGATGGATCTTCTTCATGTGGAATAAGAGTGAAACATTCTCAAAGTTATGTGAGTTTAAAGCATTGGTGGAGAAGGATTTAGGGAAGAAAGCGAAAGCTCTACAGAGCGATAATGGTGGTGAATACATCTCGGGTGAATTCAAAGACTTACGTAGCAAAGAAGGAATTCGAAGAGAACTCATATCACCTCATAACCCAAGAGAGGAAGAACAGAACGATCGTGGGTGCTGCAAAAGCTATGCTTGAGAGGGATCTAGAGTTGCATGCAGTGAAGGAACTTCTTGTTCCGAAAGATGAGCCTCTGGATGTGGATCAGCCACAGGAGGAGATTAATGGAGTAGAGGAGTCCACTTATGCATAACCAAACATTAGACAAGGTAGAAAGCAAACCACATAAGTTGAGAGACTGAAGCTTGATGTGGCACAGAATGTAGGAGTCCCTACATCACAATGCAGACAGAGACAGTCACCTGACTGATTTACTGGATACATGGCTCTGATGAGCAAGTGTACTGTGACAGAGCCATATTATTTTGAAGAAACAGTGTAGGAGCCCACATGGGTAGATGCCATGGTGGAGGAGTATGACTCCATTGTTAGAAATAGTGCTTGGGAGATCGTTCCAAGGCCGGTGGGAAAATCAGTTATAGGATCAAGATGTATCTACAAGGTAAAGCAAGTTGCTGATGGGAGCGTCGAGAAGTATAAGGCAAGATTTGTTGCCCGGGGCTTCTCATAGATTGAGGGGATTGATTATGAAGAAAAATTTGCACTTGTCACACTATATTCTTCCATAAGGACCATCCTTGCTCTCTTAGCGCAGATGGGTTGGCACATTCTTTAAATGGATGTGAAGACTACGTTCCTTAATGGGATCATTGAGGAAGAGGTGTACATTGAGCAACCTGAAGGATTTGAGATCTTTAGTAGCGAGTCGCATGTGTGCAGGCTCAAAAGAGCGCTGTAAGGACTGAAGCAAACACCACGTGCTTGGTACACTCAGATTGATACCTATTTCACTAGACTTGGCTTCACCAAGAGTGAGGCGGATGAATACCTATACCAAATTGTGGTGGAGGGTAAGCTTTTAATCATTGTTCTTTATGATGATGATTTAATACTAACAGGTGATGAGAAATTGATACACTCATGCAAGGCAGATCTTGCAAAGGAGTTTGAGAAGAAGGATTTGGGCCTCCTTAATTATTTCCTTGGATTGGAAATATGGCAGTCGGAAGGTGAACTATTTGTTTCTCAAGGTAAGTATGCTCGGGAGATACTGGAGAAGTTTCACATGCAAGGCTACAAGCCTATCGACACTCCTCTTCTAGGAAATTTGAGGAAAGAGGATGCTACATCGGCAGAGGTAGTGGATGCCACTGTTTATCGATAGTTGGTGGGTTTGCTCATGTATTTAGTTAATACAAGACCAAACATATGCTATGCGGTGAACCAGCTTTCACAAGCGATGGTTAAGCCTACCAAGATATTTTTGAAGGAAAGCAAGCATGTCCTGAGGTATGTCAGGGGCACATCTGAGTATGGTTTATGGTACAAATAGATAGATGAGGTGAAGTTGCATGGCTTTACAAATGTAGATTGGGCAGGCAGCCCAACAGATAGAAATAGCACATCAGGAGGGATTTTCAGTATCAGATCTATGAAAGTTTCTTGGTACAACAGGAAACAAAGATCCGTGGCACCCAGTTCAGCGGAAGTAGAATACATGGTAGCAAGTCAAGCTACATGTGAGGCTATCTGGATGAGGAAGATCCTGTTTGGTTTGTTCGTTTCACATTTAGATCCTACAGTGATACATTGTGATAATCTAAGTTGCATTAAACTCTCTATTAATCCTGTGTTTCATGATAGATATAAACATATTGATATCCGGTATCATCACATTAGAGATTGTGTGCAGCGGAAGATCATGTTGCTTCAGTACATTCCTACAGAAGATAAAGATGCATATATTCTGACGAAGGTGCTCACCAAGAAAAAAATCAAATACCATAGAGGTAGGATCAGGGTGAAGGATAATCCGTATCTTGTTGAGAGGGAGTGTTGAGATTCAAAAAGATGATGAGCTTAGTGAAAAGAGTCGCCTTCACTAAGTGGGCCAGCAGGCTATTTTTTGCGCAAGTCTATTTTTAGACTATGTTTATTTTTAGACATGGTGATCATATTTTAGAAGTTGCAGGATGCTATTTGTGGATGCCTGGTCAAGTTGGAAAAATAGATGAAATTATTTTTTTATAATATTGGGCAAAGTCTATTGATAGATCGTCGATCTAAAAATAGAAGTGTCTATTATTATTAGCTCTTAATTAATTCGACAATAAACACCAAATTATTCTCTTGGAGCACTTAATTTCAGTGCACAGATTTGGCAAATCAGTGGGTTGAAGGAATTATGCAATTCCTAGGGTTTACTGGTGGTTCATGCATGGAGGACTCAGTTAGAACTGAAGTGGAAAAGTTATGACAGAGTTGGAAGAGTAGTTCATGGAGTTGTATTCAGTTTAACTCTAGTTGTATCTAGTCTAACTGAATGATACACTAGTGGGAGTGGAGTGAATTAATTAGTTAATTAATTCAAAAATAATAACTCATTAATCAAATGAACAATACAACAGTTAACTAAAGTGCATGTCAGTTCCAGTGGAGACCCAGTGGAGAGATAGGTGAAATAGCAAGATGGACTATCTGTTGTGACTATAGTGATGCATTGATTGCACCACACACACATTGGAGTTGCCAATGAGAATTGTGTAGTCAAGGAAAGGGTAATTTGAATTCATTCAGAGCTATTCTTCAGCAGGGATTGCACAATGGAGGTAGGTTAGCAGGTGGCAAGAAATTGGTGCATGGATTTGCAGATTTATTCTATGTTAGTGTGTGACGATTGATTGTAATGAGAGCTTGATGTACTAAGCTTTGTATGAGATTGTTACATGATCTCCATGATACATAATATATGATAGTTGGGGTTTTCAGCTTCAGGCTTTCTCGTTAAACAACTGTGTTATGTGCGATTGTTTTTATTTATTCTTCACATGTGTTTGTAGTTAATTTTATACAAAATATTAACAGTGGAATGATTCTGTATTTTGCAAGAATTTAAATATTGTGAGATCAGGGGATTCTGGATGTATGCATGCTTAGTTTATACTAATTTCTACAGTTTTAAAGTGGAATTCATCAAACCTGGAATTGTGAAAGGTGCATTCGTAAGGCCAAAAGGCATGAACACAAAATCATAATGACCTTCATGAGTTATGAATGTTTTTTTTGGAATGTATTCTGTCTTCATTCTAATTTGACGATATCTAGAATGAAGATCCAACTTGGTGAATTGAATTTCTCCATGTAATTCATCTAATAATTCATCAATGATAGGAATGGGAAATTTATCTTTAATATTGAGCTTATTGATCTCTTTATGATATGGATACATATGCCATGATATATCCTTCTTGTGCACCAATACTAATGGAGAAGAAAAATAACTTTGGATAGATTAAATTATACTTGCCTCTATACTTTCTGCAACCATACGTTCAATTTCACTCTTTCGAGCATAGGGATATCTATAAAGTCTGATGTTTGGCGGAACACTTCCTGGAATAAAGTGAATAGCATGATCGTGATCATGAATAGGTGGGAGACCTTTGGGAGTCTAAAATACCTTGGAATGATTTTCCAAGATTCTTTGGAGATTTGGAGAAAAAGATGATGTTACACCATTTTTTTGGTCATCTAACCCATTATCATTAGATGAACCCAAGTACACCATGTAAGACCAATTTTACCCTAAATAAAATTGCTTTCACCATATAAAATAACATTTTTCCATATTTCCTAGTCATATTTAACCCAAAACAAGGAAATTGATTAAATAAATAATTATTTATTTAATTATTTCCTAGGAATAAGTTATTCAAATCATTATTTAATAATATTCCTAGTTAAATTTGACTAAATCATTTGTAAATAATTAAATAAATCATTATTTATTTAATTATATTCCCACCATCTCCCTAAAATAATAAATAAATCATTTATTTATTTATTGTTTATAAATAAAGGAATTGACCCAAGTCAAAAGACCTTTTCCCTCCAACAAATATAATAAAATATTCCTAAAGAGTGATTCTAGAATTTGATTAATAATATTTTATTCATGCACCGAGTTCTAGAACACCCCAATATTTTGTTATAAATAGAAGGGTTTTCCCCATTCATTAGTCACCTTCATTGCATTAGATCACACTAGATCTACTCTTGGTCACCATTTTCCATTTTTGCTTTGTGAGCTCCCATTGAGTTCTATGTTTGTCTGGGTTTTCTACCACAATAAGATAGAGGAATTTTAGATCTGAAACACTGAGGACTTTCAAGAAACCATCCCATTGAGGAGAACCGGAAAACACCTTTCTTGTTTTCCTCTCAGGTGCCCCATTCTTTAATATAATATACCAGCCTAGATCCATCTTACTTTGGATCTATCATGCGCCGAGAGGGATCAAATCTCTCGAGGTGCAAACCTATTTTTTGAGTGAAAAACTTGAGGAAAGGTTTGCACCTCAAGATATTTGATCCCTCTCGGCGCATGATAGATCCAAAGTAAGATGGATCTAGGCTGGTTCCAGTTGGAGGCATCAACGTCACATTTTTCAGATTATTAAATTTTTTGTATATTTTTGATATGTAGATCATACTTTGAAATTTTAAAGATTAGAAATACAAATTCTAACAAATGTTATTAATATAAATATGTTTGGTGATCATAAAAATGAAATAATTAATATATTAAATAACAAATACACCTATCATAACATTCAAATGTGATATGAAGAATTTATCACCGAATTCTTTATGACAACAAAAACAACCTTCTCTCCTTTTCACGTGAATCCTGTGATGTCCGGCAATGAAAAATAACTCGCTCTGAAATCATAAACCATTTAAATATTTTTCTAGAACTATTGTACTAAAAATCATACATTTTCTCTCTTGCTCTTCGATATTAATAGGTTGAATTACTAAAACATAAAAATAAATGTACATTGTCAATCATTTTGCCTGCTTACATTGAAATTAATGCACAATGTTAATCCAATCACTTTAAAATTAATGTACCATCAATGTACATCTAATTACATCAAATCAGAAATCAACATCTACAATGAAATGGATGCATCTAATGCAGGTAATCAAATAGGATTAGAAATCAACATCTACACTGAAATTAATGTATCTAGTGCAAGTAAGCAAATAATATTAGAAACCAACATCACTGAAACCAATGCATCTAGTGAAATCAATCATATACAATTAGAAACCACCATCTATACTGAAATCGATGCATTTAGTGCAAGCAATCATATACAATTAGAAATCATGTACATTGAAATCAGTGCATCTAGTGGAAGTAGTCAAATATAATTAGAAATCAACATCCACACTGAAATTAATGCATCTAGTGCAAGGAATCAAATAGGATAAAAAATCGTCGTCTACACTGAAATCAATCCATTTATTGCGAGAAAACATATAGGATTAGCAATCATCTACATTGAAATCAATGCATATAGTGCAAGAAATTAAATATAATTATAAATAAACATATACACTAAAATCGATGCATCTAGTGCAAGCAATCAAAATGGATTAGAAATCTCCTACTCTCATCCCTTCTCTTCATATCTCATTCACTGTCTCTTTATCTCATCCGAAAACATACACACTCTCTCTCCATCTCTCCCTTGTCACTTAATCTCTCTCCCCACTTATCAATCTCTCTATATTTCTTCTTCCCTCCCTCTCTCCCCCTCTAAATCCATCTCTCTCTCTCTCTCTCTCTCTCTCCCTATATATATATATATATATATTCCCTCCAATTTTCTCTCTTCTCCCATCACTCTCTTCCTCTCTCTCAAGTCCTCTCTCTTGTCCTTCCTCTCTCTCCCTTTCTCTCTTACATTGCTCTCTCTCTTTCTCTCTCTCCAATCCTCTTTCTTGCTCTCTCTCTCTCTCTCAACATGTACACTAAAATCAATGCATATAGTGCAAGAAATCAAATAGGATTAGAAATCACCATCCACAATGAAATCAATCCATCTAGTGAAATAAATCGTCTTCCCTCTCTCCCCCCTCCAACTCCATCTCTCTTTCCCTTCCTCTCTCCATTCTCTCACATCCTCTCTCTCTTCCTTCCCCTTTCTCCCTTTCTCTCACATATCTCTCTCTCTCTTTCCCTCTCTCTCCCTCTCTTCACCCTCTCTTCACCCTCCAACTCTATCAATATATCCCTCCCTCTCTCCTTCTCCCCCCATTCCCTCCATCTCTCCTTTTTCTCTTTATCTCACCCAAAAACATACACACGCTCTCTCTATTTCTCCCTTTTCACTCCCTCTCTCTCTCCACTTCTTTCTCTCTATGTATTTATTCTTCCCTCCAACTCCATCTCTCTATCCTCCTATCTCCCTCCCTCTTTTCTCCTCTCTCTCTTCCTTCCTCTCTCTCTTCCTTCCTCTCCTACCTCCCTCTCTCTTCCCCCATCTCTCTCTTTTTCCTCTAATCCTCTCTCTTCCCCCATAACTCTCTCTCTCTCTCTCTCTCTCTCTCTCTCTCTGCCCTCCAATCCTCTCACTATCTCCATCCCTCTCTCCCCCCTCCCCCCCTCCATATTTATGTCTCCCTCTTCCTCACGTACCCTTTTCTACCTCTCTCACTCCTCTCCCTCTCTCTCTTCATTCCTACTCTCCCCTCTCCTTGTTTTATCCCCATCTCTCCCTTCTAACTCCCTTTATCTCTCCACCTCTATCACTCTATGTCTTTGTTCTTCCCTTCCAGATATATCTAGAGTTAATATATATCATGATACATTAATGTATATAATAATATAGAAAATTTAATATTGTATTAATCCAAAGTTATTAAATATAATAATATTAATATGAATATTAGATTTAATAATAATATTATTATTATTAATATTTTGATATTAATATTAGGGATAATAATGGTTTTTTTTGGCATTTCTATTTTCTAGGATAGTAATAATATGTCTTCTATCAATATTGCCTAAGACATAAAGTTATTAAATATAATAATATTAATATGAATATTAGATTTCATAATAATAATATTATTATTAATATTTTGATATTAATATTAGGGATAATAATGGTTTTTTTGGGCATTTCTATTTTCGAGGATAGTAATAATATGTCTTCTATCAATATTGCCTAAGACATAAATTAAAAGTAAATTGATGATAGAAATTGATAGTATATATGTCTATATATACCAAATATATCTTTAAATGGAGATTGAATATAACAGTATAAAGGTAAATAATTTACTTAATTTGATTAATTTAGTATTAAATTAAATTAACAGGGATTTACTTTTATAAGAAGTAAATAAATTAAATGCATTGATATAACAATAATAAGATGTCTATTAAATCTCTTAACTTAATATTGATAGTAATAATATGTATTTTATCAATATTATCAACATTGATATTAATATTAAATATAATAATTAATATGAATATAATATTAATTATTATTATAAATATAATATTGTTATTATAAATATAATATTGTTATTAAATATAATAATATTAATATGAATATTAGATTTAATAATAATATTATTATTATTAATATTTTGATATTAATATTAGGGATAATAATGGTTTTTTTGGGCATTTCTATTTTCTAGGATAGTAATAATATGTCTTCTATCAATATTGCCCAAGACATAAATTAAAAATAAATTGATGATAGAAATTGATAGTATATATGTCTATATATACCAAATATATCTTTAAATGGAGATTGAATATAACAGTATAAAGGTAAATAATTTACTTAATCTGATTAATTTAGTATTAAATTAAATTAATAGGAATTTACTTTTATAAGAAGTAAATTTACTTTTACATATGGAGAGTCAATCTCCTGGAATAAATAATTCACGGCATCAATATTTTCTGAATCATCCAACTATTATAACAATTATCAGAGTCCTATAATGTTTTTTGAATGAGTAGTAGTCACTATTTGCTACGTGTAACTTCTTTCACAACCGGGGAAAAATATTGCTGGCCACTTCGACCGCTCGTCACGGATTGATGTTCTGTCAACTCACAAGTTGAAGCCGTATCCAAAAGCTGAACTCGCTGAAAGTGGGAAAGCATTCGCATTTCCAGAAAGTGGAATTTGCTACGGGTTGCGTGTAACGTTTTAATTGAAGTTTGCAGTCAAATTCAAACAACAGGATCCCCTTTTCACATAAATTTTTATCATGATCGTTTGACATCTGTAACAATATATTCTTGACAAAAAGTTTTGTTGGAGGTAAGATCTGCAAAATATTATATTTTGCAACGCTAAGCAGACATTAAAGATCTTGGTGAGGTGAAAAGTTTTTTAAAAGAGCTCCCAGGTTCGAAGGGATGGAAACTGTTAAATTGTTCGTGAGTTTAAGATTCCAAATAAATTAATCTGATCACCCTTTAAAGAGTTTCTAAACATTTATGAAGCAAAACAGGAGAGGCAACGGATCGTGGAATGGGGCCAGATGGTTTCGAGAAAAGAATTCATCCAGCCTACATTGTATATAGATCGGGAGCTTCAGTTCGAACCGCATTATATCATAGATAGGCTTTAAAATCCAGCTCGAACCGTATTAAATCATATCTTTTGTTTATTTATACGATTATTAAAATTTATTTGTTAACCCGACACGATTGTTATTTTTTATTTTTTATTTTAATTTGAAATTTAAGCCGACATTGAAGTAAGCCGACATTGAGGACGTGACATACCCGACATCGGGGTCATATGGGGCTGTAGATGCGCCTCTCGGCGCAAAAATTCATTTAAATACATTGTTCTTGTCTTGTCTATTGGATACATGGAGCCATATTATATTTTATCTGCTTAATGTATTTTATGCTTAGATCTGAATTTGTGCAGCAGACTTAAAGATATTTTGCAGCCATAATCGATGTTAGGGCTATTTGTTATGCGTAGCTAAAGTGATCTTTTATGACGAAAGATTCATACTAACAATTGGCGACTCCACACGGGTTTTCTTTTGCGACCGATGTCGTTTTATATATTCCTGCATATCCAGCTGTTTCAGACCCTAGGGTTTCTCTTCCACTTTCTATTTTTCCTATTTTTATGGTGCTTTCGACCTCTAAAACCCTCAAACAATCAAATTTTTAACTTCCGTGTGTTTCTGGCCTTATTATGCAGGTGACAGACATCAGCCGTAGTTGAGACAACAAATTTTTCTGAAATCTGCTGCCGAGAGAGCCGGATCTGCAGGTCGCACTTATCAGCCCAAAAAGTGTGACTTGAGCCTGAGGACGCACTTTTTTGCCCCAAACCTGCGACCTGGACTAAAAACAGGTCAGAACCTGCGACCTGCACCTTTTCTGCAAATTTTCCAACACTTTTTCTGGGTTTGTCTGAAGCTTCTGTCAGGGTTTTCCAGCCTCTGTCTCTGCCTGTTTAGACCTATTTCTAATCTGCTTCACTCAACTAAGTGGGAATCTTTCCCCTTAGGGCTCTAGTACCCTCCAATTTTTGTGGGAGAGTCTTTACTATTTCAGAAGTCTGAATTTCCAGAGCTTCAGCCTTATTTCTCTCAGATATGATCCCTCATTTTTAGATCCCTTTAGATCAGCTCTTATCCCTTTCAAATCCCCTCATATAGTTTTGTTTGGGTTCATTTCTCGAGCTGCCTCCTTGTCCCCTCTATTTTTAGTTGATCTCCTCCTTTTTAACAACAACCTTGCCTCTGCCTCTTTGTTGTTCTCTGCACCTCTTTTCAGCAGATTTCTCCTTTAGATCCTAGTCCCTCCTGACATTAGATCTATTGGCCCCCTTTTCGTGTGCTTGGCTTAGTTTTTTCCCTCTTATAGACTAGTTTTGAGAGACCCACCTTCTTGGGTTAAATTGATGCATTGATTAGGTGTTAATTTTATGTTCTTTCAGTCTTATTTACTGCAGATTTATTTTCAGTTACGCAACACACTTTTCTTTTGCTCTCAAAACGTCTGGGTTTAAAAAATTAAAATTCACGCACGCCACACACTGACCCTAAGTGAATAAGTGTCTGGTTAACACTGCCTGGAAAATACTTTAAAATTAATTTTCACTGCACCTCTCTGCCCTTGACCTCACTTGATTTTGTCCCTCCCTGCCCTTGTCGATTTTTCTTCTTCCCGTCATCATTGCGCCCCCACGGCGCCTCTCCTGGAGACTTCTTGGCCTTCACCCTCAGTTTCCGGTTGGTCGACTTCCTCCTTCCCGTCGTCATCGAGTAAGTCCTCCCCCGAGTCCACACTCCAACTCTTCCTCTGAATGTTCGGGTTCTCCCCCTACTCCTGGTACTCCCCCTGTCAATTTCACCATGTCTACTTCAGGGCCTACTACCAGCAGCAACCCCAGTACTACTGTTGGGTCTGTTTCCAGTGGAACCACTTTGGGACCTACCTCGACTGCCCCATTACTCCCTTATATGGCCGACCTTAGTCTCCCCAATTTCAATCAGCTGATCAATGACCCTATCCGCCACAATGTTGGTTGGCCTGCTATGCCAACCAAGCTCCCCTCTGACATTCCCAAGTTCGAAGGCCTTGCTAGTGAATATCCCTGCAACCATATCAGATCTTTTCACATGTGGTGTTCCCCCAATTCCATCACTGATGAATCCATTCGTCTTCGATTGTTCCAACGCACACTCACCGGCAAAGCTTCTAAATGGTATGTTGATCAAGCCACCTCTTCCCATACCACCTTTGCGACCATTTCCCAAGCCTTTTTATCTTATTTCCAACTCACTCTTTGATACGACATTGGTACTGAACTCTTAACCTATTTTCATCAATCCTCTTCAACCCGCCTTTCCGCTCATGTCCAGGAATGGCGATAAAGACGGAGCCTATGTCGCGCCCCCCCCTTTTAAGATCGGGTTTATATGGACTGGTTCCTTCGCTCTCTCTTACCTCCCATTGGCAAAGATGTCTCATACCATTTTCCCCAAACCAAAGAAGTCGCCCTCCAAATAGCCTTGAAATATGACCTTATCTATGCCCAATCTGGTTATGTTTATACCGTCCTTCCTGACCTCCCCAAGCCTGGTGGCCCTAATGCCTCGGGGGCATCTCACTCTGCCGACGGTATCATTAGAGCCCTATCACATACCTTTTCCCAACCTCTTCCGGGCTATGGTTTCCCTCCAGGAGGGGCCAGCCCCTCCGGCACTTTTTTTCCTCCAGGTAGCATGTATCTAGGATACGGCATGCCTCCTCCTTTTGCCCACCCTCCTACTTACCTCAATGCTGCCCATCCTACCCCTTATCCGTATCCACAACCTGGTGTCCCAGCTCCTCCAGCATTTCGATCTCCCACTCCTTTGCCTTCTCCACCCCCACAATCACACTTACTACCCCCTCTCGGGCAAGTATTTGCACAACAGGGGACAACTAATTTTCTTCCTTCTCAAAGAAAGAGAAAAGGCAATCAATTCGCTTCTGGTAATCGTGGATTCAATCCTTCCAGTATTGAATCTACCACTAGCAACAAGCCATAGGTCTCTCAGCCTAATCTGGACAGGTCGCTTCGCACCAATAAGCCCTGTTCGTGTTGCAGTGTTTACGGTCACTACACTCATGATTGTCCTTTATTACCACAAATGCAACAAATGTGGGAGTCTCAGGCCACCGTGCGGGGACAACACTCCTCCCATACTATCCCTCCCACCCCAGCTACTTCTCAACCCGCCGTGTTTACCGATCCTTTCCCTCAACAAGGATTCGTGGCCACTCAGCCACCTCATGCCTCGGTAACCACCAAACCTTCCCCTTCTGGTTCCTCTGACTACCAGATTCTCATGATGGCCTCTGACCCACCCCTCACCGTCGACCTTAACCTTCAAACTTGGTCCTGTTAGTATTCCACACCTCCCGTTCCATTTGTCTCCGAGTCTCCATCTTCAGGTCCTACCAAGCCTCTATCGACACCTAATGGTCCCTTGCACCTTCCTCCACCCAAAGCTGAGGTTCATCCCAAGACTCCTAAGGGACCATTATGCTGAAATACTGCCTCTGGTTGGGCAACCCATTCATACAACATAGTAGATGATCTGGCCCAATCTCATGCCGCCATTTCAACACTAGAACTCCTCCAGTCGTGTCCTTCTCAAAAGAAGGCTCTAATATCTGCCGAGGGTGCTGTAGATCCTGCTGATGACCAGTTGATTGTTTTCGACACCCATCAGTCAGACCATCCCCCTCTGCCTTCTTCGGTTTCTTTCCAAATCCCAGTCACAATCCGCAATGCCAATGTCGCTCGGTGTATTATTGATGAGGGGGCATCTACCTGTGTAATGCCCGCTTCGGTTTGGAAACAACTCGGATCCCCTAAGCTGGTCCCTTCCATAATCACCCTTCATGCGTGGGATGGCCATGCCTCCCAGCCCATTGGCGTATTCCGTAATTGTCCCATCACCCTTGCAAGAAAGATTGTTTGTGTCGACGTTGAAGTTATCGACGCCCCTCTTGACTACAACATTCTCTTGGGGCGTAGTTACAGATGCCATGTTTGCCGTCCCATCTGCAGTCCACCGCAAGATGTTCTTCTCTCATAATGGCAAGATTGTCACCATTGACCAGTTGACCTACCATGAACCAAAATCTCAGACCTCCCCTGAGTACACCATCTCTACTGTCACCAATAAACAAACTGTTGATTCTTTGACCATTGTTTCCCCTGACGTCTACAAAGACTCCTCTTTGCTTGGAACTTTTCTTGGTCCTCCCCCTCCTCCTGTCTCTGACCCCAGTTTAGTGAATTTTTGCATGATGCAATCATCTTAGGCTAGCCTTCCACAGCCTGCTCCGGCTAGTCAGCACCCTCCATCTTGCCCACCGCAACCCGCTCCTAGCCCTTCGCTTCAGTCGACCGAACCTTTTTCACCTCAACCTTCCCACCCACCTCACACTCAGGAACCTTCCTACCCTCCTGAGTCGGTTCCCTCAGATCTTCACCATATGGGAGCTGTCCCTCTTGGTCATTAACCTGCTAGTCAAATACCTTTCCTTGGTCTCCCCCCCAACATCTATTCGGTCCCCGTCATGGCCACCCTTTCCCTCCCTAATTTAACCTTGGGAATTCCAGTATGGTATCTTACCCCTCCAGTTGAGACCCCACTGGGCCACCCCAAACCATACATTGTTGTGACACCAGTGCAACCGATTCCCTTCGCTCCTTCCACTGCTACAGTGCCCCTAGCTCCTCCGCAGGACCCTCCTCATGCTGCGACAACTACAGGAAAGAAAAGAAAAAATCGAAAGGGGGCATCCAAAGACAAGGCCACCACACCCGACCCTACCCCTCCCCCACCCGCCAAGCGTTGTGCCTTGTGTGATGGTATCGACCATCCCACCCATACTTGTCCTGAGTTGCCCCGTATCCAACCCATGGTAAAAGTCGCATTCCCTGAATCTACAGTCCATGAAACCTCTATTTCTTCCTCATCCACAGCCAATAACCCAAAGACTCTTCGCACCAACAAACCCTGTGCTCTGTGTGGCGTCCATAGCCATTACTCTCACCATTTTCCTCACCTCACACATTACCAAGCCTCTTTAGAGGTCATTCGCGAGTACGAAGTTGAACAAAACCAATCCGCCTCTCCCATCCTTGCTCAATATGCGTCAGGCCTACTCGAGGATCCCCCTGCTACCATTGACATTCCTCCCCCTGATGTTGAAATGTCAGAATCTGCTGCTCCCCTCCTATACCTATCATCATCCACATGACCATCGAAGTACATTCCCTTTGAATCCACCCTAGCTGTTCTGCTTGATCCTCCTTCAGACACTTTCTCGGGTTCTTCATGTTTTGACCATCTTTTTACTTGTTCTTTCATCATTCCCCGTGATGACTCGTATCTGCGCCTCTCTTCCCATACTGATGATTTAGGTAGCTTTGAAGCGTCGTGTGGTCTCCTTGACCCTTCCATTCCTTCTCATAATCATGATCATACCCTCCGTATCTTCGATGTTCTTCGCAGCCTGAGTTCCCGCTCTTCATCACATAGTTCTCATTCATCCCCCTCTCGTCGATTTATGAGTCCTAGACCTCCTACCCAGACTGCTCCCTCCCATAGCCGTCAGTGGATGTCTATCTTCTACTCACGCTGCCATCCTTTTTCTTATCCCTCCCATTTCTTGTCTTGCGACACTATTACATCGGCCCTCTCCTCCACCCATTATATTAGCTATGCCAATGGGGCAAGTTGCTATTCCCAGAATCTCGCTTCGGCAGCATGGGTCATCTTTACCCCCTTGCATACCCTGGTTCTTGCAAATGGGATCTGCATTGGTAATGCCACCAATAATCAGGCTGAATATGATGTAGTCCGTGGCCTCTTAGCCGATGCCCTCTTTCATCATATCCTCCATCTGCATGTTCATTTATATTCCCTACTTCTTGTCTTACAACTTAATGGTGTCTATCATGTGCATAACCCTATCCTGTTTAGACAATATTTACGAGTGAAACTTTTGATACGTGAATTTAGATTTATTACTTTCACCCATATCCCTCGACGTCAAAATCACTACGTAGACCAAATCGCAAATCATGTTCTAGACTGGCATTTATCACATATAAGACAATAACATTTCACATCATCAACAAAATGTACATCAATCATATATATCATATAACATGTGTTTTTAGAGTCCATCTGCTCTGAAACATATGACATGCCCATAGCATGGTACAAAAAACAAAACTACAAAAATGGGGGGCACCACTTGCCCTACATCTAATCACTCTCTGGAGGATCCCGAGCCAACGTCTCTGCTCCCACAGCTCGTAGATCATGCACAGTCTGACTGGCCATCGCCATGCGTCGCATGATACCTCGCCATTCCGAGGGTATCCCAATACATAACTCTATGTACTGGTCGTCTAAATCCTGCCAACCACGCTCTGACACACCAGTCAACAGCCCCTCACATCTACGATGGATGTCCTCCAATAGAGCGGCCATATCCTCGTTCTGTGCTGTCCCTGATCCACTGGCACCTGTAGCTCCTGCTTCTGTAGGTCGTCCCATATATCCAGCCAGTTTTACCGGAGCTATATCTGCATTCCAAAAAATATAAAGATTAGTACCATGAATACTAGTCACAAACTCTAAAATGCACATAACAGATTAGTAGCTTTTCACTTACCATCGGGCCCCCACACTCGACTAGGCGGAAGCGGCAAGTCTGGATCTCCCCAATAACTCATCCCACTATAGGGATAGTCGTCTATGTATAGTGGCATCTGCTCCCAATGGGCGAAGAACTCTGGTCGGAACACCCGTCCGACTGCCCCTCCTCCTCCTCTACATAGTAATTGTCTCCACCGCCACATCTGGGGCTCTCTCAAACCTCCATCAGGTAACTGTATACGTGGTCGCAAGGTCAGGATCTTCTCAAAGAAGAAAGAGCACAAAACCATCCCATAGGCACAATCATGATTCACTTGCCGCTTGCATAGCGACAGATGTCGTTTCACTGACACCAACATCATCTGGGCCCACCCATAGTAGGTCCCCCCCAACACACTCTCTACAATCATCATCTGCCCTCCAGTGATGTGATGAAACACCTGGCTGCCAAAGATCCGCAACACTGCTGCGGCCATTGCCTGGGTCTCCAAACTCTCTAGATCCCCAATGGAAATCCGAGTCCCTTTGACTCGGACACCTGGTCGATAATGTCGATCAACAAAATCCATGATGTTACGCCCTCGTGGTAACATTGGCTGCGTATTTCCCACCATCCCTAATGGTGGGAGACCAGTCAAGAAATATATATCCTGGACCGTCAGCTCGATCCTGTGCCCCTGCACTATAAACGCCTCATGATTTGGATCCCAATAAATGATAATCCGAGCCAACAAGGGCTCTCTAGTCCACATCAAAGGGTTCTCCAAAAATTTTAGAACCCCATACCGAGCCAGTGCACGACGGACACCCTGATCCGCTTGGATTTCCGTCCGTAATGTCCCTAAGTCTCTCTCTCTCCACTTGATCCGTATATCTGCCATATCTACACAAAACCATCATTTTTTTTAGTCTACAGATCAACAAAACTACATTAACCTACATCAAAACTGAATCTCAGCCCACAACAGCACTGAAACTTCCCACATCTACCGGGTCGCACTTTTTGGGAAAATCCTGGGCCAGGTCACACTTTTCAGGCCAAAACCTGCATCCCAGGTCGCAGCTTTTGCCCCAAAAAGTGCGACCTGACCGTAATGAAGAAGTAGGGACAGTCACTGAGATTTAAAAGCCTAATCTGAAATTTGAAACCATTAAAAACGAAGAGTATGATTAGGCCTCTTACCTGCCATTGACGGATCACGATTCCAACGGTCGGTTTGTCCACTACGATCGCCGCAAGATTTAGGGCCTTATCTCCTCTCCACATTCACCACAGCTACACAAGAAAATGAATGCTTTTGGAGGGAAAATGTCTTATTAGAAGAAAACCCCTGTTTTTTCTTTCGCCTGCTATGACCAAACCGTAGCCCCGTTTGACACACCGTCTGCACCATTAGAAAGCTCTCACCAAGCACTCAAATGGGTATTTGTCAGTTTTCCATGTTTTTATACTTCACCAGGACACATTTTGTCCATGAAGGGTCTATTAACCTCTTCTCAAAATTGAAATTCTTCACTCACGACACTTGTACTTGGGGCACCACTTTTCCTCCTTAATCGTCTTCGTTCGTGTTGATTTTCATCATGAGCTAACCTATTGTACTCATGATTTTATGGTCCCCCATTGGACCCTTACTATGAGGCAGCACCATCGAGTCGCCCTTGTTTAGAGCATCCGAGTCACATCACCCTCACATTCATGGAGTCCATTCCGAGTCCCTTTATACCCTGCTATCATCCTCCATCCTTTCTTGCTTGATCCCTCTCTCGTGTCACACATTATGGCCTTCAGTACCCTTGTCCCCTATCCCTCCTAATATTGTGTCAGTCGCTGCCAAGCCATTCATGCCCTTTATGCTCTAACAAGGGAAGTCGTCCAACCGCTCCTCCGTATCCCCCATTCCATAATCATCATTAGTGTCTATTTTTTCATCGCTCTATTATTTTCCCTCGTGCCTTAGTTTGGGTTCCCTTATTGCCTCACCTATGGCGGACCTACTTCTGTTGACATCAACTCATTTAATCCAGAAGCCAGGTCTAGGGGACAGTGTACCTTGGTTCGAGCTCTTATCAGCATGATCGTGATCTATACACTTGATGGTCCAGTGATGCAGCAACAGCTATTGGTGATTCCCGGGCATGTGTGAGATGTCTCAACCCTCATGAGGGGGTGGCCCTGAAGGTAGCCCCCCACATGCCCAGATGACTTCTTCATTTCCACCCTTGATGCAGCTCCTCTTATTTGATGATATTGGCCTCAACCGCTTGCAGCGCCTCTTCGATTTGCATGTATCAGTCAGATTTTGTGAGCCCTTCCCCGTGTGTAGGGGAATTTGGGTATATTTGTATCTCATGTACTAAAATCTTCTTCTATAAGTCCTGAAGGTTATTCCAGGCATCACATGTATGTGGGATTCATCATTTTTATCTGGCTCATGTTTAGGCCAGTACATGCTTCATTATTGCGTTCCGTGGTTTTCTGCGCGCCTTATTCTTTGTACTATTGTATCGGCAGGCATAGGTATGCCTCCCCCGCCGCCTTTAACACTGGTACTACTTCATCACCTAGAGACTTGTTGCACCTGTAAGTCTCGTCTCCTCCGGGTCTAGTCCTTTAGCACATTAGACTACCTTACATTCCTCTCTCTCACTTCCCTCTTGATGCATAGTGATTGAGTTCTTACAACGTACTTCGGTCATACGATTTGCTCCTAACACTCGTACGTTGGGGGGCAATCTGTTACACCATTTTTTTGGTCATATAACCCATTATCATTAGATGAACCCAAGTACACCATGTAAGACCAATTTTACCCTAAGTAAAATTGCTTTCACCATATAAAATAACATTTTTTTATATTTCCTAGTCATATTTAACCCAAAACAAGGAAATTGATTAAATAAATCATTATTTATTTAATTATTTCCTAGGAATAAGTTATTCAAATCATTATTTAATAATATTCCTAGTTAAATTTGACTAAATCATTTGTAAATAATTAAATAAATCATTATTTATTTAATTATATTCCCACCATCTCCCTAAAATAATAAATAAATCATTTATTTATTTATTTTTTATAAATAAAGGAATTGACCCAAGTCAAAAGACCTTTTCCCTCCAACAAATATAATAAAATATTCCTAAGTGGTGATTCTATAATTTGATTAATAATATTTTATTCATGCACCGAGTTCTAGAACACCCCAATATTTTGTTATAAATAGAAGGGTTTTCCCCATTCATTAGTCACCTTCATTGCATTAGATCACACTAGATCTACTCTTGGTCACCATTTTCCATTTTTTCTTTGTGAGCTCCCATTGAGTTCTATGTTTGTCTAGGTTTTCTACCACAATAAGAGAGAGGAATTTTAGATTTGAAACAATGAGGACTTTCAAGAACCCATCCCATTGAGGAGAACTGGGAAACACCTTTCTTGTTTTCCTCTCAGGTGCCCCATTCTTTAATATAATATAAAATTCTTTTAAATACATTTTTCTTGTCTTGTCTATTGGATACATGGAGACATATTATATTTTACTTGCTTAATGTATTTTATGCTTAGATCTGAATTTGTGCAGCAGACTTAAAAATATTTTGCAGCCATAATCGATGTTAGGGCTATTTGTTATGCATAGCTAAAGTGATCTTTTACGATGAAAGATTCATACTAACAGATGATTTCGATATTCAAACATCGAGTGAGCATAATTGTTCAATTACACCTTGTTTTCATTTCTTTAATTTTTTTTTTCATGCCATTAGAGCTAATTATCTTCCATGGTTTCCTCGTGATACCCCTTAATTCAATTCCTTTCCTTCCTGGAAAAGTTCTTGAAAATTAAAATCTATCATCCCCAAAGATTGTAACCATTGGACTCCTAATACAACATCAACACCAACCATTGGAATGGAAATCATTAGACTATTACAATCTTCCTTGAGAAATTTATAGTTCCTCCATTTGCAACCATCACTTGACACTTTGGTGTTGGATATAGAAATAAATTCCATTCCTTGGCTATCTTACAATGAATAAAATTATGGGTACTATGAGAGTCGATCAACACTATTTCCTTTTTCTTCTTGATATATCCTTCTATCTTGAGAGTTTGTGGAGTCGTAATTATCACCAAGGTATTACAAGATATTTCGAGATTCATTTATTCTTTCGCTGGGGTTGGTTCCTGGTTTATATCCCCTTCTTTTGATGTTTCTTGTTCCTTTTCTTCATGCTCTTCACAATCTATGTAAAATAATTTCTTCCTAGCACACTTATGATCATTAATGTATTTTCTATCACATCTATAATACTTTTTTTTTCTCTCTTTTCCTCCAGTTGTTGTGGTTTCAACCTTCTAGGTTGTGGGAGGCTAGTAGCAGAAACACTTCCATATTTATAGTTGTGAGTGATAAACCTCTTTGTTTCCATAATTTTTCTTTCAATTTTTCTTGCCACCTTGAATGGATTTTCCAATGAATTAGGTTCCCAAAGGAGAACCTCATGTTGGATGTGATCCTTTAAAGTCCCTATGAAGACATCAATCATATGCTCCTCTAGAATATTATTTACCTAGATATTCAATCTTTGGAAGACCTCAATGTGCTTTGCCATTGCACCCTTTTATTTAATATTTATCAATTGGATAAAGAAGGTATTTCTATTTGTATCCTTAAAATGTGATATCAATTCCTCCATAAAAATTTTCCAAGTGACAATTGATTTATGAGAAAAAAATCCATTGATACCACACTAATTGATTGGGTTCTGAATATAAAGATGCAATGTTTACCTTTTGTGTATGTGGCACATCATGTAGATCAAATAATCGCTCCATTTGTAATATCCATGTTACCGAATCCTTGCCATCAAAATTCCTCATATCGATATTTGGAATGTGGTGGGTCTTAGACCAAACATTGGAGTCTCTAAAATCATAATTCATATTCCTTTTGTCCTTATCATTATTTTCATGGAGTACCTTGTCACCACTAGGAATCATTTCTTGTAACAACCTTGTCAACCCTTCCAACTTGACATTCATTGCATCCATGTCTACTTTAAAAACTCTCATGTTTGCTTCTAAAATATTCTTTAAACCTTCCATGTTTTCTTTTAAACCATCCAATTCATTTTTTGTTTCTCTTTGTGAGAGTGAAATGTTTTGTTCTTGGTCCCAAAATTTGGATACATCATGTTTCATTTCTTCCTCCTCTTCATGCGTCATAGTTGTTAGTACCTTATAATCTATAGTATCAAAGGTGAATGATTATTTTTCTCAGATCTTTGATATTGTCAATGATGTTCAACAATTTTCATTCATTTCCAATAAAGAAACTGCTATCAAAAAGGGTAAAGCATTCTTCTTATAAGGTTTGAAAACCCCATTATGGGATAAGGGTGCTCATGAAGTCACTGTAAAAACCTTTAGACTTATCCTAATTCCATCTACCGTAGAAGCCAATTAAGCCTAAATCCATAATTTTAGCGCTTAGAAAACCTTTTTAACCTTAAGAATTGAAACCTCACTCCACCATCATATTACATTATGGACCTCACCTCCTTGCATTTTGGTATATCGCATTCAGACCCCACCATACATCTCGTGTCACCATCCAATCATACCTCGACAGCGATTTATCCCTAACCCCGCCGTTACATCCCACGTCATTCCACCATAAAATCCCCACACCTTTCCGTCGTCTCTGCCCCACATTTCTCACCCCCCTCGACCTTCAAACTTTAACCATGTGGTTGCGGGGGGGGGTACGAAATGGGTGGTATATATTACCGCCATTCCCGCTACGTGGAAAACCCATGCTACTTCGCACCCCCCGCTCCAATACCTCCTACCACTACATGACCCACCTGAAATATGTTTTTCCTCCATTCTGATACCACTTCTGCCATCACGACTCCCGCCATCACTACGTCATGACGTTCATTGCCGTCGCTACTCCATTGTGCTGCGTCCACCTGTAGAATCCCACCTCTGCTGCTCCACATCAACCCACATCCATCCACCAATTCACTGCTACCTTGACTCCCGCTAGTGCAATTGCTCTGCGTAGCATCATCCCCATCCCAAGGTTATTGAAGAATTTCTGTGTGTTCCAAAAGGGACAGTGGATTTTTGGACTATGTTATAAGTTACCATTTATTAATGGAATTAAGTTTTCTATTTTAAACTCCATTGAAACAATAATTGATGCAGTAAAGGCAGAGACAGTCTAACAAAAAGGGGCCATTATTATAGCTAATGCAGACCACCAACTCACTCTTCTCAACAACTGTTCTTTCACCAAAGAGAGCCAGATGTCAATATTTTTTTTTCACTACCTCTTTAGCATCACAGTAGCCAGATTATGATTTATCTGCAATCAATAATATACTGCTCAAGTAAATTCAGCCACCGTCTTGGTCAGATCTATCTTATCACCGCATGCATGGTTCCACTTGTCCGATTTTAGCTTGAAAGTAATTAATGACAATATTTGTAGTAGAAAAAGTAACCAAATTAAGTTTTAGATAAATACTATATGAATTTTCAGTATTACAGGGGTCCAGAAGGGGAAAAACCATTGTAATAGGCCCATATAGTTGTAAACACTGCTTGTGGATGAATGAAAGGACAATGTTGTTTCCTGATTCTTGTGTTATGTTTTTATGGTGATGTATTTCTTCGTGTTATCTGATTTCATTTATTTAGTAATTTCTATATCTCTTTACTGTGGATAAAAAAAAATTGTTTAGGATTTTTCATCAGGCACCCTATTCAGTCCTTAAGTAGTATCTATGTTTTCCTCTAAAATCTGATTGCAGAATTCAGAGAAGGTCTTCTCTGTATTCACTTTGAACCTTAATATTTTCTCCTTTTCCATTTCATAAGTAGTAAAGATACATTGAAATTGCTAGATTTCCTGGTCTCACATGATCTCAGTTATTCATCCATTTAAATCCGTTTACACCTGTTTGACTCCATAGCCCAATGGACCTCTTCTGCTGTCTCAACCACAAATTTTCAAACAAGCCCATTTGCACTAATAACTAGCCTAAAATTCCCAATCAACAAAGCCATATATTACAGAGAGATCCCTCTTTGGGTCTATGAGGGCTAGATCCTAGGCCCAAAGCAATTTTTATGTTGGCCCTCTGGGATTCTGTCTTCAACCTTCAGAATTATGGGGTGCTAAAATAGTGGTGACCATATTGGAGACGAGCTTATTTTCCTTAGTAACTCTTATCAAGTTCATTTATTACTTTTTATGGTAAACAAAAGTCAAACACCAGAAGGCTGTTCCATTCAACCAACGACTCCATTGGCAGAAAAATCCAGAAATAGAGATTCACTGGCGACTCTACAAGATCAAGATGGGATCAATTTCAAGGAGATATGCTCCAATGAATAGAGAATGTATTCCAGGCTTCCCAAACAAAATTCCTCAGGTAAATTGGCAAAGAAATCTTCCTATTTTTCAAGATGAGAATTTTGATGATGCTTTATTAAATCTCATTAAATTTCATATACATTCATGGAAGTTGATGTTCATGGAAAAATTAGAAGGGAAAGTGAGGGAATGGTATGAAGGTTTAAACACTGGTAGTTTTTTTTCTTTAAAATATTTCCACATAGTGTTTTATGAGAATTATAAAGAATATTGTCCATCTTTTTCATTAGGCAAAAATTGTTGTGATCAGTTTGAGGATTTCATACAATACCTTGAAAATATTGATGACGATATAGGAGATATGCATGATGAGGATCTCTTAGAAGCACTTTATGGATTTCACTCTCAAGTTAATTGTCACGATGAGCAAGAGGAGTTAGTTGAAGATGAAATCAATCAAGAAATGAGAGTAGATCCACAAGATATCTCTTCAGAGACAAATGATAATTCATCTTCTCTTTTGTATAAAGCTAAAGAAGACATTCAATATCATGATCAATCTGCACAAGAGAAAGAAAACAATTTTTGTTCAATCCAAATAAAACAAAGATTGCATCCTCCCTTAACTGAAGAAAAAATTAATCATATTATAAGTATGCAGCCAGCCTCTCAATCTTTATGTAATAAGGAAATTAATTCTATTTGTTCTACTGCTGATTTATGTATTGAAGGCATTCCTCATGAAGGAAAAAATGTAGAATAGATTGATGTTGATGTTGTTTTACAATCAGAAGAAGGCTTGTTGGTAGAAAGTACTTATGTTCATCAAAATGATGGCCTTCAAATAGAATTTAGCAATCTTAGTCAAGATATATCAGGCTTGCTAGAGGAAAGCATAATGGTATACCATGAAGATGCCATATCATATGACCATGAAGAATGTGTAGATATTCTCTCTGAGAATGATCTTGAGCATAACAAATTGGCACAAGGAGTAGTCCTAGATAAATATTTTTATTTGAATCCTCAGGACTAGGTATTGTTCCAAGATCCTTTTGTTGGCCTCTTAAATAATCTGAAGAAGGAGTATGCTATGCCATGAATGGTTTGCTGTAAAGTTCAAGGAAAAAGTTGAACACTTTTGTTCAAAAATAGTTAAGATGGGATTGGTCATTTTGTGTTTTTAGCCTGCTAAAAAAAGTGAGCAAGAATCATTCATGTAGTCATCTGCTTGACTGGTTACATTGGAAATCCATTTATTATTTGATGGGATAATTCATGATCAGACAAGAGTAGGTAGGTGTGCAAATAAGATAAACACTCTGAGCATATTTTTAGTTTTAGTTTAAGATTTCTCTTAGTTTTCAGATTAAGTGTGTTTCGGACTTTAGTTGCACAAATTTCAGATTTCAGCTTGAAGAATTTCAGCCCCAGAGGTTGTGTAGCAGATCAAATTGCAGATTTGGGATTAGCCCAATGGTCCAGTCCACTAGTATACAGTGTTATTGACACCTCCTGAAGGAGCTACCCTTCCCAGCTGGAGCCACTGTTAGTACCCTATAATCTATAATATCACAAGGTGACTGATTAATTTTTTGAGACCTTTCATATTGTCAATGATGTTTAATGGTTGTCATTCATTTACAATAAAAAAATTGTTGTAAAAAAGGGTAAAGAATGCTTATTATAAGGTTTGAAAACACCATTATGGGATAATGGTGCTCATGAAGTCACTGTAAAAACCTTTAGACTTATCCTAATTACATCTACTGTACAAGAAAATTAAGCCTAAATCCATAAGTTTAGCGCTTAGAAAACCTTTTTAACATTAAGACCTGAAACCTCACTGCACCATCATATTACATTGTGGACCCCGCCTCCTTACATTTTAGCATATTGCATTCAGACCCCACCATACATCTCGGGTCACCATCCACTCATACCCCGACAGTCATTTATCCCCGACCCCGCCGTTACATCCCATGTCATTGTTGGCAATATGATGCAGAGTGTTGTCCTTGATGGCAACCTACTTGATGAAGTTGTCCTTGATGGAAACTAATTTTTCCTATTTGTTAATGATGTAAATCTGATGTATCTACAGAGCAGTTCAGATGCAATAGAGAAAGGAATTCTTGTAAGGGCCAGAGCAATGATGAAAATGGTATGTCACAAAGCATACATGGGTTTGTAAAGGCGAAGTAGCGTATGTACGCAGAAAAGTATGTGCCAAGTAGCGTATGCCATTGGCGCTCTAAATTTATAAAACCAAGGGAATTTACCATGGTATTGGCCCACTGTATTGAGCGTTGATTTATCTATTTGATCTCGTCCAGGAATACCATCAACGGTTGAGTTGTTTTGACTCATGGTATTGACAAAGGCTAAATCTATATAAGGAGAAGAAGATCATAGTGCAAGTGTGTGCATAGGTCTGGGTGTTTATGAATACTTCACTTTGAATTCTATCTGCATGGAATGGGAAACAATTTATTGATTGATCTGAATTAATAATGCACCTATGAAGAAAATGATGAAGAGGGATCTCTAGATCTGTTTATGGAATGTTTAGATCTGTGATCTGACGAATCTTTGCTGAAGTAAAGGATGAGATCTGAAATTTTTATCTGATTTGAAGAGCTGCACAGTCCTGAAAAGTTCCTGATCTATACGCAGGTTCATTTCATGAAAAGCGCGTGTATACGCGGGTCCGATTAAAGAAAAGCGCGTATGGCAGTTAGGGTTTCTGAAGAATGAAATGCACTGAAGTATACGCAGGTTTGTCTTTATGAAAGCACGTATGTACGCATGTTCAGTGAAGTAAAAGAGCGTATGGTATCTAGGGTTTGCTGAAGTATGTGGAATGAATTGTCTGATCTGTTTTGTTGTCTTACTGCTATCTGTCAATGATGTATTCATACAGATATGGGTTGTTTGAATGTTTATTACGCTGTTGATTAAAGATTAAGTTGTTGGTTGATTGGTTGATGATTCAATGAATGAATTGATGGGGTTATAAGTTTCAGTTTGATGAATGTTGAACTTAAATGTGTGGAGTGGGTTTAGTCTGAAAATCTGATGAAAAGTGGCCTACAAGGTATGTTGTATGGACGCTGTTGGACCCAGTATGAAAATTGATAAAACGTGGTCCATGATGGTGCTGAGGGTTGAAGCCTTCAGTGAGGGGGTTGTAGCTCCCTTCTAGTGGTAGCTGGTAAATGAGAGCAAGGGGTTGTAGCTCCCTTCCAGTGGTAGCTGGTAAACGAGAGCAGGGGGTAGTAGCTCCCTTCTAGGAGAGGCTGGTAAACAAGAGCAGGGGGTAGTAGCTCCCTTCCAGGAGAGGCTGGTAAATGAGAGCAGGGGGTAGTAGCTCCCTTCCAAGAGAGGCTGGTAAACGAGAGTAGGGGGTAGTAGCTCCCTTCCAGGAGAGGCCGGTAAACGAGAGCAAGGGGTAGTAGCTCCCTTCCAGAAGAGGCTGGTAAATGAGAGAAGGTTGTAGCCTTCTGCAGGTGGGTGCCTGTGTGCTGGTATGAGTCTGCGCCAGTACATGGTTGTAAGAAGTTTTCTTTATAATAAATATTGAAGACAGAGACGACGACAATGATGGTTTTCTCCCAAATTGGGTTTCCACATTAAATCCTGGTGTTCATGTGTGTTGCTCATGTGTGATGATTTATTATTTTCTTATTGCACATGTTTACTGCTTACTAAACATCTAATGAATGAATGATGCAATTATCTAAGTAAAGAATTATCTGCATAATGAGATCTCTAGACATACGCAAGTTTGCTTAAGGATATTCGCGTGTATACGTGAGTTTTGTTTAGTAAAGTAGCGTATGGGTTTTAGAGAAAGAAAAGGTAGAAAGTTTTCAGTCAGATCTAAATACTGATTCACCCAACCCTCTGCGGTATTTTCCCAACTTGATTGGAATCGGAAGCGAGGCGCTTGAAGGAGAAACGTCGCAGAGAGATCCGTCACAATGGGAAGGAAGCAAAAGAAGAAGGCTACTCAAAGAAAGAAGATACCTCAGAAAACATGTGCAACAGAAAATGAAGAAGATGAAACATGTATTGATTTTTGTTCTTGTGATTCACTTTCCTGTGCATGCAATGGTGAAGATAGTGAAAGTAATGTTATGGATCTAGAAGAAGTTCTCAAGATTAAAGTTGAGAATCAACAAAGATTATCTAATGAGAAATAATCTATCTACAAAGATATGATCTCTAGAATGAATGGACAAATAAACAAGTATCAAAGGTTGTACGATTATGCAACCAATTGAAGTGAAAGACTTGAAGCAGAAATCATCTGTTTGAAAGCAGATCTCGAAACATCAAATAAGACGAATGAAGAACTTCTACAATCATTTGAAGAAGAAGGACGTGAAGCAGAAATCATCTCGCTCAAAACAGATCTGGAAAAATCAAATAAGAAGAATGAAGAACTTCTACAAACATTTGAAGAACAAGAAAATGGGTTGAAAGAAGAGATTTTAAAATTGAATGATCAAGTAGAAGAAGGAAGAAGGGTCGAAGAAAGTATGAAGAAGAAATGCCAAAGATTGGAGGTTGAGGTAAACATTTTAAAAGGTAAATTAGAAGAAAAAGATAAGCTCTTGAGGTTTCAAGATAGTACTAAGATTCTGGACAATATTCTTAGTAGTCAAAGGTCTCCTTCTGTTAAATTTGGTCTTGGTTTTCATGAAACTGTTAAAGGAGAATCTAGCTCACAAGAAAATGCTAAAGATTCAAAGGATATCAATGCAAAACCTGAAGTGTTGAAAGAAGCAAAAGGTCAACCGACAATCATGAACTCTCAAAAGAAATCATTCCCTCCTAACTATAGAAGCATCAATCGATTCAATAATTTTGAATGCTTTAAATGTCATAATTATGGGCATGTTGCAGCCAATTGTAGAGGTATATTGTTTCAGTCACAAACAAATAGATTCTACACAGAAAGGTACTCAGGTTTCTTTAAGGGATATTGTTTTTCATGCAGCAAGTTTGGTCATAAAGTAGCTGGTTGCAATAGAAGAAAGGATAGAAAAACACATTATGATCCCTATGCTTACTTTTCTGGTCACACAAGATGTTATGCTTGTAACAAGTATGGACATGTAGAAAAATAATGCAGGATGAATAGATATGAGAAATTGGATAATTTCTAGCACACAATAAGAAATTTCAAGCAAAGCTGGAAAAGGAAGGAGGACCGGTCAAAAACGTAGGGGATAATATTGACCCTACTACAGTCATCCGCTTCTAAAGCTTAATTCTCATAATGACTGCAGGAGTGATGTGAGATACATTAGAGGAATCATTAATGTATCATCACAGGGGGAGCAATATATGGTGATTCTCATGGTTGGTTTGGTAATTCTATTTATGTTTATTTCTGACAGTGCATCTGATGTGAAGAAGACAAGTACATGTGGCATAAATTCAGGGGGAGATGGAGTTGTGAATTTTTCTGTATTTCACTTTCCATACGCGGGTTTCATGAACTAAAGCCGCGTATACACGCGAGTTCCAATGGTGACAGAAGCGTATGATTTTCAGTTAAGAAAAAAAATAAGATAGCTAAAGATCAGGAACACAGGTTCAGGGGGAGCACCAGTCTAACTACTAATGATTGCATTGTTGGAATTATATCTGCTTATTCCTTAGTTCTCATAATACTCATGCTCAAATGATGATGACATGATACATGGTTTCTTATGATGAAATTATGGATGAGCCCTGATTGCTTTTTGCTGAAGAGTATCTTTTGTTTTCACATGGATGAGATGGAAGTCTTATGATGCAGAGATAAGGATAGATCATGCAGAGTTTGTTGCTAATGAATGTTGTCACGGTTGAGACCTTTTTCTTACACATGTTACATCATGATTATGAAATAAATATAAATCATGAAGATCTTGGTGATAACTGATCACATGGATGATTGCTTGATACATATTGTCTATTGAAGAAAATTGTTCTGGTATGATAATTCCTCTTGAAGAATATGTTCATGCTGCAAAGAGCCTGAAGGCTTGGTTACTGATGTGATTATGCTACAACTATTGGATGAAACTTGAAAACATAGCTACATTGTCCTATCTATCTTCTCTCATATATTCTAGGGAAGCATTCGAATATCTCAGACAGAAGCTGGGAGTAGTCTCTGCCATACAGAAGATCAGATCTACTTAAATACAGAAGATTAAATTGGATACGTGGATTTCTTGAAGGACATCCACGTATATACGTGATTTTATACATAGAAAACCGCGTATGGGTGTTTGCTGACAAATTTTTCTGGGTCAGCATTCTTCAGCACGGCGGTGGTGCTGTTGGGTATCTCTGGTGATGTTTCAACTTTCATATTTTTGTTTCATTCTCTGATATTTGATGAATATACCTTGATGATTTGCTGTTGAAAGTATTAAGGATGCACAAGCTAAGGGGGAGCTTTGGTCGTGTGGAAAGGATGCATTGTTGGCATTCTAATTATTTGTTGTAGTCTGATCTCATGCTTGAGAATCTTTGATCTTAATTGATGGAAAGGTTATGTTGAGACCTATGATGTAAAATTGTAATATTCAGTCATGTAAGGACTTGTTCAAATTTGTAAACCCACTTGGTTGGGTAGTTGAGTTAAATGTGTAAACCCACTTGGTTGGGTACTTGAGTCACATATGTAAATCCACTTGGTTGGATCATTGATGTAAGTATGAGTCCTTGGTGATAGGAAAGGTCATAGAGTCATGTAATTCATTAAAAATATGTTTGAAGATTCAGCGTGAACTCAGTGGGAGCATGATAACTTTAGTGCACATCAGATCTACAGAGCTCTTCTTTCTACAAGAGAAGAAAAACCTTGTTTTGGTTTTGATCCGCCCTTTGCCCTTGATGTCAAAGGGGGAGAGTATCATGGTGTTTGAATAATGGTTATAATCGATGTATCTATCTGTTGTGGTGATCAAACACCATCATGGTTGCCATCAAGTCCAAAGGTGGAGATTGTTGGAAATATGATGCAGAGTGTTGTCCTTGATGGAAACCTACTTGATAAAGTTGATGGCAACCTACTTGATGAAGTTGTACTTGATGGAAAATGATTTGTCCTATTTTTTAATGATGTAAATCTGATGTATCTACAGAGCAGTTCAGATGCAATGGAGAAAGGAATTCCTGTAAGGGCCAGAGCAATGATGAAAATGGTATGTCACAAAGCATACGCGGGTTTGTAAAGGCGAAGTAGCGTATGTACGCGGAAAAGTACGTGCCAAGTAGCGTATGCCTATTGGCGCTCTAAATTTATAAAACCAAGGGAATTTACCATGGTATTGGCCCACTGTATTGAGAGCTGATTTATCTATTTGATCCTGTCCAGGAATACCATCAACGGTTGAGTGGTTTTGAATCATGGTATTGAAAATGGCTAAATCTATATAAGGAGAAGAAGATCATAGTGCAAGTGTGTGCATAGGTCTGGGTGTTAATGAATACTTCACTTTGAAGTCTATCTGCATGGAATGGGAAACAATTTATTGATTGATCTGAATTAATAATGCACCTATGAAGAAAATGATGAAGAGATATCTCTAGATCTATTTATGGAATGTTTAGATCTGTGATCTGGTGAATATTTGTTGAAGTGAAGGATGAGATCTGAGTTGTTTATCTGATCTGAAAAGCTGCACAATCCTGAAAAGTTTCTGATCTATACGCAGGTTCGTTTCATGAAAAGCGCGTGTATACGCGGGTCCGATTAAAGAAAAACGCGTATAGCAGTTAGGGTTTTTGAAGAATGAAATGCACTGAAGTATACGCGGGTTTGTTTTTATGAAAGCGCGTATGTACGCATGTTCAGTGAAGTAAAAGCGTGTATGGAATCTAGGGTTTGCTGAAGTATGTGGAATGAATTGTCTGATCTGTTTTGTTGTCTTACTGCTATCTGTCAATGATGTATTCATACAGATCTGGGTTTTTTGAATGTTGATTATGTTGTTGATTAAAGATCAAGTTGTTGGTTGATTGGTTGATGATTCAATGAATGAATTGATGGGGTTATAAGTTTTAGTTTGATGAATGTTAAGCTTAAATGTGTGGAGTGGGTCCAGTCTGAAAATATGATGAAAAGTGGCCTACAAGGTATGTTGTATGGAAGCTGTTGGATCCAGTATGAAAATTGATGAAACGTGGTCCATGATGGTGCTGAGGGTCGAAGCCTTCAGTGAGGGGGTTGTAGCTCCCTTCTAGTGGTAGCTGGTAAAAGAGAGCAAGGGGTTGTAGCTCCCTTCTAGTGGTAGCTGGTAAACGAGAGTAGGGGGTAGTAGCTCCCTTCCAGGAGAGGCTGGTAAATGAGAGCAGGAGGTAGTAGCTCCCTTCCAGGAGAGGCTGGTAAATGAGAGCAGGGGGTAGTAGCTCACTTCCAGGAGAGGCTGGTAAACAAGAGCAGGGGGTAGTAGCTCCCTTCCAGGAGAGGCTGGTAAAAGAGAGAAGGGGGTAGTAGCTCCCTTCCAGAAGAGGCTGGTAAATGAGAGAAGGTTGTAGCCTTATGCAGGTGGGTGCCTGCGTGCTGGTATGAGTCTGCGCCAGTACATGGTTGTAATAAATTTTCTTTATAATAAATATTGAATACAAAGACGACGACAACGATGGTTTTCTCCTGAATTAGGTTTCCACCTTAAATCTTGGTGTTCATGTGTGTTGCTCATGTGTGATGATTTATTCTGTTCTTACTGCACATGTTTACTGCTTACTAAACATTTAATGAATGAATGATGTAATGATCTAAGTAAAGAATTATCTGCATAATGAGATCTCTGGACATACGCAAGTTTTCTTAAGGATATCTGCGTGTATACGCAAGTTTTGTTTAGTAAAGTAGCGTATGGGTTTTAGAGAAAGAAAAGGTAAAAGTTTTTTAGTCAGATCTAAATACTGATTCACCCCCCCCACCTCTCAGTATTTTCCCAACAGTCATTCCACCTTAAACTCCCCGCACCTTTCCGCCGTCTTTGCCCCATATCTCCGCATCTGATGATCTTCATGCATTTTGCACCCCCCTTAGCCTTCAAACTTTAACCATTTGGGGGGGGGGGGGTCCGAAATGGGAGGTATATGTTACCACCATTCCCACTATGTGGTGCGCCCATGCTACTTTGCAGCCCCTCGCTCCAATACCACTCCCACAATCATGATTCTCGCCATCGCTGCATCATGTCGTTCACTGTCGTCGCTGCTCCACTGCATCGAATCCACCTGCAGACTCCCACCTCCACTGCTCCATGTCAACCCACATCCATCCACCAATTCACTGCTACCCTGAATCCCAACAGTGCAATTTCTCTGCGTAGCGTCATCCCCATCCCAAGGTTATTGAAGCATTTCTGTGTGTTCCAAAAGGGACAGTGGGTTTTCGGACTATGTTATAAGTTACCGTTTATAAATGGAAGGTATTTTTTCTATTTTAAACTCGACTGCAATAGTAACCAATGCAGTAAAGGCAGAGGCACTCTAACAGAAAGGGGCCATCATTATAGCCGGCACAGATCACCAACTCACTCTTCTCAGTAACCGTTCTTTCACCAAAGCAGAGCCAGATGTCAGTATCATTTTGTTGCTACCTCTTTGGCATCACAGTAGTTAGATTCTGATTTCTCTACAATCAATAACAGACTGCTCAAGTAAATGCAACCACTGTCTTAGCTAGATCTATCTTATCACCGCCTACATGGTTCCACTTGTCCAATTTTAGCTTGAATGTAATTAATGATAATCATTGCAGTAGACAGAGTAATAGAATTATGTTTTGGATAAATACTGTATTCATTTGCGGTATTACAGGGGCTCGGAAGGGGAAAAAACCATTATAATAGGCCCCTCTGGTTGTAAACACTCTTTGTGGATGAATGAAAGGACACTGTTGTTTCCAAATTCTTGTGTTATGTTTTTATGGTGATGTATTTATTCATGTTATCTGCTTTCATTTATTTAGCCATTTATTTATCTTTACTATGGATAAGAAAATTTTGTTTAGGATTTGTTAGATTCAGTCTTGAAGCAGTATCTATGTTTTTCTCTAAAATTTGAATGCGGAATTCAGAGAAGGTCTGCTCTACATTCAATTTGAACCTTAATATTTTCTCCTTTTCCATTTCATAAGTTTCAAAGATCCATTGACATGGATAGCTTGCCTGGTCTCACATGATCTTAGTTATTCATCCATTTAATTCTGTTTACACCTGTTTGACTCCATAGCCCAATGGCCCTCTTCTGCTGTCTCAACCACAAAATTTCAAACAAGCCCCTTTGAACTAATATCTAGCCTAAAATTTGCAATCAACAAAGCCATATCTTACAGAGAGATCCCTCTTTGGGTCTAGGAGGGCTAGATCCTAGGCCTGAAGAGGTTTTGATGTTGGCCCTCTTAGATTCTCTCTTCAGCCTTCATAATTACGGGTGCTATCAATAGTAGCGCTTCCTGTTGTCTTACTGGGTGTATCCAATTTTGTTTGCAAGGAAAAATTGAATCAAATAATGATATCTATGCTTCACTATGCCTTTTGAATTACTTCAAACTTATTTTTTAAACAAAATTTATGCAAATTTAAAAATACACACCTTTTAAAATATTGATTTTGAGCTTGTTGATAAGGTTGACCTTGAAACTATTGTATATATATTATTTAAGCTCTCAAAATTCTGAAATTTCATTTTTTGGTATCCCTCTTTGTCTTTTTTCCAAGCCCACTAGTTAGACCAAGATTGGATTCTTCAAGGTAAAGTTATCCCATTTTTCCCAAGATGACCTGATTATGGAGTGGTTCAGTAGAGAAAACTTGTACGGGATGTTAGGTGTCATTGTTTCAACCTTAGGCCCTAAAAATAATAAACGAGAAAATTTAATCCATGAAATTTCAGTCAATTTTTATAAAATTCAAATTCGATGCACGAAGAGAAAATTATGAATATTTTCCTCAGAACACTTGTTTGATACAGAATTATGGAGCAAGCAGAAAGCTTGTCTTCCTTGGACCATATCTTCAAAAATGTAATGAACCAAGCTATGAAAATTGTACATGATGTTCATCAAGATTTAATCTCCACGTGGTCTAAATTTCATCTTCTGAAGCCTTACAGAAAAAACATTATAGAAAAAATCCCAAGATGGCTTGTTTGAAGAAGCGAAACCTTAGAATCCATAGCTTTGATACAAAATGTTATGTAACCAAATCACGAAAAAATAGATCAATGACTTGAAAATAAGCCTCTTAAAGGGGTAAACCTCCTTTTTCATCACATAAATGATCAATTCTTTGATGATACAATTGAAAAAACCTCCTTGGTATATATAAGAGTCTAAAGGGTCACAATATAATAAATTCCTACATAAAAATAATAATGTAAGGGCACAACAATAATATTAGTGGGCTACAACAATAACAATATGGGGGCTAAATGGGGCACAAAAATATCAATATCAGGTCTAAAATAGTATTTATAAGGATGTAACAATGAATTAATACTACTGGAGAAGAGAAATAACTTTGGATAGGTTAAATTATACCTTCCTCTAGCATTTCTACAACCATACATTAAATTTCACTCTTATGGGCATAGGGATCTCAAATACCTTGGAATAATTGTCAAGGAATCTTTGGAGATTTGGAGAAATGGAAGACTTAGATGTTTGAACATCTAGTGAGCATAATTGTGAAATTGCCCCTTGTTTTTCCTTCTCCAAAAGATTGATCATGCCATTAAGCTGATTATCTTCCCAGGTTTCCCCGCCATACCCCTTAATTCAATTTCCTTTCCTTCCCAGAAAAAAATCAAGAAAAGGTCTTGAAAATTAAAAGCTATCGTCCCCAAATATTGTAACCATTGGAATCGTATTAGAGCATCAACACCACCCATTGGAATTGAAATCATTGTGATATTTAATACATATTCGCCCATGGTTATATTGATATTATGGCACTTTCTCGAGAAATTTATAGTTCTTCCATTTGCAACCATCACTTGAAGCTCTGATGCTTAATATAAAAATTAATTCAAATCCTTGGTGATCTTACAATGAATAAAATAATGGGTATGATTTGGAAGTTCAAGACCCAAAAAATGCTAAAAATAGTAAATCTTCTATAAACAAGGAAACTAATGAAACCGACAGAGCTATAGGTGGAATAGGTGGGTAGCCACCAATATCCACCTGGATCAATCCTCCCCCTTTAGGAAGCAATGGTACCCATTGCATGCAGAGCCTCCATCAGGTGAAGAAATTTCTGTTGAGCTTGGTCCCTAGTGAACCAATTACCCTGGTGAAGGTGTTGGCATGATTTTAAAACTATATAAAGTTGGATCCTCTATTGGTGGGTGTTCTTGATCTATGGTTCCAAGATCCGATTAGTCGTGGCTTGTTCCATGCAGTCCAGGTTTAACTCCATGGGTTAGAAATGGTCTCTACTGTGATACTCTTCTTGTAGACCGCCAAAATGGCCATCTTAGAGAATCTGTTGATGACCACAAAAACGTAGTCGTTTCCATGCTTGGTAGAAGGAAGGCTCGACATGTAATGCATGGAGATGGATTCCCAAGGTATATTAGGGGTAGGCAACAAATTATATAGGCATTTATTCTTGATGTTCGGTTTGGAAATGATGTAGGTAGTGCAAGATCTGATGTACTTCATAACATCGTTTCTCAATCTGAAATGGTTGTTGCAGGTCTGGTAATGTGAGCACTGGTGCAAAGTAGAGTCTATTCTCCAACTCAGAAAATGCCTTTTGTTGGTATTCAAACTAAAATAAATTTTCTTTCGCTCCTCCCTTGGTGACTTAACTCAAAGGCCAAGTGATAAGAGAGAAACCAAACAGGAACCTATGGTAAAAGTTGACAAGGCACATAAATTTGCGGAGCTCTGTTAGAGTGGTTGGGGCTGGCCAATCCTGAATGATTTGTATCTTGGCATGGCCCACATGAACACCCTGATCATCAATAATGTACCCAAGATATTGAACCTTGGTCATGAAAAAAGTGCATTTCTCCAAATTGGCAAACAACTTGTGTTGCCACAGTGTTTCGAGGACCTGTCAAATGTGTTGGAGGTGCTCTTCCCAACTCTGGCTAAAGATCAAGATGTCATCCAAATACACCACCAAAAATGACTTGGTGAAGGGTCGAAATATGTCATCCATCAGCCTCATGAAGGTCGTGGGGACATTCATAAACATGAGAGGAATGACCAACCATTCGAAAAGTCCATCCTTGGATTTGAAGGCTATATTCCACACATCAAAGGGTTTGATAGGTACCTGGTGATAACTAGACTTCAAGTAAATCTTGCTGAAATATTTCTCCCCTTTGATTTGATCCAATAGGTCATCAATCCATGGGATCAGATACCTATTCTGGACAATGATCTTGTTCAACACTCGATAGTCAATATAGAGTCTCTAGGTCCTATCCTTCTTCTGTACCAACACGATTGGGATCCCATAGGGTGATGAACTTGACCTAATGTGACCTTTCTATAGAAACTCATGGATCTACATCTTGATTTCATCATTCTACATAATAAAGCATCGATAGATCGGTCCATTGGGTAGTGGCATGCTCAGGCTCAGATCGATAGAGTGATTGACCTGATAGTGTAGAGGTACCCCTACGAGTTAGGTGAAGATGCCCCTGTAATCCTCCACGACCTTGACCATCTGTTGTTGCAGTGCGAAGGAGTCCTGTTTGGAGGCTGTGGCCTAAATATTCTTTTGGAACTGAGGGCGAATCATAAGAGATTATATTACTGCATTCCTTCGAGGTGATAAGAGAGATGTTGGTAGGTGGTGCTACCTCCGGTATCCTGTACAAATTATTTCCCAAAGAAATAATAACACATTAGAAAATTTGGTGGAAATTCTGATGGCCAATTTGTTGCTATTCCGACCCATAGTCATCGCAAGAGCGATAGTTCGAGGGCGGAAAAAACGTGGTTTGTCATGCCGTCGCAGTTCCGACACACCTAAAAAGTGTCGCACTTTCGACACTTCTTCCGTCGCTTTCGAACAAGCGTCACTCTTTCGACGTCTCACGAACCGTCGCGCTTCCGACGTTTGTAAACAGTCGCACTTCCGACAAAATGTGGTCCGACGTTTTAAACGTCGCTCTTCCGACGTTTGTAAACGGTCGCAATTTCGATGCAGTGTGGTCCCATTTTTTGGACGTCGCTCTTTCGACATTTGTAAGATGTCGCAATTCTGACGAAATGTGGTCCGACGTTTTGAACGTCGCTCTTCCGACGTTTGTAAGCTGTCACAATTCCGACGAAATGTGGTCCGACGTTTTTATACTGTCGCTCTTCCGACGTTTCTGATTTGTCGCAATTCCGACGTCTACAAGGCGTCGGTATACCAACGGCGGGTTCAATTTAAAAAAAAAAATGAAACTTTAAAAGACGAGAAACTTTGTTTTGAATATATTATATGAAGTAAAACAGTCCATGAAGTCATTACATTTTCACATCTGAAGATTGGAACCCAAATATCCATCCAGAAAAGTGGAAGTCCCACCCCAGACAATGATAGAGAAATACCCCATGTCACATACATGGACATGATATAAAACCCAGTGACAGTCCACATGGAGATTATCGACAATCTGAGAAAGCATCCAAATATGTCCGAGGCATCTATAAGAAAGTGAAATAGCAGTATGTAGAATAGTAAAGCAACAGATAGAGTACCAACGTCCATTGTTCCAAATACAAATTAAAGTACCCAAAATCCTTGAACAGAAAAAAACGCTAATCATGTGAGGAGTGTGATATGTCCAAAATATAAAAATACCATCAGACCATATCAATAAACCAGCAACATAGACCAGCATCGCTAGTTTTGAAGGCAGAGTGATAAACATTAATCATTTTTTTTTCACAAGAGAAAAAAGTTGTTTTGAATATATTATATGAAGTAAAACAGTCCATGAAGTTATTACATTTTCACATCTGAATATTGGAACCCAAATATCCATCCAGAAAATTGGAAGTCCCACCCCAGACAGTGATAGAAAAATACCCCATGTCACATACAGGGACTTGATATAAAACCCAGTAACGGTCCACATGGAGATTATCGACAAATCTGAGAAAGCATCCAAATATGCCCGAGGCATCTATAAGAAAATGAAATAGCAGTATGTAGAATAGTAAAACAATAGATAGAGTACCGACGTCCATTGTTCCAAATAAAAATTAAAGTACCCAAAATCCCTGAACAGAGAAAAATGCTAATCATGTGAGGAGTGTGATATGTCCAAAATATAAAAAGACCATCAGAACATATCAATAAACCAGGAACATAGACCAGCATCGCTAGTTTTGAAGGAAGAGTGATAAACATTAATCATTTTTTTTTCACAAGAGAAAAAACGTTGTTTTGAATATATTATATGAAGCAAAACAATCCATGAAGTTATTACATTTTCACATCTGAAGATTGGAACCCAAATATCCATCCAGAAAAGTGGAAGTCCCACCCCAGAGAGTGATAGAAAAATACCCCATGTCACATACAGGGACTTGATATAAAACCCAGTAACGGTCCACATGGAGATTATTGACAAATCTGAGAAAGCATCCAAATATGCCCGAGGCATCTATAAGAAAGTGAAATAGCAGTATGTAGAATAGTAAAACAACAGATAGAGTACCAACATCCATTGTTCCAAATACAAATTAAATTACCCAAAATCCTTGAACAAAGAAAAACGCTAATCATGTGAGGAGTGTGATATGTCCAAAATATAAAAAGACCATCAGACCATATCAATAAACCAACAACATAGACCAACATCACTAGTTTTCAAGGCAGAGCGATAAACATTAATCATTTTTTTTCACAAGAGAAAAAACGCTATTTTGAATATTATATATGAAGTAAAACAGTCCATGAAGTTATTACAATTTCACATCTAAATATTGGAACCCAAATATCCATCCAGAAAAGTGGAAGTCCCACCCCAGACAGTGATAGAAAAATACCCCATGTCACATATAGGGCCTTGATATAAAACCCAGTAACGGTCCACATGGAGATTATCGACAATCTAAGAAAGCATCCAAATATGCCCAAGGCATCTATAAGAAATTGAAATAGTGGTATGTAGAATAGTAAAGCAACAGATAGAGTACCGACGTCCATTGTTCCAAATACAAATTAAAGTACCCAAAATCCTGCAATAGAGAAAAACGCTAATCATGTGAGGAGTGTGATATGTCCAAAATATAAAAAGACCATTAGCCATATCAATAAACCAGCAACACAGACCAGCATCGCTAGTTTTGAAGGCAGAGTGATAAACATTAATCATTTTTTTTCACAAGAGAAAAAACGTTGTTTTGAATATATTATATGAAGTAAAACAGTCCATGAAGTCATTACATTTTCACATCTGAAGATTGGAACCCAAATATCCATCCAGAAAAGTGGAAATCCCACCCCAGACAATGATAGAAAAATACCCCATGTCACATACAGGGACATGATATAAAACCCAGTAACGGTCCACATGGAGATTATCGACAAATCTAAGAAAGCATCCAAATATACCCGAGGCATCTATAAGAAAGTGAAATAGCAGTATGTAGAATAGTAAAGCAACAGATAGAGTACCGACGTCCATTGTTCCAAATACAAATTAAAGTACCCAAAATACTTGAACAGAGAAAAATGCTAATCATGTGAGGAGTGTGATATGTCCAAAATATAAAAAGACCATCAGACCATATCAATAAACCAGCAACATAGACTAGCATCGCTAGTTTTGAAGGCAAAGTGATAAACATTAATCATTTTTTTTTTCACAAGAGAAAAAACGATGTTTTGAATATATTGTATGAAGTAAAACAGTCCATGAAGTCATTACAATTTCACATCTTAAGATTGGAACCCAAATATCCATCCAGAAAAGTGGAAGTCCCACCCCAGACAATGATAGAAAAATACCCCATGTCACATACAGCGACTTGATATAAAACCCAGTAACGGTCCACATGGAGATTATCGACAATCCGAGAAAGCATCCAAATATGCCCGAGGCATCTATAAGAAAGTGAAATAGCAGTATGTAGAATAGTAAAGCAACAGATAGAGTACCGACGTCCATTGTTCCAAATACAAATTAAAGTACCCAAAATCCTTGAACAGATCAAGAAAAACGCTAATCATGTGAGAATTCTAAGTAAAGTTAAACTATTAACATTGCAAATAAAATTACACCGAAGTCAAAAACATTGCCTGGCCAGACTCATGGAAAATTTGTCATCAAAAAATCAAAAAATTAAGAATATTGCCCTCATACGGGGAAACCAGTCTTGAACGTTCAATTTACAGAATTCAAAAATATTACAAAGGTCCAGTACAGTAAAATAATCTAAAAGCAGCCTAATTAAGTGGGCCTGCTAAGCAAGAAAAACAAATTAACCAAACTACTCCTCTGGTGGTTCCTCCACGATTTGTCACCATCCTTCGGAAGGTCCAGGATCGCTAGGTGCTACCTCCACATGCATGCCACGGCTCCCCTCCTGAAGGCCCGAATGCTGGCCGGATTTTTCCAAGCTTAGACCCGCTGGAGGGGTGCATTCTTCCTCCGTTTGGGCCTCCTCGCGGAAGACCACAGTGACAAAAGCCGTGATTCGCTGGTGGTTGAGAGAGAAATTAAAGGTAAATTGCGCAGTGTGTGTCATGGGAGAAGGTGAACTAGCGGTGGGGAAGTGAGGAGCAAGGGAATCCATACGGTGGCCAGATCCTACAACCCAACCTCGCCCACTCCTAGTATTTGGATATCGACCTGCGTAATAATCACTGGACTGGCCAGAAGTCGACTCTGTTGAGGGGCTGGAGGGAGCGCGTAGGGGTTAACCTCTAGTGCTCCCCCTAAGGCAACGCATCCTATGACACACGCGAGGCATGGGTGCAGTCTCAGGCGCAGTGTGCACAAGAGGAGACAGAGAAGCAGAATTCCAATTAACAGAGGAAGACAGACAGAGACAAAACCGAGAGAAATGCAGATATGCTGCAAGGTCTAGGCAGCAGTTCAGCTGGCCACTTCTCCTTATCGTCACAGTTAACAGGCAGTGTAATCCAACAACCGGCTCGTCTGAAAAACCATAGCTAAACGCCATTTTGTCGACCCGACTGCAATGCAATCAAAGGACGCCCGTCATAATTAATCTCTGATCATTAATAATGAGAGCCGAAGGCCAGATCATATTGGAGCGTGCATAATCGCTAAGAGGAGTGGAGGTCCGATCTTGAACAGTGTTAAAAATTAATTAATGCAGATTTGATGTGAAAACTTAATTGAACAGCATTAAATGTTAATGCGATTGATATGAAATCGCCATATCCATGTCCCATCGCCTTAAACGCCATCGAATGCACCCGCAGCCGAGAGCAGGGCAAGTTTTTATTGAGGACACGTGGTAGAAATTGATTGGAACGGATCTTTGTTTGGGCCGCTCGCGTAGTGGAAATCCGGACCCGAAAAATATTAGGGCGAATTTGATAAGAAATTTGCATCAAAACTCTCCCTTCGTACGCCAGCCCAACTTCGGACCCGAAAAATATTAGGGCGGAATTCATTTGGTTTTCGCGTCACAAAATTGGCCGACGTCAGCAGGCTATTTTGGAACGCGAATTTGGTTTGAATTATGGTTTATCGCCGTTTGAAGTCCGACGGGCTCGACTTAAGAACAATTTTGTTTGATCCCATCTTACAAAATTTGTGTTGGTTTTATTTGATAATACACATATTTATAATAAATCATGGGAATACCACACTAAACATGTGGAAAAGTTATATAAATAATCATTGAGAACAATCATTTTTATGTAAAAATATCCAAATGTGTTTTTGGGAAATAAGAATTTGAGTATTTGGTTCATATTGTTTTAAAGGAAGGAGTGAAGTTGGAGCCTCAAAAGATGCAAGCTATTACAAAATGACCTATTCCTAAGAAAATCAAGGTTCTTAGAAGATTTTTTAGACTTTCATGATATTATTGATCATTTGTTAAGAATTATGCATGCATTTCAAGTCCACTCACATATATCTTGAAGAAAATATCATTTATATGGAATGATGAGGCTACTTTGGCATTCTCTCTTTCAATGGATGCCATGTCTTCTACACCAACATCAATTGCACCTACTTTTGGTAAAACATTCATAGTAGAGTGTGAGGCACTAGGACAAGGAATTTACGTAACATTAACACAATAAGGGATATCATTGGCTTTTAAAATCAAGGAATTCAAAGAAAATATTTGGTGAAATTCAAGGAATTCACTTTTGTTAATAGGTTTATGTCACACGATGATGCAGGGGCATTAGGCACTAGCCAGCAATGTAGGAGTTTTTTTCCACATGTTGTGGCTAGGAGGGTTTGAAAACATTTGAGTTGTAACAGCTAGGTGTCAATACCTCAGCTGACTGTATTACTTAGACTAGTTAGAGTTGTAGGAGTCGAACAGTTTCAGTTAGTTGAATTATTATAATTAGAACTTTTGATTTCTAGAACGGTCCTCTCAGAGGAACCGAAGAGCCATATGTTATGTATATAAATTGTAATTCCTCGGATGAATAAAAGTAGAGAGGGAAGAGGAGAGTAGAGAGGGGATTTCTGCAATAAACCTCTGTGTGTGAACAATTGTTTCCAGTTAAATGATTTCCAAGCTTAGTTGCCATTGAATTATCTCGAATTGCTAATTGTGAAGAATTGTTTAACTCTGAGGCGATCGGGTACTGATAATTCCATTCTTTTGTCTTTGAATTCCTGTAAATTGTTGGATAACCCTGTGAACTCACCCCACCCGAAGGTGAGGTCTGTGTAGAGAACCGGGGTCGTGAAAACTGTTCAAATATAAAAATCCCGCTTAATAAAGAGACAAAATTGTTGTGCTTTCGGAACCTAACCCGAGGATTGGACATGAGTTAACAAAAAAAAGGATAGCGGAACCAGACTTGCACCCGTGGTCAAGCCCTGTACCAAAACCACGAGCGGAATCACAAAAGCGGGTTGCCCATATCGCACCGCTTTTGCGGAGTAGGCGGTATTTCCTATTCGTGAGCGATTCCATAGGGAATGCGACACATGGCGAAGTGACCCCCGGAAAACCACTGTTTAACCCGCGCCATCGCACGTTAAAGCCCGACGTTGGAAGCCGAGCGAAATTGCCAAGAGTGGTTGATTTGGAGAAGGGCCATCAGATGGTGGTCGCACGTTGAACTTGCCCGGAGGTTAACTAAGGTGTGCGGAGGATAGCCAGGTACGATACGAGTGTTTGATTGGTTATTGATATATATAGGTGGGGCTGGAGTATAATGAAATTTTTTAATTAAACGATTGGTGGATAATTAGCATAAGTCTGGAGCGTGATTGTTGTAAGGCTGAGTGGTGAAATATAGAGCCGAAAGTTCATTACAAGTTATTTATTTAAAAAGAAACATGGAGTATAAATACAAAGTGTTGAAAGTTAAACATTGGTTATAAGGATTGGAGATAATATAAAGTCGGGAATATAAATTAAATTCCAACCATTGTGGATAGTATTTATTTATCAAATTCTACGAATTTGATAAATAAACTCGAAGAAAGAAGAAGTCAATTAAGACTCAGGCTGGAGGAAAAGAACGGGGTACACCAAGGGAAAATGCTGACAGAGCGATTGTAGACACACCAGCTCTCCTTGGGGGTCCACTTTCAGTTTTGTTGCGTCACACGATGATCTCTCTTCTCTGGCATTTACTTGTATTGAAGATCACTATTCTAGGAATAAGGAGTTATTTTCTCCAAAATAACCCTAGCCAAACATTGACAATGCATCAAGGATATCTTTCTATGCTTCATAAGCACATTTGTTCTACTTCTAAATCATGTCTTGGAAGTGGTTGTTGTGCTGGAAATTATTCACCAGTTGGTTTCATACCAAAGTCTTTTCACATTTTCAGCATCCAATACATGAAAAAGATAATGGTTTAAAACAACCTAAATATTTGAAATTTTGCAAGAATTGTCTGGCACACTTTGAATATAAATTTTGAAGTCAAGTGCATGATGCCGTATAGGATCAAGTGTCATTTTGAATACCAAATGTTTCACAAAAAACTTCTCAACATGCTACCCTGCAGTAAGGATTAAATGACAATATTGCATCAACTATTTCCATAATAAAAGTGCACCTCGGCCATAAGACTAAACAACTACAAATTTTGTAGATCTAACAAGACCACACAATCAAATGTATTCCACAAGGCCAATATTGTATGAAAAATGAAAAGGAGTTTGCAACCAAAAATACCTTAGGCAACTAATTCAATTAGATACACCAAACCATCAGCAAAAAGGAAAACCAGCCTACTCAAAAGGCAAGCGTTTACCTCCTTTCACAAAATTTTGAGTTCCGAAACAAGGGCCTTTATTGTCTTGTCAATGCCCCTAGTAATTTGAATGGGGTTTGCACCTGCTGCAACAACCTAAACAAAAAGGTTTCATTTCAAATTATTTTCCACAAATTTAAGATACAACCATTGCTAGTTTTGTATTTCCTAACAAGCTCATAAATTTTGACAAAAGAACCAAAATTTTTTAATACCTAATAGCAATTTTTTCACTCAAAAACTATCTTAGACTCAATAAGCCCAACCCAAAACTAAAAAACCAAACACCATAAGACCCTACAAAAATGAATAGATGATCTTAATCCAGTATTATCGACAAAAAGTTACCTTTACACCCTCACTTATTAAACCCTGTGCTGTTGAATTTTAACTTCAACTGCTGCAGCAGAAGGACGGATGCAGCAGCAACATTTTTTTTTTGAGGTTGCTTGCATGCCATCCAGAAATTTAATTCAGCATTTAAAATTCCTGCAAGTTTTTTTTGTAGACGGCCACAACCATATTTCTGTACAGGATTGTATTTAAACACAACAGCCAGCATTAACGCAATTCACCAACCAGAAATTAAACAAACAAAAATTTACCCGACAGTTTTGTAAATTCAAAAGGAGGACACATGGAGCATTAATATTGGATCGCATGAAATTGAAGGGAATCTGAAAACTTGAAAACTGGACCCAAATTTTTTATAGGGCACATTGGATTGAGAATTCGAGTTAAAATTAGGCAGACGTCAGCATCCCATTTTGGAACGCGAATTTGGTTTGAAATTCAATCTATTCAGACTTTTGAAGTCCGACGGAAAGGGTTCTTTAATGTTTTGATAGTTTAATATATACATATGTTATATATATATCATATGCGAATTGAAAGGTGGGCCATAGAATTTAGTTTTAATTTTATTTTTTTAAAAAGAGGGTTTATTATAATATGTTTTATATGTTACGGCATATAAAAATAAAAAGGACGAAAAAGCTTGGTAGTTTTTTTTAAAAAAGATTGGTAGTTTTTTTTATAGACAGTACGTAAATTTTTTATTACACAGCAGTGTGTAAAAAGTGAAAGACTGAGTGTAACTTTTTAAGTGTGTATGCACAGCAGTGCGAAAGTGAAAAACACAGCAGAGTGTTTTAGAGACATAGTATGTTTGTTTTGAACAGACAGTGAGTTGGTTTTATGCACTGCGTTTTGTAGCAGTCATAATTTTGTAATCCCTCTCAGTGAGGAAGTAGTGTAATAGTTTTTTTTTGAGTTGTTGAAGGGAATAGAAGTTTGTTTTCAAAGTATTGAAACTCTGTCTCCTGTCAAAGAAATTTTTATTTTCTCTGTGTTAGAGGAAGGGAGATTTATTCTCCATTCATTGTTCTGGAATTTTTCAATATTCCAACATGTGCAAGAACAACAAATGTTGTGGTTCCATCCCCAGCTAGATCATTTTTCTTTGCCGCAACTTGCCTTACCAACTTGGCCCCAATATTTTCAACTGGGTCCTCTAATTCAACCAATAAAAAGGCCAAAACCATAGCATTGAGATACATTTCATTACACTGTCAATAACAATAAAATTTGACTCAGCCATAACCCTTCCTTTTATTGTTGTGAAAAGCTTTATGCATTACTCTAATGTGGCTAGTCCATAGGCCAAGTAGACCACTGGGTAACAAATATGTTTCCTTTCACCTTTTAGTTTTCAAATTATGCCTACCAAATCTAAGACATTTAAGAGGGGGAACTAATACAACGTTAAAAAGAAAACCAGAGCACACATCTACAAATTACCTCCTTAGCTACCGTCACACCATCATTAACTATTTTCGGAGAACCATGCTTGCTCTCCAAGACAACATTTTTCCCTTCGCCCCAAGGGTGACTCCAACAAGATCAGCAAGTTTGTTCACACCGCCCGCAAGACAAATTGACAATGCTTTCAGTAAGTGTGCAATTGAATGCCAGACCATATGCCAAAACAACCCTCCATGAAAAATTAAAATAACACATTAAAATCGAATATAAGTGGACAAGGAAAGATCCATCGCAGTGAAGTTTCACATGCAAGTGACCTTCCTTTAAACATAATTTTTTCTCTGACCTGCAATTTTTTTGTCACTGAGCCATCCTTGTTGAAGTACAACTCCTTTTCCATAGCTCTTGTATTAAATACCTTCTCTCTATCGCCTAATCTCAAAGTCCCTCTTTCGCTTGAGCGATTAAAGGAAATGGGTGAAAAAACTGAAAGAGAAGACAATTGTCTGCCATAATTATCAAACATTGCACCCAACTTCTTCCCCTTTCCATTGTTACCCAATGAGGTAGATGTGGAAATTGTTGTCATACTGCCCAAATCAGAGGCCATATTCTCTTATTCTGAATATAGAATTACAAGATCTTCATATTAGTATGAACCTTAAAAAACATGACTCCCATTGCTAAAAACTACTTTTAAGTTGTAACAGGAAAACTAAACAACTATCGCAACTTTTGGCAACTTCTGGAGCATTAAGAGAGAAACAACCAAAGAGAAATACAACCACAATCCTCATTTTAATGAGACCAGATTATATATTTGCATTAAGATAATAGAAATAAATCACGACTATATTAAGGCCAGCACAAAACAATCTTTAACCAGTGTCTCTCGCGGCCTTCAGGTTGCCATGCTAGAGGTTGCATATTTTTAATTTAAATTCTTGACCTCTCGTGCCCATGTATGAATGCATCCAATGGGATATCTACATCAAATGCTCCTTTATATCCCCAAAAACAAATTCCCTACTACAAGAGCACCAGTATTGATGGATCACCCCACACCATCCCACCCACTAGAAACGGTGAAAAAGGAAACCCGAGAAAACTTCTGAAATATCTCAAAATGACTATATGGGTGGTTCTTATGAATCAACCAACCATTCAGAACATGCTCATCAATCCAAACCATGAGTATTATGTGACAATATTCAAGCAGGCACTGAATCGGATTTCTGAAGCTATGTTAGAGAAACCCTAAACTCTCACCGAAAATAGGTGAAATGTGGCACCACTCAGAGATTGACATGTGCCAATTGGTACAAGTGGTAGAAAATTGGCATGCTCAAACAATGAGGTGATGCATGAATGACATGAGGGAGAAAATATCAGAAAAGCCCCAAATCTGGAGAACTAAAGCTCATCACCAACCTGAGATTGACAACTTTACATGATGTAACCTATGAAATCGTAAATGGAGAAATAATAGTAACAATAAAGTAACCTATGTAACAATAAAGTCGGATTCATCCTAGGAGTGGTAATGGGAGAAATCATAGTGAACAACAGGAAACATGCAGAGTTGCTTACAATCAAATAGATGAAAAAACACATACAAAAAACCTAGATAATAATCATGAACAAGCTTAATATTGAATTATGAATTGTAAAGGAACTTACAAAATGTGACATTATGAACGTGGTCAAGCGCACAAGCAAAAATATCCTGAACATGACCCTGGTTGAAAAGTTGTATTGCTCATGATGCAAGAGGATTTGTACCTGCACTGCCAAGTCAATCAAAATCCATCATTATCTATACAATAAATACAAGTAATTGATGTAGTATTTTTTACTCTAAGATGCATTCTTATGATAATGTTAGAACATATGCTGAAAATGTCAAAACATACCTGAATAAGCTCCTCTTCGTTTCAAGAACAATTTATTGGAGTCGCATGAACTTGGAACAAGCCTCCCACGATCTGAAAGAGTAGCAACTAAGTCAACAGTGACTTTTTTGTTGATACACTGGATCGAGGGAGGTTTGCTCCAAGATTAAATCGCTCCAATAAATTATTCTCTACTAAACAGGGCCAACCACGTGAAGGTGGAAGCTCTTATGGCTCCTCCCACCCCCCCCCCCCTCACATCACTCTCAATTCCCCAATACCCAATCTATATTTCATTTTTTACTTTCATGAGCATAAAAAAAAATATTCAATAACTACTAAAAAAACAATTCAACAAAAAGTACGCAAGGAAACATTGCAATTAATGCTTGACATAAAAATAGTATGATAAATGAGTTTTTTATATAACGCAAAAAAACGTTCCAAGTATGGTAACGTTTGTCTTATAATAATACAATATTTTACATTGTCAATTTTTCTTTTTCTTCTTCCTATTTTTAAAGCTCCTAATTACATCATCAATATCATCGTGCTCTGCTCCTGTTTCGTGCCTTTCAACCCGCACTGCTGACCTAGTTGTGTATTCACGATGTCTGGGCTCATCCAGTGATGGGGCATCGCCTACAAAAACAGATAATATTAAATTTTAATTGTCAGTTTTTAAATATCATTGAACTAGTTCAGTAATATTAATAAAAAAAATTGCAATGAGATTATTTACCTGGTGCACCAGTTGTCGCCGCCGACCTAGTTGCGTAGTCACGATGTCTGGTCTCATCCAGTGACGGGGCATCGCCTACAAAAACAAATAATATTAAATTTTAATTGTCAGTTTTTAAATATCATTGAACTAGTTTGGTAATATTAATAAAAAAAATTGCAATGAGATTATTTACCTGGTGCACCAGTTGTCGCCGCTGACCTAGTTGCATAGTCACGATGTCTGGTCTCATCCAGTGACGGGGCATCGCCTACAAAAACAGATAATATTAAATTTTAATTGTCATTTTTTAAATATCATTGAACTAGTTCGGTAATATTAATAAAAAAAATTGCAATGAGATTATTTACCCGGTGCACCAGTTGTCGCCGCTGACCTAGTTGCGTAGTCACGATGTCTGGTCTCATCCAGTGACGGGGCATCGCCTACAAAAACAGATAATATTAAATTTTAATTGTCAGTTTTTAAATATCATTGAACTAGTTCTGTAATATTAATAAAAAAAATTGCAATGAGATTATTTACCTGGTGCACCAGTTGTCGCCGTTGGGACTGTTGCCCTGTCTTCCTCTCTGGTGGTAAGATTCTCAAGGGAAACATTCTCTGTCATTTAAAAAAAAAACGTTATAAGGACAACCATCAAGGTATAATTAGAAAAAATTATAAGTGGAAATTAATTACCGTCATGGCCCTCACTGATAGCAGCATTGTCGGCCTGGTCCCCACTACAATGATCAGGTTGCACGAGAGGATCATCTACATCTGGCTCTAAAACTGGGTTATTTACCTCGTCGGTAGTGTTGCTCCCCCGATTTAAACAAAGTTGTTAGACATTAAATTTATGGACGAAAACAAAAATATTGAAAGGTTAATGTTTTACCTTATCAGGCATTGTAGATCTTGGGACCTGCCCCAAGCTTCTGCGACGTTCAACTACAGCTTGATAGCCGAAACGGAAAGCGATATTTTTATCTTCCTCTATAGTTTCTGTTCCGAAGTCATCACCCTACATTACATATGATTGTGTATTTTTAATCATATTTGATAGGATTACAAAAACGTTGGAAGGAGATACAATTAATTATAAGATGTTTAGCTACTTAATTACAATTCTTGCAGCTAATTTCAAGTAGCCACCCTAGCCTAGCTTGTGATGGCCCTTTTTCTCAATTGTAGTGTCCCCTCTTAGTGAGATAGCTTTGATGACACTTAGAGATGGTGATTTTGATATAATGATATAATATTATGTATGAAAGAATTATGTACATGCTTATATGCTATGACCTGGTTTGGGTCACTTGGTTGTTGTGTGCTTATGATAATATCTATGTTTGCGTGCACAAGAATTGATTTTGGTTAAGAGCATATTAGCAATGTTTTATCTTTTGGTATCCTATTTTGGACATAGGTGTATGACATGAATGGTGATTCATAATTGAGACACAGATCCATGGATGATCATGGTTATGTGGAACATATGGTTAATTATGATTTATGGATGATACGTGATTTGTATGATTATATGTGTGTAGTCTTGTACTAAGCATGATGTGGCAGGGGACTTGGTCATTGCCAACAGGGATTCTCAACTTATAAATGACTGCGAAAGTCATTTCTCCAAAACCAAAATGACTGTGGCAATCATGCACAATATTTGGTAAAATTTGAATAAGTTAATTATGAAATTCATTTGATTTATTTGATCAATGAGATTGTGATGTGTGCAGGTCTTGGAAGAAGACCTTACCAATGAACCATCAGATGGGTATAAGCTCACAATCAATACCTTAAGGTGAAACGCAGAGTTTCAAAGCAGAATAGATGAGAAGCCATGGAAATTAGGGCGCGGAGTCCTAAATCCATGAAATATAAAGACGTGGAGTCTTGGATATATGATAAAAGGATTAGGACGCGGAGTCCTAAATCCATGAAATATAAAGACGCGGAGTCTTGAATCTATAAGGAAGTGTTTGGGGCGCGGAGTCCTGAATATTTAAAAAGATCAAGGTGTGGAATCTTGGATCTTTAGAGTAGATCAGGGCGCGAAGTCCTCAATCTACTAAGGCATGAAGATGCATACAATAGGGGTGCGGAATCCCTATTATTCGGAAGAAAAATACCACTCATGGGCAACTCGTAGATGAATTTCCTTAATAATCTCATTCCTAACAATTTTGGAGTGACTTTCTAAAAATAGAAAGTCATGTCTACCATTTCAAGTATGACTTTCCAAAAATAGTAAATCACCTCCAATCAATGGCTAAACAAGTATAGTTGAAGGAAAATCACTTAACTTATGATTAATCAATTGTAATAGTTCAATCTCGACTTAATCCTCAATATTATTAATATTATTAATATTATTATTATCTTTTATGAGACTATGATATTATTATTAAAAGGAAATTATATCTCCTCAATCACTTCACACCTCTCTCCTTCATGACTCTCATGGCTCTATGTAACTCTCTCTATTTTAAATATTACATTACACTCTTTTATGCACTCATCAAGGAATGGCATATTCCTCTTACACTCATTAAATATATGTCATAAAATATTCCTCTTACACTCATTAAATATATGTCATAAAATATTCCTCTTACACTCACTTTAATGCATATGTTACACTCTCCTTAAATAAGGCATGCATACCTCTCCTTAATGGCATAAGTTAAACTCCTCTAAATGGAATACAATGCATGCATATTACTCCTCCTTTATGACAAGAATTTGTTGCTCCTCCTATATAGGAGTCTCATGTATTCTCATTTGAGGGGAGAGGGGGTAATGCCAAGAGTGGAAGAGACTTGAGGAATATTGTGAGAGGGAGAGATATGGAGAGTATCCAATTACTTCCAAAACAAATATGAATTTCTTATTAATCTACCAAGTATCTATTGAGGTTGAACATGAGTGGTATTTAGAGGAAGTGAAAACTATCTTCCTTAGTTTTCCTTGCATCTCTCTCTCTACTGTTGTATTTTGGTACTGTTTGTGAGCTTTTACAGGTCGGGGGTTCCAGGGGGAGGATTTCTCCCTGGATATGGTTGGGTGGAAAATCGGATGGTTCAAATGAGTTGGTTAAGGGATCGAAGGTGGATCATATTCTCAACGATTGGAGCTGAATATCTCTTCAGGTATAATTTCCATTGTCCTAAAATTATAGTATAGATTTAGAATAAAATAAAAGGTAGACATTTAAATTGTTGTAAGCATCTAATTTTGGTTTAGGCTTATGTTATCTAAAATATTATTGATTAGTTAAAAATGAAGACTAGATCAATCTATATGTATGGATGTTTAGATCTCAATATTGGAGTTATTATTGGTATATTTTATGGTATTAATCTTGGTATTGTAGCATTTGAGAAAGGAAAGCCAAATATTGTTGAAGGTAATTTCAATAAATAAATTCCAAAGGACTTGGGTAAGTATTTCACGATTTATGGTTCTGTTTCAAGTAATTAATAGATGCATGTTTTATAAATGGTTTTAGGATAGTTTGCAAAGTGTTTGACAAAATCTATGAATGAGTAATGTTATAAATTTATTTATGCACGAATAAGTGCTAACTTGCAGAAGTAAGAAAATGGACATGTATCCAAAATATGCTTGGAGGAATTACAGAATCAACCCTTAAAAGAAAATGCAAAAATAATGGCAACTAAAGTATAGTTTGGAAGATCAAATGTTTGAGGTAAGTTGGAGATAAATTTCAGTTATGGCTTATGTTTCATATTCTTCAATGTTTTGTTATTCAAGTTGTTGTAATAGTACTATCAGAATTTTGACAGAAAGCCTTAATGGCTGTAGCATTCAAGGCTTCCATGTGTTTGTTAAATTGTAGCAATTGGTGCAAAAAGCTTGTCAATCATGTCAAATGAATTAGCTTGTGGGTGGTAAAATGTTTCAAGAACTCATATGGTGGATTTAGAAATATGTGATTTCAATGAGCATATATTAGTAGCATAACTCTGGGTTGTTTTTCCTCATGTAGAGGTGTAGTTGTAAGTTTTCATTCCATATGTTTGACAAAAGTCATAAATGAAACATTTAGGCTATAAATTTTGTTGTTTTAAAGAAACGCATTCCTGGGCATTTTTAATTCGATTCAGCCCAACATCAGGGGGTATCCGTGCCTAATGGACATGTAACCCCTGATTTCATTCCAAAAAAATACTTTTCCGAACCCAGATCAAAAATCTGGGCGATTTGGCAGATTGCTGCTGTGAGTTATGTGCGCCTGTTTTTGAGTATTTGATGAAAGACTAAGATTATTTAGTCCCTGTTTTAAGATGGAAATATTTAAATTTTCAATTTCTGAATTTTATGAGATAAATATGTAGAATAATCTTAAATTCATTATTGCCAAGTGTTTGACAAAATGCCTCAATGACTTTTAATTGCATGCTTGCAAAGTGTTTGTCATAAGGACTCAATGAGTGTAGGGTGCATGTCTACAAAGTGTTTGTCAAAAGTCCTGAATGGCTGTAGCTTTTGTGCATATAAATTGTTAGTGTCAAATTATTAGTTACTGTTGTTTTTATGTTACTATAAATTATAAATAAACTATTTAATGGGTGTAGCTTCCTATGTCTGCAAGTTTTTGGTATGAATGTGAAAATGAATTTAATAATTTGCTGAAGTGTGAATAAGACAGTTGTTTCTTGTATTATCTAAAGCTTTCAAAAAAAAAAAAGGGCTTGTTGTTGGAAACAATTTTACAGTGACTAATTCTTTAGGATTTTGTGGGAATGAGTATTAGTGATTATGTGACATCTACTTCTCTATCTTACTGATGGTGGGTAAGGTGGGACCTTACATATGGTATCAAAGCCAGGTTACAACGCTAGGGCCTAATGGGCCAACATGCTTACTTGTAGGTTGATGATGTATGAATGTTGATTTTGCATGCATGTTGAGTTGTTGTATATCTTGACTTGGAAGCATATTGGTTGCATAGAGGATATTATTATCATTATGTCATTTAGTGACTCATGAAATAAAATAAAATAAAATCCCTTATATTCCTTTATATTTTTGGTAAGACACATTATCAACAATATGTTAAAATGCTTAAAGACAAGCTGGGAAAGGATGTGCTTGAGAAAGTTTGGGTTAAGCCCAAGTATGTGAATGACTTGATTTTCAATCAATGAGTGAGATAGGTGGAGTGAATGCATGGTTTCATATATTTTTAGTGCATCATTTTCAATGTGATATGGGCTTAGTAGCCATCTTTACTTGTTGAAATCGTATCTACCAAGAAGAATATTGGCTTAATCTGGACTATAGTGTGATGACCTTGGTGTGTATGCTTTGGGAATGAGTAACAAGTGTAAGGCTGAGATTCCATTAACGTGATGATTGAGTTCATCATGATAATTTTGAATCTTTTCGTACCTACACTAAAGGAAACTTAACTAAAAGCTACCTTGAAAGATGTCACTTTTAACTGTGAATGTAAATTCAAGAGTAATGTATGTGTATTAAGTAGATGTGTTAAAATAGGATTTGGGAATACATTCTTAATGAGTAAGAATGAAATTTCTCTGATTTCTTTGACATGATTTTGTGTATTTTGGGTTGACATTAGGCATCAAATAACTTTAAATTACTCAAATACTAGGTTGAGGTATGAACTTCCTAATAAACAAGCGGCTTAAATGATTGGTGCATGATGGGTTGTGGAAACCATTTTAAGGAACACTTGAATGTTATGTTTTCCTTAAGCTAATGTATGGGTGTGGAATCCATAACTAGCATATATCTATGAGAAAATGTATGGGTGTGGAATCCATACTAACATATATCTATGATCTAATGTATGGGTGTGGAAACCATACTAGCATATATCTATGAGAAAATGTATGTGTGTGGAATCCATACTAGTATATATCTATGAGATAAGTAATGAGGTAAGGTATGGGTGTGGAATCCAAAGTAAAATATATCTATGAGCTAAGTAATTCTTCTAGTTAGAATATTTTGATGGAATCTGATATTCATGATTAAGGAATGATTATGTGTAATTAAAGTTAAATGGATAGAGATTTGTAACACAAATTTGCTTGAGCTTTAAATCCATTATTTTATTTTTATTACAGATGAAGATACTAAGATTGGTATACTAAACACCATTAGGTGGTTTAGAATGTTTGGAATAATTGACTTTGATATATGGAAGTGTGAACTAGATATCTATCCTCTAGTATTGTAATCCTTTTGTATGTATTGAATTTAGGTAGAACTAAAATGACTTTCAAATTCTTGAAATGTAGAAAAAGATTATTGTGATAAGTTGATGAAATAACTTTTCTATTGGCTTAAGACAAATTAGGTCTAGGAAAGCCATAATAGTCTCTTTAATGATTTTATCAGTTGAATATTGGTTGCATTATATTTAACCAAATTAATTAGAGAAATTATGAGGATTGAACTCATGTATTTCTCTAAACTATTGTTAGTTAGGCGATCGCGTCAAAATTCAAATTATTTATAAATTGTGAAGAGAATAACATGTTTAGAAGGTAAATATTTTATGTGGTGAGAACTTGTTTTATTTGAAATTAAAGAAAAAAAAGCATGTGATTAATGAAAAGCTTAGTTGAGTTCTTGTTTTACAAGAATATGTGCTTGTGATATTTTTTGAGGGAGAAATTGAAGGAGAGTGAGATCACATTTTGATTGATTCGAATTATTGCATGATGATTGTATTGTATGTGGAATGGGGGAGATTGTTTGATTTAGGAATTTTGTGTTGGGATGTATAGTTGTATGAGTATTTATTAGTCCTACAGAATGTTGTAATAATTTGAGAGGGTGGTAATTCTCTTTAAAGAAAAAGGGTTTAACTTTAGGCTAGAAATTCCCTTGTGATAGTCTAATTCTTATTTAAATTTGAGACAAGATTCATCACATTTTGAGAAATGTATGGTTTTCATAGTTTGTTGTTGCATATGTATTAATAGTAAGGGATAAGACATGAAAGAAAATCAATTGATTAATTATTGAATAGAAATCATGAGCGATTTCATAGTTGGAAAAAAAATTGACTTAGAGTTATCAGGGTAGATTCAATAATATAGATACCATATTTGCATAATTGTAAGATTTGTTCTTGATTAAAAGTCGTTTTCAAAAAGATATCATTACTCTGCTTTCAGATGAAGATCTTCTAATAGATTCATTCAAAATTGATTCTCAAGTTAGAGAAGTGACTAATAATGAAGATTATGGAAACAAAAAGGAATGATCTATAATACATAAGTGGGTCAATGAGGACTGTATTTAACCTTAGGTTGTTAGTTTAAAAAAAAAGAAGAAGACAAAAACAAAAAAAAAATGGTGCCTTGAACCTCAAATTGTATTTTTGCCTAAAGAGTAAACGTTTAGTAAAAACTAAAGATAAATCCTAAATATTTCGATTGCAAGGATGTCTTATGGAATGAAAAGAGGAAAATTGGATTGAGAAGACATAAATCAAGTGGGATGTAAGAGTGTGGTTTATATATAACGTCATGTTTTGTTTTGTAAGAGTGGGTTTTATATATAACATCATGTTTTTTTTTGCATAATTTCACTCGCAATTGTATGTGGATTATTTTATGCTTATTGTATGCCAATTTGATTGTGATATGGGATGGACCATCATTGTTGTGTATACAACCAATGTGTGTTCTATTTATAGCTTCGCAAGCTCAACATACTATAGAACCTTGAAGATGACACATGTAGGATTCATATAGACTATGAGAAAGAAAAACATGTAGAATATCAAATTATTATAGATAAATTAAGTAGATATCATATCAATTACATACAATATTATTTTATAAGGTACTATAAATTGTATGGTTGGTTTTGATAAAAATCTTTGGTATTTTATATCAAAACATGTCTAATATGGCATGGATATATTTTCTACTTGATTAAGAATGGTATGTTTAGATTTCATGGAGTTGCTTCCAATATAGAAAACATTAAACTATGGATTGGCATGAAGAAAAAAAAAATATCAAATATATATACATAAGGTTAGCAACTTATTGATAGGAGAATCTAAAAGAACTAAGTATCTTATGACCATAGGAAAAACTTCGGGCCAAGTTTAGCCCAAGAGGGGGAGTATGTAGTGTCCCTTCTTAGCGAGATAGCTTTGATGACACTTAGAGATGGTGATTTTGATATAATGATATAATATTATGTATGAAAGACTTATGTACATGCTTATATGCTATGACCTGGTTTGGGTCACTTGGTTGTTGTGTGCTTATGATAATATCTATGTTTGTGTGCACAAGAATTGATTTTGGTTAAGAGAATATTAGCGATGTTTTATCTTTTGGTATCCTATTTTGGACATAGGTGTATGACATGAATGGTGATTCAAAATTGAGACACAGATCCATGGATGATCATGGTTATGTGGAACATATGGTTAATTATGATTTATGGATGATACATGATTTGTATGATTATATGTGTGTAGTCTTGTACTAAGCATGATGTGGCAGGGGACTTGGTCATTGCCAATAGGGATGCTCAAGTTATAAATGACTGCGGAAGTCATTTCTCCAAAACCAAAATGACTGTGGAAGTCATGCACAATATTTGGTAAAATTTGAATAAGTTAATTATGAAATTCATTTTATTTATTTGATCAATGAGATTGTGATGTGTGCAGGTCTTGGAAGAAGATCTTACCAACGAACCATCAGATGGGTATGAGCTCACAATCAGTACCTTAAGGTGAAACGCGGAGTTTCAAAGAAGAATAGATGAGAAGCCATGGAAATTAGGGCGCGGAGTCCTAAATCCATGAAATATAAAGACGTGGAGTCTTGGATATATGATAAAAGGATTAGGACGCGGAGTCCTAAATCCATGAAATATAAAGACATGGAGTCTTGAATCTATAATGAAATGTTTGGGGCGCGGAGTCCTGAATATTTAAAAAGATCAAGGTGTGGAATCTTGGATCTTTAGAGTAGATCAAGGCACGGAGTCCTCAATCTACTAAGGCATGAAGATGCATACAATAGGGGTGCGGAATCCCTATTATCCGGAAGAAAAATACCACTCATGGGAAACTCATAGATGAATTTCCTTAATAATCTCATTCCTAACAATTTTGGAGTGACTTTCTAAAAATAGAAAGTCATGTCTACCATTTCAAGTATGACTTTCCAAAAATAGTAAATCACCTCCAATCAATGGGTAAACAAGTATGTTTGAAGGAAAATCACTTAACTTATGATTAATCAATCGTAATAGTTCAATATCGACTTAATCCTCAATATTATTAATATTATTATTATATTTTATGAGACTATGATATTATTATTAAAAGGGAATTATATCTCCTCAATCACTTCACACCTCTCTCCTTCATGACTCTCATGGCTCTATGTAACTCTCTCTATTTTAAATATTACATTACACTCTCTTTTGTGCACTCATCAAGGAATGGCATATTCCTCTTACACTCATTAAATATATGTCATAAAATATTCTTACACTCATTAAATATGTGTCATAAAATATTCCTTTTACACTCACTTTAATGCATATGTTACACTCTCCTTAAATAAGGCATGCATACCTCTCCTTAATGGCATAAGTTACACTCCTCTAAATGGAATACAATGCATGCATATTAATCCTCCTTTATGACAAGAATTTTTTGCTCCTCCTATATATGAGTCTCATGTATTCTCATTTGAGGGGAGAGGGGGTAATGCCAAGAGTGGAAGAGACTTGAGGAATATTGTGAGAGGGAGAGATATGGAGAGTATCCAATTACTTCCAAAACAAATCTAAATTTCTTACTAATCTACTAAGTATCTATTGAGGTTGAACATGAGTGGTATTTAGAGGAAGTGAAAACTATCTTCCTTAGTTTTCCTTGCATCTCTCTCTCTATTGTTGTATTTTGGTACTGGTTGTGAGCTTTTACAGCTCGGGGGTTCCAGGGGGAGGAGTTCTCCCTGGATATGGTTGGGTGGAAAACCGGATGGTTCAAATGAGTTGGTTAAGGGATCAAAGGCGGATCATATTCTCAACGATTGGAGTTGAATATCTCTTCAGGTATAATTTCCATTGTCCTAAAATTATAGTATAGATTTAGCATAAAATAAAAGGTAGACATTTAAATTGTTGTAAGCATCTAATTTTGGTTTAGGGTTATGTTATCTAAAATATTATTGATTAGTTAAAAAATGAAGACTAGATCAATCTATATGTATGGATGTTTAGATCTCAATATTGGAGTTATTATTGGTATAGTTTATGGTACTAATCTTGGTATTGTAGCATTTGAGAAAGGAAAGCCAAATATTGTTGAAGGTAATTTCAATATATAAATTCCAAAGGACTTGGGTAAGTATTTCACGATTTATGGTTCTGTTTCAAGTAATTAATAGATGCATGTTTTATAAATGGTTTTAGGATAGTTTGCAAAGTGTTTGACAAAATATGTGAATGAGTAATGTTATAAATTTATTTATGCACGAATAAGTGCTAACTTGCAGAAGTAAGAAAATAGACATGTACCCAAAATATGCTTGGAGGAATTACAGAATCAACCCTTAAAAGAAAATGCAAAAATAATGGCAACTAAAGTATAGTTTGGAAGATCAAATGCTTGAGGTAAGTTGGAGATAAATTTTAGTTATGGCTTATGTTTCATATTCTTCAATGTTTTGTTATTCAAGTTGTTGTAATAGTACTATCAAAATTTTGACAGAAAGCCTTAATGGCTGTAGCATTCAGGGCTTCCATGTGTTTGTTAAATTGTAGCAATTGGTGCAAAAATCTTGTCACTCATGTCAAATGAATTAGCTTGTGGGTGGTAAAATGTTTCAAGAACTCATATGGTGGATTTAGAAATGTGTGATTTCAATGAGCATATATTAGTAGCATAACTTTGGGTTGTTTTTCCTCATGTAGAGGTGTAGTTGTAAGTTTTCATTCCATATGTTTGACAAAAGTCATAAATGAAGCATGTAGGTTATAAATTTTGTTGTTTTCAAGAATCGCATTTCTGGGCGTTTTGAATTCGATTCAGCCCAACATCAGGGGGTATCCGTGCCTTATGGTCATGTAACCCCTGATTTCATTCCAAAAAAATACTTTTCAGAACCCAGATCGGAAATCTGGGCGATTTGGCAGATTGCTGCTCTGAGTTATGTGCGCCTGTTGTTGAGTCTTTGATGAAAAACTAAGATCATTTAGTCCCTGTTTTAATATGGAAACATTTACAGTTTAAATTCTGAATTTTATGAGATAAATATGTTGAAGAATAATCTTAAACTCATTGTTGCTAAGTGTTTGACAAAATGCCTCAATGACTTTTAATTGCGTGCTTGCAAAGTGTTTGTCATAAGGGCTGAATGAGTGTAGAGCGCATGTCTGCAAAGTGTTTGTCAAAAATCTTGAATGGTTGTAGCTTTTGTGCATATAAATCGTTAGTGTAAAACTTTTAGTTACTCTTGTTTTTATGTTACTATAAATTATAAATAAACTATTTAATGGGTGTAGCTTCCTGTGTCTGCAAGTTTTTGGTATGAATGTGAAAATGAATTTAATAAATTGCTGAAGTGTGACTAAGACAATTGTTTCTTGTATTATCTAAAGCTTTCAAAATAAAAAGGGCCTTTTGTTGGAAACAATTTTTCAGTGACTAATTCTTTAGGATTTTGTGCAAATGAGTATTAGCGATTATTTGACATCTACTTCTCTATCTTGCTGATGGTGGGTAAGGTGGGACCTTACATCAATCCTAGCTTTGGTTGCCTTGAGGTGTCAGGCAACCTAGCATCAAAAGATTGAAGTCAGATATGACGTAACACACTTTTATTTTAGACATAAAGAAAATTAAAGCTATTGAATTAAAGTTGTAATTTACCTTGCGGGTCCAGTTGGCATTTTTCCTTCTTTCTTTGCCCTTTTCTCTTTTTCGTCATGGATGAGTGCTCTCCACTCACTCTCTGAAACTGCGAGAGGACGCTCATATCTAGGGTTAAATTGAAATTGCGTCCTATAGGTGTCCCTGGTATATTTCAAATATTTGCCGGCTACCTGAGCCACCGCTTTTCTGTCAAATGTGCCGACCCCAAAAAGGGCTTCTAGATAATTTAGAAGTTCTTTTTTCAGGTTGGAATTCTGGGAATTCCACCCTGTACGTATGGTTGGGCCAAAAATTACCAACGCATGGCTCTCCAGAATCCTGTAGAACTCATTGTTTCCTACACAGAATAAAACCAAAAGAAAAAGAAGATATTATCATTAATTTAAAAATAAAATCATGATAAATATGTTTTAGATAAAGTACATGAAATAGTTAAAATATTAAAATTTACCTGGGAGTTGTACATGCTTTATAGGGACACCCTCATCGTTCACCAACAACGTGCCATTAATGGTCCCTGTGGAGCTAACACGTGTAGCTCCAGGAAATGCAATAATGTAGTTGGCCATATCAGCCTCATCATTGCCAACACATTCAGCGGTTGGCTGGGTGTCTGCTTGGGCAGGGTGTGTTTCTTGGCTGGCACCTAAAGGAGTAGAAGGTGTACGAGAGGGTTTTTGGGCAATCTCTTGCCCTTGTGTCCCACTACCACCAACACCGGGTTCAGCAAATGCCAGAAAATGCTACATACAAAAGAACTTTTTGTTAGTTTAGTCAATGTAAAAATTAAAAAATCAAACTATCACAATTCATCTCATGCAGAACAAAAAAAATATCCTTTTGAATTTTTATTATTACCTGATATGTTTCTAGCTGGCTCATAAGTTGTTTTATCCTCTCTTCTGTTTCAGGTGTTTGAGGCGCGTCTATCAAAGTATTAAATTTCGACCTTGCATCTCGTGCCTTTTTTCGCAACAAGAACACTAGAGATAGGGATGAAGAAAGCTCTTCCTCAAAGAGGGAATCATCAGGCGTACCATGGCTAGGTGTCTGCATATTTGAACAAAATTAATATTATTTCAATTATGTAAATAACAAAAATACCTAAAGATAGAGCAATGCTGGCACTTTACATGTTCTTCCGCTGGCCTCTTTCCGCGATCATCCTGTCTCGGGGTTGTTCCTGCACTGCTCTGATCAGTCTTCCACATTGCAATAAAATTATAAATGTAAAAACTTGAAAAAAATATCTAACTTGAAAACACAAAATGAAAACTGAAATAATTTCTAATAAGACACCGGAAGACAAAGTTAGAGTTTCAAATATGCCTTGCATTGAATTCAGTCCTGGAAACATGTCATTGCACATTAAGGCACCCAAACATTCACTCCACGAATGATATATTTAAGTAGGCTTCTCCTATTCTGGAAAAACACCATACCTATAATGCATTCACTTGCATGTATAAAGGGAAAGGAAAACATGTTTTCATACAACGGTGACAAAGGCATCTTGGGGAAAGGTATCTTCACTTTTTATTTATGTTTTTCACCCACACCACTCTCGTGTTTTCACTAATCCTGTTTTTTCATTTTTGGATTCAAATTAAGTTAAGGCCTTAAGTATTTTTTGACCTTTCGGTGTAGTTTTTATAAGTGGCATGTATGGATTTTCCATTAATTCTGCACTTTTTCTCTTCATGCGCATGTTTCCCCGGAAATCAAATGCATGATTTAGTCCCATACATTTAACAAGTTGTTGGATCAACTCCATAGGAAATATCATGTTTCCTATTCAATCAAAATTTATCTCAGTTAGGGTAGGTAGGAAGGTTTTTCCTTTGTATTAATAGGGCACTTCTAGCTTGCATTTTTATTATATCTTTCAAATTTAGTGTCGTTTCAATTAGGGCATGAATTTTTGCAACTTTCAAGGTGAGAATGAACAAAGAAAAATTTTTGTGATGGATGATTGTATATGACTCCATGGCCAGAGGAAAAGGCACTAATCTACTTCTTCAAATATCTATAGTTCTCATTCACCTCATACGGAGATGGTCCCCGATTTTGAGCCAAATGTTGCAGAAAAAAGTTCCCCCCCCCCATAATTTGATATTCAATGGAAATTTCTTAAATTGATGATGGGGCATGATTATGGAACATTGGCACATACATATGTAATGGAATTCCAAGATCATGATATATGTTTGCATATGTTTATGGAGGTGGTGGAGAAAAAAGAGCTCAAATAGAGCTGAAAATTTTCACATAAAAAGGATTGTGGGCTTGACTAATGGTTCCATTTAAAAAATGATATCTAGACAGAGAATAAGTGTAGCATGCAAACATGCATTGAAAATCCATCTGAGTTTTCATTGTATTACTTATGATGGATTCAAATTTGGGTTTCAAAATGCAAGGTTATGGCATGATTTTGTCGAGAAACCCTTAGTTGGATTCTCATGTTGGTTTAATTTATATTTTAAGTTTGTTTTGCAATCTTTGGGTGATAGTAACTCATGAACTAAGTTACCAATGTGTAACAATCATATTTCAAGAATAAAGATGTGATTTTTTTTATATTATTATTATTATCTATTAGCTACGAGTATTGACACCTAATGCCTGGAATTTTGACATCTTGATAGCATGGATAATTTTGAAAATGTTTCTAGTAATGTTAACATAATAACTATCATTACATGTCTTCACTTTTTTCACCATAATAGACCTGTGATATGGACTCATCACACAACTTCATATGCTATGTCCCAACAAGTTCAAATTGGTTGAACCTACCTCATAGTGTGGTTATTAAGGACAAGTTGCTTGATATATAACTCGATAGCATAGACCACGTTGCAGTTCTAAAAAGAATCCTTAAGTGTCAAAAAAACTTCACAATATGTTCTACTATAAAGCCTTTTGGGATACCTGAAATAATATATGTATCATTGATGACTTTTAAAGTATGACAAGATCCAGAGGGAAAGGAAATCAATGGAAGAGTGATCCACCAATGAGAACCTAGAATTTAGCATCAGATGAGTTAAGAGTCTAGGAAGTTGAAACCCTATAATTTTAATTAGTGATGAAGGAAATCACATAGGTAATTCTATTTTCATGTAGAATAATCTGTTAATTCAAATTTAAATTACATAATATGAAAGGCATACCATAAATTTTTCCATGTAAGTCCAAACAACCTAAAAAAAATTCGCCCTAATAAAATTTAAAATCCCTTAAAATTTGTCTTTGGGCTAAAATTCGCCCCTAAAATTTTCCCTGATTGTGTTTGAGGTGGCTGTTCATGCATAGCAAGGTTCTCAACTTTTCTCTTTCTGCCTCTTTTTCCTTTTTTATCACTAGGCTGGTCTTCTTCTTTTTCTTAAAAATGATTTCAGGTTAAGAAATCTTCCCAAGTATCTCCTCTGCTCTTTAAATGAAATTCAATAAGGATTTTTATCAATGCATGATGATACATTGTGTTATCTATGAACTAAATTTTCTTTTGAACCATTTCTGCCATCTTCCTTAGACTATTCAGTAAAAAATATGGAAATTTTATCTCTTTATCTTCTAGAAAATTCGTTAGTAACCTAGCATGATAGAAGAACATAAAACCAAACCTTCCTTCGCATGTAATAAATTTATGAATTATCGAAAGCATGTTTATCCATTTACCCTTAAGAGTTGTGCTAGGAATTCCCTTATTGAAAATACCTGGGTTTTGCAAGAAGACTTTCCATTCTTCTCCACTGATTCCTCTGTTTTTGAAACATATTTCACCTGTCTTTGGAAGTCTGGTAGCTTTTGCCACTAAGGATTTTGTGACTGCAAATTTGATGTCACCAATTTCAACCTCTACTCCGTCGAAGGCTCTTACAAAATATTTCATGACTTCCTTGTGAAACCCATCAAATTTCTCTATGAAGTTAAGCCGTTGTGCTTTCTGCAGTATCTCCTTTAATTGCGGATATCCCTCCATGAATTTCTTTCTTACGAGATTTTTTCTTACAATCAAACCCATATCTTGCCGATAGTTTTACCTTCAAGGCTGTCTCTTTCTTATTGGGTGAATTGAGGGTTTCAATATGAGCTTGAAAACATGGAGGAGTTATGCCATAAAACGGTAGAGACGTGCAGGTAAACAAGTGAACAAGAAAATATTTAGGAGCGTGAGTGAGGTTTCAACATGGGACATGACCATTTAAATTATTAATGGATGAGATCATATTTGATTTTTGAGGAGATTATGATGTGGGTTTGGTGGTGAATCATGAGATTTAGATATCGATTTGGCATAATCATTTTTAATGATGACATTTTGAGTTGGCAGTAAATGATCATCTGATTTATATATATCAATGTTTTGAATTTTATTATTTAAACAAATTTTGTATCATACCTTGGATATAGCTAACCTTTATTGTTTCTTATTTGTCTTGATTGCTTAGGTGTTATTGAGTACATTCTTTAGTATGATCTTCAATATTGTCTTCAACTACTTCTGTTAAAAATTCTTGTTCATTTGTGCTGAGAGGTGTATAAGAGGTGCAGAATGTCATGATAGCTGCAGAAATGCAACAATTCTGTAGCTAATCTTTATTTATTATTATTTTTTTTGAAAAAGAAAGGGAAATGCAAAGAATTTGGGATTTTTAAAATTGGAATGAAGAAAATATAAGATGTCAGAAATAAATTCTGATTTCCACCTTGTATTTTCTGTGTAAGGATGCCAATCAATGATTGGTTTTCATACTTATACAATTTTTTTTTTTTTTTTGAATAATATATATATGTGTGTGTGTGTGTGTGTGTGTTTCTATATATATACATATATATTATTTATTTCCCTTTTTTAAGATATGAAAAACAAAAAGAAGACTAAATTGGGGAAGAAGAAAGATTCTTCTTCACCAACTTCATATCAGCATTATCTCGATTTTTTTTGAGAAACTCCTCTTTTGTCAGAGGCTTATGATAGACCTTTAATCGATGTCCATTTACAAGAAGAGGAACCTTTTCTTCATCGATAGTCCTTAACCCAACTACTCCATTATCAGAGACTCTTTCAATCTCATAAGGCCCAAGCCAATGAGTTTGAAATTTCCCTTGGAAGTCTTTGAACTTTGAGTCAAATATAAGTGTCCAATCTCCTACCTGGAATTTTATTTATTTTATGTATTTATCACGCCATCTGGATCTCTGTTGCTGAACTAGCCTGGTCTTTTGAACTGCATCTTGCCTTATCCCATCAAGCTCATTGAGTTGTTCCATTCTATGCTTTTGAGCTTTTGACAAGTCAAGTCCCAATTTGATTGTTGTTTTGAAGGTTCTGATTTGGAAATCTATTGGAAACAAGAATTTCTTCCCATAAACAAGTTCATAGGGAGTATGTCCTGTTGTATTTCTCCATGTAGTCCGACAGGCCCATAAAGCTTCAGGAAGTCTTTCTGCCCAATCCTTTTTATGTAAATGTACAGTATTTATGAGGATAGCTTCAATCACTTTATTAGTGGACTCCACTTTTCCATTTTCCTGTGGATGGTGTTGTGGATCATAGTCGTATCCTTTTATTTTTAAAATATTTGAAAAAATAAAAAATTAAAATGTGAGAAAATATGTTAAAGTATTGAAGTCTTATACTTCAGCATAAAAAAATATTTATGTTCGTTAAAGTTTAAGTTTAAATATTTAAACTTTATAACTGTGGGTCCGTATTAAAGGTTAAATAGTGATTGGTTTGAATGGCGGAAAGCACCGATCATCAAAATCTTTATCGAAAAGCCCAATCCGCAGGCACAACTAGCATGACAGATAACATGAGGAGTGCCCCCGCAGTTGACCGGGTTGACTGTGGGGGTAGCGGAGATCAACGACGGAGATCGAATGCGAGGGCACCAGCCCAAGTTTTCTTCCTTACCCCGAGAGCCCCCGCAGTGACGTAGGATGCTGAGTTGGTCACAACTGTCTTTCACGTCAAGCAGATTTAACGGCTTGCTGGCGTGTCTTGTCAACATTTAATTCAAAACCCACGGCAACTTTTTTTTTTTTTTTTGTCTATTTTTCAAATTTACTCGTGAATTGCTGCGCTGCACCCCGTTTGAGCTTTCCGCCACCTGCAAAATTTGACCACCCTATAAACATTTTTTCCACGTAAAATTTTAACCATGGCTAAAAGGTCATCCCTGCCAGGTTCAACCAGCCATATCCCTCTCATGGATACTGAAAGAGATATTCAAGATACCATATGTTCAGTAATTCACCTCCCCTTTTACCAACAAGTTATTTTGAATGCTATTGCCTCTCCTGTATATTTTTCCATGATTAAGTCTAGAGTCTTGTCTGCATGCATCCCTAAAACCCACCTTTTCCCTAAATTCATTTATTGGTTGGTATCTTTTATGTATCCCGGGAAGTGTTTTGTCATGAATTCCCAAGGAGAAAATGTTTTGTAGGTGTCTACCCTATTAATCCGCCAAGCCCTGTGCTATCTTGAGTCGGAGTCATCTATTCAATTTTCTGAAGATTCACTAGTTCAGTATTATGATAATATTGCCGGAGAAGAATTAAATCAGTTCATTTTTCATTTGAAGCCTGACATGAAGCAGTTTTAGCCAGATTGCAAGGAGTTTGATATGGGGGTTTTTGATGCTGAGACTCATCCAATATTGATTCATATTGCAAAAATTCTGGGCAAGGATGATGATAATGCAGTTGATAAATCAGTTCTGAGAATGTTTTCCATGATGATGAAGCCAGGAATGGTGCTCGATATTCCATCGTATTGGCAGGAAGCAGTCAACTCACAGCTGATGAGCCTCTCATTAATAGGTTCCTTTAAATTTCCGTCATTAATTGTATATTTGTTCTTATACCAGAATGTGGAAGAGTTCATGCATTTAGGCCTAAAAATTATGGATGTAAATAAAACAAGACAATCAGTGATATTCTGGACAAATGTAGTTAAGAAGGAGCAAAATGAGGCTGGGTTGTTTGATTTTTCTAGTTATTACATGCCAACTGCATACAAAATATTGAATGGAAGTCCTCCTCCTTGTTTCCCACCTAAAGCTCAGGAGTTTTTGCATTTAGGAAACAATTTTAAATATGGAGACTGGTTTGTTTTTGATGAATATTCTGAGATAAGGCTATATGGAGCAAGTGTTGAGCCTTACATACTCCCAACTTTTGTGCCAATGAGGCTTTTCGCTTTAGAATTAATTAGACAGAGTCTAAATGTGGATCAGGTTCATTTTGTGCCTATGAAGAAAGGTCACATGTATAAACTACCCATGGTTGTAGGCCCTTTCATAGTAAATATGAGATAGGCATTTGATGAAGTGACAAAAATTTTAGATGATATGCAGATGTTATTAGGAGAAAATTGGGCTCATGATCCATATAGTGTTATTTCAAATAGAAGGATTGAGAATGGATATTCTACTTTCATTCATGAAAGTAGACCAGAACAAGAGAAGATAGCATGTAAAGATGTGAAGAACTCAGTAGATGTTAACATTCAAACTCCTATTATAGCAGAGAAAACAGCTAAAAGAACCAAGGAAATGGTGATTGACCTAGATGATGAGAAGCAGGGAGCCATGAAGAGAACAAAAGTTACTGAAGAGCATGCATCTACTGCTCCTGGTTTTTCTTTGCATTTGGGAGAAGAAAAAAATGCTCCTGCCTCACCTAGTAATCATGAAGCTTCTCATGAACAGGCGCCCTTGATTAAACAAATGTTTTCACAAATTGAAGAAAGAAATCAGAGGATGAAGGCCAGCATGGAGGCCCAAGCTGAACATCAAATTACTACTGAAAAAACAAGGTTTTTAATTGTAATGGATCTTGAAAAAGATCAGTTTAGAATTTCCCTCTCACATCCTACAGATATGTCAATCAGTCCTTCCAGCGATTTCAACACTGTTGATGTGACTGTGGATGTAAAGAATATTCCCCTTATTGATAAAATGAACTTGCATATGCAAACAGGTCAATTGATTGTAAATGACCTCACAAAGACTAATGCAATGGAAATAAAGGCAGAGAATATGTTGGGAAAAGTAATTAAACAATTCAAGTTAGAAAAGGCTAACTCAAGAGCCTTAACAGTTCAAAATGAAGAATTGAAGACGATTATTATAAAAATTGGCATAGAGCCTAGTGACAAGACTGCTGTGCAGAAATTCATGCAAAGTGCCGAGGTAGAGATATCTACATTGAGGAAGAAATTGAAGTTACCTATTGGTGAACATTCAATGGCTACAGAAGTTGCAGAGGTAGAGAAAGAAAAGGAAAAGTTGTTGCAGCAACTCATGCAGAAGGATGAAGAACTTTGCAAAGTAAAGCATACTGCAATTTCATTACAAAATCACATTGATAATCATAACTGTACTTTTGTTTTTCCTACAAGTGATGAAGACCCACAAACACAAATGATTCAATTAAATACTGAGTTGCAGATGGCTTAAAGAGATAGAAATAAAGCTCAAACAGATCTGGAGACTGCAACAAAATTGATGAAGGTCCTAGAAAATGAAGTAGATAAATACAAAATGGATTTATGAAACGTTGAAGCTGAGATTAAGAATCTCAAAGAAAGAATGAAAGGTAATCTATCATTAATAGAAGCTAAAGATATCATTTGGACTGATATATTTAAGAAATGAAATCCAATTGGTGCTTCCTGATGATAATTACAAAAGAAAAAGGCCTTATTGTGGAGTGTGAAGAACCAATTATGTCTCATAAGCAAAAAGGGATTAACAAAGCCATTTAGGCCAGAAGATTTATTGATTTTATCAATTCCAAATCAGATCAAGAGTTAGAGGAGAATGATATGTAGGACATAATGTTATATGTAGTGGAAATTATTAAAATGATTATCAGGAATGATCTGAGAAAGGCTGCAGAAAAGAAACTAATGGAAATCAAAGAATCAGTAAGTCAATTTGATAAATCTTTTGATAAAATGACAAGGGTAGGCTTGCCATCATGTTGGGGAGCTAAAGGAAATATTTTGCCATGGAGCTCTTATGAGAATTTACTGGTGATGACAAAAAGCAAGATTGATAACAAGCATGAAAAGACTCAGGTACTTAAAGGAGAGACAATGGTCAACTTCTTACAGAGACATTTTCAACTGTTGTGGATGGTAAAAACTCTTTTCTCTAAAAGGAATTCTTATGACTGAATTACTGCATTCAGATTGGAATATCAAAATCTGACACATTCATCCAGGACGAAGGTAGAAATGTGGAAAAAGTGCACAGCTTGGACAATTGACCTACCAAAAAGATCAGCAGAAAAGAAAGACAAATCAATTGACCAAGGAAAAGAAGCCACATCATAAAAAATTCCTATAGATTAGGATATTTATTTTATGTTATTTTCTGAAGACAATGTAATTGTAATAAGACATTTTCAAGGCATGTAATAGACAACCTTCGAAGTCTTGAAGTAGTTTTGGTAGTTAGGATTGGTTACAATGGTTCAAAACTTCTTTTAACTGTATTTAATGTAATTTTCAAGAGCAAGAAAGGTTCCGAGTTTTGAACCTCCAAACAAACATTTTTTTACTGAAAGATTCAAAGATTAATGAATGAGTAAGCAAGTTTCTGGCATTTTGTTTATGTTGAAATGTATTCCAGTTTTCATTATGTATTTCCATCTATGAATAAAACAAGGTTATGAGCAGCCGGTCTCTTCTTACTTTTGTGTATAAGAGTTAAAAAACCTTAATTGGTGCTCCTTTGTTTTAACTATTTCTTTCACATATTTCTTCTAGGGTTTGGAATGATATTTTCTGTATAAAACAACATATCAATTTGGAATTCTTCTTACATTTTCTTCTAGGCACTTCATTCAACATCAACAGATGGTAGCATTGTGAAGCATTCATAATATTTGATATTTAAGAGTTTGATTATAAATACTCGAGGGTTAATAAAACAGAGACATAAAAATTTGTGACATAATCGTAAAATGTCTTAAGCACTCATTCCTTATCAAAGCTAAGGGATTGTCTCTTAAGGTACAACAGATGGTATGGAGTAGAATTTATGTGCTTGATTTTATATTCTTCCACGATCTTTTGCACCATTCTGGATGTAAACTGAGTTCCTTGATCTGTCACAATTTCCCTTGGGACACCTAAATGAGTAAAAACATCCTAAAAAATAAATGAGACTACAACATGTTCATTAGCAAAATAAATTTCTTTAGCTTCTACCCATTTAGTGACATAATTAGTGCATACAAGAATATACCTCTTTTTTCTTGACGGTGGATTGATTCGTCCAACAAAATCCAAAGCCCATTTTTCAAAGGGTTCGATGAATACCTGTGGTTGTATGGGAATTTCATTTGTAGGAACATGTTTCCCCATTCTCTGAAAACTATCACATCTTTTATCATACTCCTTGGCATCCTTGAAAAGGGAAGGCCAGTAATATCCTAAAAGAAGGATAATATAAGCAGTCATTTTATCAGCAAAATGTCCTCCACATGGCTCATCATGGCATGCCTTTAGTATTTCAGGTATTTCATCTTCTCGTACACATATTTTAATGATGAGATTTGGACCTGTCTTGTATAGTTCATAATTTACCCATGAATATGATGCACTTATTTGAATTATCCTTCTCTTTTCTCTAGGAAACAAATATGATGGTAGTTTTCCCGTGGCTAAGTAATTGGCAATGTCTGCAAACCATGGAGATTTAGTGGATATTGAAAAAATATATTCATCAGGAAAACTATCCTCTACTGGTGTATCATTATTATCATTTTGAATTCTAGACAAAAATTCAACAACTGTGTTTTTTTTTCCAGGTCGTTATAAAATGGTGATATTGAATTCTTGCAATAGTAGCAACCATCTTGTGATTCTGCCATTAGTGATAGATTTATTCATTAGATAGCAAATTGCATATATTAATATCATGGACAACTACTAGAAACTCTTTTCAATAACAGTATAATTTAACTCAGTAGGATTCAAATTCTTACTTGTATAGTAGATGGCATAAGGGGTCAAGTCTTTTTTCCTTAATACAACTCCCAGAGCTGTATCCGAAGCATCAATTGAGATATGAAAAGGTAATTTCCTGTTTGGTCCTTTTAAAATGGGTGCTTCAGATATCTTTGCTTTCAAAGTTTCAAATGCCATTTGACACTCAGGGTTCCAGCTAAATTCACAATCCTTAGTGAGACACTTGAAGAGCGGAGATGAAATTTTGTGAAGTTTTTTATAAATATTCTATAATATCATGTAAAACCAAGAAAAATCCTAACATCTTTTTGACAATTTGGGATTGCTAATTTCGAAATAAATTCAACTTTAAATGAGTCCACCTTAATTCCATCCCCTAAAATATGGCGTCCTAAAACAATTCCTTCAGTAAACATCATAAAAAAAAAAATTCATGACTAAATGAGAGATTTGCTTCTTTGCATCTTATGATAACTTTTTCCAAATTTTCAAGAGCCTCTTCAAAATAATTTCCACAGACTGTGAAGTCATCCATATACACTTCCACACAATCATGTATTAAATCAGATAATATTCCTAATACTAGTCTTTGGAATGTTGCAAGTGCATTGCATAATCCAAAAGGAAGTGCTCGGTAAGCATAAGTTCCCCATGGACAAGTAAATGTGATTTTGTCTTGGTCTTCACGTGCTACTTGAATTTGATTATAACCACTAAAACCGTCCAAGAATGAAAAATGTTTCTTCCCTGCTAATGTATCCAAAACTTGATCTATGAAAGGTAATGGAAAATGATATTTTAAAGTATATTTATTCAAATCCCTATAATCAATACACACCATCCATTTGCCATTCTTTTTAGGGGCAATTACTAAAGGTGAAACCCATTGACTGTCTAATAGTGGATAAATAAAGTTTACATTCAGTAGTTTTTGTTGTTCTTCCTTTACAATTTCCCTAATATTTGGATCCATTTTTCTTTGAGGTTGTTTGATTGGTCTAGAATTTTCCTCAATATAGATATGATGTATGCAAGTCTTAGGATTAATTCATTTCATGTCAGTGTACTCCCATGCATATGCAGAAGAATGTTTTTACAATGTTTTGATTAACTCTTCTTTTTTAAATTCTTCTAGGTTTTTGTTTATGTTTAAAGTTTTACCTAGAAATATTTCAATTGAAGAATTACCAAATTCTTCCATAGAATATAAAGACATTTGTCTGATGACAAGTATTCAATATTACACTGTTCTTGAAAATTTTGACTATTCTAACATTGTGAAGACGATTCATAATTTTTTATTGAATTTAGAATTTGACTTTCTTCACTAATGTGTGAGATAGTAAAAATAGGTTGTATACCATTTTCATCATCCATCCATTCTTCATTTTTTACCTCTATCATTGTTTTTGCTGGAGGATATAGAGTGAATTTCTTTGTTGAAATTCCATCATAAATAAACATATCACCAAATCTACAACTGATGAAAGCATTAGCTATAGCTAACCAAGGTCTTCCTAATATTAATGGATGTCCTCCTAAGTTTTTATTGGGAGTTAATATCATAAAGTCAACTAGATATTCCCAAGAGTCTAAGGAAACATAAATGTCTTCTAATACACCATCAAGCTTGAATACTGATCCCTCTGCTAATTGCAGTAATCTTGGTGTATATTGAATCTTTGGAAGTTTTTTTTGTTCCATGGTTTGTTTATTTATGATGTTTATGGCTGCTCCTAATTCGATCAATGTATTTGGGATCTCAATACCATTGATGTGTGTTTTTACAATGTGACTTCTTGGATCGAAATATTTTTGTATGGTTGTTTTTCCCATTATGATATCTGTAATTTTTCCCACCAACTGTATTCTTTTTACTTCTTTTGTTTTTCTTCCTGATTTCTTTATACTCAACTCTCTTATTGTTTTTGCAAGGATTGGAATTTCCTTAATGGCTTGTAACAAAGTAATTTTGATACAAAAATTCTTCAATTCATCTAATACATCATAGTTAGGCAACAAAATTTATTTTTCTACCCCTCTATCAATTTGTAATATTTCAGATAAAGGAGGTTTAGATATAGATACTGAAGGTTTCTTTATGATAGGAGTTGAGTTTATCGGATTTTCTTTTGTTTGATTTTGATGAAGAGATGTCCCTTCTTCATAATTATTGTTTCTGTTTTGAAGATTTTTATTTTGATGAAGAGAAATTTCCTCATCAAAGTGGTCAGATTTTTCTTGAATAACAACATAGGGCTTTTTATTTTATAATATCCTACTAGATCTAAGTTGAACATTGTTTTTTTTGGGTAAGTTGGGCTATTCTATTAATTCAAAAGCATAAAGTTACATATGCTACAAGATGGGTTGGCAAGCTGCTCTTAGTTGATCCCAACCTTTGTTACACAGTTTTTGGGCTGCCTCGGGGGAGGAAACTGACCCAGAAAAAACTTAAAATAGAGAATTGCATTGACATATCTAAGAAACACAAAGTAAATGGTAGCAGAAAGACACTGATGGCGAGCATGAAAAAAAACATAGGAGAACTATGCAGCTGCGCAGGCTTCACTTTTGATCTTCATCATCACTGTTGGGGGCCTCCTCCTCAATGGGGAAAGCAGGAGCTTGCGCAACAACCTCCTTCGCATCTACCACTGTACACCTGGGATTGCAGATTGGTGCACAGAGGATGGGGGAGTTTGGATCTACTTCGTCGGGAACACGCGTCCAGATGCCATCGGAACCCGTCACCCAGATGTCCGTGTCCTCATATTCCTTCTTCAGAATCGGTAGCGGGTCAGTTTTACGATGTTGGGGGTGCGTCTGGGGAGAGATGGTGGACTTAATTGGACCACGTCTTCCTCTCTGCGCAGCATGCCCGGAGGCTTCTGCATGCTGCTCGAGATCGGGACTTTGACATGCAAAAGTGCTGGAAGATGAGCCTTCCATCAACTCGAGGCGATTATCCTCACCATGATGATAACGACCAAGGAGAGCCCCTCTCTATCCTCCTCGGATAGTTCGTTGGCGAAGTCTTGGAGCCATTGCGCATTGAGGCAAGGGGGAGCAGTTCAGGAAGAAAGGTAGCACAAAAGGGCGAGCAACGCTAGGGCTCAGGGGGAATGAGTACCTGGGGGGGAGAAGTGCACGAAGCAGTGTGGAAGCCCAAAGGAGACTGCGTAGCGCTACTCTAAGAGAGAGCTTCGAAGCCTTTTGAATTTAGAGAGAAGCTAGAGTAGAGTTAGGGAGGCGAAAGGCCAAGATAACATACTGAGTATTGAAAGAGGCTAAGAAATCATATTTTTAAAGGGGTGGGGGTGTGTGTTAGGCTTCACATGCATCTGCGTGCTATGATTGAGAACCTGAGCAGGCTCGAGGGAAGGGGGATGGCTGCAATACATGTTAATCATGATGGTCATTAATGGTGATAGATGCGAGGTGATGCTAAAGACATGGTGACACAGTCCCCGTCCTCTCGTCATCATTTCTCATTCCACGAGTCTCATGCAAATGGCTAACGGTATGAGGATCTGCAGCAGATGAGGCTATGTGTAGCAGATCTCCGTTTCCCGAGGAGTGTGGATTGTGATTGTCAAGCGTGTCAATTCTGTCACCATCATCCATGGCTAAGTTGAACATTGTTAAGATCTAGTGGATTTATCATATAAGTTTGGAAATTCTGTCCCTCCATGTTATAAATAGGTTGTGCATTTTTATTGTTTGGGTTTGGGAGTGGCTAAGCAGGTAGTTGGTCTGGCCTTTGTGGAAATGGTAGCGAAAGTTGTGGATTATGATTTGGAAATTGAGGTTGTTGAATGGGTTGAGGGAAATGTTTTGGAAGATAGTTCAGATAATATTGTGTATATTGGTGATACTGAGAATATCTTCCATAGGGATTTTTAATTCCTTGTGTCCAGGGCTGAGGTTGAGACCAAGGTTGCTGCCATGGCATTGATGAATTCCAATTATTCTGTGGGGGCTGAGTATACATATGAGTGCTAGATTGGAGGTTTTTGTAGTGTAGTTTTTCAGATGTAAGACTCAGAATATCCAGAGTAGTCATTTTTAGTCTACGTTTCGAGTCTAAATCAAGACTCATCATCAGGACAACCTGCTAAGAAGAGAGAAGATCAGGGTTAATAAATAGTGGATAGAAAGAAAAATGAAAAGGCCGACCAACTCTTAATAATTGTAAATTAATTAATGTATTATTCCCCATTTTATTTATATTTATTACATTAATTTTTTTATAATTTTGGTTTATTAAAATATTTATAATTTTTAACCATGCTAATATTTAAAATTTGAGGATAATGCTAATATATAGGGAATAATAAACCAAAATTATAAATATTTTAATAAATTAGCATGGTTAAAAATTATAGATATTTTAATAAACCAAAATTATAAAAAATTAATATAATAAATATAAATAAAATAGGGAATAATACATTAATTAATTTACAATTATTAAGAGCTGGTCGGGATTTTCATTTTTATTTCTATCCACTATTTATTAACCCTGATCTTATCTCTTCTTAGCAGGTTGTCCTGATGATGAGTCTTGATTTAGACTCGAAACGTAGACTAAAATTGACTACTATGGATATTCCGGGTCTTACATCTGAAAAAATACACCACAGAAACCTCCAATCTAGCATTGTTACCCTGTACAGAAGGGATACATGGACTTAGATTCGTAATCTCGAAAAAACTAGGATCAAAATTCAAAGAAGAGAAGTAGATCTCTCATTCATCAAGCACTACCGTGACTCTAATCTAATACCAGCCTTCACTCTCATCAAACATAAACTACATAACCAGCATAACCACAGGGCGTTCGACCGTCTTAGTAAATCCCTTACCCGGCACGAAATTCATAGAACAAGGTTTTGGTTAGATAAGCTATCTGCGAAAGCTTATAAAATGCATTTAAAACTAGCTCCTGTCATCCGCAGGGACCTCTGGTCCACCATTGATGCAACAACTGCACTCAAAGCTGATAGAGAAGGTTGCCAAGCACGGGATAAACAAAACAAGAAACTGAAGAAATTAATAAATAAATCAAAACAATGGCATTCTCACATAGATCTGCAGTCTAATAACACTGTGTACACTCCCTCCGCTGTCTAGAATCCGGTCCCCTCCGCAGCAACCGAAGATATAGTCTTTGTGGGCAACAACAGAAGCAGTATTAACACTACCGTGACTTATCATAAGCATAATTCCTCCGCAGCCCAGAATATGGCCGCAACAATTAACCTGGAAACCAAGAACTATAGAAGCCGTTTTAACCAAAATCCCTTTGCTGTCCATCAAGTCCCCTCCACGGTAGCTGTAGAAAGCAACGACGGAGTTAATGGAGGTGGCATTAATCCCTCTCAAATGAATAACAAGGGAGTGAGAGACGGGGTTAACGTTCGTGCTACCTCCGCTGACAGAAATCGGATCCACTCCGCAGCAACCGTAGGTAACGAGCACAACAATGGAGTATCATTGAAATCAGGTTCGGACAATCAAGTTAATATAGTGTGAGAAGACAGGGATGGGCCAAACGATGATTCATATCCAACAGCGTTATGATACGATACATCAACACACAATGTCATAAATATCTCTTCGCACAACAAGGGAGCTTCAATGATCAAGGGAAGGCCAAAACGACTAAATAAGGTTCGCGTAAACGTGGAGAAGGAGCTAGGTTCGGACAGCAGCGCTTATCAAATGGTAAACAATACCGTGAGAAAAACAAGGGATGGGCCAAACAATGAAGCCATATATTCCACTGGCGTTAATAGTATCCAATCTATGGAGCAAGATTATCGCTTTAAAAAAATACATCAAATGCATAACGTTTATAATATAACGAAGTACGAAAAACCCTAAGAGCATACCCCCCATATGCTAGCACCAACAAAAAAAAAGTTGTGAATATCTCTTTCACATGAGTTAAATGATATAGAAAGGAGGCTTGGAGCAAGGGACTCACTGTATTTTTGTTGGATATTCTGAAGATGTCAAAGGATATAGACTTCTTCAACCCAAATCCAAAAATATAATCATTATAAGAGATGTAAATTTTGATGAAAATATATCGGCCTGTGAGCCTAGTTTGGCGGGTGTGCCACCTTTGGCCTGCGAGCCTGATTCGGCATATGTGCCACCTCTCTCTCTCTCTCTTCTCTTTTTAATAGAATTCATTCTAGTTAAGATGATGACAGCGAGGATGAAAATCCTCCTCTAGCTCGTGCAATTGTTCCTTATACTCCACCGCTTCCAAGATGGGTCCGCTCTACTTGGGATGCAACAAGTTCTCTTGCAGGTGACCCTGCCGATCAATGATGTACACGTTCTGAGTTCGAAAGAGCCTCTTACTTATTGGCTCAATTTCTAGGCAAACTTGATCCAAAAACCTTTGAAGAAGCCTCCAGTCATCCAGATTGGGAAGAAGCTATGAATGAAGAGTATCATTCCTTATTGGCAAACAATACTTGGGATCTTGCTCCTCTTCCAAAAGGAAGAAAACTTGTCAGATGCAGATGGTTTTACAAAACAAAGTTTGGACCAGATGGAAAAGTGGATAAACATAAAGCTCATCTTGTCACTAAAGGTTTTTCACAAGTTGAAGGCATTGACTATATTGAAACCTTCTCCCCTGTTGCCAAAATGAATTCTATCCGCCTTGTTCTTTCCCTTGCTACCTCCTTTAAATGGGAAGTTCATCAGATGGATGTTAAATCCACCTTCTTACATGGAGATTTGCATGAAGGAATCTACATGGAATAACCCCCTGGCTTTATCCAAAAAGGCTCCAACCTTGTTTGTCACCTTAAAAAGTATCTTTATGGTCTCAAACAAGATCCTCGGGCTTGGTATGCCATAATGGATAGATTTCTATTAGATAATGGCTTTTCTAGGTGTCATTCTGACAACACTGTCTACACCAAGAAAGTGGGTAAGTCCTTCACCATCCTTGTTCTTTATTTTGATGATCTTACCCTTACTGGTATTGATCCAAACCATATAAACCATGTGAAGTCTAGCCTTGAAAATAAGTTTGAAATGATAGACTTAGGACACTTGCATTATTTCCTTGGTCTTCAAGTCTTGCAATCCAAGGAAGGCATTACCCTCTCTCAGTCCAAGTATGCCTGTGATCTTCTACACCACTTTCACATGGAAGACTGTAGGCCAACCCCTTCTCCTTTCAGTCTGGAGTCAAGCTTTCAGTCACTTGTACTACCCATGAAATTGATGCTACCTTATACCGTCAACTTGTTGGTAAACTTTTGTATCTAACCCATACGCGTCCTGACCTTTCCTTTGCTGTTGCTATTGTCGCTCGGTTTATGCACCAATCTCATGAAAGTCACTGGAAAGTAGCTAAAAGAATACTTCGATATATTTGAGGTACAGTTCAGTTCAGGATTCATTACAATGCAGGAGAATCTCTATTGTTGATTGGTTTCACTGATTCTGATTGGGCTAATGACCTTGATGATCGAAAGTCTACAGTAGGATATGTATTCACTCTTGGTTCAGGACCTATTACTTAGTCTTGTAAGAAACAAAGTGCCATATCTCTTTCTTCAGCAGAAGCAAAGTATCATGGTGCAGTTGAAGCTAGCAAGGAATCCATGTGGCTTTGTCAGATTCTGTCTGAATTTGGTCTTCATCAACAGCATTCAACTACACTTTGGTGTGATAATCAAAGTTCCATTAAGCTATGTAAAGATCCAATTCAACATCAGCGTATGAAACACATTGAAATCCACATAGACTTCATCAGAAAGCTCATTCATGATCGTGTTCTTGAAGTGCAGTACTGTCCAACCAATGATCAAGTAGCTGATATCTTTACGAAGGCTCTCACAGAAGCGAAGTTTACTAAACTTCGATCCATGCTTGGAGTTCAGGAAAATTTTCATTAAGGGGGGATAGGCTCTAATGCCTCCTTCCTTCTCCTATTGTGTCACTTCTGTAAATCCTTCAATCCTATCCCAATTTTTTCTTAAGGGGGATGTTAGGATATTTTGACACATAGGAAATAGGCTCCTTTTGTGTCACCTTTGTAAATCCTTCAATCCTATCCCAAGTTGTTCTTAAGGGGGAATGCTAGGATATTCCGACACATAGGAAATAGTTAAGAATAACTTAGTCTAGTGTAGAGTTAGGTAAAGTGTGTTTCTTTACCATGTACATTTGTAACTTATAATCCGACGGTCATGATTTGTACTGATCCGACGATTATATCTCACCTTGGTATTAACGACACTTGATCCATGGCATAACACCCAATTGGTCCATGATCTCTATTTAAAGAGTATGGAGGGTCATTTTTCCGGTAACCGTTTAAGAGAGAAACATATGTAACCTTTATTTTTATATTAATAAATTTCCTAAAGTGGCCACGTTGGCTCAGGCCGTGGACTGTTTCCCTCTTTGAGGGTTTTAACCACGTGATTATACTGGTGTATTGATTTGTGATCTTTTTATGAGCGATGACCTTTGGTTCTTGATCTAAGGAAATTACCCTATAAATTCCTACAAATTTGATAACCGATTTCCATACAACATTCCTTCCGAAATGTATGATCAACCTTTGCCTTATCCCCACCACATTTTTCTTCAAATTCACTATGAATAAATCTGACCGTTTGGAGAAAAGTCATAGAAATCCTATACTCATTATATGAATTATGATCCCATGCCAATAAATTTTCTTTTGTATCTATTAAAACAAGATAAATGATACATTTCATTGTTTCAAAATGCGGGTTATTGGGATATTCCTCCATCAATTGCCTTTGAGCTTCTATAGAATGGTTTCCCCCAAGTACATAATATTTGTATTCAAAACATTTTGAATTGTCAAATGCTTCTATGTTAGGAACCTGAATTTGATCAACAAGAAGAACATAATCAATTACATGTGCAAAAGGGTCGTGCCTCATCAATGTTTTCAAATTGTGAACATGCAAGTGGTGTGGCTTTCTAATTTGATATTTGAACTTTCCTTCATTTGGCTTGTAGACTTGAATGACATTAAATTGAAATGGCTAACCACCCTCGATTAAATTTTCCTTCGTCAAATGATGTCGAATGGAATTTTGTTTTGTTTTAATAATACCATCCTCTAAATTAGCTCCTGGTGTAATGATTTCCATGATTCCTTTTGAGTTTTCACTAGGACCTTCACGGTTGTCCATGATTTTTTGAGAATGAATATTTTTTTGTTTCTTCCTCCTATTGGTTATGATATTTTCTTCAACCGAAGAAATTTCATCATCATCAACTAGAAGGGAGACATTGTTGGGCATTTTTGTTTTGTTTTGTTTTGTTTTATTTTTATTTTTTATGGATCTTCTCCTTTCTAACATCGGTTCTAATATGATCCTCAGAAATGGCAACACATTCTTCATCTTCAGCTTCAACTTAAACTTCCTCATTTTCAAAAGTAACATGTCTACCTTTACTATATTGATCCCTTTGATATAGTCTTGTAGCATCATGAAGTTTTTTTTTTTCCTTCTTTCCCATATCTTCTTCTTCATGTTCATGGAAAATGCAGACAACATTCATAATATCTCGCTCTATATATTAGATTCCCCCCAACATAATTGAAATGATCTCAGCAAAATCTTGTCAAACAAAATATAATATGTCAATAATAACCAAGTTATTAAAAATATAATGATACAGTTAGAATAACACAAAACACATAAGTGTAAATAAAAATACTTACAATCTTCTGTGCAATATTATGTACGATTTGTTTGCATATCCTTGAATAATCTTCCCCCATGTTATACATCACCAATGTAAAATGATATCTAAGCTTGTCATGTGACTTGGGGGGTTTTGAAAGTATATAAACATTTTAAGAATTCAGAAAAATATTTAGGTCTAGTACTTTTCCCACCAACTCATAACTAGCAGCATCAAAATTTTTACTAGCATATAGATATAACTGTAGAGTTTCACCTTCCATATCTTTAAGAAACCATACATATTTTGTACAATTCATTTCTTTTGATTTCTTCCAGTATGAAATCAACTTCTTGTCTTTTGTGGAAACATCTCCAACATTTTCAGTAATTAACTGAGGTGGAATTCGTTCAACAGTATTTTTTGAGGGCCCACCTGCAGCTTTAGATGATGCAATCGTTGACTTTGGTCCATAAATATTGACAAAAAACTTCCTTGATGCCATTTTCCTAAAAACATATATGTACATATAAATTAGTAAATCATAAAAAAATAAATATCTTATGTAAACATAACAAACGAAAAAAATAAAATAAAAACTAAAACACACCAGAAACATGTACATTGCCTCTAGGTTTAGTGTGCATTTAGATTTATCCAAAATACCAAAATATAAAACTAGTTTTTTTTTTTACATTTTCTCCTCGATCCCAACCATAAAAAAAATTTAATTTTTTTTATAGGTAATCTCCCCAACCTTGCTGGAAAAAATATATATATATATATATATATATATTTTTTTTTTTTTTTAAATTTTGGGGGTCGATTCTCAGAATCTCCCCCCCCTAAATTTAAAACAAGTTCCTTTAATTTTTTTTTTTTTTTTACATTTTCTCCTTGACCTTATTGGAAAAAAAAATTAATTTTTTTTTACATCTCAACTCCCTGTTAGACGGACAAATCCCTCTTGCGGACAAGAGCAATCTCCCTAGTATCCTAAGGATATCTAGAAACAAACAGACAAATGTAGACCATTTTCTCTAGACCATTACGCTTAAGAACTATTAATTAACTATGGAGAGATGATCCTACCTGAAGTCTAATGCTTTACTCGGTCTTCAATCCAATCGCTCCAGTAGGTATTGATCTAGTGTATAAATCTGTAATCAAAGACAAGCAAACAAGATCAAAAGCATCTGGAAGATGTGATAATTCAAAAACAATAATCTATCTTAGTGATCAAGGAATCTAAGAATTAAATTATTCAAAAGATAGATGAACAACTTAATGAGAAAATATAATCCATTTGTATTAACTTTGAATAAAATAAGAAACCTTACAACCTTAACGCCTTGATGTTTGTACAGGTTCTTCTGGGGTCCCGAACAATCGTTTTCCTCAGTTTGACAAGACTCCAACTCTCTGATTCAGCATGAGACTATGGCCATGAGTGTGTAATCTCTCTCATACCAATGATGCTCAATGTGGAGAGTATAATTTCTTCAGAAATTCACCTAAAAACTACCAAGTTCCGAGTACCCTTGAGACTGAAACATGGTCTCAATTTATAGCAGAAGGGAAGTAGTTTTAGCTCCAATAAGGAATGGATAAAGCCCTCTCATCATGGGATTTCGGCTCCAAAAACCAAGGGATAGCTCCATTTATGAAGGGATAAAGGTTCATGAATGGAAGGGGCGAAGCTCGACCAGATAGTGCTTCTAGAAGGCCCCAACTGGGAGAATATTCGACCAGCTGGGCTTCTAGAACTTACTTTTTTTCCTTATTTTACCTTTTACGGGGGTCCGCAGTTTTAATGAGAAGAATGTGCGGGATGTGCCACAGGTTTTATAGCAATAAACTGCGGTACCACAGGAAATGATTAGGAAAAGTGCGAAGTTAGGCTTTTTAGGGTTTTAATAAGCTTTTTCCCAATTCCAAGACTTGATTTAGGAACTTTATGTTTTTAGACCTCTAAGGGAGCAATAAATGGGTGATGATGAACCCATATAGATAGCTAAACGTGATGATGACAAATTTTAGTGTAATAGATTTCCCCCTAAAGTGTGAAGTCTGAAGAGTTTTAAAGAATTCTGAAGAGTGAATTACCTTATCATTCCGAGGATCGGGCTGCAGGAACACCAGTTGAAACCCTGAAACAACATTCAATGCAAGCATATATATACATATATATATATATATATATATATATATATATATATATATATATATATATATATATATATATATATATATATATGTATATCATCACTGAGGTAGGCATTCTGATACTCAGATAAAAATAACTACATGTTCTGATACAGAAATGATTTTAGAATTTCATGAAGTAGTAGACACAACATGGACGTAGCCATCTGTTAGAAGTAGTCTAATGTATGATGAATAATAAAACTCCTCGCAACCTGGATGGTGGGAACTAGATCCAGGGTCTTGATTCCTGCTTCTTGAACTAGTATGATTCTATCCATGCGATTGATTATGTCGAAGTCAAACATGGTAGAAACCACTTGATTACCAGTCAATGATGTGAACTATTAACAAGTGTGAGAGAAACCACTAATAATGACAATGGTTCTCAAAGTACTTAGTAAAATATATGAAATGTGAATTTTTGATCTGAAGTCAAAAATTTCACAGAATCATTCGATCGAAGGTCAATCATGCAACTTATCATCGAAGGCAAAAAACCTGCCATTAAGGCATGCAGATCTCAAGGTACTGATAGGATTCTAGATCAACTTTCTAGATGATGAGCTGTCATCGATAGAAAGTGACCACTCGTAGGAAATCCCACGACACGAAACCATTAGATAAAGTTTTGAAGAAATATTTGCAAGGACTGACTTAGGGATGATCAACGCGAATGGAGACAAATGTTTTCAATGGATGGTTTATTAAAATGATCTCTTGAACACATAACGACACTACAGATGGTGACGATTGACCTAAAGCTAATACCCATAAACTGGTTGAAGAATTTCAATGTGGTTTGATTAACTATTTGGTCAAAGGATTTTCCCAACCCAAATATGAATGTGACAAAAGTGTCGTGTTAAAGAGTGGTATACAACTTTCTGAAACGAAGTGTGACAACTGGATTCATTTTCTCTCTTTTCCCCCACCATTTATTGCAAGTACCTCTTTATTTTTGACAAGCTTGAGGAGGATAACATTTGCTTGCTATATAAGCTCATCCTTTAGATGAGTCCAACTTAGTATTAAAATTGAACCCTAAGAAGGAGTAGTTCGTTCCTGTTTATAACTTACAGGTCCTTTACTGTTAAGTTTTAACGAGTCCAGTATAGGTGAAACTCGGTGTTTTTCAATTTTAGGGAGTCAGAAGAAAAACTTAAGAAAACTCCATTGGTGTACTTTTTCGTAAATTTAGTCTCTCAAGCCCGAAAAATGATAAAATAATGCAGGAGAGAACTCTATTGACCATGATTAGCCAACGTATATCTTTTTCGTAAATAGTCCATTTCAGTCTAGAAAAGAGGTAAACTTATACTAAAGGGACGAATGTTCATTTCCTTTAACGAGTTCAAATAGTCAAGTACTCGGCAATATTTTCATATTTAGAGAGTCTGAAAAGGGCTTAAAAGAGAACTCCAGGGTTTCGCTTTTTTGTAATTTTCAAGAGCCCGAAAAAGTGATAAAAGTATACTCATTATCAAAATAATATTTTTCACTTGACAATTCTGTTTTCTGCACATAAACTCAAAAATTAAACATATCTGTTCTCAATAAGTTAAAAATTTCGAAAAATATCTTTTTAAAGTGGAAAATAAATAAAATATTATTTTATTTATTCAAAAAGTCTTATAAAAAGCAGCTCAACTAAGTCATTTTTACCTTTTGTGTTCAGAATTGAGAATTGAGAGCTCTAGGCAAAAAACATTTCGGAGGTGATAATGGGATAACTGGCCAGTCAAATCAAAATCCGTCGAATCCAAGTAATCCACAACACTCTTCTCTTCATTTTCATCCATTTACATTCTCTTTTTAAGTTTTTAAATTCATTTTTGGAGGGAAATGTGGTTCAAAATTTCACTCACAGGGGTTCGCAGGCCAGCCATTGGTTACCTACGGAACCCAATAATTTTTCTAAAGGAAAATTATCGGGCTACCACATTTTCTATGAAGGATACGTGCGGGGGTCCGCATTGTCTTTATATAAAAAATTGTGGGGGCGCCGTAAGAAAAATAAATTGAAGAATTCTCTCAAAAATTGATAATTTTTTTTACTCTAATAGCTTCTAACCATCAAATGCATCCATTTGCAGGTCATTGCACAATGTTGGAGTGGCGATAACGTGAACATGAAGAGGTAGATGATATGGTCATGAATAATCCAACCATAATGTGCACTTTGAGAGATTGCAGTTTATATAAATTCTGGGCCATTCAGGGTATGAGAGCACAGGTAGAGCTAATTACATGGCTAGTAAATAAATGGGACGTTCAGGAACAATGCTTTATCATTGGAGATCACAAGCTAGAAATTGAGCTTGAAGATATCTACTTCCTCACCAGTTTACCAAAAAGAGGTGAACCAATATCCTTGTTCGGGGCTAGGAAAGGTGGCCAGCCTATCTCTAGCTACAAATAAGAGTTTTG